>JAUMHI010000033.1:14589706-14602196 GCA_032359435.1 Enteromius unitaeniatus | reverse complement strand
TATTAACTAAATCTAATAAATCTTTTTTTGTGTTAAAAATAAATAAATAAATAAATACAAATTTAAAATTTAAAATTTAAAATTAAATTAAAAATTAAAGCAAATAAATAAATAAACAAACACTTTTGTTCTCATTAACTTAAAAAAAATAATAATAAATAATAAAATTAAATACATTTTGGTTGCTACTAACCAAAATAATACAAAGTTGTACAACTAGTTTTATTTTTGCTTGGTTAGTTCAACTATACTAAAATAAAAAGAAACTGAATGACAAAGAAATAAAAGCTAAAAATATTTGAAACCAAAGCAATTTACAAAATTACTAAATAAAATTGAAAACAGGGAAATAAAACGAAATATTTAAAATACTGATTTTAAATATATACCATAAACTTTACCATAAAAGTTTTTATTTACAGACATTTTAGAGGTTTTTAGTAGTTTTCAGGCATAATTTACATTCTGTAAAGAAACTTTCATGACTGAATGCTTAGATGAATGGACGCTGGGTGAATGGGCTGCTCTTTACCTTGTGTGCAGCACCACCGTGAATGATGGACTTGATGAAGATGCCCAGGTCTTCTCCGGTCTCTCGGGACTTATTACCCTTCAGACTGACCCCTAGACCAGCTGAGCCAGAGTCATTCAAAGGAACTTCAAACATCAGCTGCTCTCGCCCGTCCTCTGAAAGCAGCGGACCTGACGGCTCCCCTTTCTGCAAATAACACACACACACACTTTGGTCAGTATCTCAGTTGACTTTCAAAACCATGAGAATCTCAGCGTTTATCCCAGGTCAACATCTCACCCCACTGCCTGCAACTGCATTACTGCACATGTCATTTCTGCTGGCGTTTGCGAACTACGAGACGAGTGGAAATTATTTTCAGCACTAATCGACAGTGTGTCATAGCTGCTGGATACAGTTTAACACGTATTGAACCTGGAACACTCCAATAAGATAATGGATGAAGTGATTTTCATCTAAATCCTACCTTTATGCAGTAAAGTGTACTAGGCCTGTATTTTAGAAATGGAACAGTTAAAATAAAGGCAGATGTACCAAGTGGAGGAGGAAGGAATATTGATGCATGAATATATAAAGCAGGGTTAGGACAGAATGAATGCATGTCTAATGGAAAGGCAGAAAAACACGTTGGGGGTCATTTGATTTGAACGTGGAAGACTGAGATCATGAGAACGTGCCAGTTCAAAAGGAAACATAATAAGCTTTTGTCAGAGATTCATTTAGGAGGATGGGGGTTGGGGAACGACTTCATTTAAGACTAATAAGTGGTTATTGAGCACACTTACACACACACACACACACAACTACCCACACATGCGACTTTGCTTTTTTAGCTTGCTTTGGCTCATCGAAATCAAAAAGATCAAGGGTGTCAATGCCATGGTTTTTGACCTTTTCTCCACATCATTTCCTCCTCCTTGCCACTACCGCATCAATAAAACATGGCAAAACAGCCTAGAATAAAGCGTGATGGCTAAATGTGACTGGCATCGTTCTGGAAAGCACATTAAGCGACAGCATTAGCCTGTTGGTAAGCTCCTGTGGAAATGGGCCAAGAAGTAAAAGAAGCAAGAATGACTTTGTAGGAGCACAAAGTTGGGCAAAAAGCATTAAGCAAGAGCTAACGATGAAAAATAGGAGGGCCAATGGGGCAAAGCTGGAAGTAGTCCTTTTAGCGCGTCCTCTTACTGATGATAATGTGTCGTACATGGCCTGAGGCGGACGACAAATCAGAGTTTTAGCACACAATAAAAGACCTGTTTGTAAGTGAGGTCAAACTTTGGTCCCAGCGAGAATATCAGATTGTCTGAGATGCTGCTCTGGTGGTCCTATCAACACTCCAGGCCACATGAAGACCTCCTGAGAGCAAAGACACACTCAAATAGACACGATATGATAGACTGTTTTAACTAAAGTACACGAGTAAAAGCTGGCAAAAAGGTCAGAGGCACTGGAAAGTCAAAAAACATTCAGGAATATGTGGAGAAACATAAACAGCATTTACTTGACAGATAAAAACTATGGGTAATGCAAGTAAAAAACAACATATCTGGGCACTTGCAACTATATTAATATTAGCAGTAATTATCATTAATATTAACTGCAGTTATTATTATCATTATAAAACGTCATTATCATCAGCACAACATAAAAAAGCTAATATTATTAACATAATAATTACATATATAATTAATAGGTTACATATTATAGAAATAGCAATTGATAACTGTATTAATAGCAATTAACATCAATATTATATAATATAAATATGAATATATCATTAATATTAATAACACTTAATTGTCAATTGATAAGTATTGTATATGATAAGTATGTTAACTGATAATATTTTAAACATTAATATTAATTTAATGTTACATATTTCATTAATAGGTATCATTATGGTATAAAGAGTGATTAATCAATAATAGTAATATGTAGTAACTAAAATATAACACATAATATTAACTGTAATTAACATTATTTATTATTATTATTTCTTCTTCAAATAATTATAATAACAATATCAATGTCAATAATAAATGAATACCTAATTTGAGTAAACATTATTAACATCAACACTACTAATTAATATAGGAAAACATATATTATACTACTGAGACATAGTAATCTTATAATAATACCCCTTAATATTAACTAAAAATTTTAACAATAAATGCTATCAATATTAATATTACTAATTAATATTGACATTATATAAAAAATTATGTACAAAGAATTTAAATATATATTTAAGAGAAAGATCTCAGAGATATGGAAGCCTGATTGTATCACTGAAGTCTAGAAGTCAATGAACCTTAACCCAGATACTGAACTAAATTAGAATTGATGTCAGAAGGCCGTTTGCTATTACATGAAAACACCTACGGTTTCTATAATACGCACAGCTTTTTTTAAAAAGTCTACTGGGTTTGGAAAGAAGTGGCCGTGACCCAAATAACAAATATAATTAAATGGGTCATGACGAAGCAGAACGCATCCTGTGTGTAGGAAGAGGAATTACTATTAAGACCATCTCAAGGACGTCTAAATGCTCCACCAGCCCTGTGACCCATCTCCCTTCCTGTAACTACAACTGAGTGCTGCAATGTGCTGTCTGACCCCTCCATCCTCACACAAAACTGAAGCAAACACCAACCTCTACAGACCATTCAGAGTCCACATTATGACTATAAATTGGTTACAAAAACACATATTCGCCTTTTACAGCAAACTTCCTGTCATCACATTACAGTGGTGACATAGATAGACTAAAGAGTGGATCATTTATCTTAAATATAAGCGTACCTTACCACAAAAATCCCTATATACAGACATTATACTATTATATTAAAGAGATTTGTGCTGTGCACGCTGGAAAACTCTAAAAGCATGTCTAGTGGGCACAAAAAACTACATCTTACATTACAATTTAATTTGATGTTTGGCTGATTTATTGCTACTGGCTATCAGGTATAATTAATATGTTGCTGCAGACATTAATTCCACCCACTGCATTCATTTACCCTCTCAGTACATGACAAATTGATGCCAAAACCAGTCGGCCTAGCTTTAATGCAGTGGCGATATTTAAACATTTACAGTTTGCCAAAGCCATCTCATTAATATACATTTACACGACAAGCTCACAAATACTTGCATTTGCCTGATCACTGAAAACTCATTTCTACACAATAATTCAAAAGCTGTTCAAAAAAATATATATATATAAAAAAAATATTATATATATAGTCTAATGTTTATTTTATTTATTTATTTATTGTTGATTAAGTAGTAATGATACTAAAAACATTTTTCTAAAACATTGATGACATTTTTTAGAAATAAAATAAGTGTCAGTTAATACTAACCGCCACTAATACTAACATCAGTAATAACAATAATTGTTAATATGAACTCGTACTTCTTACAGTAATACAGTGATATTAGCATTAATTACATTTATTAATATTAATATTATCTTTTAATATTGATAGCTATCAATACAAATATTGCAAAGCTAGGAAACATGTTACCTGTTTCTGATGCAGAAAAGCTAGTTCATGCGTTCATGACCTCTACACTGGACTGTTGTAATGCACTACTAGGTGGCTGTCCTGCATCTTCGATAAACAAGCTACAGATAGAGTCCTTACCAGGTCAAGAAAATATGATCGTATTACCCCAATTTTAAAGTCTCAGCAATGGCTGCCTATTAGGTTCTGCATCAGCTATAAAATATTACTTCTTACCTATAAGGCACTTAATGATCTAGCTCCAGCGTACCTAACTAATCTTCTAACACAATACAATCCATCACGATCCCTAAGATCTCAAAACTCTAGTCCACTAAAGGAGGTAGAGCTTTTTCATATTTGGCTGCCAAACTCTGGAACAGCCTTCCTGATAACGTTCAGGGTTCAGACACACTCTCTCTGTTTAAATCTAGATTAAAAACACTTCTTTTTAGCCAAGCATTCGAATAATCCATCTTAACTTTTCCTGCAGTTAGATCTGATCAGATGTTCATTATTTATCTTCTAGCTCTGGTTTAACAAATCTTCATTTTCAACAGCAGCTACGCTAATTTTGATCCTATTTGTTCTGTTTCTGCCATGGGATCGTCATCCCGTGGTAACTAGGATTTCACAAGCTCTGGATCCAGAACACAAGAGATGATGCCCTACCCACACAGCACTACCGGACTCTGCTACTAATTTATAATGTTCCTTGTCTGTTCCATTACGTTATTAATTGATCTTTATCTCCCATCTATGCCATATGTACAAACTACTACTACATACACTGTAAAACATTACTTTGGTGCAAAGCTGCTTTGCAATGATATGTAGAAATAATGTGTAAATAAATTTGAACTGAATAGAAATATTCATTACTATTTACATAGAAATATAGATGTATAATAATCATACAAAGTAATGAATTAGTAATGATTAGTTTACAATTACATCTATATTTCAATAATAATTTGATTATCTCTTTGTTCACCTCATTGGCTAATAATCTACTAACACCAATCAATAATAATACAATAACTTAATTTCTTAATAATAATACAGTTTTTTGGTATGTGCAATGTTATTCTTCAAAGTACTTCAAGTGTCCGATCAATGATCCAGACCGGCTTGAACCATCCTGTGCTAGTTTTAAACCAGCTAAACAGTGTAAGATGGTTTTAGCTGGATTTTCCAGCAGAGTCAGGCGTTTCAGCGACACCAGCTCTCAGACATCCAGGATGTCCAGTCACTGTGGCCAGATCCCTAAGGGCTTCAGTCCGAAAAACAAGACTTTAACTCTGTCAATGATCTTTAAACACGAATCACGCAGACCAATCCATCACTTAACGGACACCTTGCTGACCGGATGGACATTTATGGTGCAAGATCTGCTGGATACTAGCAGGCTCTTACAAAAGATGCTTTATTTTTGCTAATGGCTGATCATTAGCCAAATCTGCCTTTGGCAATTAAGTTGGTATATTTTATGCTGACAGTGTGTGGTAAAAGAAACTGACGACTACTGTAAGAAGGTGAGTGTTTATGGAGGGTATTTCAGGTTTGGAGGCATTCATTGGCTAGAACGAAATATAAACACACACACACACACACTTAGTCATATCCTCTAAAAAGGCAGATGGTGAAATCTACTCAACACTGTCATTATATCTTTTCATACTCTTCCATTCTCTGAAAAAATATTTCTCCCTAGTGTGTCATTTTTCCTTTTGCCTGCCATCGCATTTCTGCCGTAATTTACCCTGGCTAAGCAGTGGCACAGCTAACCCACTTTGAATTTGAATAGGGTGAAAAAATTGAGGAGGTTTTTTTCTCTGAATAGATACTGCAGTGCAGCTCTTTATGACGTTTTTTTGTGCCTAACGAGAATTAATGGTCCAATAATAGTCAGTGTCAATGACATACAGCTGCTCTTCTTGAACGGATCTGGGACAGCAAAGATTTAACAAACTACATGGAAGCTAAATCCATAAATAAACCCCCAATTTAGCCATGTATGAGTTTTAATTTTGCAATATAACACAGCTTTAAGTATAAATATAATACTACCTGTATTTCTTTTTCAAATTCAATCTATTATTTTATATAATATATATATATATATATATATATATATATATATATGTCTTTAGGGAATTTGACATCAAAAACCTCATTGAGGAAGTAATGCACGGGAGAAATGACTGTTGGTAATAATGATTATGAATTGCTTGGCAGCCTTCATATAACACAGGCACGGACATTTGTGTGTATGTGACCCGTCTAAACCCCAAAGCCTTTGATGAGCAGACACTACAGTGCAAATGAACTGAGGATAGACAGAGACACAATGAATGGATGTGGTCTTTCTTCCTGTGATGAGGGATCCAGGGGCGCCACCAATGCTGTTTTACTCATTGTTTGGTTTCTAACAGGGGTCTGCTGTTCAGAAGAAAAATAGAGACGCGTTTGAAAGGGTCAGCGATCGAGCATCTGGGAGAGGAGATGGACCAGCATTGGCCCGAGGCTTCCTGTTAAACTGCTGTGTCGTGTGCACAACTTCCTGTCGCAAGCTGATTCGACTCTTTCAGCGTAAAGGTGGGGTTTTGTAAGGTTGTCTGGATAATATGGTAATAAAAGTGCTTGAATGCATGTCCATGAGACTTTTTGGCCAGTTTTATCACTATCCGCTGGGTTAAAAAAAATTCTAAATGACTGGTAATTTGAGGTACTATTAATTATTAAAACATGCAACATTACAAATCATTTTAAATAAATTAATAATATTTAGCTGCATAATACTTGATGCATGCATTTAGGATTAAAAATATTCTATTCTATTGTGCATATATATATATGTGTTTGTGCATGTATATTTTTGCAAAATAATCTTAATTGTAATTATTTATCATTTATATGCATACACTAATTATTTTAAAGCATCTTTTAAGATTTTGATTTAAAATTGTATTATACACACACACGCACACATATGTAATTAATGAATTTATATATATATATTCATGCATATTGTTTGTAATAATTTTAAACACTAAACTAAATAAAATCTAATTTTATTTTGCATTCAGATATCTATTTATGCATTATTATTATTATTATTGTTGCTAATCATTTTATGTTATATTGCAATATATAAAATAGTATATAAATGTACTGTTCATTTCTGTTACACCCTGAGGTTCTGCAATAGTCTTACCAGTTCTCTGGGCAAAAACTCCTCTTGTCTTCCGACTACCAGAGACACGGTTTCTCCCAGTTTGGTGCTCCGGAGCATAGCCACCAGCTCCTCTTGTGTGCGTCCTGTGATGTCCACTCCATTTACCTAGAGAAAGAGAGAAAGCTATTTCCTGTAACCGTCAAAACGGAGAGCAAAATTTCCATTTACACTGAGCCGAGATGGAAAACATGCCAGAGTTAATTCCATCTCACGGCCAGGTGCAATACAAGACAGACAATCGGCCTAATTATGTCAAGGATGCATTAAGCCTTCTGAAACAATATCTTTAAATTGCATTTAAAACAATACCTTTTACTTGCATGACTGGCAGGAGAGGAATAGCATCATTTAATGTCCTATAAATAAGCTGTGATTTTGCATTTTCCAGGTTGTGCTCTCATGACTGCATTGACGCAAGGTGCATGTAATACCTCCAGGATACGGTCTCCGGACTTGAGCCGTCCGTCTTTAACAGCAGCTCCGCGGGGAAGGATGCTCTTGACCATAATGGGTCCTGGACCATGAAGGGACGAGTCTCTGGTTACCACGGTGAATCCGAGGCCCTCCGTACCTGCAGACAGAGGAAGGCCAGAAACATTAAGCATGTATTTAATGACCCAGTGAAGCAGAAAACCAGACAAACGGTCTTCTTGCCAATTTCACCAGTGTGCTGTATACTCAGCAGTGCGGAAAACAAAAGCTACACAGAATTCCAACCTGCTATATGATGTAAAATAACATTCTTCCAAGGTTCTGGTCACCAAAAAAGTGTGTTTGCATTGCGGTTGCACTCACTGTAGTGCCATAAGAGGCATTAAAGACATGTGGAAAAAGTACATAATTGTTGTACTAAAACCCCTTCCAGGATTTTTTTTTTCATATAAAGTGAATTGATCATTTTCACCATGCAATAAGTCAATTCTCCCAATTAAGGTGTGGATGAAAATGGATGTCGAATCTGCAATGCCATCAATTACATCATTAAAAAAGTTTTTTTTGGTTTCGTTTGATTAGCAAAGGAAAAATAACATTGTCAATTTTCAATCTAAAATCAACCAAAATAAAAAATAAAATAAAACAAAATAAAAGACTGAAGATTTTCCAGTCCAAAGATTGTCACATTAAAAATAAAAATAAATAAAAAAAATTAATAAAAGGTTTGACGCTTTGAATTTTTTTATTGTTATTTTTTTTGTTTTGAATTTAAAGTTTACTGTCAAAAAAAACTGTCATTAAAAAAAAAGGCTTATCAGAATCAAAATTCTAATATTTTAATTCAATTTTGCATACTTGAGAACAATTACACTTTGTATATTTCACATCGGCTTTAAAAAATAACATTTTTGTAGCTTTGTTCTTTAAACTGTAACTTACAGTACAGAAAAAAATCCACAGTAAACTATTTTTTATTACTAATTATAACTAGTAAATGTCATAAAAGCCATGTTAGTAAAGCGTCACTATTATGACTGAAATCTGATTTAGAAATGACTGACTATGAATATGAGTTTCCTAAAATCAGATATTATTTTCTAGTGGTGGAAACGATGGCAAGAAAATATATATTCAATTTAATGATAGCATACAGCAGGAGCAGTTCCCTGTTATGACCCTCATAGATCTTTGCAGGCTGTATCAAGCTCATCTGAGCCAAGATCAGGTCAAAAGGTCAGCGGTATGCTGATGATAGCTTTCAAGCACTCTGGACTGATAACCTGTGTTTAAGCTGTCGGTTTCTCTGCAGAGGTTTGAACACCTCCGTCTCCACCCCTGCACGTTGATAAATGTTTCCTTACGGGGATTAGACAGCTCTGCACTTTAATTTCACACGTGAACACATCTACAGGAGACTAGAGATGCAGAGAGCAGGATACAGGATGAGGAGTGAGAGAGAGAGAGATGGTGTGAAAGGGGAGCGATAGAAACAATGACAACGGGTGTGGTCTGAAAAAAGTGATTAGAGGAAGTGGAATAACTGGATGAGGGGAAGCTGAAAAAGAGAGGGAAGAGTGGATATCACAGAAACATGTCAGGGTCACACTTCACCCAAATATATACACACACACACACACACAAATATATATTATTATCATTTTTTTGTAATGCAGGAACAGTTTATATTTATTACATATAAAGAGTTTACTTGCTAAAACATTTATTTTGTATATAGTTCATGTTTTAACGTTTCTAGTCAAAATAACCTGATCGAGATTAACTGGAACGCACAATGAAAACAATTTTTTTATCAGTTTTTGTAAATGAATTCATTTTACATGTATTTTGTATATTTATATGTATTTTAATATTTACTGCTTAAATATTCCTATTTTTTTTTTAACTGCAGCAATATTTTAATTATTATTTTCTTATTTTATTACCATACTACAGTACCATTTCTTTATTTTTGTAAAATGAGCATAAATAAAAGTTAGCTTACTACCAAACAGATATAAAAATATGCACTTTACAACAATACTATTATTTTATTGTAGTACTACTAGCATTGGACAGTATTGGGAAGTAACGCAAATTATATTTGCTTAACATTAATGATAATTTGGGGGAAATATACATATTTGTCATGAAAGGATGACCTTCGAATGAGAAAAACTGTATTTACATATTTCTATACCCAAAAATATGCATAGAAAAAACATATATACACATACACATACACACACATATATATATACATAGATACATACATTCAGATACATATATATATATATATACATATATATATATATATATATATGTATACACATACATACACATATACATATATATATATATATATAAAATTTTACTTAGATTTTGGCCTGAAAGATGACGAACTTATTATTGACAGGTTTCATAAGATTCACCACAGAAGCACAATAAGAGATGAAATAAAAAAAAGAGGCTTGAAGAATCATGCTAAGAAAGCGATTCCCTCGAGTCTCTCATCCACAGGGACACGTGTGATTACTGAAGCCGAGAATTGCTCTGTCTCTCTCTCTCACACACTTGAGGGAGAGATGTCAGAGGAGAGCGGCCTATCCAGCATACTAAAGATGGCAAATGATGAAATCTCTAGTCCCAGAAGAGCACCTGACATTAAAGCTTTAAACAATAGCAGCTGTCAATCAGTTGAGAGGAGCGATAAGGACAGAGAGGTGAGGGAAAAAAGGGAGTAGAACAAGTACAGACATTGCTATGCAGCAGATTTGACATGGGTTAAAAGCGCAGGGCTCGTGACGGTCCCTTCCGGTCAACTGAACAGTTTCTACTCATCATAAAATGACTTTCGCAACCCATTTTATGGGCATAAAGGGATATATTTTGAGTTAAAAACTGATTTCAGTGGGAATTGATCGGATTTCACATCCAGCTTACCTTTCTTCAAATCAATCTTCATTTTCTTCCCAGGCTTTTTGCTGATCATATTAACCACGGTGGCGATTTTAGGGGCGGGGCTCTCGCTGCCATCCTTCAGGGTTGGTGATGCACTGACAGGAGGAGAAGGCGTGGCTCTGTGATGATCCGTTTGGACAGGGGTGTGTCTTGATGGATGAAGCTCCTCCTCTTTATGGGGCGGGGTCTGTGATGCGGGAGGAGTCTGTGGCGCAGGAGGCTCTGGAGACGGCGTCGATGTGTTGCTCGGAGTGAGTTTATGAACCAAGAAAGGACTCTTGACTTTAGGGACAACAGGGTTGGGTTCGGCGTTATTGAAAAGCTGTCCGATGAGGCTCTTTTCATAGCGGAGCTTGTTGGCGACAGGAAGCACCTCCAAACATACGGTGGGCAAGGACATGGCTAAGCGAAAGACTTCTTGAGACCTGAAACATCAAGGGCAAAACCACCTTTTATTGTTTTGTAATGTGTATTTGGTCACACTTTATATTAGATGGCCTTAACTGCTATCTACTATCTACAGAAACTAAGTACAACGTACTTATTGTGTTCACAGGTTAAGGTTTAGTGGTATGGGTAGGTTAAAGGGTGGGTTAAGGTGTAAGGGATGTGTCCCTTAAACAAAATTACAGAAATTAATAACAGGTGTAACTACATCTAGGTATTTTTAAAAAATAGAAATACAATGTGAAAGGGATGATATACGAACACGAAGGCACTCAGTGCTTTAAAGACCTTCTTCATTAGCACCATTCAAGAGGCTTTCTACTCAAGCGGGAATCTTACTAAGATCAGCCTGGAATTTATCAGAGCAGTGTGATTGTGTTAAAATAATATAAGCCAGGAAAGGTGGTGCAGATTTTCATTAAAATGCATTTATAAAGTAGATTGAAAATACATATAAATTCAATAGGGTGAATTCCCATTTCATGTTGACTTCAACATGAGTAAAATATTGCTGGAACTGAATCTCTTTATTTTGTAACTAGTCAAACTAATTCTGACACTTTATTCAAAGTTTAGTAAACTAAATTTGCTCAGCTTGTACTTTACACATCAGGCCCAATTTAATGCTGATGACAGAAATTACACATTTATATAGTAAAACAAACTCTCTTTTTTGCCCTTTTATATGCTGTTAAGATTGTTATATATGCAAAATACTGTCATTTTCATTTAAAAGTTAAATGGATTTTAGTATGGACAGATGCCAAATTTCAAACACAATTGAAAATGAAAGACTTTCTGATTAGTTGCCCCTTACGGTCCAATTTACATTTGCATAAAATTAAATATGGCACCATGCTAATGACATCCAATTGATATGCGGCCACATTTACATAAACCATATTTTACAATGGCTTCAGGTGGCTAATCCAATCAGACTTTTTACTTTACAAAACCAATAAAATGAATTACTAACAACAGATGTCATTTGACACAATTCAAGCCGTGTAAAATGTGTCAAACTACGTTTTGTATTGCGTTACAGATTTGACCACAGATGAGTGTCTTGTTCTTAATGGTCTAAAACATGGTGGGGAAAAAAAACAACCTACTGGAACTATAAGAAAATTCAGTAACACTTTACAATAAGGTGTCACTTGTTAACATTAGTAAATGTATTACAGTTTTTTCCAGACGCTAGGACCCATTTCCCAAGACTTTTGCAGAACTCTTCACACAGTGAGCACAACAGAAGTCTATGTGGGCGGAACTGAGGATCAA
The DNA here is from genome assembly GCA_032359435.1 of Enteromius unitaeniatus. Classification (NCBI taxonomy): domain Eukaryota; kingdom Metazoa; phylum Chordata; class Actinopteri; order Cypriniformes; family Cyprinidae; genus Enteromius; species Enteromius unitaeniatus. Next base: position 14,589,790 of record JAUMHI010000033.1, on the reverse strand, counting down.
TTATCAGTGTTTTGGCACAAAATGCATTCAATGACTACATCTCTCAAATTTCATGAATTCTTTTCTCACTCAGACACAACAACT
>JAUMHI010000033.1:14568959-14579681 GCA_032359435.1 Enteromius unitaeniatus | reverse complement strand
CTTTTTATTTATTAAATTTTTTTCGGTCACACCGAATGCATTGATATGTTGAATATTTTTCTATAATTAATATTTTTATGAAAAAAAAACAAACAAAAAAAACTGAACCCTACTAAAAATAAACAAATAAGATATAATATCTAAAATACACACACACACACATATATATAATATAATATATGATATATATATATGTGTGTGTATATATGTATATAAATACACACATATACACACATAGATAAATATATCAAAAAACACATTGCACTTGGTCAAAATTGAGAGTCGAGATAAAAAGAAGTCATATAAGCCACATTATAATTTAAATTAAACTTAAATGCTAAATACTAGTTTATAAAACAAAACCTATAACAAATAGTTTACATTTAAAAGAAATTATATAAAAATGAATAAAAACAAACATTATAGTACATTTCTCATAAATGCCAAGCCACCAATATTTTTTTAAGCAAAACTGAAACTAGAGATGAGTTGGAAATGCACTACACAAACTTAAAAATAAATGAACACCAACACAAACGTGTCGCTTCCCACGTCTTGTGTGCTTCACGCTATATAAGTCCAGGCTTGTTTCATAAAGTCAGATGATTTCAAAAAGTTGCAACTTAAAGCGTGATGTGAGGATTTCTTTTAGATGTTTACGACCTAAATACGCTTGAAATAAACACAGTAAAACATTCATGGTCAGACGCATCAGCCGTGCGAGCAGAAGCTATTTTAAATATGTGTGTCCTTGGCTCTCGGGGTGCGTGGTCTGTTTACATAAGACTTATGAGTGCTGGCTTAACTCTTGGGAATACAGTAATTGAATAAATGTCAAAGCCTAATGAGAGAGTTTGTAAGAGCCTGTGTGTGTGCAGAGAGAGAAATTTGCATCATAAATGTGTTTCTCTATGACCTTTGAGTCCATCACATCCATCCATCTAACTGTAGATCTGACAGATATTACAACAGCAAAGCCGGATCATCAATCTACTGTACATGATAACTCAGCACAATTCATAACAGAAGACTCACCAACAAAAACAACACTATCCAATCATTCAAAAAAAAACAAAAAAACATGGTAAATTATACCGTAATGGCACGGTGTTCTTTAAAGCATTTCAGCCTGCTTTGCTTTGCTATTTAACACAACTTTAGCCATCAGTTAGGGGTCCAGTAAATATCATTTTCATGTACAAGCTGCTTTTTCCTCTATTTTTTATTAAAAAAAAATTTGAGTATAATGTAATGTTGTTCCAGTAAATGTTGATGGTTCAGGAGCAGGTTATGAAATCAAGCATACTAGAACATTTTCCAGGAACAACATTTCATAACGGGACCAGGATCAGATTTTAGGAAGAGGTTTGGGGTCTTGAAGAATATTTCCATGCACCTCATCATTTTAGGAGTGAGGCTGTTCCAGGAGCATCAGATCAGAACGGAATGTCCTACTCGTGTAAATCTGCTGTATTTTCTGATTTGGAAAACTCCCTGAAGGAACTCAAGAGCTTCATGTTCTTGTTCTGGCAGGGAAGGGGAACCCTGAAGCTCTCCGGGTCTCTTATCATCTGTCCCAGGAGCTGAAGCTCAGCGCCGGCGGTCACCTCCACTGATTTGAGGAGCTTCTCTGGGCTCTGCTCACACCTCTGGGTAATTATGAGTGAGAGATGGAGATTTCTGCTCACTCATGTTTTAGACTGAAGATAACAGGATGATCAGATGTGTTGAGGAGCTTGTCTAGATCGTGAGATGTGTAATTATGATCACATTTAACTGATTTACATACAATTTTTGTTTTTTGTTTCATCCTGCTTTCCTTCTCTTTCTTTATTTTTCTGTCCTTCTTTTCTTTCTTCCTTCCTTCTTTCTGTCCTTATTTCCTTCCCTTCTTCGTTCCTACCTTCATTTCTATGTTCCAACCTTCTTTCCTTCCTACTTTGCCTGCCTGCCTTCTTTTCTTCCTTTGGTCTTTCTTTCCTTCTTTTCTTCCCTCCTTCCTTTATTCTGTCTTCCTTTCCATCTTTCCTTCCTTCCTTCCATTTCTTTCTTTCTTTCTCCTTCTTTCTTTCATCTTATTCATAGAATGTTTTTTTCTCAGTTCTTTCTGTAGTTTTCCCTTTTCATTTTGTTTTTGTCGTTGTTATTATTAATTTACTGTTTGATCACTTATTTTGTTCTTTCTTTTACTCATAGGATGATCTGTTCGTTATTTATTTTAGTTTTTTTTCTTCCAGTTTGTTTTTTTAATTACCTTATTTTGAGCTTTTTTTTTTGTTCATTTGTTAATTAGCTGGTTCATTAGTTGTTTATTCTTTATTTATTTATTAATTATTTTTAGCAGTAGTTTGCTTTGCATGTTGTGTTTTGTTTTTTTGGATTATTCATATATTGGTTGCTTCTTTCTTTCTTATATTTCTTATATTTTTGGAATACACGCAGCCTTGGTGAGATACTTCTTTCAAAAACATAAAACAGTTATTCCGCGACCCAAACTTGTGACCTGACACATGCATGTATTGCATAACATTCATGAAATTGATAGTAATTCCAAATAGGCTCATTTTAAATTTAGCATTGTCCTTGGCGTTTATCCTTATCAGGTCTGGTGGGGATTTTCAGCACCTCGTTAGAAACAACATTCCTATCATCTAAGGTTGAGCTGGCCTCTGACTAGGCACTGACTGATTGAAAGAAATGTTGATCCAGGAACACGTCCTATTTATATAAATCATGTTAGTGAAGTTTCTGGAACAGAAGTCTCCAAGTATCCTTTCCAAGCGTCACCTGATTCCTGAAGACTGCTGAAGAAGGGAGGAAGTGGAATCTGCAGCAGTGGCACTGACAGAAGCACATATTTATTTGGGCGCAGAGAGAATACGCACCGTCTCAAAAGTGCTGTCGTTGATGCATTAGCGTGCCCTCACCCTGTCATTGAGGAGTGCACTGCAGTGATTACTGTCACTCAGAGCCATCTGGGATGGATGTGTGTGTGAGCCGTAATTTTGCAGACACCCTATGAATTCTTAACAATTGCCATTCACTTTCTTTTTCCCGTTTGATGCTAATAATTTAGAGATATTGGACAGTTTTATGTATGTACTCCTGATACACTCAGCATTTTCCAAGTGCCAGAAAGTGGTACAATTTAGGAAATGTCACACTCAGAATTAAAATCTTCTGCGTTGGCTTTCTGTGTGATTCTGAAGCACTGAGAGTACACACAGAAAAACACCTTTTTGAAACTTAACACTTCCATTCAAAAAGTTCCATTCTGTAAGATTTTTAAATGGTTTCGAAAAAAGGCTGCATTTATTTAATCAAAATTACAATAAAAACAGAAACAATATTGTTTCCTATTTAAATACATTTTAAAAATTACATTTAAAAATTATTATTATTATTTTATTTATTTTTTTTTTTTTTTAAATGTTGGTTTACTATATGATTATATTTCAAGTAATTTATTCCTGTGATGCAAAGCTAAATTCCCAGCGTCATTACTTCAGTCTTCTGTGTCACATAATTCTTCAGAAATCATTCTGATTTGCTGTTCAATAAACACGTTTTATTATTAAAAAAATACATTTTTCCAATTCTGAGTGGTACTATACATGCGGTTTGTCTTTGTAAATGTGAGAGCAAAAAAGACCTCAAACAGATGACCTCAAAAAAAGAATAAAAGAAAGATATAGAGAGAGTAAAAGCTTTGTTGATGAAAACAATCATGGTAGAGACTAAGAGCACGATGGCAGAGCTAAAAAGGTCAGCCTTAAGCACAAATACAATGTGACCATGAAAGTGGAGTGTTTAGTGTGAATTCTGCAAACAAGGACTGGTTAAATACATCAAAAGACCAAGAACTTAAAAGCGCTGCTTCCTTCAAAAGCACAATACAAACTTGTACTTTATTTAGTGTAACAACAAAAAAAAAAAAAAGAAAGCTGGCGCTCCTATCAAGCATCAGTATGCAGTGTATGTTCACTCACAGTGGACTGGGGTCTGCTGATGTCCTCAGCGTCCAATGAAATGACATCCAGGGGCGGGGCGAGGGCGGGGTCACTGCTGCTTCGCACCGACAGAGGAGTGGCTGATGGGAAAAAAAGTCAAAGGATACAGTTACACATCTGAAACACAATCATTCTGCATTATAATACCCGTGTAAAATGATGATTTACAATCACTGTAGCAATACCATCACACATGATACTATCACATAGCACTTTTTAAATGACATCATAGGTTTTGTTAATATTTTGAATCAAGATTGTATTAATAAGTTCCTTTTAAAACTGCGCTTTAAACCTTTGCATTAGTTTTATTAGTTTTTTTTAATAGGTGTTCATTTTTAAGTTAGGTTTTCATTTATTTTAGCACTTCAACCTGAAGCAAAGGAAAAACTATGTATTATATGAGTATATAAACGTGTGTGTGTATAACATTTTAGCAGCTTTACAGACCATGGCATTTACATATTACTTAAGAAAACCATTGTAATAGCTTGGTATATGTCAAAGGTATTACCATGTCTTTTTTTTGGTAAAGATAATACTAGTCTATTTGATCTTGGCTGCATTTAAGAAATCATTTTAAACGTAGCATAGTTAATAAAATGTGAATTTTGTAGCCATGCATTCCTTCATTTCATTTTAAACTCCTGCACAAAACAAGTTACTTTTAGATCCCACTTCCCATGATTTCATTTGATCTTCTCAGACAGACAAGTGCTGGTTACACTAGTTGAACATCACCAGGAATGTTTTCCTTTTCAGACACACACTGGATCATACAAACACAATAAAAATCAGACCGAACTCACCACATGAAAGCACAACAATACAGCCTCACACAACACAGATTCATCGGAGTGAGTCAGAGCAGCTTTCCGCACACACACTCACTCATCTGTCCAGCCAGACGTCTCCCATCACACGCATTTGTCTGGTTTCCATAAGAGGGACAAATGCCAAAGAGCCGGAGCCATCGCTAGACTCAGCAGAAACAGTTACAGGAACAGGATGCTAGGACCATCAAAATCAACTCTGTCTTTTACGGGAACAAAATAAAACCAACGGAAAAATGCAACGAGAAAAAAATGAATTTTATACCAGGAGCGTACAACATGTCCTTGGCCTTCATACTGAAGAGGATCTCCAAGACTTTCTTAGATAAAGCCGGAGACACAGTGACATCTCAAGGACCTGAAGTGCATAAATGTGTGCAGCGCAGGCATGGTGGCAAGGTCACTGCTGCACAAACCGTTAAAAGAGCTGAATCATGAGGAACAAGTGAAAAAAAAAAGCTGCTATGTACCATCTTTAGAAATATGGGAAACATATAAGCAGCAAAAATGACTCGTTTAGAAACGGTAACCCCACAAATAAGCATATGTCTATCCAACATTTATTAATGACTAATTAATGAGCAATTTCATCCAGTATAATGACAACAATACTGTGTCACTGAGAGGTTAAGCATTTACTTTACTTGCATTTAGCTATTTAAAAATAAATAAATAAATACTGCTCTGAATGCAATCAATCATAATCAGTCATAATTAAAAAGATATTGCTTCCATAAACTGCAAGAAACCTTACATATTAAGGTTTCAGGACAGTGAGAACTGCTTTTTCTTCTTTTTTTAATCAGCAAGTATGCAACAAAAATGATCTTAAGTGGCAGTAAGGACATGAAAACAATGTTCAACAGAAAATTGTTAAATACAAATTCATCTAATCCTGAAAATGTATCAGCACAAAGACATAAAGCTTCATGCTTTCAGCACTGATAATAAGTGTTTCTTGAGCACAAAATCAGCATATTAGAATGATTTCTGAAGGATCATGTGACACCGAAGACTGGAGTAATAATGCTGAAAATTCAGCTTTGCATCACAGAAATAAATTACTTTAAATTGAATCATATAGTAAACCAACATTTTAAAATCATAAAAATGTTTATTTTTCATTAAATGACAGTCCTAGTGAGCATAAAAGACTATATATATATATATATAAACACATCAAGAACACTTTACTATACATCCACGTTTTAAAACACAGTGCCGTGCAGTTTTTAAAGTAGCTTCCTAACACTAATGAGACCTAGTTATCTGAAATGTACTGGTGAAATCGACAGAACACTCAGGACAGCTGCAATTAACAAAAAGAGCAAGTCTGATCCTGAAAAGATATACAGAAAAGAAAAATCACAGAGAGAAAGAACAAAAAAATTCAAGCACAGTGCTTAAAAAGTTATACCATGTTCCCTTGTCAAACAAACACTTCCATCAGCAAAGACTGCTCCTTTCCTTTAGTCTGCTACTAGAATCGTCAAAAAAGGGCTTTTGCTATGATCACACAAGCACAGAAACTCTGATTCAGGTGAAGTCGATGTGTCCCGGGAGTCACTTTAAGGTACTGGAACCAAAAGCAAACTTTAACACGTCTGCTACAGTTCATTAGGAAAGCCATTGGTATTACTTCATGAGAACTCATCAGGGCCATCTTAAAATGTAACTATTGAACTATTTTTCTCTGTATGTCAATGCTGATGTTCATATGAGACATAAGGCCAACGAAAGAGAACCAGACTCTTCTCAGACCTGAGTCGTGTTCATTTATGTGACAAAGTTTAGAAAAATGTTCATCCTTTGAGTGAGCATGCACGCTGACAGAGGGTTTAGTAATGTTATGGCTAGACATAAACATCATATTTTAAGAGACTGGTTTGTGTGTGTGTGTGTGTGTGTGAGCCACCTTAGAGCCACTCCTAAACTATAACCTTCAATTCCATCATTTATCTACACCATACAGACCTTCAACATCAACCACTAACTACACCCTGAAGGCCTCACGAAGAACGCTCACAATAAGTGATGTTCGTGATGTTTACGAATTCTCATAAAGGAGTGTGTATCTGTGCAGTGTCTGGAGTTTCCCTCAAACTCCAATCAATCTTCTCCATCCTGCAGAACCTGGTGGAGCTTGGCACTGAACTCCAGGCCCAAGGTTAATCGTGACGAGGAACGTTCGTGCAAACTAATTTTAGCCATTCATTTCGGTTTTACGCCCCTTGAAACAACAAAGGTACGAATCTGTGGGAAATCTGTAAAGACCAGAGCGATTCAAGGTAAAACCTTTAATTACTAGCTATTCTGACGCAGGAGCCGAGCAGCCCTTCTAGTGGTTTCATCTTCTAGGAAAAGCAGGATATTTGGAGTGTGCTGTGAATGTCTATTCAGCTGAATAAATAACACAGTATGAGTAAATCAACCTGAAAATAAAGAGAATTAGAGAATATTAAAGTACTGACAGACTAAAGGTTTGACGTTCACAGACCTGAAGTTGCATTCAAATATTTGCCTTTTATATATCAAAAAAAGTTAAATTACGCTGTTATGGTTTTATTAAAGTTAAAATAATTCAAAAGTTCATCAATTATTGCAGCTGTTTTTAATTTGACTCTGCTTTTAATCATTTGTTTTACTTACAAATGTTTAATGCATACAGTTTTGAAGAATCAAGAGTTACAGTAGTGTAAATATTTTTTTAGGGTTTAGAATTTAGAAAATAACTTTTAATATATAATATAATATTTATATATTACATAAAACAAAATGTAAAAATAGTAAAACAAATTTAATAAAATAGCTTGACTTTCAGGAATATTTTATTCAAAATTCATTAGAACTACACAGTAATAAAATAGTTTTTTGAGTTAATACCTTATTTTTTAAAGAACGTTCATAGTAACAACATGTTTGCCTTATAAAAAAAAAAAAACAATAACTAGAAATAATCTTAATTTTCAGCAGCTGCAGAGATAAGAAAATGATACATACACATCTGGCGCCTTCGGCATAGGGGCCAAACTATGTGCTGAGGATCTATTGAAGAATTCAAGTCTGGATTTCATCAACACAATGTTTTTACGATGGAAATTCCCCATCCTGAATAATGTGCTACGTTTGAATCCAGATACTTCTGTCAAATACGTTCTTGGCGTAAAAGTAAGGTCAAGTGAAAAGTCCCGAATTACTCAGATAGGTTTAAAATTCTAGGATGAAGAACAGCATGGCGAATCCTCTTGACCTCTGACCCTTGAGAGGTCTGTCATGTGAAATGGGGTCAAGCGAGCACATTCTTTTAGTCACACGTCGTCTGTTTGTCACGGCTCTATGTGGCGGTTATTCCCGTCTGTGTCGAGTCACTACGAGAAAAATAAAGACATTCAGCCAAGAGGGGTTGAATGTTACCATAAGCGTATAAAAGCGAGAACCAAATTCAAAGAGAAGTTTGAGATCGACAGTCTGTTAACCTGTAATTTTGTCTTATTGGTAATCAATGGCTGACAGGTATGAGCAGGTGCCGCTGGGAGCCGTGTGTGTGTGCGTGTGGGTCAGGGATCGATGCTGCTGTAATCATAGCGCCGTGCCACAGAGACAGTCAGAGCTCAGACAGATTTGCTGTGTTTCTGAGGACTGTTACGGCTCCAGCAGGAACAAACTTGTGCTCTCTGGTTGACGGAACAAAGCGGCGTTCCATAATTACATCTGAAAAAACCCTTTCCTCAAATCTTTCCTTGTGTGCTGACTGAGTAAACATGAACAGCAGGTCTAATTTGTTTAAAGTGCCCATGGTTAGACTGTGTAACCCATGACAACCAATCGCATATCTTTCAATACATCAGGAGCTCAGAAGAAAAACAAGCTTATATATTCCATTGGTTAGAGGAGTCATACAAAGCCAATTTTCCACAAGCTTGATGATTCTTCAACAAAACACCTCAATCTCTTTGGAGTCGTGCTTGTCTCTGCGTCTCGGTCTGATGACGGCTCGCTCAGGGCGGGTCTGAGGTAACACACCAGTACAGTCGGTGTGACACGCTGCTGTCAATCAACTATTGTGGGAGTGGCCTCTGCCTGTGTGACGCCACATCAACATGTATTTGAGAACGGCTTGATTTCAGAAAGGGGCAACTTATTTTTATTACATTAAAAGATCTATACGAGTTATGTCCAAACAGCTTGTAGCACCGGATGACCCCTTTAAGTGTACTGCTTCTGATACACTTTAAGCTAATTGTAATTCTTTTAAAATAACTCAATTTATTTAAATAGCGATTTACAATAAAGGATAAAAAAAAAAAGATCCCAGATTTTACTATTTTGCAGATGCATTATCTATTGGATTGGAATGGAATAGAATAGAAAAATATTAGAACAGAACTGAACAGAATAGAAAATTGTTATGAATAGAATAGAACAGTATTATTATGAATTGTTACAAAAATAAATATTTAAATAAGGAAAACTTGAATGATATGTGTGGTCATAAAGCAAATATTTAAGATGAAATAGTTGTTGTTATAAGTAAAAAAGAAAAAAGAAAAAAAGAATTACAATTAAATAAAGAATGTAAAAAAAAAAGAAAAGCTTTAGTAAAATTGTAAATAAGAAAAAGAAAAAGTAGAATTGTGCATTAATATTTTTTGTAATAACATACATGTATATATTAGTGGTGGGCCATTATCGGCGTTAACGTGCTGTGTTAACATGAGACTCTTATCGCAATTCCACAATAAAAAATAAAAAAATAAAAAAATAAAAATCTTAATCTCTTCAAAAAGTTGTTTTGGGAGCTGGGTCTAAACTACGCAAGCTGTGATGAGTTTCACCTTGATATTTTAGCGCGGGTGTTTAATTAGATGAATTGCACTGCAGCCCTATTAGCACAGGACTAGTTTTCTAAACCACTGCACGTGTGAGCTTTGATTCTTAACACCTGTCGTTCGTGATTTTCCTGTACCACTTTGGATGGGACTAACACCTCCGTGTTTATTACAGAGGTGAGAGGGTCTGTTTTGTACATCTGGGCATAAACCCATGTTTAATTTTGATAATTAAAACAAATGTAACGAGTGAAAAATGAACGCAAGTAATCTTACCTGATGCTGATTTTACAAAAGTCAGTCTTAACAGTTTACATGATCTGGCTCTTTCTTTGTATTGATTTATTTCTTTTATATATCAAAATATATTGAATGTGCGTGTGGAAAGAGCATCTACAGCATATATACTTTTAGTTATTATTTAGGTAGCACACATATTCCGAATGCCTTCAAACGAGCCATTTTAATCTAGATTAATCAAGATTAGAAAAATGTATCTATGCCCACCCCTAATATATATAAGACTTTAAAACTGCATGCCGTATATAACACATATGGCACATTTACTTGTCTTTGTTACAGGCTAAAATGCCAATTCAACCCATCTTCTTGTGTCTCTTCTCTCTCATGTCTGTACAGCAGGTGTGAGGGCGGTCCTTTGAGCTCTGACTGACATCTGTCACGCTGCCAATCATCCCCTGAATCATCTCCACCTCTTTAACCTCACATTTACCCAGAGCTTTAATGTATGTCTTCGACCCACAGACTGAGCAATGACCCACTGCCCCTCTCTAGCCATCTTTATTCAGCAGTCACCACCTGTCACTCACTCTCATGCCCCGCCCCCTGACAGAATAAAAGCCAAAGTGGCTTAGAAGTTTTGTTTTGGGGAAATCTCATTGTGCTTTTGTACAGGATGATCTGTTTAACCCTCAGAGACCCACTGTTGGAGAAATTAAAAACAAAGAAATTGAGCACCATTTATATTTTCCTAAACTGAATCAAAACACAGCTGCACATACTACTGCTGACATTTTTGCATTAAATTTA
>JAUMHI010000033.1:14536963-14554314 GCA_032359435.1 Enteromius unitaeniatus | reverse complement strand
GGATGGATGACAGACAGAGATGGACGGATGGATGGATGGATGGATGGATGACAGACAGAGATGGACGGATGGATGGACGGATGGATGGATGGATGACAGACAGAGATGGACGGATGGATGGATGGACGGATGGATGGATGACAGACAGAGATGGACGGATGGATGGATGGATGGATGGATGACAGACAGAGATGGACGGATGGATGGACGGATGGATGGATGGATGACAGACAGAGATGGACGGATGGATGGATGGACGGATGGATGGATGACAGACAGAGATGGACGGATGGATGGATGGATGGATGGATGACAGACAGAGATGGACGGATGGATGGATGGACGGATGACAGACAGAGATGGACGGATGGATAGACGGATAGATAGATGAACAGACAGACAGAGAGCTGTATAGACGGACGGACTGATAGACGGATAAACAGAGAGATGGACGGACGGACTGTATGGCCAGATGAATGTGTGTGTATATATAGATGGATGGATGGATAGCACACCTTTCAGAACAATAACATACTGATATCAGTGATAAACACTTTCCATAAAACCAAAAAATAAAGTGATCTACTTCTGAAAGAAGTCCTGTTCCAACGCGATACTTACATCTCTAATATAACCTATTACTCTATGCTAAACCTTGAGAGACAAACAATTACAATCCATCAAGGCTTTTAGACGTTCTCCGAGAAATAAGAGGTGACAGCATGTATCTGATAAGTGTGTGCTTCCAGCCCAGACGAACCACGTCTGTTTCAAGAGGGTTATTCAGACTCATTACCATCTCATCAAGAAAGGCCCATTCGTTAAGACAATTAATTAGAGTAGCGGACGCCTGTGGAAATTGATAATAATAATAATGAAGGGCGTGATGGTTGCTGATTGGTCCACAGATCAGGGACCCAGGTGCAGGTTTACGTTTTTTAATTGCAGTCGAGCGTTTTGCACAATGTGTTTTATTAGTTTTATCCGCTGCGGTTGACTTGCTACCCTCTTCTGAAGTGGTGCGCGGGGAGTGCGGATATGTGTGACTTGTCACTTATGAGAAGAGTTAGCAAATTATCAGTGAAGAGGATGAGCCGAGACTCGAGATACGCTCTCAAGCTGTCAGTCAAGTGTTTCTGAGAGTGTGAGGCCTAATGAAGACGCCGTGGAGCTCCACTGGCAGCCTGGAATTAACTCAAGTGTAACGTCAGCACATTAATTAAGCACTGGTGGTTCAAATAATATACAATCACAATAACAATAATAATAAAAATAATAATACATTACTGCTATTGTTATTATCATTATTAATAAATTATTGTTATTATTACTAAACATAATAAATATAATGATTACTTTGAATAATATATAATTATATTATATTTATATTATATAATCTTAAAGCATAAAATATATAAGAAATATTCACTAATGTAGAAAATATAAAATAAATGTAATAATTATTTTATTAGTAAATATATAATCAATATTAATGCATAAAATAAATATTTATTTGAATAAATTAGTTTTTATTTATTTATCCATCTAAATCTATCTGCTTAAAATAAAATAAATATTATCAATATTATTACTGTTAAAAAATTATGAAATACAATAATTATATGTAGATTTTAAGCACCAGTTAAAATTGTATTATTATTATTATTATTAACAATAATATAAAATAAATGCAATAACATTATATTAATATTAATGCATTTAATACAACTTTAGTATATTTATTTTACTAAAATGTGTTATTTTAAATGAATCATTAACCAATTAACTTAACTATATAATAATAAATGAAACAGTTAAAATACAAAATTAAGTAAATTTAATAAAATTAAAATAATAATTTTTTTAAAAGCCTACATCAGTTGTGCTTGTGTATTATTGTGTGACTATGAAATAATTTGTGTCACAGATGGTTTGGTCATTTTAATAATCCATCCATGATGAAGCCATCTGTTCAGGAGTGACCACCTGAAAGAAAGAAAAGTTTAACACACAGTCTGGCTGTTAAACACAATGTTCTCATCAGCAAAGCCTTAAAAGTGTCAAAAGAAAAAGTCAGCAGAGACGAGCAAGACAAAGACTGACTGACACTTTGATGGTTTGAAGTGTGGAAGGTTATAGAATCATAAATGAGCAGAGAGTAAAGTCCCAATTCATCTCTTATTCATCTTCTCGGAGGTCTGTGCAACCGATAAGACATAGCCTAAGAAATGATGGGGGGGGGGGGGAAATCTGTGTAACCTTTACAAAAGAGAAAATGTGCCATGATATTATTCAGAAAATATACAAGGGAAATCCACTACCATGACTAACGCAACGATAGATGATAATCACAGTAAAAACCATGTGCTATGCATAATATTCCAAAGTTTACTTAAGATTCTCAGTATAGTGGGTGCCGATGGTCAGTGCGCTGACATACAGCCGCTGTGCTTTGGCCGTCATCTCGCAGACCTTTCCTGATCCCATCCCCATCTCTCTACCACTTCACTCCTTTCAAATGTGATCTATCCTATCTAATAAAAGGCAAAAACGCCCAAAACTAAAATGTTCACTATAAAACACAAAAATAAAATGTGAAATTAAATCAAGAATAATTAAAAAAACAAAATCTAAATAAAATAAGAAAAAAGTAAAAATTCTAATAAAAAAAACCTTAAGCTATAATCTATTGATATTTTTACTAAATATCTAAATCCGAATACTTTTTTTTTTTTTTATGCCACCAATGTAATGTGCATCCCTATTAAAACATCATTACAGTTTGAGACCAATCAATCAGTCAGTCAGTCATAGTTCTGGCACGGTACTCTCAGAACAAAATGCTGTCGCCACACCAAACAAGTTTAGCAATTAATGTAGAGGTGACTCTAAACGACGCATGTTTCATGTTTGGTGCTAATGATCTGATTAAACAGAAACCTTCTTTATTGTGTGAGCTCAAAAAGAAACTACTGGTTCTCTCATCAAAGCCTTTGTTCTCCGAGTCGAGAAACATTCTCCCAGTCTGGGAAAATCAATGCTGGGAAAAAGATAGAGCAAAACACATGGAAATGAGAATGCATAATACATGGATGCCCAATGAGATCCGACCTGCATCACACTGCCGGATTCCTTTCTTCTGCTAATATTAGAAGCCAAAACTAAAAGCAGCTCGTGCTCTTAGAAATGCAAAGTGACAGCATCAGCCCACCCATCACAACTACAATGAATATTAATGTTTAGTGTCAGGAGAACGTTTTCCTTTTTTAGCGCAGCACAATAAGCCAAACATCACTGTAAGTCGTGCTCATGCTCAAGGGTTTGGGTATTAACCTTCATTACATAACCATAATACAGTATCACAGAAGCACAGACAGGACTAAAAAAAATCTCAAAAACTTGCACTCCTGTTCACAAGTCTCTCCTGCTCACTATTTGGTGGAAAATACAGTAAAAACAGTTATATTACGCAATAATAATATCGCTGCTTACCATTTTTATGTCGTTTTTTTATGTAATGTATTGTTGTGATATAACAGCTGAATTTTCAACATCATTACTACAGTACTCAGCGTTCAAGAAATATTACCATTATTGCTGTTGTTGTTGTTATTATTATTAGTAGCAGTAGCAGCTCCAGAAATAATAATAATATTAATAATAATATTGTTATTGTTGCTGGTGATGTTGTTGGTGTTGCTGTCATAAAAATATTTTTTCAGGATTATTTGAGGAATAGAACAAAACACTTACTTGAAATATAATTTTTTGGCAACAAAGGTAAAAGTATTTTATTAAAAGTAAATTAAAAGTATATTATTTGCATGCATAAAAACACAAAAATGCAAAAAAGTTAATAAATACACTAATGTAGACTTTTTGTTTTTGTTTATTTATATTAATACACACATTTTAGTGAAATAAATGTAACAAACGTATATTTTATGCATTAATAGTAATAATTATATTAACACCCAAGCAAACAATAACGTACTGCTCTATAATAGACTTTAACACCTTAACATTAGCAACGGAAGAGCTATGAACCACATGTGGAACCTGTTGCCATAGAAACAAATCAAAATGATGGTAATTCCAACGAGATGTGAACGCAGCACAAGTCTGTCTGAACAAAAAAACAACAACATACAGTATCTTGACTAAAATAAATAAATAAAGATCTTACTTTAAAAAGCTAAGGCCAAAAAAAATATATAATAAATGATCACTGAGCATCATATTTTGAGCGAATCTCTCTGTTGAAATAATTCTCTTCGCTGCCGAAAGCTTTACTCCACTGAAACTGTGACTTTGTGGCGTCTGTGTTTTGTTCATCAGTGAAAATGAGTTCCCACAGACTCTGAATAGCCTTAATCAATCACATTCTTCACATATTATGAGATTTTTTTTTTATTAGAATCATCCTTCTGCATTTGAAATCTAATCGAATGAACCCGCGGCTCATATTAGCTGAATAGTGCTTAACTATGCCGGCAAATTGAGAAAAGCGCAGTAGTTAAACGTTCGGCTCCAGCAATCAGCCTCTATTCAGCGAGCATGATCGCTCTCTCAATGACGACAGACGTGAAATGAAAAAAAAGACAAATGCGTTTCAAAATGAGCTGGATGCTAACTATTGACTTAGCACGCATGCTGGCCTGCTATATATTTTAAATGTTTGTAGCCCAGAGACACACTACAATCTGCATTTTAATTAGCACTTTACAATTATGTCAATTACTAAGAAGTCATTTGTTCAGAAATAGCTTATGAAATATGTGCTAATTAGCACGCCAAATTCATTAGGCCTATTTACGAGGTCCAAAACATCTCGAGGATGGCCACGAAACAAACTAAACAAAAAATCTATAATAAAGTGGAGGGGGGGGCATTCATTTATAAATTCATGTGCAAGAGGAATCAAGGGCTGCTAAATTACACAATTGCAGAAAAACAGAAGGATGAATTATCACTGAAGTTAATTAAATGGATATAAACAGACATCACAAGTGTGTTTCATCTCTTGCACACTTTTAATAGCTCATTTCATTGTTTTCTCATCACGGATAAGCTTTTCATCTATGATACGGAGTGCTAGGTGTTAGCAATATATCACAGAAATGCATGTTTAGTTTAATAAGGAACGCTGTCCATCTCAAGATACAACTGTTGCATAAAAAAAAAAAAAAGTTAAAGTAACTTAAGTATAAGTTAAAGTTAACTGTATCATTAAAAAGAGGAAAAAAGAATACTTTTATTCAGCATTTAGCCTTTCAGAAGATATTTATAATGATACAAAAGACTTCAAATAAATGCTGTTCTTTCGAACTTTCTATTCATTAAAGAATCATGAAAAAATGCCTTATTGTTTATTCAACAAAAAAGTGACACTGATAATAATTAATGTTTCTCATGCGGCAAATCCACATGGATGATTTCATAGAAAGATCAAACCAGAGTAGCACTGCTGAAAACCCAGCTTTGCATCACAGAAATAAATTACACTTTAAAATATATTCGTTTTTTTTTAACTGTAATCATATTATTTTTCAACAAACTAAAACAACAAAATGGCAATGTATATAAAATCCATAAATACTCAGTTCATACTAAAATGAACCATGAAACAAAAATGTAAAAAAAATAATGCATTATTAATGCATGAATAATCTTTCATTTGCATATGTTGCATCAGGTTCAACATCAAAGCCACTTTTTGACATCGTTGTCATCAAACATGTTTTGACGTGTCACTGAGCTGAACTCGAGCACAGACACGATTTAAGAGCGACGAAAAAATTAAATAAAATAAACTTACCAATCACAGATTGGTATGGTAATGTATATAAAAAAAAACAATAAATACTGAATGATTCACTTCATACTATAATGAACCATATATCTGATCACAATAAAAAAAGCAACCAAAAATAAAGCCTTAAAAATAGTTTAGTAAATAATGCATTCATTGTTACAGAATAAATAAATAATAATAAAAACAAATCAGTATTTACATTTCAGTTCATCAAGTAACATTTTTGAAAATTGACATTTATTTCCATTCGAATCAGAATGTCCCAAATGATGATGGAAATTCCAACAGGTATCTTACACTGAATCCATCTGGAGTTTTTCCCTGACTAGGTGCTGAATAAAACCCTCCTCCCTAATGGCTGTTAACCTGCCCGTTCTGATGGGCTGCTATGACAGCACCGGCACACAGGGACAGGCCCATAATGCATCAGTGAGTGACAGTGAGTGGAAGTGAATGATAGGGCTGTACAGGTAATGCGGATCTCGGGAAAGTAAAGTGCTCTGTTATCACAGGGTGTAGTAGGTGCTTTAGGTCATTATCAGTGACTCTGTAGAGCTACCAGAAACTCTCTCTCTCTCTCTCACACACACACACAATCACCATTCATCATCTGGAGCGGCTTGATTATAGGCATTAGGCAAAGAGACGGGTGGCTGAACGCATGACGATAAGCTGGGAAAGGTGGGTGAGGAACCCCTTTATGGGCAGTATGATAATGCAGGATATCAGGTATTATTGACATATTGTACTCCCTAACATTTGTCTTTGAGGCTGATGGCAGTTTAATGCGTGCAGAGTAATTACACCCGGAACAACTGTAATCCGTGAAGTGCTTCTAATACTCATTTTTCAATTTACTCATTTAAGAAATCAGCATTGACCACTCACTCAATGAACAAGGAGCGACCTGTCATCTGTCGCAAAAGCTTTTTTTCATGCATTTCTGTTGATTTTCTGCAAAATAAGTGTTACCCAAAAATGAGATTCTGTCATGATCTATTCACTACGATGGCTTTCCATTGTGGGAGCTACTTTTGCACCATACGATGAAATAACCCCCAAATAACTGCACAAAGTAACCAAAAGTGTTTCAAAACAGTACATTTAAAAAAAGCTGCACCTAAATATCTTTCCTTTGCATATGTTGCCCCAGGTTCAACATCAAAGACACTTTTTGACATCATTGTCATCAAACCAGCTGAAACATGTTTTGACGTGTCACTGAGCACAGACAAGATTTGTCAAGAACAAAAAAAAGAGGTTTGCAAATAATGGCTTGTACCTCACACAAAGCAATCAAAGGCTTATCTTAACATTTGTGCACAACTGTCACGTTCAGCTACGCTTTTGAGGGTTTTTCATTTAAAGTTTTTTTGTTGTCGGGTTACGAACATTAGGACCCATTACGTGGTTATAGTGGGATTATTTTATTGTGTCTTGCATTGCACAATACTGTGCTCTGTATATTTAACATCTAAAGCTTGTGAAAAAGGCTTGTGGTGAACTTTAATTCTGCTTTCATTCGCACCTGTGTTTTTATGATGGCTGTCAGCATATTATAAACAGGATTTTTGTAGTTCAGCTGGTTGTTATATTAAAGGGATAATTCACCCAAAAATGAAAATTCTGCCATTAATTACTCGCCCTCATGTCGTTCCAAACCCGTAAAGCCTTTGTTCATCTTCAGAACACAAATTAATTTGCATATTATAACAGGTATACAACAGAATTTTGTAGTATAGCAGGTTGTTATATTAAAGTGTTAGTTTATGCCTAGAAGAAAGCGTAAGCACACGTTGTGATACTCAGAGAATCAGAGGAGAAGAATAGGTGAGGAAATTATATTATTTTTGTTTTCCTTGAGCAAAAAAAAAAACACATTCTTGTTGAAGTTGAGCCACTCATGTCACATGGACAGTTTTACCAGTGTTTCTGGATCTGGGATCATTTCAGTTGTGTTGCTGTCTATGTAGGGTCAGATGTCTCTCTGATTTCATCAAAAATATCTTAATTTGTGTTCTAAAGAAGGCCTTATAGGTTTGGAACGACACGATGGTGAGTAATTAATAACATCATTTTTAATTTTGGGGTGAACTACCCCTTTAAAGGGAGAGTTTACCTAAAACTTCAAATTTTGTCTTTAATCACTCAACCTTAATGTAATTTCAAACCTGTAAGACCCATTATTCATCATTGTAAAACAAATTAAGATATTCCTGATCCGAGAGCTTCCTGACTCTACATAGACACCAATGCAACGGAAACTTTCAAGGCCCAGAAACGTAGTAAGGACAGTTAAAATAGTCCATGTGACATCAGTAGTTCAACTGTCATTTTCCGAAGCTACGAGAATACTTTTTGCGTGCAAAGAATATTTTATTCCATATCAGTCTTCGACACACTTTGTTAAATTACAGTTGAAGCACTGATGTTTCATGGACTATTTTAACAATATCCTCATTACCTTTCTGGGCCTAGAACATGGTAGCTGCACTGCTGTCTACGTAGACTCAGAAAGCCCTCGGATTTCATTAAAAATATCTTCATTTGTGTTGCAAAGATAAAAGCTCTTACAGTCTGGAACAACAAGAGGGTGAGTAATTAATGACAGCATTTTAAGTTTCGGGTGAACTAATTGCTTACCTTTTTTACCGAAATATACATTTTAAAGTTAACAATAATCCATAAAACCTAAAATGTTACATTATTTTTACAATAAGGTTAAAGCAACCAAAGCTAGCAGCATCTTTTAACATTTTTGCTTTCAGTGCACTTTCATGCCAATTCTCTTCCACTTTCTTTTTAGTTTAGAGTACGGCTGCACGATTTGGGAAAAATGTCACATTGCGATTGCGATACGATATACAAGTGGTTTGACTCAACTTGCTTGTTATCAAGGAAAATGCACACACAGATTACTAATAATGCTGAAACCAGTATTTTTCAACTGAGATACAGTATACAGTGCAATCTAGCAACAGCTAGGAATTAACAATGTTTTCAAATTATAATAATTAATACAAAAACAGTAACATATTTACATTACTGAATTAAATGACATTAAATTAACCTTAAAATAAAACTAAAAACTCAAAAGTACAGATCAATAAAACAAATACTCATGTTTATATTTTTATAGCAGTATGTAACACATACTTATAAACTATATTTATAAACTTAGAAACTATATTTCTTTTTACAAGCTGTGCAAGTTATGCGTGCAGTTTAACGCGCCGCTTAATGCTCGTGAAATCTCGCTGTAGGATGTCTAATTGTGTTAACATATAACATATAAATAATTTAACATGTAAATCACTCGCGCTTACCGCTTCAATCGCGTCTGGTGTGAACGCAACAATTAATGTCTTGTTATGTCCACGAATGCATTTGTTTATTTAATATAACCGCAACATTTGCTGTAACGTAATCTCATAGGCTGACATCGCCGTTGCGATATGATTAATCGTGCAGCACTAGTTTAGAGATTGCATTAGTTCAATTATTTTGTATTCCACTGGAAGAAAGTCGTACACAACCGGATTTGTTCTGACACGAAGGCAAGTCAAAAATGAGGATCGTTTTTGGAAGAACTCTCTCTTTCCGCCAACTGCCCACACACCCAAAGATCATCATAATCAACTTAAAATGAGTGAAAGTTCATAGCACCACCACAAAAACAGAATATTAACCAGAGTGATTAAGTGTTTAACTGACTAAAGGAAACAGTGTGGCAAGTCCTCCCAGCATGACCTCTCCGTCTCCCAGAGTCCACCGGGGCCCCGTCTACAGCAACTCCACGCATTAACGTCATTCATCATCCCACGCTGAATATTCATGAGCAGGGCCCTGGGGTCAAGCCAAGCGCCATCACTTCCTGCTGGGGGTTAATGGGCATCAGAGCAGGGGTGGGGCTTTAATCTGATTCCATCGCCATGGCAACTTCACCCTAATCAACCTCTGTGGGAGGTGAAGAACGGTCTAATGAAGATGCTGTGACTCCCTCGTGCTGGCTTTGTATTAAAGTTGATTAGCATGCGCTACTAACAGTGAGACCTCGTCTTGGTGGAATGTTTCCAAAGGATGATAAAGATTATTATAACAGAGACGAAAGCCGCTTGACTGCATAATGGGCAATAATGGGCCCGGTCAGAGTGAAAAATGGGTTCGCAAGAATGGTTTTTCGGTCTAAATGGAAGGAAAACACTTTCAGGAAGAAAAGGAAAAATGCGTTTAGAAGGCAATATCGTGCAGGAATCAATAGCAGCGAGTTAAAGAGTAAAAAGTTTTCCTCGTCCAAATTTCATGCCAGAAAGTTTGCCAATAAGCTGTTTTATTGGAGTCGAAGCGGCTCCGTTCCAAAACTAAGTGGGCTGCTTATCTAGACAGCAATTTGAGGCATCAAAATGCTCTCGATGCGAAGACTGATGTAAACAAGATGAAAGAAAAATACGCTCAACACTTTTATTTGAATGTGTCCTTGCAGTGTAATTGCATTGAAGTACTGAGTAATAATAATTAACTACATGCACTTACCACATGGTTAGGGTTAGGCTTACTTTCATGTGATGATCTATAAATAATTGTTATTATTATTGTTAATGTGTAAAAAGGACACCTTGAAATAAAGCGTTCCCAAATTAATAATGCAAGCATCACTTTTGCTGTTGCTCAAACTCAATGTTAAGGGTTTGTTTAAATTAACCCCAAGTAGTAAACTTCAGCACGTACAGTAACTAGTCCATGAAGGACACTTGAAATCAGGGAATTATTATTACTTGTCATAAGTGAACCAACTTATTTTCACCTGGTAGACAATAATAGCCCCTGGCTCTAGCAAGTATTTTCATAAATATTAAATGACCAGAATTTCTCTTGTAATACACAAACAATGCTCAATTATCATGCATCTTCATATGTCAACATCTGCAAATCTATATTTATATCCATATCGCAACAAAAGCACCCAGACCACATGAATAAAACAATAAATAAATATCATATTTTTCCCTGTCTCTGATAGCTAAAGAGAAGAATTCTGCCATCTTCATCAGAATAATAATCTTTTAAAATCTCAGAAATGTGGAAAAACACGAATGAAAGAAGTGGCTTAATGATCATAAGCTGCTTTGAATATCAAATGAATATTTTATTAGTAATTATTCAACCCCTGCTGAGAAAGATTTCATAATTTGTAATGTATGCATCTAGACTTATTACCATGCCTATTATTCAAACTTAAGAGAGTTTATGAGACACAAATTGCTTAAATATTAATATTAACATTCATCAAAAACATTCATATTAAGCATGGCAGATACAGTAGTTATTCAACAAGTTGTTCAGTCAGGGCTTACAGTTTGTTACACGAAAAGGGCACATTAAAAATAAATACATAAATGCTGCCAAACTGGTTCCAAACTAAAGCCAAAGCTCCTGAAATAGTGATGATGTCACTGGTGTGTACACAAATCTGCTCAAGGCAGGGAGGGCAGGCTAAACAAGTCCCAATTAAACGTCTGAAGTAACTTGCTTAGCTAGTTCCCACTTCTTCTAGACGTTATGAATGTCCAGGCAGCTCAACAAAACTTGGCAGAATGTAAATATACTGCAGTGGCTTTGACGTGTCATGTGACAGAAGGTAGTGCTGTGATTGGCCGACTACTCTTAATCACAGCAAGCCTGCATAAATGAGCCAAACTGGGAAAAAGCTAATGAAATAGTTACAGGTTAAAAAAACTCCCCTGCTCAGATAGTAGTCCAAAATAAGTTTTTGTAATATTTGTATATTTACTGTGTATATTCATTATGTATTTAAAATGTCAGCAAGTGCACAAAAACTTTTACCCCAAATACTAATTATTTGTATTATTATAATTTTTTTTTTTGGTCACTATGCTAGGTTTTACCCATTTGTTTTAATTCATTTAAAAGCAATTAAATGTATTATGCTTCCTAATAATTTTAAATCTTTTAATATGAAAGTTAGAATAAGCATTTTTTTTTATCAATCTTTTGTTACACTGAATGACAATGTAACATCATTTCAACAAATTGACATTTTATTCTTAAAAAATGTACCTGAAACCTGAAAGTAGACACCTTACTTACATTTAAAGTGCTTTCTATGGACAAAAAAAATCTATTTTGTCAATTTCTTTGGACGCAGACATCTTAATATCCCACATACATGTGTTTGTATTTATATATATAATAACTATACACACTTCTACATAGTAAGTAAACAAAAGCTTTTATTTTTGATGCGATTAATCCCAATGAATCGTTTGCATGGCATCACATTTGGCCACATCTGAATCCACGCTAACTTTAAACGGCACAAACGTCTGATCTTTGAGTGAAAGATGAGGTGTACCATCATGATACCTACACTGTTTACTGACAAATGGATCAAAAAGAAAGAAATTATTATTAATAATAACAGCCAAACCACTAAAGACTGAACTTGTAAACATCAAATTCAAATGGAAACTGAATTTACACTCAACTAAACAGCCCAAACTCAAAAAGGGAAGTTCTCAGTCCAACACAGGCCACTGCGATAAACAATCAAACTGCATTCAAACATACCGTACATTAGAGTGACAAACATGCCAGATAATATTCACAGTAACGCAGAAATAACCTCTGGACCCAGTTCTAGTGTTTGTGTACAAGTACCATGGTTTCTTACCTTGTCTTTGTCCTCCACCAGGTCTGTTAGCATGTCATCTGGGTCCAGGATCCCCCCGTCCACATACTCCACATGGAGCGTCCGCACTAGGAATTCCCCATCCTGTCGAAAACAATAGGTCCATTAGTTGTGCCCCGTTCAACAACAATACGAGTCTAATCAGAAGTTTGGAAGTTTTAGATAAACAACATGCTGTTTCGTTCTCAGAATTAGCAGAAATCAAATTTGAGGATTTGTTTCGTAACACAGGCTCTAAGTGAATGAAAACATCCTGCAGTGTTTTAAATCTGAAAGTGCACCGTGTATAAAGTTATTGTCTCTGAATCAATGAAACGAGTCCCGAGCGGTTTCATGTTTCATGAAATATTAGCATTGGTTGGTCTTTTCGTGTTGGTCTGAATGAAAACGTAAATTCATTGGAGCGTTAAATGCTCACAAACACTGCTTTAAATGAAATCCACCATTAACTGGAGGGGGTTGGAAAAACCAATCATTTTATTGGAGTTGCTGAACAAATAAAGGTAAAAATAAATGCATAATATAACATAATTCAAGTGATTTCTGATCTTGCATGCACATCAACCTGTTGTTTGAGACTCCCAAAACCAAAATATGAAACATAACCCATAACAGGGGCACTTTAAGCAAAAGATTCATAAATATATTGGCAGATAGAAACATTATATTTATCATTATTAAATAACTAACAAATGGGATGAGCTACAGAAAATTTGTTATGATATTTACTAATCTGACTTATTGAACATCAAGTCACTTCAAATCCCTCTAACACACCGTTTAATCTCACTTTCTTTGAGGACTACTTTGTTATAAATAGATAAGCATGCAAAACACAACAGCATGTGTTTGAACTCGTTTGACACGCTAGAGGCAAGCTAGCTGAGGCAGCTCTCATTTGTTTTGGCCTTTAGTCATGATTAGGAAACAATAGCAGCTTTAATGTGCGCCTGATGCTTCCATGGCCATGATTGTATGGAAACTAAGGAAGCGATGACAATTAAAGGTGTGAGTTTCCTGTCCGAGACCGTCACAGCACAGACAGACATGTTAAAGGTATAGTTCACCCGAAATGAAAATTTGATGTTTATTTGCTTACCCCCAGGCCATCCAAGATGTAGGTGACTTTGTTTCCTCAGCAGAACACAAACAAAGATTTTTAACTTTAACCGTGGCAGTCTGGTAGTCATTTAATGGAAGTGGATGGGCACCAAACCTTTCAAAGTTAAAAAAAAAACATGGACAGACAAATCCAAATTACACTCTGTGGCTCGTGACGATACATTCATGTCTAAAGACAAGAAACGGTTGGTTTTTGTGAGAAAATGAACAGTATTTATATCATTTTTTACCTTACGTTTGCGTATCCTACGCCAAAGCGCGAGCCTGAGACGTTTGGATATGGTTGTCTATCAGAGGTAAAAAATTATATAAATCTCACAAAAAACGATCGTTTTGTGTCTTAAGACATCAATGTATCGTCACAAGCCACAGAGTGTAATTTGGATTTGTCTGTCCATGTTTTTTTTAGGTTTGGTGCCCATCCACTTCCATTAAATGACTACCAGACCTTGTCAAAAAACCTTGTCAAAAGTGGTGATCAGCATATTAGAATGAATTCTGAAGTCTGGAGTAGTGATGTTAAATATTCAGCTATACATCTGATTGTATAATAGATCAATTCTTGCCAGCCGGTTAAAGGCAGGGCAACATTATATGATTTTTGTACAAAATTAAGCGGTTAAAATGAACATCCCTACGCGCAATACTGAAAAAAAACCCTGATATAATACACAGACACTGTCAACAGACGTAATATATTTAATTTGTTTAAGGAGGGGCATTTTTGTCCAATTTAGTGGAATTTAGTGGAAGTCCCCTCGGCCAGGGGAAGGCTGGTATTTTTATACACAACATAAACATACACAAAACTTTTATTTTGGATGTGATTAATCACGATTAATCGTTTGACAGAAACAGAATTTCTGCTGAACAGAAGACAACAGGAGGAGATGGGTTACAGGTTAACAGAGAACTTGAAAATGTATGGCGGGAACACATCCCTACATAATCAGATAAGATAAGTCAATGTCGTGAGTCGTCATAGTTTAAATGCCATCAGCTCATTACCAAACAAACTCGCAGGACGACTTCCCTACATTGGTTCAGGGTGAAAAAAAAAAAAAAAAAGCACTACAATGGCCAGAGAGCATATTTGGCTGATGACGCATGACATAACAGATCGAGGTCAACGCCTTTCAGTAGAAACCTCAATGAAAGTGTTAACACACAGGACAATAATTCCTACAATCACCTTGTCATGTAGCCACACTGAATGTTAAACCTAGATCAACACTGCTGTTTGATACAAACAACGAAAGTCATTTTCAATGTAAATCTTTGTGGAAACAGCATTAAATCCTTTATTTTGGTGAATTTCATTATGTGCACAACGGAAAACTTTGAGGATACATTGTAAAAAAAGTGTTCTGTATAATCAATTAATGGGAGCTGTGCTCATTCCTCCATATTTGCAAAGTTTGAGAATTCAATACAACAAAACGTAAATATCAACTTGTTTTTTGCCTTTATTGTTGTTTATTTAGATTTTGTATTCATGCATTTGCACGTCTATAGTACATGTAGTGTTTATGTAAAACAAGTGATGTTTGCACAACTAGGGCAAGGGAGACATAATGATATAGTGTTTTGCTAATACTAATCTTAAAATGAATATTAATAAGAAATTGACAGTAAAATCACTTTAACAGTACGCAATACATTTGTGTAATGGCACAAATACTGATGAATAATATCTTGAATCAACATGATTATTTCAAGTAGTTTAACGTGAATGAAACATGTTGGTTTGGCAAGCAATAAGTCATTGTAAAAAAAAACTTTTTTTTCCAGTGTGTACATTTTAATCTCTTCACTTTCATAGTTTGAACTGAAATGTGTGTTTGCCGTGTGTGTACACAACCACCACTAAGTGATAGAGGTGTTTTGTTGTTGAATGGAATAATAAACATAGCAGTCTTCATTTACTGCACACAGCTGAAGACGCAGTGTATTACGTTGAGGGAATGCACCCCATGCATCTACAGTATGTTCACACAAATCATTCGTCATCCAGCTTCACCTACAGAAGTGAGTCTTTGCAAATTGCCTTTACTAATAATGTGCTAGTTAGCAAGTTTCACGGCGAATGTGTCTAAAGTTTACAGTCTCGGAAGAGAGGGGCAGGGTCAGCACATCTCATTTCAATTTAAAGGGACATGCAACAAAATGGCTTGCTTTAAACAAAGCTGTTTTTGACAGGGTAAAGTCAGAGTCAAACTATCAGCCAAACAAACCTTATTTTGTATTGTATAGACTTTTAAATGTTCAAAATAATAAAACATTAAACTAAACTCTACCATTTTCATAAAAATACAGAATCATTATCAGTAAAATTGCATTATGCCTGTGGCATGGAAACATGGACGTGTGGCGTTACTAATAACTTCAATAAAATAGGGTCCATTTTAAAGAAATAGTTCACCCAAAAATGAAAAATTGCAGGTTAGTTGACTGATTTGTTCCTCACTAGGACAGATTTGGCATTAAATGCTAGAAAATGTAGGATTAAATCGCTTGCTCACCAATGGAGTGAATGGGTGCCGTCAGAACAAGAGACAAACACCTGATAAAAACATCACAATAATCCACAAGTAATCGTGGTGTGGATAACTTATGAATTATTGTGATGTTATTATCAGCCGTTTGGACTAGCACTGTAATGTACTGTGATGCTCAAGATGAAGACACTAATTCATCTATATCTTGGATGGCCTGAGGTTATGTACATTTTCAGCTAATTTAAATTTTTTTAGTGAGCATATGCCTACAGTCCTATAGGGCTTGATATTGCATACCCACTGTGACAGAGCAATTTGTTGCAGTGATGGCTTTGTGCTCTTGGAAGTGTGCCATGTGTAGTGATCTCAACAGCGCTGCCTGCCAAGTCAGCTCTCCAGCCATCCTCAGAGGTTAGCAACAGCCTGAAAGAGCCCAGCTATGGCAGGATAATAAAGCAGTTTTCCTCCGCTGTCAGTGAGGTAATCTCAACCAGTCCATAAGATCTTGCTGGACACGTAAACATTATTGAGCGGGACGTTTAGTTTTGTTTCCCTGTTTTCGTACTGGCTGTGGGGAGCAGACAGACTACTAACCGCATTTTCAGAAGCAGTGGTTCAGCAGGTTGAATAATGTGGATTTACTAGTAACAAGATTTATTTTCCAACAGGTAGCAAGCAGTGTCGTAAGACAAAACACACTTACTCCACACACAGACTTTTTTGACATTAACATATCATGTACTTTGTCTTACTATGCTTCATTTAACAGAGCATGTTTTCTTAAAGTAATGCATGTAATCAATTTCTTCACCCCAATTTCTATTTTTCTAACACCAATAATAGAGACAACTTTTTTATGTTTTACTAAATTCAGAAATGTGATGATGCGACGAATGAAATAAATTGTAAAAATAAATAAATAAATAAATAAATAATAATAATAATAATTAAATAAGTAAATAAATAATAAATAAATAATTAAATTAAATTAATAAATAAATAATTAAATTAATTAAATAAATTAAGAAATAATAAATAAATATATATAATAAATAAATAATTAAATTAAATAAATAATTTGATATATATATATATATATATATATATATATATAATAAATGATAAAATAAATAAATAATTATATATATATATATATATATATATATATTATTTTCTTCAAAGAATCATATAAACTTATACTGTAGTT
>JAUMHI010000033.1:14504980-14520117 GCA_032359435.1 Enteromius unitaeniatus | reverse complement strand
CAACTCATAAACAGATTCATAAGAGTCATTCATTCATCTAGCCCGGAGTCCTCAAATCTCACAAGGTCCACTTTCCTGCAGGGTTTAGCTGTAACCTTAAATCAAGCACACCTGAGCAAGCTATTCAGTGTCTTCAGGATCATTAGAAATTCATAGGTGAGATCAGAGTTAGAGCTAAACCCCTTATCTCCTGATCTTGTGAGCCAGATTTGAGGATCTACCCAGAAACACCCCATAACAGTTTTTTGTTTGTGAATCAGGTGTTGTGTGCTTTTAAGACCGATAAGAGTCATTTGTTCGTTAAGCATGCTTCGCTGACTCTCTGTAATATTATAGATCAGTGGTCACTTCCGTTGGCTCACTAAAATTGATCGGCTGATATAAGCAAAGACTATAGAATAACCAAGATGTGTTACTTGTGTAGTTTTGAATGGGGAAAATGCAATGCTCAATATGGCCTCTGAACGAAGCCCCCCCTTCTTAAAGTCATCGCATCACTGCAGCTGCCGCAAGAAGTACAGAAGGGTACAGAAGCGCCTGTGGCCTGAGAAATAAGCCGCTATTTGAGCTAAATAAACAACATTATGATACAACTGCTGTCATGCCCCAGAGGCATTTCAAAGATGGCCGCCGAGTGACAGGACTTGCCTCAAAAGGAGTTTTCATGATTTGCAATGCCTAAGATTCCTAGTTTTGGCACATCAATGTTTTTTGGGGTTTCTTGGATGTATGTCACCTTTTTACACAGTTTCACTCCAACTCGTCACATTTGTGATGCTTGGTCAAAACAGTTTTGTGTACCCCTTTTCAGTCGCTTTTCGACACAAGGGGTCCTCCGTTGTTTTCAGGTGTTTGGCTTAATGTAATGGTTTGCATGCATATATAAATTTATTAAATATTTTTTGGGGGGGTTTTATTAGAGCATCAAACCCCATCCCTACCCTAAACCTACCCACCTCTGAACAATATAAATATAAATTGTATATAAATATAAAACAAAATATAACAATAAAATATAAAGACACACAGGTACTGTACAGGTATTTATTGCACAAACTGATCATAAACGAGCAGAATAAATACATTACAAACAAGTCGTGTCACATTCCAAGTCTTCACTGTCATCTCATTCAGAAAACATACTCGCGTCCGGTAGCACGACGCAATCGATCACGAGATACACAAGAGCCAACGTAAGGATTCTTGAAGCGCATTTTTAGAAATCGCTCACATGTCTGCCTGATATATCTTGTGTTTTATTAACAGATGGTAGGTTTAGGTTACGTGCTCATAAATGTGTAAATAATATCATTTTAAATTAAACTGTTTTGACTGTTTACATTGAAAAATCACACAATGGAGGACCCCTCATGTCGAAATGACTGAAAAGGGGTACATTGAGCATCGAAAAAACGACACAAAACAGTTTTGACCAAACGTCAAAATGTGACGAGTTGGGAGTGAGACTGTGTTGATTTATAAAGGAAATAATTACCTAAATAAGTAAATGCTTATGAATTAGGCAGCCAAAAACACTTCCAAAACCATGTCTGTACCTAATCCAAAACACTTTAATAATGATTCATATTGTAAAGATGTTGGGTAGATTTCATGAGAAAATGCATTCAAGTAGAGCCACCGTCAGATAGGCTATGAAGATTTTTAACCACTAAAGTGTACAGTGAAACTTAAAGGTTAAAGATTTGTTTCCCTAACCCCTAAATATGTAAACAGTACTATACTGTATAGGTTTTACTTAACAATAACCCCTAATTATTAGTGAGATTTGTGCCTAGTTAACGACTGTTTTCCCTAGTCTTTCCCTAATTTGACAAAGACAAACTGCCCTCTTCTGTCCCCTGCTGTGTTGTTCTGTGGGGATAAAGAAGCAAACACTCAAGCTCATTAACCAGATTGTTTATATGGCGTCGCCCTCTGAGTTTAACATGGTGTCACATACTACACACTACAATACAGCATAGTGTTTCTCAGTGATAAAGCTGGACTTCCAGATGTCAGAGATGAGCACAGGAATGGCTTTAAATATAAAAACTATATTTCAAACATTTACATTTCGTTAATGAACCCCGGTGTTGATTTATCAAAGCGGATGTTATTATGAGATTTAACAAAGCAAATGCAGATAAAGCAGAGAATATATCTTCCCGGGGGGTTCGATTACGGGAAAATGACACGATCAGACATGATGGATAACTGGCTGCAACTAAATATGTTTGGAGTGCAACTTCACAAACAGTAATGCAGTGAAATGAGGGAATGTGTAATTGCTGTTGTGTATAAATGTATCTCCGTGTGCATGTACAGTATATGAGTGCACGCTAGAGCTGTTTTCGGACTCAAAATTACCAAATTACCTTCAGACATTATTTCTTTCGCTGTCACTAAGCATTAGTCCATTTTTCCATCTCTAAGGCATTACCTTGATTGAAAAATGGTAATGAAGATGCATAATGAAGAGAGCTAATATCCTGCGGTCAATAAGACAACCTAATAAAGTCGGTAGACATCCATTTATGCGCCGTGGCACCAGGCAGCTGAAGTTTATTATCGGACAGATGACTGAATTACTTGCTCAAAACAAGGTAAATGTCTTCTGATGATAGCGGTGACTAGTATCTCAAAAGGCATTATTAGGGATAATTGTTTGTTAGCAAACATCACTGCTGTTCATACTTGGTCAAGGTGGTTAAGGTGCAGCCATATTACGGTTGTCCACAAAATTCATTTGTTTCATTAATGATAGATGCAATATTGCAGATTTATATCATTTCTATGCATATAAAGTCACTTTCTTAAAGTCTTTCTTTTTCAATTATTATATCTTTCATGCAGTGTGTGTGCATTTTAAATGAAAATGTATTATTGTCTCTCAGAAGAAAGAGTCAGGTGTGAATCATTGAAACGAGTCTCAAGCCGTTTCATGTTGATGCCAACAACATTTGGAGCATTAACAACTCACAAAAACTGTGCCCCTATTATGAGTTATGAAAGGTTTTTATGTAGGTTTTGGGAGTCCTCAGTAACAGGTTGATGCACATGCAAGATCAAAAATCACATTTGTTTTCTTATAATATGCATTTATTTGTACCTTTTTTTAACGACTCCCCAACGATTCGTTCAACTTTTTTTTTTCAAAGCCCTCCGGTGATTGTTCGAGCTGGTTTCTCATTGGTTCCCAACTTTTTAGGAACAGAAGTGCTCTAGAACGCCAGCTTTGTCAGACTAACTTTGCTCTGGAAGTGAATGTAGTGTCAAAGGAATTATGGCCGGGCGCAGGCTAAGATTTTACCCCTCCAAATGCGGCATCTAGTGGCCAAGTAGGAATTAACATTGTCATTCAGATCAACGCTGAAAGATTAATGAGCAGAAAATATTGTAACGTTTCATGAAACAGCTTGGGACTTGTTAAAAAACGACTCGTTTCAATGATTCAGAGTCGACTCTTTCTTTTTAAAGACAATACCTTCATACACGGTGCACTTTCAGATTTCAAACTTAGCAGGATGTTTTCATTCACTTAGATCTGTTACACACTGCATGAAAAGTCAAGTTCAAAATCCATATTAGGGGCACTTTAAACCAAACCGACCAATCACCGAAGGGCTTATGGAAAATGGATCGTTGAATGAATCGCTTGGGAGTCGTTCAACAAATAAGGTAAAATATTAGAAAATTAAAGTGTTTTTTAACCTTGCATGCATTTGGGGACTCCCAAAACCAAAATTTGAACCTTTTATATCAAGTTAAATGGGCGCTTTAAATGTAATTTAATATGGATACTTATTAAACTTATTAAATTAAACTATAAACGCAAACAGGTAAAAAACAGTTGATTTTAGTTAAAGATCATGCTGATAACGTGACTGTTATTATTCTTTTTAGATTAGAATGTGTTTTCTTGTATTAGATTGTGCACAGTGCAGTAGGTCTCTACAGAAAGATGCATCTGCGCGTGGAATATCCTGTGGAGACGCCATGTGATGCATGTCTTCAATAACAGCACATTTCTAATCTGCTGGAAAGGAACGCTGATGGTTTGTGAATCAAAGCCCCTCTTTTATTACTCCATCTGTTTCCTCTGGATACGGCCAGCATTGGGTTTCTTGGTTGTAAAGCCACATTTGATTTCGTCTTGTTTTCCTTTTAGTCACACTCCTCCCTTAATGTCAGGTTTATTTTTTGTCTAACAACACTTCCCATTTGTGATTTTTCTTTCCTATGGGAACTTGAACATCTCAGTTGTTTCTCCTAGACGGCAATGAGATTACATGGACAGCAAATGAAGACTGAAGTACTAAAAATTCTTCTCCCAAGAAACCAAGAAGGAAGTAATTTCACATGCGAGCTTGAAAAATGCCTCGAACTGTGTTCAGATTGTTTTAAGATGTCCACATGATTCTCAGCCAAGCAAAAGTTATTCTGTGTTTTTGATTTTCATCAAATTTCATTCTCGTTTCTTTCATGATGCTTGGTGACATTATCACGTCCTGGCCATAAAATGAAAAGATTGATACATCTATTCTGTATCTTGCCATACTGGTACAGCTTTTTTGCACTACATTATAATCTTAAGCTTGTTCTTTTTCCTTCGAGCTAAGTTCAATGATATGACAATAACATGTTTTCAGTGTAACATCTCTAATTAGTAATATTTCTTTGTTGAAAAAGAAAAGATTTTCTAAAATGTCTGCGCCGTTCCTACGGCTGACCAATGAATTTATTCCAGCTGTTTATGATTAATGAACGAAAATTAATTTCAATAATAAATGTTTATAAAATAAATCACTTTATTTATATTTTAATGAAAAAAATATTTTTAATAATTATTAATTAACATGTATATAATAATATATGCATAATTATTTTATACAATATAATAATTATGTGTAAAGTTGACCAAAGTGCTTTACAGAATAAAATAAACACTAATGGATAAAACAAGACTATCAACTTTAAAACACAGCAACAAACCAAACAGTAATTTATATAATAAGTGTGTTGTAAATTAAAGGGAATAAATATGTATTTAGAGATTACCTAAAAGCAGAAATAGAGGAGCTAATCTAATAATTACATTTTAAATAATCAAATTATTTATTGCTTAGTTTTATGCATTCAAATAGTCTTTTTGTCTGATTTAATATCGCAGAGGAAACCATGACTAGCTCACAGTAAAAATCATTTAATCAAAATTTCATTATACAATTGTGGGAATGTGGGAATCCAGAGCTAAAAATCTCAAATCAGTGATTTCAGTATGAATTTGAAGATTTCTGATAAAATACCTTCATGATCAAATAATCTGAGCTGCTATCAAACTTATATCTGTACTATTATTGTGTGTCATATTGATTTTCTCGCTTGTGTCTTTTTCTATTTCTAGTTTTCGGAGTAACATCTGAGATAATCCTTGAAAGAAGCAATTGAGAACTGGATGACGTCTCCTGAGGTATGAAAGAGCAGCCAGCCCAGAGAAGCTCATGTAGAGCAGGTGTCCTCGAGCACCTCGTTCCCGCAGAATGCAGAACGGCGTCCAGAGCCTGTTATCTGAAGGAGAAATCCAGCTGCACCTCGGAAATATTTGACGAGCTCAGAGGAGCCCGTGATCATGTGACTCTCCGAGCGCTCGGGCTCTGAAATAACAAAGCACGGGTTAAACAAAGACAAGCGCTAGCAGATGTGTGGGAGCAGCAGGCTCCGGATCAGTCAACAGACACGTAAAGCCACCCGATTCACTTCTCGAGGTAAAACATTTGTCATCCGCATCCACTCAGAGCCAAGCTTCTGGCAAGCTTCTTTATCGTTTCTTACCACGTTGCTGCCGCACAAAGAAACGCACAACTGAAAACATCACGGAGCTCAATAGTGATCAGATGAAGACTTTTGCTTAAAGGGGTCATATTTCAACAACAACAAAAAAAACTCAGCAGAAAGTGAATACTGATTGCAGATGAGGGTAATTAAACATGTTTTCCTTTAGGGGTCACAGCAAAAAAGTCAAAATGTAGATAAATGTAGTCAATGCTGTTAAATGATGCAAAAACTGATGCCGTTCGAAATCATTTATGCTGTAAATATAAAGTGCATATGTGACCCAGGACCACAAAAGCAGTCATAACTGTCCATTTCTGAAATTGAGATTCATACATCATCTAAAAGCTGAATAAATAAGCTTTTAATCGATGTATGGTTTGTTAGGATATGACTATATTTGAAAATCGCCTTTAAAGTTGTGCCTTTAAAAGTCCTTAGCAATGCATATTACTCATATATATATATATATATATATATATAAAGTTTTAATGGAACATGATCTTTACATAAAATATCCTAATGAAACGATTTTTATCATAAAAGAAAAATCCATAATTTGGACTCATGCCTTGGCCATGACACTGGAGTCACATACTCAGATGTTTTTTTGATTTTTCCAAGAAAAATTATAATCAAACTGAATTGTTATCATGTACTCATCATGATGCATAGTCTCAGAAATGTAATTAATTTATTTGTTGCGTTTATTTTTTATTTTTGCATTTTTTTTCTTTCTATTTTTGATTTTTTGAAAATTAATTGTGTCTGATTTCATGAGTCATGTTATCATTAACGGTTTATAATTTTTCCTTTATTTCAGTTCAGGAAGCACAACATATCAGTTTTGTCTACAGATTTCCAGCGCACGCATCTAAACAACTTGAGATTGTATATTAGCTTGCCACTCTTTCTGCCATATTCAGATCTAGCTGAAATAATAACGGTAGTATGCTAGCACGTTATTCTGAATTCGGCCAGCCTGAAAGCCTTTCATATAAAGGGCTCAGCTTCTAAATGACACATAATTACAGCTGGGTCTGCCCTCTAGTGGTGTGAGACTCTCTATATAGGCCTATGACAGGCTCGGAGCTCATTTAGCGTGTTTCATAATGAGCAGCTGCTGCCTGTCTGTGTCTGCGGGGAGCAGAGGGGTCACGGATACCTGCTTCCTGCGGTCCCCAGCAGATGGCCCTTGCTTTCTGGCACCGGAGTCGCAGACGCCACCGGCCCCATTCAGGTCCCCTGGGCCAAATTAGAGGCCATTAATAGAGTTACTCATAACAGCATAATAGGGTTGATAGGCAGCTCCAACTGATCTGAGACCTGTCCTTTCACAGCTTCCTCTCGTGTTGGATCATTTAGCAATGCATGTAGTAAAATTCTGTGAAAGACTAACACAGCACGCCACCTGATAAACACGCTCTGTGCTCGTGAGGGAATCAGTGGTGTGTTTTGTATGATAAAGTGTGAAGGAATCCATTGCCACCCAAAATAGTGTATTTGTGTGGTAGAACCGAGTAGAGTTGCATCAAAAAGTGGGTAAATTTAGCTTGATTACTTGATTTCATTGCACAGTCGAAATATACAAGCGGTAAAATGTGAAAAGGAACAATTAAACCAGAAATACATCCAAATTACTACTACAGGTTACTTATGAACTTGGCACAGATTCTCTTACAAAATTGGAACATTTGCAGTTTTAATAAGTAGGTATAAATGATTTCATAAAAACCCTTTTATTATTTATCCAAGAATAAAGGAAAGGGAATGCATAGTGTGTTAATAGAATTATTTCAAATAAAGATGACTAGTGTGCATCAAATCTTAATATATGTTAATATTTTTAAAATAAATGTAATTAATTTTACATTTAAAAAAAAAAATTTAATTTAATAATTTTATTTACTATTTTTAACTATATATTTGATCATGTTGTCATATGATCAGAGTTGAACTTCTTGAAGCTGAATTTTTGAAAGGGCTTTTCCAGTCAGTCAGTATTAAAGAGAGATAGGAAATCGTTACATCATGGAATGCATTGAGAGACCAACAATAAGAAGGGATTGGGTTGTTGGTATTATTTTTTATATTTTCGTGTAGATCATTGTTTCGTGCTGAACCATTGAATCAATGGGAAACATCTTTAGACCAGGGCTTTAGTCAAAATATAATCTTCAGACATCTTGAGACATCAAAACTTGAATCCTGGAGACCTGCCCCAGCAGTGGTAGGACCTTCATCACAAGAGTTTGTTCAGACACCAATGCAAGCACACTCCAGAAAACCAACTATACATCTGTGCTTCTTCAACCTAGCTCTGGTCAGATGCTTTCTTAATTGCTGCTTTCTCACCGCTGTACTTTTGTGGAAGTGTTGTCAAAAGGTGACCCTTTTAACATCAAAAATATCATAATACAGACACCAAACTTTTAACAAGTAGTGCTTTTTTTTTTTTTAAAGCGTCCCAATTATGGATTTTTACAAAACAGATTTCATACATTGTGTAACACAGCTCTACATGTATGAAAGCATCCTGCAAAGTTTTAAATCAGAAGATCACTGTGTGTAAAGTTAGAAAGAGTCGACTCAGAATCATTGAAATTAGGCATTTTTAAAACCAGTCCCAAGACATGTTGATGTTAAAATGAAACATTAGCATATTATCGCCCACTTGAGGATCTTTTTGCATTGGTCTGAATGAAAATGTTATGATATTGAGCTACTGCAAGTTTATTCATGGATTTACTGTAAAAAGAAAAATCTTTAAGACCATCATAATTGACAAAGTGGCTCAGAAAAGTGATGCTGGCCACATTCAGAGTAACCTAAGAGTCCAAATGTGTTTTTGGGCCGC
The DNA here is from genome assembly GCA_032359435.1 of Enteromius unitaeniatus. Classification (NCBI taxonomy): domain Eukaryota; kingdom Metazoa; phylum Chordata; class Actinopteri; order Cypriniformes; family Cyprinidae; genus Enteromius; species Enteromius unitaeniatus. The sequence continues at coordinate 14,511,428 of JAUMHI010000033.1, read as the reverse complement.
TCCAAACACAAAGATATATGTCTCTGTCAAGCAACAATGTCCTTGCTTTCCACTTTCTTCTTTTTCTAGAGTTCTCCATGGAGTTGGTGCTCATGGTGGTTGCTGATGGACTTTTGTCATTATCCTTAAAACGTTGTTTTATCAAAGGTGGCAGAAACAGTTTGTTTTGTCTGGTCATTGACAATAAAACTCATTTTATTTAAATGGATGTTTGTTTCTGTGGTTGCCTGCAGTTGGTTAAAGCCCATTAGCTCCTTGTTTCTGTTCAGGGGAACCCATTTGTAGTAAATGACCCTTCAACTTTTAAAAGAGCTGAAGCAGCACTGTTTACCGGTTTGGAGCACGGTAACAATTTGCTGCTCATGATTTTTCAGTGCTTTACTGTAAAAGTGACTCAAATACACTGGCGTACATGTCTTATGTGTGTGAAGAGGTAGGTGGAAATGATATAATTATGATTAATAATTAATTAACTTTCTTTTAAAAAAACCTAAAATACAAGCAAGTACAGCAAAATGGTTTTTGAGCTGCAAATCATAATATTAGATGAATTTCTGAAAGATCATGTGAAAAATATTCATCTTTGCATCACCAAAATGCCAAAATAAATCACATTATTTGAGTAGAAAATGCCCTTTTAAAGTTTAAAGCAAAAGTGAGATGTGTGTGTGGCCTCTGAATAAAAGATTTGAGATTGCTTCTAAAATGTATATTTATGTTCCAAGCTTTGTTATTTTTCTCTTTAGAGAACATGGAGCAGTGAGACTAATACACAGCCGCTTGCATACAAACGCAATTTTATATATTTGGTGACTGAGTTTTATGGTCCATGTCTTGCATTTGAAACAGACTGCATCCATACACGGGGCTCATGGGAACAGGAAGACAAATAGACGTAATTAAAAAGGCCATAAAAGCAATAGGAAGCTTTATTAATATGAAGTGGGGCATAGAAGTATAATGGTGCGTTTGTAGGCGGCTGATGTCGTGTTATTTTTGTGTGTTTTACAAACACATCCATTGACTCGCAGTGACCCAGTAATGAGTAATAAACCACATGTTTTATGATGCTGCAGTTTGCTGCCCTCCAAACACCCAGAACGAGATGCTGGCGATGAAAAGAGGAAGCGCTTATGTGGAAATTATTATAATTACTAAATGTTGTTTCCAATCACAAAATATTTGTGTGCAAAACAAATGTTTACATTTTAGTAATATATTAAATTGAAGTTGCCATAAATGCAATCAAATATATAATTTTGTGTGTGTGCGTGTATGTGAAGGTAGATGGATAGATATAGAATAGTATGTATATTAACATAGATTGATGCACAGCTGCACTAAAAAATGCAACAAAAAGTGCAACACTGTCTGCAAACAGATAAATATAGATATAGATATGTATGCAATTAAAAAAACTAAGAGTAAAAAGTGCAAAACAAAAACCTTGCAATAAGAAAAACCTTCTTGAGATATCTAAGATTTTATGTTTTGAATATGTGTATTTTGATATGTACTACTACTACTACTACTACTATGTGTATTACTTTTTGGAACTATATCTCAAATATATTTTAGATTTTTTCTATAAAAAGTAATGTATCTATAATATATAGTTTTTTTTTTAAAAAAACGGCATTATTTTTCATATTATTTCTTAAATATGTGTGTTTTTCTTACATTTTTCACTAGTATAATGTCATTGTGTTTTGTTTTGGTTTTTTTCTTACATTATATGATTATATTGTTCATTTAGAATTTGTTTAAAAATGTGTTAATGCATAAACATGCAAAATTTTCACACTTTTATTATTCATTAATATTTCTGGCCATCTATTCTATATTCATATACACTGTGCAATTTCCTTTTTGCAATGTGTTTATGATAAGTCTAGCCTCTCTCCTATTACAGCGGTTCAGTTATTGTACTCTCTCTGCAAATGACCCCGTTGCTCTAGTGTTTGAAGGAGGAAGGTAGACCAACCCAGATAAAGATGACAAAAGGCCTCCTGTCATGAAGCGAGACGAACCCTGTCAGAGCTCATAATTAACCCCCTTAATGAAGACCCCCGTCAACAATGAAATGTTCATAATGGAGGAGGAGATTTAATTACCTTTCTTTTGCAGCCCAAGTTCCAGACACTCAGGAAACAATTAAGTTCCTGTTAGTCTGTGTAATGGCCCAGAGTCTGGGCTTCACTGACCTCCTCTATTAATAACACATACATGTCTTCAGATCACAGACTTCACTTCAGCGTATTCAGGAAATGATGAGCCACTTCTCTTGGTAAAATGAATGGACACAGGGGTCAGCAGCTAATTCTAGATTCGGTGGTGATGACTTACCAGTCAGGTACATTTCCATTTATTTATACCTTTTCGATGTTTGTAGTCTACTACATGGACAAATCATTATTAGACATTTTACATCCAACCCACCATAAATGATCAATTTTGACCCTTATACTTGACCCTATAAATCTATATGACTTGATATTAATATTTTTTACCATGCACCTCTAGAATATTTAAGATTTATCTGCTGCCAAGGACAAATGTGTACCTCTACAAGGAACCAGAAACGAGAAACACACACATACACACTGATTTTTCCTGCTATCATTCCCCACAGCTTTCGAAAACGCTCTGTGTGAGCATTTCTTGTTTCCACAATCCTAGCCTTGGATTTGATTTTGCGAAACCACATTTTCACAGCATTGTGATTAATTACATTTTTTAAAATATGAACATGTGTAGCTCAACTAGAAACACACTGCACAGTGAAATCCACGTGAAGAAATTAATAAATAGAGTATCTTTCTGTCAAGTATGCAGAAGTATGGCAAGTAAAATATGTAACCTACCCTCAGCACAATGCTAAACAAAGACACAGCCTGTGTTATCAAAAGCACACTGCTGTGCTACACTTACTATTAATGCAGCATGTAGTAACATGTACAGTATGTTATATATGCATGGGATATCTTAATGACACGACTTGACCTTCCACTTCCATGATGAAATAACCTAAAGATAATGTCAGCAATGATGTTGTTCACTGGTTATTTGCTATCAGACAGCCAAATTAAATGCTTTTTTTTATACTGCAACCAAAAATATCCGATGCTAGTGCATATATTGTAAGAAGAGGATAGCTTGTATAATAATGCCCTCTGTTGGGAAGTGTCCAGTTTGCATCTTAAATAAAATTACATTTTAATAAAACAATAAATAAAGTGTAAGTCAAACGATAAAGGCTAAACCGCGTTAGTTTTTAAATATGGCCAGAGCTTGAGTGTTTGTTTTTAATATAAGAAGTATTAATAGCAAATGCTCCCATTGAGTCACATTCAAATCTACTATAAAAATATAAAAATACTATAGACACAACGTATAAAAAAGGTATAGGTCAACTTTTTTTTTTACATACATTGGAAACTGACTGCAGCAGGACTAAATAAAATGATATTTTCAAACTGACATGTAATAATCAAACCGAGCTGTGATTGGACCATTCTTAGCAGCGATGAGAAAAGTAACACTGCTCATGCCGCCCGCTGCGGCGCAGATGAGAGCACTAGGACCGTCTCACCGTGAGTGACGTCGGTCTGTCCCGGTGTTATTGTGTAAGTCATGGCTTGTGGAGTTGAACGGTGTGAGTTTAAGGACACACAGCAAACGTAGACGTTTAACCGATTTAGCCGCACTGACGTTCATCTGAGCGGACAATTATTGAAGGACGCACGCGAAGGATCTCTGACGTTAGAGACAGGTTAGTTCATAATCTAACTCGCGTGGTGACACTATGTTATGCATGCAATGTATAAGTTTGTGTTTTATATATGAAGAGTGCCTCTAAATGAGCATTTTTATCATGTGTGGGTCTTTTACTGCCATTAAAGTAATATACATATGCATAGGAGTTTAAGAACAATACTCATTTAGATGAAAACTTCACATGGCATTGTTCATTGCTTTCTTTTTCTTTTTGTCTGCAAAGAAATAGGCCCTACATTAAAACTAAACTAAATTCTGAAAATGGGAAATGCTTGTTGCATTACAATCTAAATCTTTCCTTTATGATTTTAGCATTAGTAGATTTTTATTTTACAATTCTGTTACTATGTAGGCCACTGCTAATTGCAATAATTAATAACCAGGTACCTGAAGCTTACCTTATGTTATATTCCATTACTGTACTTTCTAGGTAGGTACATTATAAGTGCATGTAAGTTCGCATACTTTAATATGTGCAACTGTTTAATATCGCTGGTACTGACACTATTGCTTTTGGTATTACTTATGCACTATAAAAACTTCTTTCCAGATATTCCTCATCATCATGTTGGAGATGAAGGGGTACTGTGAGGCGGGGGTCTCCATGCAGCAGGTCTGGGTGGAGGGCGGACTGACTCTGTGCTTTTACTTCACCCTGGTGCCATCCGTCCTCCTCACCCTCTCCTTCCTCTTCGGCACGTTTCTGTGCATATGCTACAGCCGTTATGGCACGGCCATGGAGCCTAAGTTCATCCCTCGCTCTCGGCTCTACCGGCTCCAGGTGGGCCTGTCGGTGCTGCTCGTCCTGGAGGCTCTGGGCTGGATGGTGTTTCGAATGGCTCGCGGCGGAGAGCTGCCTGGGTACGTGGTTGTGTACGGCTGTCTCTCCATGCTGGGCTGGATTTGGGCCGTGGCCCTGCTGCGTCTGGAGAGGAAGAGGGTTCTGGTGCGGGACAGAACCAGAGGACACAGTACAGTGCTGTTGCTGTACTGGGCCGTAGCGTTTGCTGCCGAAAACCTGGCGTTCGTGTCGTGGATGAGCCCTCAGTGGTGGTGGACTCTGGAAACGTCCAATCAACAGGTGATGGTTTGTATTTTTAGAGAGTACTGGCTTAACCTTTGGCACTGATTGTTCTGTCTTAAGTGGAAGGATGTAGGAATCCTGCTCACACACCATGACTCAGCATTATGGTAATAGCGTGAAACCATTATTTACAATAGCAATGACTCAGCGATTCAGTCAGCTTTGAAAAACAGTATTGCCGTGACTTCATGACCTTATGTGAAATATTGTAGAGTCATGGTCGATTCTAGCTGCATTCCTTCCCGCCTGCTTTAGCCACACCCCAACTGTTCGAGATCGACCAATCAGATAACAGACTGTCTTCCTTCTAGTCTTGCTGTAAACATTGAATGCTGAATGCATGTTGTAAAAATGCCAATAAATGGGCCAGATTTTCCTAAAAAGCTTCGCGAACGAATAGAATTTAAATAATGGAGCTTTATTTTTTGAACACAGTTGATGTGCACAGCAACAGCTTATTATTATTATCATTACATTTACCATTGTGATTATCTCAGGGCAATTATATAGCTATATATATTTATTACATAAATGTAATTTTCCCAGATTTGTTTTCGTTAATAACTCACTAATACAGAAGACTAATCCAGACAGCTGCACTGGATAAATTATAATCAAATCCATGCTACATGATAATAATATTATATTTTTTAAGTCTTTTTTTAAAACCGTAAACAAACTAAAACAATATGTGGGACACGTTCATCTCTTTACTCTGATATCAGAGACATGTTATTATCATTCTGTACGTAATATTCATTGTCTGCAGATGGAGTTTGCTTTCTGGCTGCTGCGGTACTTTAGCTCAGGTTTGCTGTTCCTGCTAGGCCTCAAAGCGCCAGGCTTGCCACGCCGTCCGTACATGCTCCTGGTCAATGAAGACGAGCGAGATGTGGAGCACGGAGTAGTAAGACATTACATTCATGTCTCTGAAATCTTGCTTGTGTAATAATAATTTGTCTTATTAATGCGTCTCTTGCATGTTTTTAGCCTCTTTTAGGTAATTCTAATGAGAATCAGTCTACATGGAAAGATTTTGGGAAGAAGGTGCGTCTGTTGGTGCCGTACATGTGGCCTAAAGGAAGCGCCCTGCTCCAGCTCCTGGTTCTGCTTTGTCTCGGGATGTTAGGAGTGGAGCGCGTCATTAATGTGTTTGTGCCCATCTACTACAAGAACATAGGTACAGAATAAGAGTCGTATTTCGTCAAGAAGGAATTTATGCTGCGTGTATAAATATATCATGATTAATCGCATCCAAAATAAAACCTTTTGTTTGCACATACAGTATAGATTTGGAAAATATTTCTGTGTGTTCCCATGTTTATATTTATATTTATATCATTTATATATACACTAGCGTTCAAAAGTTTAACAGTAAGATATTTAATGGTTTATAAAGATCTTCTTCTCATCAAGGCTGCATTTATTAATTAAAAATCCAGAAAAAACTGTAATATTGTGAAATATTATTTCTATTTAAAAGAACTGTTTTCTGTGTGAATATATTTTCAAATGTAATTTATTCCTGTGATACAAAGCATCATTACTCCAGTCTTTCAGAAATCATTCTCATATGCTGATGTTTTA
>JAUMHI010000033.1:14467303-14503295 GCA_032359435.1 Enteromius unitaeniatus | reverse complement strand
CATCTACATATGAATATATAACAACGGATGTATTTTCCATTTTCCATTGTTAATTGTGGTTGTCCAGTGTTTGTCACGAGATTGCGCCAAACGGTAATCTTTGTTGGCGTGGAGGGATTTGAAACAAACAAGTAGCACCGGCTATACGTTATTACTTTGGAGCAGTTATTATTCGAAAAGAACAAACCTGCAAATGTCTGAACTGACCAATCAGAATCAAGCACTCCAGAGAGCCGCGTAATAAACTGAAATAATATTCACATCTTTAAAATCCATGAAATATCTTACTAAAACTTTTGAACGGTAGTGTATGCTATATTTGCTTGCCAAACCATTGCATAATTTGCATTAATAAAAACGATTATTAAAATAAAGCTAACATGATGTAAGATTTAAATATTAGATGAGAAATTTTTAAAACATAGACGTTAGAAATTAGAAATGTTGCCTAGTAAAATTGAAATAAAAATAAAGCTAAATAGATGTGGAAAATAATACATAATGATAAAAGCGTATAACACTAACACTAACTAAAACACTAACTAAAATTAGAATGAAAAGTGCAAATATGAATGAACTATAAATTCAAGCTATTCTAAATATTTCAGCAGTATATAAATAGCACTGTCAGCAAACCTCATTATGAAAATTATTTAATTGGTGTCACTCAATGAAAAAAACCCCAGCAATTAATATTGCTTCACAGGTAATTGACAACATGTGACAGTGTTTAAAGTATTACTGAACATACCTAAACTCAGGAAAATAGAGTGCTGTATTGATTTTCAGAAGTTACTAAAGCAAATAAATGGAAAACATACAAGATCAGCGTTTGATTTATTGATTGATTGCCGTTATCTGTGTCTCTGTCAGCTCTCACTATTGTTATCACTGAATGGAGAACCAAATACAGACGAGATATGAACACACAAGATAACAACGCCAAATCCAAAGCTGTGGACTCTTTATTGAACTTTGAGACGGTACGGCGACAGAATGTGTGTTACAAGACATATCAAACTTCTGCTGTTCGTATTCTCTGATTAACTCATGATGCTGTGAACAGGTGAAGTATTACAATGCAGAGAATTACGAAGTGGGTCGCTTTGAGGATGCCATCTTGAAATATCAGGTATCATATTTTTAGACTGCTCTCCACACAGCATTTCATATTTATTTTAGATGTCATTTATTTGAAAGGAGTGTAATGTTGAAGAGCTCAGAGTGATATAAACAAAAGCCGCTTTTTATTTTGCTCAGGTATCGGAGTGGAAGACCAATGCATCTCTGGCGCTCTTAAATCAGACACAAAACCTCATCATCGGCTTGGGTCTTCTGACCGGATCTCTGCTCTGTGCGTACTTCGTGACAGAGGGAAAGTTTCAGGTAGGAACAGTCAGGACTCATCAGTTATCAGACCAGTGCCTGATAATCAAATAAATGCTGCTTTGCATTACAAGAAGTTTTTTTTATTTTTATAAATATGTATTTAAATAGGTTATTGCACAAAAATTATTGTGTATTACTGCATTTCTAATAAAAAATGCAGCCTTGTTGAGCATAAGAGATGCATTTCAGCAAAAAAAAAAGAAATATCTGATATTAATATATATATATATATATATATATATATGTACAGTGGACAGTAAATGCACACCTGAGCTAAAGTTTCAGTGTTCTTCATAAACAGCCTAGAGTTTGGCTAATGTACTGCATTACTTTCCCATTTTATGATTTATGAGATTGTGATTAAAATGCCATTGTCATATTTCCACTCTGGACTGAGGTTTTACTATCGTTTGCATGGCAGAGTTCACGGTTTCTGAAGTGTGTTTTATTGCATTGTGGTGGTTAATTCATTCGAGCCAGTACACAACAATCAAAATAAAAAAAAAACTATTTTAAAGTGAAATAAAACAATAATAAATATAAAAATAATCAAACAAAGGGGAAAAACAATATAGGTAATATAACCATGAGCAGTGAACAAGTAGGGATTTCTATATATGAGCTATACATGAGCTATATTTAAGTCATGATGTTCTTCCAGGTTGGAGATTATGTGCTGTTTGGGACGTACATCATCCAGCTCTACACTCCTCTCAACTGGTTTGGGACATACTACAGGCATGAAGCTTTTGTCATCTATGTATATATATATATATATATATATATATACACACACACACACACACACACACACACACACACATACTGTATCTAAAGAACAAACAGTAAGCATGTTCCCTTCCTTTAACAGAATGATCCAGAATTCCTTCATTGATATGGAAAGCATGTTCAATCTCTTCACTGAGGAAGAGGAGGTGAGTGGAGTTCAAATTAGTTTCGCAGAAGCTTGGGGGTAATTAAAGACATGATGATTTGATTTAGGTGAAGGATGACGTGAACGCAGTAAGCCTTGACTACAGACAGGGAAAAGTAGAGTTTGAGAATGTCTTCTTCAGCTACACGCCAGGGTGAGCAGCTTCAGTCATATTTATTTGTATTATTCTTTATTATATCTTTACTATTAGAGAAATTTGTGTCACTATTAAGCAACATTCAGAATTTGCCATTTTTGCAGCAAGGAGATTTTAAAAGACGTCTCTTTTACCGTTCTCCCTGGACAAACCGTTGCACTTGTAAGTCTATTCTATTCTCTGCTGCTTTTTATTATCGATGTTAAAAACCATTTTGCTGCTTAATATTCAATTCATGATCCATGAACTTCAACGATTTTTTTAAAAACAAAAATATATGAATAGTTTTTTTTTTCAGTAAAGAGGCATTGAATTTAATTAAAGTGACAGTAATTTACATTTATAAATGCTTTTTTGTTAATAAAAATTCACAAAAATGTTTTTCACAGTTCTCACAAAAGGAAAAAAACACTGATAATAATTAGAAACATTATTAATAACTGAGCACCAAAAATCTTTTGACCACTAGTGTGTGTTTAATCACTTTTTTGGTTTATTTCAGGTTGGACAGTCTGGATCAGGAAAGAGCACCATCATCCGTCTGCTTTTCCGTTTTTATGACGTTCAGGGCGGGTGTGTAAAAATAGATGGCCAAGACATCTCAAAGGTGAACCTGCCATTGATACAAGAACAAAGGGCACTCAAACATTACCTTTAAAGTTCTGTTACTGCAGTTGAAACGGCACTAATGTGGCATGTCTGGCTGTGTCTCAGGTGAAGCAGTCTTCTCTGCGCGCTCACATTGGCGTTGTACCTCAAGATACTGTCCTGTTTAATGACAACGTTAGACATAACATCCGCTACGGCCGAGTTACTGCTTCTGACCAGGAGGTGGAGGAGGCTGCCATTGCTGCTGACATCCACGACAAAATCATAACCTTCCCAGACGGTGAGAACCATGCGTACAAAACATTTCAGAAAATATAAAATCTGATATTTATAAAATGTGCTTATATGTGTGCGTGTATATTATATTATTAATCGGTCACAATTCAATTCTAATTATAGCTGAAATTCCTAACTGATGTTTATTTGTAGGCTATGACACTATGGTGGGTGAGAGGGGGCTAAAGTTGAGCGGAGGAGAGAAGCAGAGAGTCGCCATCGCCCGCACCATCCTCAAAGCGCCACAGATCATCCTCCTCGATGAGGTACGACCCCAAACAGTAGTGCCATGGAACAAAACAGTCTGTCAGAACATACTTGAAGTTTAGCATGTGATGACGGATGTTGGATTAATGAAATTTCAGCTAGAAATACTGGACAGAAAAAGAAAACAAGCAAGCAATAGTCTTGTTGCGATTAGAACAAAAACTGTAAAAGAGCTTCATTCGTGTAAAACACAACATTTCTTTTTTCCTCTCTTCCCACAGGCCACATCTGCACTGGACACACAGACCGAGCGAAACATTCAGGCCTCGCTGGCTAAAGTCTGCACCAACAGAACCACCGTTGTAGTGGCACACAGGTATAAACATCAATGTTTTAACTTGAATCGTCTTTTCTATAGTGATCATAAAAACAGAGTTTCCTATTGTATAACACCATCACTACTGTGCATATTGTAGATTGTCGACTGTGATTGGAGCCGATGTGATTCTTGTACTGCGTGACGGACAGATTGTGGAGAGAGGAAGGTGGGTTTATTTGCACATTTAGACAAAGTTAATACATAAACTATGGGTTTAAAGTCTGGTATTGTTGTTTGTGGTAGACATGAGGAGCTGTTGGCGAAGGGAGGCCTGTACTGTGACATGTGGCTCAAACAGCAGCAGGCGCAGGATTCAGACTCGGCCTCCGACACCGAGACCAAAGATAGAAAATCTGAGAAACTACAGCCACAATCATCCACTGCAGGACATTAGTCGCACATAACAAGCAATCAGATCTGTTTAGTGTGCATTTTAAACTCATCCAGCGCTGTTTTTTTACATACTAGAATGATAATTATTTAATATCACATTGTTTTCACAGGTCACCCATGTTGCCTAAGGATTTTTTATGCGATATTTAAGTCCTTTTTATATTCCTTTTGCAATTCCTTTTCTTTTGTTTCCTTTAAAGTGCATTTATAATGCTTACTAATATTAGAGAAGACTGACTGATAATGCCCTTTCCACTGCTATGACTAAATAATGTTGAATGTACTGTGGTGTTATTTCAGTCAGGAGATTGATTTTCTGATGCTCTGCTGTTCTTTGTAGTGGTGAACATTTGGCCAATCGAAAAGAGGTCGCAATTTTATTTGAAAATGGATAATAATATCCCTAGTGCCATTGTATAACAATAAATACATATTTCTATACAGAATTAAGTTTAAATTTAGGGCATATAGGCAGGGGGGGGATCATTTCCTCAGTCTATTTCTAATATTATGTGCACATTTCTTTGTTTTTTGAGCACTTAAAGGTCATTTTTTGTTATGCTGTGTGTGGAGTGATGTTTGTTATACTGTACAACTCCAGTTTGAAGGAAATGGGAGCTTGCTGTCTTTGTAGGGCTGACACTAAACTCAGGGGACAAGGTTGAAATGAGCCATCGGGGCGTGTTTTTGCTGTACTATGTAGATTTTCAGCTTTGTAGTAGTTGTTTTTAATAATTATTCCAAAAAACGGGTGGAGAAATAGCAACTGAGAGAATCTGACCGATGTATAAAGTATGTGAAGATTTTTTTGTATGCATTTTGTTGTGCAATAAATATGCTCTTTGTGATTACTGATCATATTGTTCTTTGCATTAAAAATGTTGTATGCACATAAATATATCATGCGTATTTCCTTTCTACTTTGTTCAGAAATAAAAATACGTAAAATGACAATAAAAAAACAATTCTTATAAAGTTTCAAGTTAGCTGTTCCAATTTATTTGCAGATGCATATTTTTACACAATACACGTTTTATATACCCAAGTAAGTCCACAGAGAATCTATTGAGACATTTTATAATGAAATACTAATTATTTGAAAAACGTCAAGGTGAGTAATCATAAATTACTGAGATTGGTCCAACAAAGAGAGCGGTGAGAAAAGTAACATGTGTAACGTTGGTCGGTGATAGTGGAAAACGTCACACAGCGATTGGATAAGACATAAAACTATGTAGTTATTTGAAAATATTTGACATATATACACATAAATTATGTAATTATTTATTGAAAATGTATATATATTACAACATAAAAAGGTTTGGCCCAAGCTTGCGCCCTACGCAACTGAGCGTACGTCTTGCGTAACCGTGTTTGTGAATACGTCGCGACGCAGCTGTCACGGCAGAGAGAGGGCGCCTGCTCGACGCCTTCCTTCGGCCTTTCTGTGTTTTCAGTCCTTTTAAATTAATGCTGGACACCCATAATGGATTTTGGCGATTTGTTCGACGAGCGGACCTTCACCTTTTCTGACTTCCAGGAGTTTACGGTCGGTATCTCTGGTGTTTTTGTTCTAGTTTTGGCGGGTGACGGAGAAACTCACGCGAGACAGACTTATGTAAAACTTTAAATACGTTTTAATGTCTTCTTTCGTGCAAAGCCCGGAATATTAGACCGAAAGAAACTACTTCTTCTTAAATATCGTCTGCATTTCAGTCTGTAAGACAATAACTGAGGTTATTTGTTGTGAGTTAATCTAGTTCGAGGCTCACTCAGAGGCCCAGTGTTTGGAGGCTTTAATGACAGCTTAATAGAGCACCTTTAAAGTTATTTAAGATATTTAAACCGTGTTTTTGTGTGGTCATGATCAGTTTCTACCTGGACACGAGCAGTGGTCAGAGAGAGTGAGGAAACGACTGTATTATGGTCTTGATTCTGACAGCCCCTTGGATGCTCTTTCATGTCCCATGACAGGTGAGTCAACTAGTTAAACTAGTGCCAACGCGATTAGTTTACCCTCATCAAGCTGCTTGTTTTTGTTCCCCATATTTGCACATACACAAAAAAGTAAGTAACGTTACTCAAACAATTATCAAATATCTTTCCGGTTATTATTGATAAAATACAGGACAAATACATGTAATGCCTAACTATTTGGTGTTGTTATTTATTTTAAGAATTTGTTGTCAATGAATAAGCCTTTATTATGAACCTGAACCACAAAAGCAGTCATAAGGATACATTTTTATTTAATGCTTCGTTTGAAAACTGAATAAATAAGCTATATATATATATATATATAAGCTTTCTGTTGAAGTATGGTTTGTTATGACAATATTTGGACAATCTGTAATCTGCAAAAATATTAAGAAAATTGCATTTAAAGTAGTCCAATTTAACACATATTACAATTTACGGTAGGAGTTTTACAAAATATCTTCATGGGACGTGATCTTTAATTACTGGCATGAATGCAAAAGCAATACTTTTGACGTTGCTGACGTTTTTAATGTGTTGCTGACTATTGCCACAAAAATCTATGCTGCTTATAACTGGTTTTGTGGTCTATGGTGACACGTTTACAATCTAAAATTAAACACAGGGCAGACACATTGCTCGTATTAATGCTTTGTCATAGCATGAAATAATATTTGAAGTCAGGTTAAGTTTCTGTATGAATACATTCATAGATAGGGCCATGTTTAAATTTGATTTGTCCTCATCGTTGTGTTTCCTGTAGATATTGCTGTGGAACTGCTCCAGAAATCTGCCCCAAGTCCCATAAGGAAACTCCACAAGAAATACGCTGCACACGTAGCCAGGTAGGGTCGCCTTGAATGTTTGATTGCAAACTATAATCTCTTTAATAAATATTGTGTGTGTGATGCATTTGTACTGAATTAATAATAAAAAAAACTATTTTGTTACAGGGAAGCATGTATATCTCCTTGCGCTATGATGTTGGCCTTGATATACATTGAAAGACTGCGACACAGAAATCCCGAATACCTGCAACAGATCTCATCCTCAGACCTCTTTTTGATATCAATGGTATGCACATGCAAGGATTTTAAGCGTGCATTACCCTTATTTCCTTCTCTGAATTTCTGATGTTATCTCCAGATGGTTGCCAGTAAGTATTTGTACGATGAAGGAGAAGAGGAAGAGGTTTTCAATGATGAATGGGGCACTGCGGCAAAGCTGGATGTTCAGACTGTCAACACTTTGGAGATGAACTTCCTAAATGCAATCGTAAGCTTGACTTTCTATATCTTTCCAAAGCACAGTGGCCATTTACAGTAGATTGACTTGTTTTGTGCTTTTATACACACGTCTTAAAGCTACCTCTAGATTAGCTTGCAGAACTGGTTGTGAGGTTTCTACAGAAATTGATTTGAAACCAAATCCTTCTCGTTTACAGGACTGGAACCTCTTCACCGAGCCCGATGACTTCTTTAAAGTCCTCAGTCAGGTGGAAAGCAGGTTGGTTAACACGCACTACTGTGTCGTAACCGTACCTCTCAAATTATACCAAGTCATATGATTCAAGTGCGCACTCATACTGGCCTTTAAGTGGTCACAGCATACATCTTTGTGCTTCTCTTCCAAAAAAATCAAAGACGATTTTTAATGACCTGTTTTAATAGCCTATGAGTATTCAAGTCTTTTGCAACTGAGCAGTGATTCACTTGGACTTAATGCGGTTGCCTGTTGCAGTCTAATCTGTTTATTGGAGTGAGTTGGATTAACTGTACATTTCTCTTAAGTTGTTTGTCATGTGACAAAGTTCAAGGCCTTTACACATGCTTGTTTTGTTGGTTAGTTATGATGAACCAGTGTAAAGAGATCAATATTTCTGTCCTTGTAGCATTGCAGAGCGACAAGGAATGAAGCGAGGCTGGTTCACCTACACGGATCTCTGCGTCCTTTTGGAGCAAACCAATTGGAGGGAAGCTCTATCAGCTATCTACCAGCACTTCACCAAGGTCAATAATCACAGTTAAATCCATATGTACTCCATGTGATGTGCGCTGTATTCCAAGTCAAATAAATTAGTGACGATTTTCCCTATTTGCCGTTTTTAAATATTATTTTATTGAAAAATAGCATGACCAATGCCTGTTTTGACATCTTACTGGACAGTGTCACAAAAACAGGAGATTTGGGGGGAAAAAAGTGTAATATGCACATTTTAAACCTTTTTTTTAAGTTGTGGTTATGTACCAATATAAAATAATAGTAATTCTATTTTATAGTCACATTGTTATGATGGCACAATTTTCATTATTTTAATTGTTAAATTAAATATTACTATTGTAATTTCCCTCAGATTAAGATGAAATCTTAAATTGTAATTAAAAGTATACAGCTGTAAAATTACAGTAGTAGTGTTTATAAACATTATTTATATAGCGCCATTGAAAATAAAAATAGTTGAGTAATGTGCTGCACAAGTCCAAAGACAAGTCAACAAATAGTCATATTCAGAATAACAATAATAAGATTTCAGACCTAAAGCAATAACTACTACTAAATCTGCTATGAGTAAAAGCCAGAGAGAGTATGTCTTCAGCTTAACTTTACATATATATATCTATATCACACACACACACACTCATACATACATACACACGTCTAGTTTATAACAAGTTGAGAAGATGGTTGATGCATGTTGCATTTCCAAAGGGACCTGTTAGAAACAGAAATGCTTTGAGACACTGAAAACACTGAATCATGAGCCGCTTGCTTCACTAGAAACTCACAGCTACACAAAGCATTTGCAAACTAATAATCACAGTAGGCCATATTGCAATCTTCAGTGTTTTGTTGTTGTTGTTTTTCAGTTAATCATAGACTGTTTTCTTTTACCGTTCCTGCAGGTTACCTGTATACTGGGTCTCCTGTACTTGACTAGCGTAGCCGGTCTCATCGCTTCTTCCACCGTCATCCACCAGCTCGGCCGTCTTCCCAATACCAGCCGCACTTACTTGGACCCGATTAAGCACACATCCATTGAGACACCAGCACTTCTCCCCGAGCTCATGCCGGACGCGCCGCGGCCAGCCTCACACCTCCACTGCTGCGTCCTGACCAATGACAGCTTGAAGCCACGGCCCACCACTGTGCCAGATCAGCAGGGTTCTACCTCTTCATCCTATCAGGATATGGTGCTTTGTCTCTGGGGCTCCATCATCTCTGCTCTTTTCTACTCAAAGCCCTCGTCGGACATGCATCCACAAGACTGTTTGGTGTCTGAAGTGATCTGTCACAGTCACATGGACGGTTTCCCTCAATGTGCAATAGCTCGCAATGACTCTGCTCCTCTTTCTTCTCCGTGGTATGCTCGTCTCACAACACTTTGGCTTGGGTTTGCTCCGTTTAGTGAAAGCGTAATATTTTCAGACCCCCATTTTAGCTCCATGCCGCCATTTCAAAGATGTTGCCCCGGGACGACTTTGCCATTTGGAAAATCTCCATCTCTTCTCATGCCCGGCTAGATGAGTGTTAAAGTAAAATAAAACCAGCAAAGTTTACATACACAGTCAGCCCTTTTTGTTTTCTTTAATGTTGTGGCTGGGTTATAACCAGGTTGTGGTGGGATATCAGTATGTTGGGGAGAAGGCTGTGAGGAGGATTATTACAGAACGAATTTGAATCAGTTTGATTAGTTTTAATGTTTGATGCATTGCACTAATGCAGTATGAACGAACAGGCTTTCTCTTTTCTTTCGCTTTCTGGATGGGTTAGTTTTGGTTGGCTTTAGATGTTACGTCCAAAGCATCCAAGCAAACACAAAGCCAAGTAGTTAACAAAAGGCTCTGCTGTTACTCGCGGAAGTGCGTGTTCTTGTTTTGAATAGTTTGCATGGTTTTGCGCAACATGCCAATGTCCCCGAGGAGGACTGTTTTGTTTTGAAGTTTCTTCCTGTGAAAGCTTTTATTTTCAAGTTGGGAAGTAGTTTGAATTCAAGCCTGGTTTTGTTCACTTTTGTTCAGAAAGGAAGGGTAGGAGAAAAACTGAAAGGGATCATTTTTACAATATCAGTTCTACAATTCAGTTAGATTGTAATGGTCAGATAGTTGCTGCCATACCTCGTCCACAAAAGCAGTTTGTAGAAACAATCCTCAATATTTTGATATCCTCCAGTAGTAAAATATTCATTGCTTGACATAAATGCGTTTATTTTATGTTCTTTAAACATAATACAATTAAGCAAATATTAATATTATGAAGACTTGGAAACAAAAGCACCCTTTAATATGTTTAGTGATCTCTTACATATCCACCATTATTTGTTAATGGCTTCCAAAATCTGTTAACTAATTTTTTTTTTCTCTCCCAGTTTTGTACATTTTGTATAGAAATAATAAAAGAACATACAGCTGCAGCGATGAACAGAATAAAAACATATTAATCTCAGTCTTGGCTTTATTTCTTTTTAATATTGATGGTTTTATTGTATGCTGCGATTTTATAAATGTTTTAAGCATGCATTTTGTAAATGTTATAGTCAGTGCTATACTATTATAGTTCATTCATTTAAATTTTTTACAGATTTCTTAGTTTTCTTCATTTAACTTTCAATCATTTGTTAAGGTTGCAGTGTAATTATATATTAAGTACTGAGTTCTATTAATTAACTGCATGCACTTATAAGATGATTGGGGTTTTAGGGTTAATTCCATGCAATTATGTAAGTACAAGTAACAAAGACTCCTTAAAATGATATGTTGGCCATTATTGTATGTGTTGGTGTGTGTTAATTTTGGACTCTTCATGAAGGAATGGGCAGCTGCCTGCTCTCGCGCTGTCCGTCAGCGTCAAACTAGACACCTTTACACCGCTTTTAACCGGACTCTTACAGCAATATCCCAAAATAGTTGGTCTTCTCCTCAGTGTGCCGTCGCTTTGTCTGTCCACCGTGTGTCCTGCGCTTAGCGGGAGAGACTCGTCTTAAATAACCGACCTCAGTTGATCCTAATATAGCGGGGGATCCAGGCGCATGCGCAGTGCGGGGAGAAGCTCGACTGTAGCGCACACGCACAAATGGACGCTGGCACGCAGGTAAGAGACGGCAGGTAATGGAGTAACGTTGAGGGGTAAAGCAAATGCATGCGTTAAAATAAAAGCGTGAAGGAACGAATTCAGGAAGACGCGAGTTGAACGTAAACAAGCGGTAACGTTAATGCAATGTTATACCTCTATTTACTAAACCAGCATAGTGCTGCTGTGCTGTGAACGTTACCCTGTCTTTTGGGGAAATTAAATATTACAGGTCCAATGATATAGAGGCTACACACGTGATATATTTGACCCTGGACCACAAAACCAGTCATGCATTTTTTCTGAAATTGAGATTTATGCATCATGTGAAAATTAATTGGGTAAGCTTTCCATTGTCCAGATGAACCTGTGCTACTTATGATTGTTTCTGTGGTGCATGGTGACATACCTGGGAAGAAAAGTCAAGGAATGAAGTAAACAAGAACAATTCATAATGATAGATAAGAAACTGAGATAAACAGCGTTTATTATGTGTATAGATATATGCTATTGTATATTTGGTTATTATTAGAATTACATTTTGTAATTATATTAAATCAAAACATTCTGTCAAAGCTTCCCAAGCTGCAGCGTGGCGTAAAAAGACTAGTTTGGAGCTGGTGGGAATTGCATCATAACAAGTGTTTCTTCACAAACTTCATAAAGCCTGCTGAATTTGGATCGGGAGAATTTTAGTCCTTAAAAGCAAACGTAATGGTGTACTGTATTGTTCCCGACAGGACGATTGCCATGAGGATTGTATAATGAACAGCGTAGGTAGGTCAATGACCATTTCATAAGTCTGTTTGATGATGGATATTCATTTACATACAGCATCTTAAATATTCAGTGTTGTTTGGTGTGTTTCTTGTCTCTCCAGACCCCGATCCGAATGCAGAAGCTTATATGGACTTCATGAAGAAACACTGTTGTTATGATGCAATTCCCACCAGCTGCAAACTAGTCATTTTTGACACCACGCTGCAGGTTGGGATGTAGTACTTTTCCTCAGTGTTACAGAAAATGCTTTGAATTAATATAATTCAAAATGAGCACAGTGATTAATTGAAATATATTGTTTAGAAGAGCTGAACACTGATGTGTTGTGTCTGTACAGGTGAAGAAGGCCTTCTTTGCTTTGGTTGCGAATGGTCTGAGAGCTGCCCCTTTATGGGACAACAAACTGCAGAGATTTGTGGGTAAGACTGATCAGAGTGTGTGCATGTCATTTTTATCTATTTGATTCGTTCTCTTGTTTACTTCATTCCCTTGCCTTTTTTCCCAGGTATGCTGACAATCACAGATTTCATTCATATTCTTCATCGCTATTACAGGTCACCCATGGTGGGTTGTGATCTCTGCCTCTTCTCTAATGATCACCTTGTGTTGTCCTTCGTGGTTTGAATCGTATTGATTTTGCATTGACTGTGCACATATTGCTGCATGAAACAGAGATTGTTTCTATGGTAGACAATAACAGAGTGACTTGAAATAGCATTCGGCCTAAGTCTATTTCTTGCAAATGATTTCCTCAACCTGATATTTTGAGCCTTTCGTTTGCAAATCACTTTGCAACAATTAGATATATTAATTACATTAATTAAAAAATATTCTGGTTACCCCTCTTAATAATAAAACTGTCTATAATTAGTTTTAATTTTTATTTATTTGTCTTAAAGCAGAATTTTGATTATATTTTGTATATGCAAATTTCGGGGTCAGTAAGATTTATTTATTTTATTTTTTTGCTTATTCATTAAACTATTTTCAGCAGTTATTAAATTGATCAAGTAAAGACATTTATAATGTTACAGATATTTCTATTTCAAATAAAAGCTGTTCTTTTAAACCTTATATTCATCAAAGAATCTTAAAGAAACATGGGTAGCACTTTATTCTATAGTCTTTTCTTCAAGTGCATACTATTTACTTATAGTAATTAAAATAAACGACTATACTAACCCTGAACTTACCCTTACCCCATATTAACCTCATATTACCAGTACTTTATTTGGTAAGTACACATAGTGTAAAATAAAGCGTAACCGAAAAATGCATCACATGCATATTTCCACAGAAATATTAAACAGCACAACATTGATAATAATCAGAAATGTTTTTTGAGCAGCATATATGATTTCTGAAGGCTAATGTGACACTAAAGACTGGAGTAATGATGCTGAGGATTCAGATTTGAATCACATGAATAAATTACATTAAAAAATGAACTGTTTTTACTGTATCTTCAAACAAAAAAAAAGTAAATCCTTGGTGAACATAAGAGATTTTTCAAAAATGACAGACCCCAAACTTTTGAGCTTTTAATATATACATAAAACTGTATAATCATTATATATTTTATAGTTACTTTCTTCCTCTTGTAGGTTCAGATCTATGAATTGGAAGAGCACAAGATTGAGACATGGAGAGGTGATTCATTTCAAAGTAAATATTCTGAACTACACAGATGATGTGTGTCATACGCAGCTGTCATATACAACCACTGTTTTTTTTATTATTATAAAAGTCCTAAATAACAGTACGTTTAACGTACGTTGTGCTTCGCCAAATCATATCCTTTTTATTGCCCTCATGTTTTCTTTGTGAAAGAGAAAAAACAATAGCAATGCTGTATCCTTAATATGTCAAGCTAACATCTGTAATGTAAAGAATTTTAAGTATTGAAACATCAGGCTGCCTGTATCTCCACAGGCCTCAATATATCTCACACAGCTGTCGTTGTGTGATTGAAGGGCAAATTTACTGCACAGTGTTACTTGAGATGAACTTAGATTAGATTTTTTTCCCATGTTTATCTGTTTGTCTTGTCATGTGCTCTCTCTTTCTTTAGATGTCTATCTGCAATATCACGATCAATGTCTCATCAGTATCACACCGGATGCGAGGTATGAAAAATAGTGCTTATGCGAGTTTCTAGGTGGTTGTAAGGGTTGTTGGTGCCATGTACGATTGTTGACTACTTATACTGTAACCATAATGTGTACAAGATGTTACATTGATTTTCCCCACTATTGAACGTTTTGAGGTTGGTAAGATTTTTTTTTAATGTTTTATGTAAAGGTGATTTCTCAATATTTAGATTTTGTTGGACCCTTAGATCGCAGATTTTTAAATAGCTGTATCTCGGCCAAATATTGTCCCAACCTAACAAACCATAAAGCAATAGAAAGCTTATTTATGACTTGTTTTATGGTCCAGGGTCACATACAGTGGGTACGGAAAGTATTCAGACCCCCTTAAATTTTTCTCTCTGTTTTATTGCAGCCATTTGCTAAAATCATTTTACAACCTCGTGATTCTCATTTACTCTGACAAGCTGTAAGGTCTTATACAGACAGGTGTGTGGTTTTCCTAATCAATTCCAATGAGTATAATCAAACACAGCTGGACTCAAATGAAGGTGTAAAACCATCTCAAGGATGATCAGAAGAAATGGACAACACCTGAGTTAAATATATGAGTGTCACAGCAAAGGGTCTGAATACTTATGACCATGTGATATTTCAGCAAAAATGTCAACAATTCTGTGTTTTTCTGTCAGTATGGGGTGCTGTGTGTACTTTAATGAGGAAAAAAATGAACTGAAAATGAAAATGATTTTAGCAAATGGTTGCAATATAACAAAGAGTGAAAAATTTAAGGGGGTCTGAATACTTTCCGTACCCACTGTATATTGATTTCTCCTCAAGAAACATTTCTCACATTTTTTGGGGGATTCACAAATAAATAGAAATTCAAAAGAACAGAATTAATTTGAAATAGAAAATTAAAAAAAAAGTCTTTACAGTAAGCTTATAAGCTTATAAATATTATGCATCCTTGCTGAAAAAAAGTATTGATTTTTATGAAAAAAATGAAATAAAAAGGCCAAACAAAAACAGTAGTGTATTTATTTATAATATATTTTATAATATGCGTCTATATATTTTTCTGTCTGTACACAGCCTCTTTGATGCCGTCTACTCTTTACTGAAGCACAAAATCCACAGGCTGCCAGTCATTGACCCAGAGTCTGGAAATGTCCTTCACATACTGACCCATAAGAGAATACTCAAGTTCCTTCACATATTTGTAAGATGTATTAATCCAGTTGTTAGTTCTACTTAAACTCATCGTTTTACAATTCAGCATGTTTATAAATGTGTATACTGATTTTCTCTTCATCTTTAGGGAGCCTCGGTGCCCAAGCCACACTTCTTGAAGATGCAGATTAAAGACGCAGGAATAGGAACGTTCACAGACGTGGCGACAGTCTCGCAGACGGCTACTGTGTACGATGCTCTTTCTGTGTTCGTTGAGCGACGAGTGTCCGCTCTCCCAGTGGTGGATGAAGATGGTACTTAAAACAGTAGTCATGTTACAGGACAAAAACAGAATATTGTACTCCTTTTTACTTTCTTTTGTTTTGTTTGGTTTTTTTCTAGGGAAGGTGGTTGCCCTGTATTCCAGATTTGATGTGATTGTGAGAATCTCTTCTTGTTTTTGAACTGGTTTATTGAGAGAACTTGTAAGCAGTATCTTGTACGGCGATGTTTTAGTTGACTGCCAGTGTTTGTTTGTCTTTTTCCAGAATCTCGCAGCGCAGAAAACCTACAATAACCTGAGCATGAGCATGCAGGAGGCTGTGCGCAGGAGACGCTGTTATGTGGAAGGAGTCATTAAATGTTACCCTGATGAGACTTTGGAAACTGTTATTGACAGAATAGTCAAGGCAGAGGTGAGGAAGTGTGTTCTAAACTGAGGCTGATCTTATAGACATTTAACATGCATAAGACAAGAATGGGTATTGTTTTAGTTTTCGGACAACTTTTATGAAAGGTTTTGATCCACTGTGAATTGATCCTTTGCATATCTCCATGTAGTTTTGATATATTTTACTCAATTTATTTTATTAGTTTGTCTTTTATGTTTTATTGTTTTGTTTGGTATTTAACATGAGAAAAAATCAAAGGCAAGAATAAAGTAAGAATCTCTGTTTTACGTAAAATTTTTATTTGTTTTAATTTACAACATTTAAATAACTTTTTTTATAGTTAATAAAAAATTGTACTGACTAAAACTTGTGTTTAATTTATATTTACATTATATTTTGTATCTTGTTATTTTGTTAAATGGAATTTTGTTTAATTAGATTTTTTACTGTCATTATTATTAATTTATTTATTATTATTTGTTTTATTTCTGAGCTGTTTAATCTTGGTTCTGTGTGCAGGTTCATAGGCTGGTGCTTGTGGACAGAGAAGATGTGGTTCGAGGAATTATCTCTCTCTCAGACCTGCTGCAGGCCATAGTTTTATCTCCAGCAGGTATTGATGCTCTGTTTTCCTAACCTGAGAGGATATGCTTCTCCTGTTACCTCATCTAACCAGCACTAGTATCCAGGTAGGCTTTACTGCTTTACCAGCCAAGCTTTGCCAACACATGCACTGCTACTGCATACAGTACTAGTCAAAAGTCTGGACACACCATCTCAAAACAAAAGTATATTCATCAAAACTATAAAATAACATCAATGGATCAAAAAAAAATTGTTTTTATTTCAAATGTTATTCAGATTTATTAATTTATGTATGTGTATATATATATATATTTTTTATTTTATTTATTTTTAATAAAACAATGTAATTTTGTTGAGCTTTTTATTATTTTGTTTTATTTTTATTTTATTTATTTATTTATTTTTTTATCAATCTATAAAGTTACATAAATGGAGTATTGTGTATATAAATGAAAGAAAAATATAACTAAAAATAACAATAATAAAAAACAATGTCTTCAAAAACCTCAAATAATTTATATATGTGTCAAAAAACCACATTTCCAGCATTTAAGCATAAAACATGCAATCATGAAAAACATAGATTCAGTCAGGTGTGTTTAAACATTTAACTAGTACTGTAAATTACCCCACAGTGTTATGCGCCTTTATTAATACAATCAGTATAGTCATTACTGTACATTACATCATCTAATGACATTATGCTATTTCTTCTGTTATGTAAAGCTCCAGCACCCATGATTCACAGCCACTCCTAATACATTTCGGTCTCAATAATGCTGCTGATGCATTTACTCTCTACTTTTAGGTATTCATAACCAGTGAGCAATAACTGAGAATAACTTATGTGCAATGCTCAGGATAGACAGTTGCTGATGGATGGAGTTTTCCCTGCACGTTTGAGCATGTGCGTGACCTGTTTGTTGGCTGTATATCTATGTGAAGGTTTGAGAATACACTGGTGGCTCATGTGACCCGGGGCCCTTTGTTATAGTCATTTAACACCTGTGTGGCTGGAAACACAGCCACTATCCCGTCCTGTCCTCTCTGTGCTGCTGATATCATGGATTTATCTCGTTCAAAAAAGCATGGCAATACTTTACTGTAAGTGTATTCTCTTATACTGTTTCAGGTTTTTAAAGCAGATAATAATATGACTGCAATCAAGAATGAAGAAAGGAGCTCTTTTTTACATTATAAGTTTATATTGTAAAACACACTGAGTTTGGATAATGTAAAATGTGTAATATATTAAGCAACAAATTTCTCATTCAACTGAGAGATTGTTTATGATAAATGAGTATTGAAAAAGGAAACGGTTGTATTTTGTTTTCATGTACGAGTGAGCACATGGGCTTGGATTCTGATCAAATTGATCATCTAGTTTGCCATTTTGTGCTATGTTATAAAACGTATTGTCAGATTATCATGTCTTGTTTTTCTAATAAACTATTCCTTATGCTCTTTCTTTGCCTGATTGTCTCCTCAACAAATATCCAAATAAGCTTATACAAAAATTAAAAATAGCTGTTTACTTTCTCTCTCTATCTTTCTTGTCTTTATTAATTTTTTATACAAAAAACGCAATTTCAGAAATGTCACGAAACATTTAAATCTGCATAGATAGATATTAGAAATGCATATTTTAATACATTAAGTTTTTTGATTGACGTCTATTTTAATAGTAATCGTTTTTAAATATCGAATTAAATAATATTCACAATTTAATCACATTTAAATATAAATATTTAATCACATATTTTACAGCAATTTTAATAAAATAAAACGGCATTAAATGCAGTTACATAGCAATAGATTTTAATATACTGTAAATATAATATTTATGTTTCTATGTAGCCAAGTAAGGCTAACATCCATTCTCTTAATATTAAAAATGTCAAATCAAATTTCAAATAAATAAATACCATTAATTAATTCTGGGCAACGATTAATTGCATCCAAAATAAGTTTATAAATTAAAGTTTAGATATTAAATACAATTATAATTATATATACACATGTTAATATTTTTCTTAAAATATATACTGTATGTGTGTCTTTATAAATACATTAAAATATAAAAATATATTAGCTTAACAACGTTTATTTTGGATGCAATTAATCATTGCTGGGCAATAATATGAACTATAAAAATGCATAATATTAGTGAGATGAAGTGTTTGTGGCGCAGCCGGCAGATGTCCCTCAAGGGCGCAGTAAACACGGAGCATGTGACTCTGAGAGAGCCTGTAAGAGCCACCGTGCCTTTCTGTTTTTTCTATTAATCCATGACGAGCTTCTCCTCCTGACCAAACCCCGTCATCAACACACACAAACAACGCTGGACAAGTGAGCATGTCGAGCAGACGGGCCTCGGTGTCCTCGGCCGGCCTGGAGGCCTGGTTCCCCGCGGCTGGCGGCGGGGAGGATGCGCCGGAGCTGCGGCGGCTGCGGGAGTGTCTGCGCGGCTGGCTGTCGCAGTGTGAGCCGGCGGTGCTCTGCCTGCAGCGGCTGCTGGTGTGGGAGAGGCCGCTGCACAGCATCATCGCCGCGCTGGCGCTCAACACGCTCTTCTGGTGAGACGCGAGCGAATAAAGCTGCTCGTTTGTTAATCCTGACCAGCAGTTAGTTAGTTAGTAAGAGGGTTAATCTGCGTTAGTAGCCGCTTCGGGTCGAAGTTCCGTTGCTTTTGTGGCAGCTTCGCTACTCTCAGCGAATAATACTCTTGGTGGTAATTATGTGACTGTTTTCGGGAATGGACGACCATGTGAAGACCATGATAACGATACTGTACCGTGTGCATCGAAATACCGTGGTATTACTTTGGGATTTTGGACGTGCATGCCATAATACTGCCATATGATTACTCTGCCACTGCCATAACAAAAAGTACTATGGCAGGTGCAGGCATAACATGATATAAATACCATAGTACTACACTGCAGGTGAATAGAGGAAAGAAAAAAAAAAGTAATAGTTATCGGCTTGATTGATTATATTAAGAATAGCAAACTTTTTGATTTACAAATGTTAGGTTTAAATATGCAAATGAGACTTGGTTTAGTAAAATATGTTCTGATTTGCATACATTTTTAGTACAAAAGTCTGAATAAAGGATGAAATCAGTTTCAAAACTATTGTTTATTTATTTTTATTTTTTTTTGCATGATACAGTCAGTTTTTCCGAGGGAATTTTGTCACTCCATAATTCAGAAAGTGTTTAGAACTGACAGAACACAATATTCCTTGGGGAAATAAAATGTTTATAATGTATATAATCAAATGAATATGCATTTTTAAACCTTCAGGATTTAGACTAAATATTGGCGTGTGTAAGTGCTGAAGGCATGGTGTATGATGGGAAAAACTCGGTTAGAAATATTTACTGTAATAGAAATGTATTCACACGAATCGATTAAGTGCTAAAAGAAACAGAAACAGAAAAGAAACTTTTGGATGTTTTCTACCCACTATTCTGAAAAAAAAAAAACACTTCATGAAAAAACAAAAAGCCCCAAATCTTAAACTTGGCAGATGCATTGAAAAAAAGTATTTTTTTGCTTGCAATCTCTCCTTTTAAAAATACATTGTGGGGTAATACCATGTTATCATTACCTTTGTTTACCAATAATATAACATTTTGGTCAGTAGTCAGAGGCCGTGGTTGTTGCTGGATTAGATGCAGATTGATATTTTAACAGATGTATGTGTGTTTTAGGCTCCTGTCGTCCTCATCTTTGAGACCCTTGTTCCTCCTGAGTGTGTCTCTCATTGGACTAACTTTACTGGAGAGATGGAAAGACAAGCTGCCACAAATCCCTGGTAATACATGCACAGACTATATATACTGTATTGGGCATTTGATTCACAACAACACACAGCAGTACATAGACATACACCATAGGACTGGGCAATATACCGTAGCTGATATATAGCTTATATAACGTGTGTGTTTTGCAGCAGTTTAAGGAAACTTCATATGTTGCTAAAAAATTTCCACAAATACATGTGTTTATTTATTTTTGAACATTTTGCGTTATAATTATTCTTATATATTTGTATACACAGTGGGTACTGAAAGTTTTTTTCAGTGTTTCACTCTTTGTTATATTACAGCCATTTGCTAAAATCATTTAAGTAATTTTCCTCATTAATGTACACCACCCCATACTGACAGAAAAACACAGAATTGTTGACATTTTCCAGATTTAATAAAAAAGAAAAACAAAAAAAATATCACATGGTCCTAAGTATTCAGACCCTTTGCTCAGTATTTAGTAGAAACACCCTTTTGGGAAAGATGCAACAAGTATTTCACACCTGAATTTCGGGATCCTCTGCCATTCCTCCTTGCAGATCCTCTAAACATTGGTGGACGGCCATTTTTAGGTCTCTCCAGAGATGCTCAATTGGGTTTAAGTCAGGGCTCTGGCTGGACCATTCAAGAACAGTTACTGTCTCTGAGCTCTTCAGGCAGTTCCTTTGACCTTGTGATTCTCATTTGCTCTGACATGCATTGTGAGCTGTAAGTTCTTATATAGACAGTCCAGTCAGTATAATCAAACACAGCTGGACTCAAATGAAGGTAGAACCATCTCAAGGATGATCAGAAGAAATGGACAACACCTGAGTTAAATATGGGGTCTGAATACTTAAGACCATGTGATATTTCGTTTTTTCTTTCTTTTATATATATATATATATTAATACACGCAATTAATTAAAAAGGGACATTAAATTAATTGAAAGTGACAAAAAATATATATATTATAATGCTCCAAATAATTTTTATTAAAGGAGGGAAAAGCAGCTGTACATGACTAAATTGCGTAACTGAAATGTTTCCTCTTGCCGCTTTTGCTGACATGAAGTTAAATCCACAGAAATATTAACAGCACAGCTGTTTTCATTACTGATGATAAAAAATAAGAAACCTGCTAAAAATTCAGTTTTGGATCACAGGAATGAAGTACTTTTTATAGTACAGTATAGTACATATAGTAGAAAACAGTTAAATTATTCTAATATTTCAGAATATTTTAGTTTTTCGTTAAATAAATATATCCTTGCTGAGCAGAAGAAAGCCCCTAAATAACTAAAGTTCAAATTAGAGACACTGTTATTGCAAAACATGGAGGTTTTATGATTCGCCTTAACCTTATTATGTTGTTTTTGTTTAGTTTTTTTCTGACGGCATCTTGCACATTGTACCTCTCGGAGGCCCATGCATTGATAGTTTATATGCGTTGATCTCACTCACTGTTTTCTCCTGTGTTCTCTACAGCGTGGCATCCTGAGACGGCTGTCATTGAGCGGTACGTGTCTTGAATAATCTCAGCGTGTCTCAACAGTTCCCTATGTGTTGGCTCTGCTCTGCTTTCATAATTGTTTACTATGCTGTATTTTACAGTAAGTTTGTTTCCTGATTAAATTAGTTTAAATTTGTCCTGACTGTACAGAGAAGCACTGACCGATCAGCCACGTCTGTTAAGCGTCGAGGAGCTCAGCCATCATCTCGCCGAGAGTTACCTCACCTTCAGCCTTTACATCCAAGAAATGCTTCAGTACAAACGACAAAACCACGGCAAGGTGAGGAGAGAGATTCTTCCATCTGAACATATTTCACGTGTTTAACAAATGATTATTCATGACTTTCCTTCTTCCTTTCTGTCTGAAATGGGGAAAAAATGGAATTGAAATGTTTTCTGTTTCTCAAAAATTATTTTTTTTTAATTAAATGTAGTTTACAAACCAATTTCGGGAAGATGTGCGTACAAAACTCAGTTCAGCTATTACCAATCTTTCAATCAGTACCGCCTCCATCGTAAGCCAATCAGTCTCTAACTCTCCACTATTAATATTCCAGTTTCCTTCCCTTCCGCATCTCGTTTTGCATTCCCCCCGCCGTTCGCTCCTTCCGGGGGGCACACAGGGTTCGAGCCGGACTCGTTAGGGCTCTAGTTACTAGGACTCAGGGTTCACCGAACGCCCGGCTCGCCCCCGACAGCACGCCGAACACGCTTATTTAATTATTATCAATGAGGAAGAACTTAATGCTGTTGTTCATCAAGGATGCATTAGACTAATTGATTAAAATAGACAGTAACAACATTGAAAATGTTGTAAAAGATTTCTATTTCATATAAATGTTTTTTTTTTTTTACTTTTCTGTTTATCAAAGAATACTAAAAAAAATGCATTATGGCTTTTATAATAATGTAAAGCAGCACTTCAATGTTTAATTAATATTAACATTAATATATAGCATTCATATTTATAGTAAGTGTTTCTTGAGCAGAAAATCAGCATATTAGAATGATTTCTGAAAATTAATGTGACTGATCTATTTATCGCTGGAAAAAATGGCGTAACAATATATTTTACAACCTTACTGTTTTTACTGTATTTTTGATCAGCCTTGCTTAAAGAGACTTACTGACCCCAAAAGTCGTATGTTACGGTATATTTTATTGTCCCTGAGAGAAATGTTTCTGAGACTCAGAATTACAACCACCTCATCACGTAAACATATAAGAAGTGAACAAAATTGAAAATCCAGAAAGTGTTTACTGATCAGTCGTTCTGTTTCTGCTTGTCAGTTCTGCATCATGATGTGTTCAGGATGTTTCATCCTGGCCATGGTTGGACATTACATTCCCGGGATAATGATCTCCTACATCATATGTGAGCAAACTTGTTTATTTCCATATATTCTTTTTACACACACAGCGCAATTGAAGTCCACCTCTGCACTTACAGAATACTCCGGCTGTATTTTTCATTGCTATAAATGAAAGAAGCAAAATAAAGAGTTTTTCCAGCATTTCTGTTTGGCTGGGTTAAAAAAAATTAGATATAGAAATGTATTTGTGCTTAATACTCCAACAGTTCAAACTTGTGTATGTAATATATATATATAATAGCAATTTTTTTTTTCTGTTGTCCTTTGGAGTGAATTTAATTTAAAATTAAAAAATGTCCAGGTCTTTTACCATTAAATGGAAAAAAAAAAAAGATTTGAAATAAAAAACAAAAATGTAATGAAGAAAAATGGGATACTTAAATTTAAATGTAGTTTTAGTGTAGTTGTGTTTTCTAAAGAGTTTTTTATGTGCATATCAAATGCTTCTTATACATTTTATTTTCCAGGATTCTTTAAAAAAAAAGATGACGTTTTTTTATTCATTGAATGCATCCTTGTTGGCTGAAACTATAATTTCGTATAAAAAGTAACTCTAATCGTTTAACAGTACTGTACGCAGAGGTTCAAGCTGTTTTTCTCTCTGCTGCATTAGTGCTGAGTGTGCTGCTGTGGCCGCTGGTGGTTTACCATGAGCTGATCCAGAAAATGTACACCGGACTGGAGCCCATACTGATGAAACTGGACTACAGCATGAAAGGAGACACACAGCGCCGCAAATACGACAAGAGAAGTGAGAGCCTAGCCTTTATTTACTCTCCTAAACTGTTCAAAACCCAAAATAAAGACGATATTGTTGTTTTATATTAGTGGTAAATATGATCTCATATATGCAGACTCTATGCCTGTGATTTTATTTTTACAATTATGTAATAGCTGATAATAAATCTCATATGTCTGATATTTTTTGCCACTATGCTCATGCTTGAGAAGTCGGTGAAGACAGGCATCAAGACATTTTATATATATATATATATATATAAATATAATATTACAGCTTGAACCTGAATCCCTAATATTATCTGCATCCAATATCGGGCTAATAATAACAATAAAAGCTGTTTTTTGGTGCCAGTATATTATGTGCTCTTTGTGCAGATATCACATTTATAGGCTCTTTGCAAACCAGGTTGTTAGTGTGTCGCTTCCTGTTAGACTGCGCTCAGGAGAAGTGTGTGTGTGTGTGTGTGTGCAGAGCTGAAGAAGGAGCAGGAAGAGGGCGATGAGCCGAGGGCAGAGACCGAGAGCGAGAGCGAGGAGGAGCTGTCATGTTTCGCCCCTACTGTGAGTGTCCTGACACAGGGGGGATAGTTTAGTGTTTGGCGAGGAGTGTATCCCATCTAAAAGGGGCTGTGGACTATATTTAATCCTTTTTAATCCATTATTATCAATGATGAAAGCAGTTGTGCTGTCTTATACCTTAGTAGTTTTATTACTAATTAAAAAATTAGTAATGTAAGTTTTATTATTATTTCAAATTCTAAATAGTTTTTATGTTAACAAATGATAAATGTCTTTGTCATCCTTGTTGAATGGAAGTATTAAGTTGTTTAGAAAAGAAATGTTTCGTGAACAGTAGTGCACTGATTGGTTGCTCCTGTGATCAGGTGGATGTGAAGACTACGGCTTTGGCGATGGCCATCACAGACTCTGAGCTGTCTGATGAGGAGGCATCTATACTGGAGAGCGGAGGATTCTCTGTGTCCAGAGCCACAACACCACAGCTCACAGACGTCTCTGAAGGTACTCGGTGCTTTTAAAGTGCATTTTTAAGTCTTAAAACGCGATTTTTTTTTTTAACAGTGTATATACAATTGTAGTTTAGTCAGACTGATCAAAAGAAGTGACACAACACGTTGTTTACACGCACTATGTTTTTTTACACTTCTGTTGTCTGTTCAGATTTCGAATGTTAACATTCTTGCACAAATTAAAATTTTGTGTAAAAAAAAACAAAAAAAAACTTTTTGCTGTAATTTTGAATTGAAGTGAATAATTTCTAAAGAATTCTTGAAAGGGCTGTACTTTTTAACACGTTCAACCAAGAATGGTAGTTATCTTAAGCAAGTGTAATTACAGTTACTAAGTGTAACTCTAAATTAGATGCATATTTTCTTATCCATGGATACTTTTTACACTTTATTTTCAGCGATGTGCTGTTTACAAATAGCTATAGATTCTATTTACAGCATGTTAAAATAGCAGGATTTCTGCTATTCATACTAAATAGAAATAAACAGCAATTATTATTTATTTTATAAATAACATAAATAGCAGTTCAGTATTGCAGTACGTTATAAAACATATGCAATAATTACGTACTGAGTGTAAATCATAATTGTAATTCAAATGATTAAATTGGGACAATAAAGCCATCCCTGCACTTTCCTGATACTTTATTTTCAACTTTTTGATTATTTCCTTCATTTTTATTGTAAGTAAATGCCTTTCTGATGTGATATGAAAGTTAGAACTTGTGTTGATGTCATTAGAAACGTTGCAGCTCGCACTTTACTATCTACTCCAATGGAGCTGACATTTGACAGCCATCTTGTGTAGCATTGACTAGTCCAATCACATGTCGGTGGGCGGAGTCAACAAGGCATTCAGTGTAAATAGACACTCTGATTATTTTATCATTGGTAGCCTCTTTACTCCAAAAGAATGCCTGTGTTTTCATCAGCAGACCTGGATCAGCAGAGCGTGCACAGTGAGCCGGAGGAGTCGTTCTCTAGAGACCTAGCAGAGTTCCCATCGGTGGACGAGCTGCCTTTTATTGAGCCGGGTCTGTTCCATTTCCCGCTGGGCGTCCTCGGGTCTGAGCAGACAGGAGCGTCTGGATCTGAGCTCCAGGAGGAGTCGCAGTCTCCGGCCAGCCTCCTCATCCAGCACTTAGCATCTCCGCTCCACTTCGTCAACACACACTTCAATGGACACGGACAAGCGGTGGGGGCGGACCAAAGCATTGTGGGTACTGAAAAAGAGGGTGGGGGATTGGCTGGGGGCGTTTCGAGACCCGCTCGGTCCCTGGAAGCCCTCAGCGAGGAGATAGTGAGCACGGCCATCTCTACCGTAGTACAGAACACTCTCTCAGCCCTGTTGCGGTCTACCGAGGCCAGCGAGGGCTCGTCAATGGCTTCATTTCTTCCCACCGAAACGCCTCCTTGCCCGATGGAATCGCCCCTCGAGTCGCCTTTAACCCAGGAAGCCAGTGCCGAAGAAGAGGACGCAGACGTCACCGAAGCCAGCACTGAAGAGCAACCGGATGTCACGCTCGTACCCACCGAGGAAGAGGACTTTGAGCTTCTGGACCAAAGCGAACTGGAACAAATGGATGAGGGTTTGGGCCTCGGTGCTGATGGACAGGAGGTGGGCGGGGCTTCCACAGACACGCCCCCAAGCAGTCAGCAGCATGCAGACCAGCAGGATTCCTAGCTTCATGTCATCTAAACCATTTATTTTATTTATAGTCCTTGTAGATACCATATACTGACATAAATGATTCGTGAAAGGGAATGTTACGGTCAGCTCTGCCTTTATTTTGTGGTTTTCAGGAGTGAGATCACTGTGATTGGCGGTTGGCTGTTGTTTCCTTTTGAGCAGGTGAATGTCCAAAATGTAAAACATTTGACGCAAATCCTTAAAGCGACGTGTTTTTTTTTTCTTTTCTTTTTCTTACTGATCCAAATGGCCTTCAGCCTCAAATCCAGCCACTCAGATTTCAATAGACTTAGTTTTAATCATTTACTGTTTGAATATTTTGACAAAGACCACATGTCTGCGACAGAAGAGACCTCTGGTTTATCAGTCCCACGCTGACCGCTGTCGTAAGGTTTAATGCAGCAGGTCACGGGAAGAAGCCATGTGGGCTGAGTTTTATGTGTTTGTAGGGCTGGGAGGTTTTGTAGAAAGAGAGGATGAGCAGGATATGGCTGCAAATTCTCAATGAAAAGTTAAAGATTCATGTTAAAGATTTATTTTCAGAATTATTGCTTAACTAATATATTCCTATGAAGTGAATGGTTTTATTTATTCCAACTGGTTAGAGTGAAGAATATTTTACTATTAAAAACGTCTCGAATAAAAAAAAAAAGCTGCAAGATTTATATTCTGGGAGACAGAAGTTCAAAAAAAAAGTTTAGCACATAGCAAATAAAATACTGAAAATTGTTTTGAGAGATCAATATTGGATCGTGCCATTTACTGTTTTTTGAGGATATGATCTGTAAAGTACTTTTGTCGCACAAAAGGGGTTGTGAATGCAGTGTAGCACACTTTAGCTATCAGAAAAGTTCCCCATTGTTAGTGCTTGAGAGATATATATATATATATATATATATATATCTATTTTACACCCCTCCCCTGTATTTATGTAAAAAAAACATTTGCAGGACTTCTGGATTAAAAAAAAAATACATGCCAAAAATACTGCTGTTCAACAGTCTGGGGTCAGTAAGATTTATTATTATTATTAAAAAAATTAAAGAAATTAAAGTAATGAATACTTTTATCCAGAAAAAATGTTCTCCTTCAAATTAAGTTATTTTGAACTTTTTAGTCAAAGAATTGACAAAATATCGCTGTTTCCACAAATTGTGAAGCAGCACAAACTGTTTTAACATAAATAATAATAATAAATGCTTCTTGAGCAGTAGTTATGCAAATTGGGATGATTTTTTAAGGATTATGTGACAATGTAGACTGGAGTAATGATGCTGAAAATTCAGCTTTGCGTCAAAGGAATAACATTTACATTTTAAAATAAATTAAAATTGAAAACCTCAAATAATTAGATTGAATAAATACAGTTTGGGATAAAAGAAAAAAAAAAGAAAGAAAATCCTACAGACTCTAAACTCTTGAACGTTTCATTGTACAAATCACATCAGGAGCTCACAGATTGCCTGAAATACAATTGACATGATAAACTGTATGAAGTTTAGGTAGATTTCGTGCATGGACTTGACTGAATTATTTTCCCTTGTTTAATTGAAATGAACGTTTATAAGAGGAGAATCCTTAGTGATTGACTGAGCCTTATTTGTATCTTTGTAAGATGTTCGCAATAAGTCATCAAGGTATTTCTAGAACTGACAACATCAGACCCTTACAGTATATTTGAGATTATTTAAAAAAAAAAAAAAAGATTATTTCTCTTTATGTCAGTGTCAAAAGTCTTAGTGACTTCTTGACACTGGAAAAAATATAAGGTTTTATGATCTATATATATATATATAATTTTTTTTTTCAATCATACTAAAGGGAAATATCTTTTAAACTGGAATTATGTATGAAACTGTATATATTTGACGTTTTACAGATCTGTTGATTGATTGGAGGTAGGTTGACATTCCTTAATTAAGTTATTCTCATGCTGTGTCCTAACCAGTCATAATGAGAAAAAAAAATTCTATTTTAATTTGACTTCTGTTAGCCCCACCCACTGTAAATCCCGATTGGTCTAAAATCCTGCACCACATATAGTCGCGAATATGTTCAGCGTTGCTGTGATTGTATTTTTCATTTCAATGTGGAAAACAAACACTTGCTTGTCGCATCTCTGTTGTTTTGTTAGGACTTTGCGTTTTGCCCTTTCTCCTGTAGATATAGCCACAAACTGACACATCTGATCCAGACCGCAGAGATTTGCGTTTTCAGATATTTACAGAGAGGTTATCTTTGTGTAATAGTGATTGTGTTTTGCTCATGCTGTTACTGCTTTATGATCTATAAAAAAAGCACTTAGAGCATTTAACTACAAAATGTATTGTTGAATGTTATTTTGTTACTCTGACTTGCACCTCCATGTATCTCTAATATACACACATAAGCTGGTTTTCATCTTCAAATGCCTTGTGTTCATTTAAACATGGATTGTTTTCGCTGAACCGATTTGTAAATGTGTGGACACTCCTGGTTTAAAGAAGTATAGTTCAACCTCTCAGGCCATCCAAGATGTACAGTAATTTGTTTAAGAACCAAGTCAGAACTTGTGGGTTGTTTTTATCAGCTGTTTTGACTCTTATTCTGACGGCACCCATTCACTGCAGAGGATCCATTGGTAAGCAAGTGATGAAATGCTACATTTCTCCAAATCTACTCCCATAAACGCACTCTTCCGCATCTCAAATGGCCTGAGGAGGTGTACATTTTCTTTTGGGTGAACTGTTCCTTTAAGGCCAGAATTTAAACTATAAAGATAACAGCAATCATAACTATTAACGCTATTTTAACAGGATGTAATATGCAAATTAACAAGGATGTTCAGAATGGGTGGGCATTGGGATAAGAAGAAGGATGATGCATAATGTTTTGCATGAAATGAGACCGATGAGAGAGAAACTCAGGCGTGACGAAGGCCTCATGAGGTAAGCTACCAAGTGGACAGCAGAAGCCAAAGCAGATGGTGGCACTGCTTATAGTCAGAGGTGACTGTAATCTCGATAAGTAGAAGCGATAATCATCTGAGAATGAAAGCATTACAGAGGTCTATGATATTGGAAAATTGCTTGCCAGATGCTGTTTAAGGAAGGTGCTTTCAAGCTACAGTTAAACTTTTCAAAGGTTTGTAATAATTTCTGCATGTAAGAACTTAATGGTACATATTTGTACCATTCGAAAAGGTACTGCCCCTTTTGTACCTTTTTTTTCTGAGAATGCACATTTACGCATTTAGCACAAAAATGACTTTGAAGTGTTTACCATCCAATATTCCTATGTTCTGTAAAACTTCATGCCTTAAATTGAAGGCCAACAGTCTTTCACGAATTGAACTGAACATTTTATATTCCAAGGTCAACATTTGAAGCATTCAAGTGCTAAATAACCCAGATATAGCTTTAAAAAGTGTTCTGATTAGAATAATGCTGTGTCGTGTTACTGAAGGATGAGTCACTGAAGTCTGCTTTCGGAGAACCGTCTTGCATCTTCAGTATTCCAGCAGCAGTGTCTCTTTCCTAAATAAAAGAATTAAACATTGTTGATTAATCACTGCAATCTTATTGAAGATTGTGTTTTCAGTTTGTATTTGTAACAAAATAAGGTCACATTGCCATTTAACATTTTTTTTCACTTTATGTACTTACTATTTTAAGTTCATCAGAACAAGTGTTAAGTTTTTGCCTCAAATCATCCGTCACAGTAACATCTGAGCGCACTGCCCAGCGGCCGTCCCTGAAGCTCACAGGCATAGAAAACACCAAACCTGCTGGAATCCCAAACTGCCCTGCAGTATTACAGAGGTCTTATGCTTATTCACGTCATAAATTATACATCATACAAAATATTTGTTGCATGTTTGGGAGTGATTCAGCCTTGCCTGTACTAATTACACCTAAAGAGAAGACGTCCTCTGGAGATGCATCATTATTCCAGGCCTTTAAAATGGTCATTATTCCATTTGTTGTAGATATTGCTGTGGCTTTGTTGGTCTTTGATGAAATTGTGGTACAGTGTTTATGCACTAAACTCATAAAATCTGTCTGCAGCCATTTCCTTATTTAAAGAAAAACAATAATTTCACGAGTAGAAAATAAAACATATTAAGACTATTTAAGGTATGTATGGAACATGCATGTGTAAGATGCCAATTTAATTTAACCATGCTATGTCAGACTTTTTATTTACTGATATCCTTTATAATGATTCATAAATGGAATTGCAAGAAAGAGCCATATGGTTTATATGATTCATGCACCACAATGATATTCACCAATCGTAAATCATTTCCATGACTTGCTGAGAAAAACCATCTGGTCTCCATATTGCGCCATCATATCTGAAAACCTTTGCCCTCTGTAGGTCAACATGGAAACTGCCACTGATGTTTCCCCATACAATGACATTAGTGATGTCTGAAATAAAAAGGGAACATTTAAGCATAGACATATAAATGATGAACAAATAAATGATTAATTTGAAGTATTTTAATAAATTATGCAATAATTTACCCATACAAGGATTATTATTATAGTATTAGAATAGTATATTATTATTATTAAAATGATTATAATAACTTTAATCAAACATTACAATTTTAAAATAATAAAAAATATCATATAAAAGCATAAACATCTATAAAAATAACAAAAATACTCTCAAATATTACAATAAATATGATATAACATCAAATAATAATTTCAAACTGAACTGAATTTCACATGTCTAATTATATCTTTTATTTATAGTGATACTAACTAAACTACTATATTACCTGCAGTTTTCACCGACAACTTCTGAGCGAGTTGAGTTTTCGCCTCATATTCTAGTTGTGTTGCCATAGCCACAAAGTTGTGCGGGTCAACAGAAGAAGCCTTCTCGATTAGCAGTGAGCACTTCAGATTAACAAAGGAGTCTCCTGCTACTAACACTCTTACATCTTTCTGTGCATTCGCCTCGATGAGTTGCCCATAGCAACAAAAGCGTTCTGCCACCCGGCTCACCGCGTGGTCCTTGCCATCCTGCTCATCATTACTTTCACACAAAGGCTGCAGGTCATCCAGAAAAATTATGAAGTGGGCTTCCTGAAATGCTCGTGTCTGATCCAAATGGACAGTGACTTCATGTAGCCGATGCAGGGCAAGGTCTTCTGTTTCCATCTTGAGTCCTAGTAGCATTTCTTCAGAGCCGTCAGCATCCATGAGGTGAAGGCTGAAGGTGGGGACACCTGGAAACAGCCCCGGGGAGAACAACTGAGGAATGAGGCTGGAGCAGATGGGGTTCAGAGCACTGAAAGAGAGGGTAAATGCCATGAGGAATAAGAAAACATTGAGACGAAGTTTCCTGGTAAAACATGTCCACCTGCTGATCCAGATGTGCAGAGGTCTGAAAGACGTGTGTCTGTGGATTTCCTCTTCTATACACAGCTCTT
Organism: Enteromius unitaeniatus; assembly: GCA_032359435.1. Classification (NCBI taxonomy): domain Eukaryota; kingdom Metazoa; phylum Chordata; class Actinopteri; order Cypriniformes; family Cyprinidae; genus Enteromius; species Enteromius unitaeniatus. Next base: position 14,471,039 of record JAUMHI010000033.1, on the reverse strand, counting down.
TAGTTTGTTGATTCTCTGCGGATATGTTTAGCATCAGATCAGAGTTCATATCTGAAGTGATGCCATAGTAACCCTGCAGGAGAGGACAAAAGTAATAATCTTTACATGCGATATCTAAATTAAATCCCTTGTTGAGAGGTCTCTGAGCAACGTCACTGACCAGTATCTGAACTGATGTGGTAGCGGTTTAGGGCAATGTAATCTACAGTAAATGAGCTTCGTTTGGTTTAAACTTTTATCTTAAATTAATATATTGCATGGTTAATTCAATGTCAAAATCTGACATTTGCACAATATAGCATTCAGCTAGACAACCAAAAAGTACAAAAAAGTTGTATTGTCCCACAAAACAGCTGTAACAATTTACGGTTAATATTGTTATTAAAACAGACCCTCATTTATACTGTATATTCTATGATATGATTATTTTGTATTTTCTTGATTACTTTTAGCTACATAGATTCCTGCTTTATTTTAGTCTCCAATGCAAACCTGAGCATGTTCAAAGAAATCACCGAAGCCTCCGAGCAGCAGTCCTTTCCCTCCACGATGGATCAGCTCTCTCCATATAATAGGAGAGCTTGAATGCTCCCAGCCATTTGATGCACAGGTGTCCTCCAACCATTTCTAAAAACAAACAATGCTTCAATATGACCAGAACACACAAATGAATCAATCATAAAGCAAACATGAAGCTTGTTTACCTCCCAGTCATTGGGGTGCACACAGATCTTGTGAATGTGAAAATCAGGCAGCTTTCTTTGCAGCACATCAGCCAGAAGCTCAGCCTTCGCATAATAAGGACAATCAGCCTTTCCTGATAGACGTACAGATAATGTTATTGATATTGAAAATGATATTGACGGTGACATGACAGACCACACCCACCTAAACACAATAGGTACAGACTTTGCTATAATATAATAACTGCTAAAAATACAGTTTCTAAACAGACCTGCGAGAACAAACTTCGCCATGTTTTTCCATTCACGAGCGCGTCCGCAGTTGCTAGGTAACTAAAGAGGCTCGTCAGAGAAATCTTTTTCGGATTTTGCTTTGTATTTTTTTAGAAATTTTATTTCAAAAATAAAATTGTTCATATGACACGAATTAAACAAGTCATACTGGTGTTTACCGAACTATTTCGTTTGAGGAAGTAATGGTGGCCCTCCTCAATGAAGTATACAGTACACTATTCCATCTAGAATTAGGAGGAATAATAATAATTCACTTTCTTTGGGTACCGGCACATGCTGGTGATGAACAGGTTGACAAATTAGCCAAACAGACGCTCAAACATAAAGAAATAGATCTGCAGATCCCTGTGAGCAAGGCCGAGGTCAATGATTCTTATGAAGAATCATGCCAAATCAATCTGGCAGAAATACTGGGATGATAATGGGAAAGGTAGACATCTAGCATCCAAAAACAGGTGGACGAAGGAAGAATGGAAAGTAGGAGTAGGATGCACTACTAGGATACTAGGATAACCCGGTTAAGAATTGGTCATACACTCAAAATAATAGGTAAACATCACACAGGAAATTGTGGCTACTGTAATCAGCCAGAGACAGTAGAGCATGTTTTATTTCACTGCGGACAGTATGAGGAAGAAAGAACCTTTTTCAGTCATTAAACACAGTCAAACATAGCAATTTTAGTCTTTCTGGCTTCTTGGGTAAGACATCTAGTCACGTATACCCTTTTGTTCTCAGGTTTCTCAAAATGACTGGCCTAGCCTAGAGGGTTTAATTAGGGTTTTGTTTTTTGTTCATTTAGTCCAATATCTAGAGACACCCCTCGCTGCAGACCTCCTATGAAAAAATAGGTAGCACAATTTGACATCAGAAAATGCGACCTGTTTTATTAATGTCTACACCTCAAACAAACCTAAACCTACTGTTAATGCAAATATAGTAATTATGAATGCAATATTGATGTGTGCATGCGCGATATACACATACACATACGTCACCTATGTCCCTGATGTCACCGTGCTACAGTCTGCAGCGAGGAGCACTTGGATATCTTAGAGCTCAACCAACATTGGACACAGAACAACTAACTTTGTTATCACTGACTGACACTTCAGTTGGTAAAATTAGTTTTCCCTGTAACAATGGAAAGAACAATAAACTAAGTAGATCCTTATTTAAAATAGATATTGTCACAGTCCCTTATGTGGTTCCATACTGGAATAAATTTGTGCGAAACATTGACTGGCTCTTACCCAGCCGACACTTGCTGACCAATAAAATTAAAGAAATTTCATTTAAAAGAATGAAATGATCATCCCGTCGAATGATCATATTGTTAAAAAATGTAAAAAGATATTGATATAATGTGCACTTTTTGTTCTGTGAATGTTGAAACAGTTACCCATCTGTTTTGGCACTGCCCCTTTGTCCAAAGTTTCCGGTCTGACATTTGTATTTTTATTGCTGAAAAAATATTAAGTTATTTTGGAAGGATGTTCTTTTTGGCGTTTATGACCTCAACAGAACTAAGACTATACCTAATGAAACTTTCATTATTAATCTCATTATTCTGTTGGCAAAATACATAAGTTTATCTACTCCAAAACATCTTTTATTGCTTTTAACAATGAGGTCAAGCAATATGTCAACTCAATTATGCATTCTCTTAATCAAAAGGCAAAAAAAACCCTGTGAATGTTTGTAAACACTTTGATAATGGCAAAATGTGATGATGTGAGTCTTATTTATGTTTATGTTGAAACACCTGCAATGTTGGAAAAGGCGCATTTTGTTATTTTTGTAATGGAGATTAACATTCTTGTAAATTGTGCAATTGTTGAATTAAAAAAAAAAAAATGTATTAAAAAAGTACTTGTATATCTACCACACTCCAGCTCAGTTGGTGGCGGTAATGCTTTTACTTAAGTTGGTTGCCGACCACCATAAAACCCTAAAGAAGAGGAAGAAGAGGAAGAGGAAGAAGTAGTCGTGTGCTCTGTTTCTGTAATGGCTGCGGAGTGAGAGCTGCAGTACACACGTGAAAACAGCAAAGGAAGGGTAAGATCCTTACTTTGTGATCATTAAAGTTGACGAGATGCTTAAAATGTATCACTGTACCACAATTAACCGCAAACATCTAAATACTGCACGGGTTATACAGCTATAGCGGCGCATTTCTTCAAGGTTTCTGTGCAAGGACATGCAGCCTCTTCTCGAGTAAATGTATTCATTTTTATACGTCTTGAGCAAATTTCAGCATTTTTAGTTTAAGTTCAGTAACCGCGTTAACAGTACAATATACTGAACATGCTATAGACTGTATAGAGTGTTCAAATAAATGAATACACAGCACCTTATTACCTATATATCATAAACAGTTATAGTTTATGAAGTAAAGTAAGAATATATATATATATATATATAGTGAATTAGGAATATAAATACATATTCAGGTCACATATTTTAAAGTATATGAAAAGCTTCAAAATATGTTACATGAAGTATTGAGTGCTAATATACAGGTCCTTTTCTAAAAATTTGCATAATGTAATAAAGTTCATTATTTTCTGAAATGTACTGATAAACATTAGACTTTCATTAGTTTAGATTCATTACACACAACTGAAGTGGTTTCAAGCCTTTTGTTGTTTTAATATTGATGATTTTGGCATACAGCTCATGAAAAGTCAACCTTCAAATAATTATGTTCAGTTATGCACTCAATACTTGGTTGGGAATCCTTTTGCAGAAATGACTGC
>JAUMHI010000033.1:14436959-14449926 GCA_032359435.1 Enteromius unitaeniatus | reverse complement strand
GTATATGTATATATATATAGAGAGGGAGAGAGCAATTCTATGAATATATAAATATATACATGTAAGTACGTATTTAAAAAAAAAAAAAAGAAAAGGGTTATATATGTATTATAATCAAAGACCACACACATCTGTAATAAAAAAAAATATTTTATTTGCAGTATTTGGCTAATTTGTTCATAGTTTTATCATGTTTTAAACACAGAATGTGCACTAATTTATTTATTCTTCTTAGTTCATATCAAACACAATACAGAAGATGTTTAAAACAAACAATTCTTCTTTTACCATCAAAATAAATACAGTTTTGGTGGAAATGCAGGATTCTGAGTTTGATGCATTATTTACCATGATCAAATTAACCCAATACTGCAGTCAACAACCACACAAGAGACAAAATATGTTTAAATCTCAAGATAACCTCAAGTCTAATATCTGAGAAATGGCTCTCCGGGGGAACAGTGGGTTGAAAATCTAGTTTGAGGCTAAAAGTTTCTGTATTGGATTGCAAAGTGCTATTTATTTGATTGAGAAGTGGCTTTAAGTGGCTTCTTTCTCAATAGAGAACTTGTCTTTAAGTACTATGTATATATATATATATCTGTTGCAGGTTGATGTTAATGGACAATGTGGAACGGACTCAGCTGTGGAACGTGTTTAATCAGATTACCCTGCACTCTCAGGATGCCAGGCATCATCGTTTCTGTCTGCGTCTCATGCTCAAACACCCTGATAACCATGCGCTCTACCTTCTCAACGGACACACCTCGCTGGTTTCTGGGACTTTTAAACATGCACTTGGTATGGCTTAGACACTTGCTATCCCACAATCCTGGGTTTTGAACATGAGTGTGTCATAGGTAGATTTGCGTTGTCATATATAATATAAATGGTGGAACCTGCACTATTAAAAATGGATTACTATTATTATCTGTTCTCTGGTTAGGTCAGTACATGCAGGCGTTCAGAAGCCAGCCCGATCATCCTCTTCATAGTTTGGTTGTTGGTCTCACGTTTTTCCATATGGCCTGTCAGAAGTTTGTCATGAAGAGGCATCCACTCATTGTGCAGGTACAATATGATGTGCAAGTACTTGCTTTTAGAACTAGATGCTGAAATTTCCTCTAAAGTTAGCTTTATTAGAATATGCTAATAAAGTGTTACCAAGGTGGCTTGGATAGATAAATGAATTTTGTTTATGCACATGTACCACTTTTTGTGTTTTTGTAAGGGTTTCTCGTTCCTTTGGCGCTATGTGGATCTCAGAGGCCATTGTCAAGAGTCTCTGTATAATATCGGCCGGGCTTTACACCAGCTTGGACTCGGTCATTTAGCCATTCACTACTATGAGAAAGCCCTCACCCTCCCCCCACTCAAACTAGAGGTAAGATGCTTTCAATTTAATATCTGTATGATCCATAAATCATTACAGAGACCTCCCAGATTTTAAGAGCACAAGGCTCTGTGCTATATATATATATATTTAGGTGGTTTTAAATGCTTTGTGAAAAATAAATTATTTCTCTTTTCATTTGAAGGGGATTGATGATGATCAAGTGGACTTGAGAAGAGAGATTGCCTATAATCTATCCCATATATACCAGTCCAGTGGTAATAAGGAAATGGCCCGGCATGTCATCTATACTTATTGCACTGTCTGACCGCTTGCTTCTATAAATGTACAAAATAGGCTATATTTTTTTCCTCCAATAAACTAATTTATTATATCCATGCATTTTGAGTTTGATTGATTGCGTTAGTTCAGGTGTAGAATAGGTTTTAGAAGTTTAAAAAATGTAAAATGAAATACAATTTTCAGCTTAGTCAAATATGAATGGAGCCTCAAACCTTTTTTGCAATTCATTAAATGTTGCTATATTTTATTTAAACTTATAGTCTTAAGTGCGTTTATACGTTCAAGTGACATGTATATAGAAAAGGCAAGCGTTTTTATGGAAATCCCTAATGTGGAAATTAATTCAGCTCTAAACGGACTTTGTTCATACTTTGTTTTGTAAGTAATTCAGCCTTAGGTTGTCTAGCTTTGTAAGGGTAGTTATTTAATTACAGCGCTTGCAATAGTTTAGCCAAATGAAAATTTGCTGAAAATGTATTCGTCCTCAGGTCTTAAGATGTAGATGAGTTTGTTTTTTTTAATGTCAACAGATTAGGAGAAATCATTACTTGCTCACCACTGGATCCTCTGCAGTGAATGGGTGCCGCCAGAACAGCTGATAAAAACACACAATCCATCAATTACGTCTGTCTTTCTTGTGAAGTGAACATCTGTTTTAGTCAGTAAATATTCAGCAGATTTAATTTTTTAGATGACCTATTCTATTAATGAGCAAATTAAGCTTCTTCGCCTCCACCCTTGCTCACCCGCCACCCCGTGACATGATTCAGTTCAACTTATTGAATCGGTTCAGTTGGGTGAATCATAACCATGAACCGTGTCCAAGCAAACAGTTCAATGAATCCATCGAGTCTTCACAAAAGTGCTTCAAGAAGTTGTTTTCACACAAAACAGGTTTTATTTTACAGACAGGAGTTTCTTTAGCGCTCATTAAGACTGATTTGTTCAATCAAAATAAATGTATACTAGATTATTGTGCAGTTTACAGCTATAAATAGAACTACACGACTTTTAAAATCCATTTAATACTGTGTAACTACCCTTTACGACTGTTTTATTTACTTCATGTCGAGTTCAGACTGCACGATTTTAGCCCCGATTTTGACTCGCCAACAGGTTTTGAGAAATCGCAGACAAATCCGTGCTCGTTGTGATCAAAGTCGTGATCTGAGAGAATCGCCGACACTTCTTTTCGTCGCAAATGAGCGCATATGCAATTTGTATGGCAAGCTTAATTTGCTTGCTATCATTTTTAATAATAATCCCAGTCTCACGTGAGAACTCCTGTCTTGCACACGTGATCTCGCGTTGTTTCCATGTCACTTCTCGGTTGGTATACTAGCTGTCAGGCACTATATACCTTTTGTTCTCAGGAAAAACACATTAACCTGCATCAATATGCATTGCAGTAAACAGAATGCTTGTTTGTTTTTTTTACTTAAAGTATTGCTGCAATTCAGTTTAAATAAAATTAGCGTTATCGAGGTAGAAAATTGCAGATAGAAGATTTTGGTTATATCGCCAACCCCTATTTTGAAGAAATTAGAGCATGCATTAAATTGATCAAAAGTTATATTAAAGACATTATGGTGCAAAGATTTTTTTTGCAAAGTTGTCGCCAAGTCTTCATGTTGTAAAGTCACGTAGTGTCTGCACGATTGAACACTTAACGCAGTATGAAAAGATCTGACTACTTTGAAAATCGCGTAGTCTGAACTCGGCATTACAGTTCAACTCTCAGTCTTATAAGATTCATAACGACTGACTTTGAACCGGTTCTGTTCGAAAGGACGCCTTTCGAGAGAGAATCGTTCAAAGGAACCGATTCAGCGGGTTGACTCGGTGGCGATTCGAACTGACATCACAACAGTGTGAGTGAACGCCTCCCTCTCTTGAGCTGCGCGGATGCTCAAAAACAAAAGCAGACGCAAAGCCCGGGGAATTAATCACAAATGCAAAGCAAGGTTCAGCGGAACGCATCTCTTGAGCGTTCAGATGAAGCCGTCCTCCCAGCCACGCGTGTTTTTGTTAGGGTGCGAGTGTTTGTTGGCTTTGAGCGGATCCGGGGCTCTTTGTAAATGAATAAGAAATGAACGCGGCTGGACGCAGACCGACACTGCGCAGGAAAATCATCTGGGCTGGGTTCGGTGAGGTTCGGTCGGGCTGAGACGGATGGTTTAGGAGGAAGAGGACGGTCACAGAGGCCCTCAGCTGCGCACATCAGCTGCTCTCAATTCATCACCACCTTTATTTGACGGTAAGAGACAGTGTTTACCTGTTCGTGCATTTTAATAAATGCATTAATACTAAAACGTGCATATTGGCATTGCTATATGCACATAATTATTGGCTATTTATTGTTACAAATACAAACTACGTGACTTGAATTTTGCATTACTTAAACATTTTGTATCACTTTAAAGGTCTAGAATAGCGGTCCTCCAAATGCTACAGGTTCTGGCTTTCTCTTGCATTTAATTGATTAAAACACACAACTCGAGGGACAAAATATCTGGCGTTAAGTTTAATGCTCACTTAAATGTGGAGTAAAATTAAATCATTCGTCGTCATGCATTAAAATATAGCTGCTGTTAATAATGCCAAGAATTGCTTGTAGCCTGACAGTAAGCAGCCTGCTATCTGGTTGTTTTTCATGCACGTGTTTACTAAAATATTGCTTGCCAGTGCAGCACATCCAGGCTTTTCATCAACTTGTTGATGCGTTATTATTAGCAATTACTCTTTGAATTTTGATGCGGAAATAAAAACGTGAATATTATATCATCTATTTAAATATGTTGCATTTATGGCTTTAATGTGCCTAGAATTCAGTGTCAGAGAATTCGTCAACAAATCTTTCAGGGTATGCTAAAAGATTAGATATTTTCTAGACTTGTGTATAGATTTCATTTGGGATTTTTGCCAAAACTGTTTGCTAGTGGCATTGTAATGGTTAGTTAAACACACTGTATAAGTGTATAATAACCAGCATCAACCAGAATTTGTTTTTATTCACCAAATCTACATTGGCATTTTATACAAAAGGCACAAAGACGCTCAATGTTCTTCCGCGGTTCCTATGTTCTTCTAAAACAAGATTTGCTGTAGGTTTCTTGAGTTGTGTCTATATGGTTCTTTATATTTTCTTTGATGGTTATTTATAGGTTTTCAGATGATTTGTAGGGTTTCTGAGCCCATTTGAGCTTGCAAAAGAATAGAAAGTTCCCGTTCTAGCTTAAGATGGTCCGCCTGTAAAAAAGGTTAAGTGCTTGTAAGGGAAATTGCACCTTAAATGCCACACGGTCTGGATGCTCCTACAGTTGTTTGGTTTTACATTGTGAGTTTTGGTTGTCGAATCGGATAACATGCGCTTTTGTTTGCAAGTCCTTCAGACACGCCTAGCAGAAAGTTTCCAAAACTAGTTTTCATCACAAGTAATGAGGTCATATGAAGCTTTGCTTTGAAGAGCAGCTCCAAAATCCCACTTCAGGACTATTTAGACCATCTATGTGATCTGTGGATTAAATGACACAGTTAAAGCTGGTGGCTCAGTCATTAATGCCTCGCCTAGACTCAATTTCAGGATGGCCTGGTTCTCGTTCAATCCAATATTCGCCTCTCTTAACAGGCTCAATCGGTGGAATATCCACGCCGGTTCATTTCTGCGAAGTACTGTCCGCTTTGTATGAAATTCCCATAGTCTAAAGTCTTCAGGTTTCATTGTTCAGTTTAGCTGTAGAATGCAAAAAAGTCTGTCTGGGGCTTGCGATGTTTGATCAAATTATCTCAGCATTGATTCATCTCTGTGGGTAGGGATGTTATTGGACATCAGATCAGACAGTCTTGGATGAATAGCAGAAGCTAAAGCTGGATACTGATGGAGTCTGACATCACTGGACAGTAATATATGGTTTGAGAGGGCTATAGAGATAGTCACAAATTCCGCTGCGGTAGAGATGATAATGATCAAGTGAACTAATAATGTGTACATTCTGAAATGGTTAGCATGGATATGGTTATTTGCGTTTTCATATTTACATCATATCCCTCCAATGAGAGACTGGCATCTATATGAAATAGCATGCACTGATGAAACATTTGCAGGTGTTATGAGTTACTGAGAGGCCTTGAAGGACAGTAGTACTGTAGGATATTCTGACCGATGAATCAAACTAACCATGTGATAGACGTTACAACTTCCCATCATTTTAATTCCATCATCAGTCCTTTGTCAAGTGTTTCGTCAAAATCACGTAAGGTGAAACCAGCTAAGCCTGCCAGAGTTTCATTAGCATGACCCGACTTGTCCTTATTAGCTCACAGAATCCATGTGTGGCGTCTAATCAGGTTAGACGTTTATAGTGCTTATTGGCTTTTAGTATTGATACAGTACTGCCGTTCAAATGTATAGGGTCTGCAAGATATTATGATTTGATTTTGATTGTTTTGAAGTAGGGGTGGGGGATATACCGGTGGACACAATTAACCGGTAGAAATTCTTCTTCGACATTGGATGAAGTAGTGTTGCCAACTTATCGACTTTGCCGCTAGATTTAGAGGTGAAATGTTTCCAAAACAGCGACAAATCTAGCAACTTTTTGTACAAACTTCAGCGAGTCTCTGAGCAGCGGTGAGTTCGCTTACATGTGACGAAACCAACAACGAGGTGATTGTGAAGAAAAAAGGTGCATCGTCTGAGGGGTTTGAATTGTTTTAGGGTATAGGAAATGTGATACAAATGAGATAAAAAGGGGATTTGTAAGGTATGCAAGAGCACTGTTTTAGCAAGCGGTGGAAACTGGTATCCTAGTATACTGGTGTACTATACTTTTTACTTTAAGTATTGCTGCAATTCAGTTTAAATAAAATTAGCGTTATTGAGGTAGAAAATTGCAGATAGAAGATTTTGGTTATATCGCCAACCCCTATTTTGAAGAAATTAGAGCATGCATTAAATTGATCAAAAGTTATATTAAAGACATTATGGTGGAAAGATTTTCATTTGAGAGGTTATTATTTTGAATTTTATTCATCAAACATTGATAATATGTTTCTTGAGCAGCAAATCATCACGTTAGAATGATTTCATGCCAAGACTGGAGTAATTACATTTTTAAATAAATGACAAAATAAAAATCACAATATTGCTGCTTTTACTGTATCTTTAATCAAATAATTGGTGAGCAACACGTTTATTAAAAACAATAAAGGGTTATTTTGTTTGGCATTAGGGCAAAAACTTTCCAGCAAGATTTGGTCTATCTTCTTTTGAGAACAAATCTCTCAATCATGATAATAAGCGAACGAAACAAGAACATTTAAATGTGCCTTTTCTGAGATTGTCAGATGTGCCAGTTGCCTCATGAGATGATTTATTCTGCTTTGAAACCAATATCTGGTGTGTTTGATTTAAGAAGGTAAAAATAGGCAATTTTTGAAACATCCAATTTAACTGAATATGCAAAGATATTCATAATTTGCGTGAAATCACTGAGCGTTTTTTTTTTTAATAATAGTTTTATGCAGTATATGTACATGCACTTTAAATGTTCCTGATTATCTAATGTGAAAGACGCTAAAGGGTTTTTTGGACTTGCTGTAAACATATATTGGGATACGCCTTAAAGCTGTGAACCACTCCACTGCTAAACTAAACCATTAACCTTTATAAACAACCACCGCTAACCACTTCTTGTACCTTTTTAGCCATGGATAATAAGACTACACACTAGCTTGATGGGTAATAGTAACATTTAGTGATAATGAATGATTTTATCAGTTTTTCATGTTCGTTCTAAAGACATTAACAAACACTAAAAGGGTAAAAATGCATTTTCATGACATGAAATTAAATAAACGTTAATTATACTAAGTTATTTAGTTTCGGCTAATTGCCAAACAATAACATTTCTCATTTTCATTTAGTTTAGCTGAAATAACAAAAGCTAAAACTGGAATAAATATGAAAAATAAAACTAATATACACAACTACAAAAAAAGAAATAAAATCCCAGTTATACTAAAAACAAAGCTGCTAGCATTCATTAGTGAGTGAAATGCGTGTCTGTGTGGATTACCCTGAAAAGGTGTGTATAAGGTGATTTCTAAGGTTGGTTTCTAATTTTGTGCATTTGTATGTTTACATGATCCTGGGAAGAGCGTATGTGATTGTTCTGCGTCATTGGGCTAAACATGTAAGCTTAATTTGTGTGTTTTATTTTTGACTATGTGTTTTTGTGCACTGAGTAATCACAGGAAGAAGTCAAGGCTCTTTCCTGGTGTTTCCTTGAGCAGAATGCATAACCACACACACACTTAGACACAACTTACATCACTCTGTACCCGAAATAGAATATGCATCATGGCCTATTGTTCATGCAAAAAGTGCGGTCACACTGATGTGGCATTTCTCAGCCTTATTTGTCAATAGGGGCCGAAATGTTTGTCTGATAAATCTAGATGACCTTTATTGATTTATTAGTCAAAAGTCAGAACGCCTTTGGGATTATTCTACAGCCAGATGGCTTTTGCACACTAAGTCGGCCTTAGTTGTTAGGAGATGTTTAGATGTTTCAGTTAAGTGTCAGCTTTGTCTCAGATTGCCAGATGTGCCAATTGACCCTCCAGGCGATCTGACCAATCACAACGCAGAATTAACTTCGCTGGACTTAAAGGGTTAATTCGCCCCAAAATGAAAATTCTGTCATTAATTACTCAAAATGTACCAAAATGTATAGTCTGTATGATAGGATATAGTTTATGATCTGGTGTTTTTATTGGGTGAGATAAACAGTAGAAATATGGAGCTATACAAATAAACGTGGATAACATTTCCTAGATAATTGGATTTGCAAATATAATTAGAAATGTTTGAGTTGGAATTGAAATCTGATGTTGGATCTTGGCGTCTAAGACTAAGCACAGTTTAAGACACTTCTTACTGCGAATAATTTTCTTCTCAAACTCTAAATGGCAAATGTAAGATTATTTGCTTCCAAGAAGCAAAAGTCTCATCGTGATTTCTCATGATTCCATATATCAGTGTTATTTGAATATAATTGAGATATAGTTTTGTTTTTAGTTTATTATTTTCTGTTTTATATTAAAATGTAGTTCTAGCAATTTTGTTGTGTTTTTGTCATTATTATTACTTAGGGGTGGGCGATATAACCAAAATCTTCTGTCACAGTAGAAGCAATTTTCGATAACGATATATATCACGATATAGCAATTTGTATCTGAAAATGCATAAATAAAAATTCAAACACAAAGAAACCGTTTCATATAATGTCATTTTATTTAAACTGAATTTCAGCAATACTTTAAGTTAAAAAAACAACAACCATACTGTTTACTGTAAGTTTAATGGTTTTTTTTCTCAGAACAACAGGTACTAATATAGTGCCTGACAGTATATCAGTATACCAGTTTCCACGGGACATTCTAAAACGCTTCACAATCACAAACTACTGTCAAAACAACGAGCCCATGTTCGACAGATAAGGTGAATAATATCACGTTAAGCTGTTTCCTTATATTATTATGATATTATTCACTTTATCTGTCAAACATGGGCTTGTTGTTTTGACAGTAGTTAGTGATTATCACAAGGAAGGTTTGACAGAAATTTGGGCTTCCCTCGTCAGTTTTTAGGTGCGTTAAGCCACATTAAGCATGTTAAACGTTAAGAGTTTTAGAATGCCCCATTTCCACCGCTTGCTAAAACAGTGCTCTTGCATACCTTGCAAATCACGTTCGTCTCATTCGTATCACTTTTCCTATACCCAAACCCTATACGCACGTGCACGGCACTACCAGAGACTCGCTGAGGTTTGTCCAAGAAGTCGCTAGATTTGTCTCTAGTCACTTTTTTGGAAAAATGTCACAAGAGGGGGATCTAAAAAGTTGCTAAATCTAGCGACAAAGTCAATAAGTTGGCAACCCAGCCCCTTCCATTGTCCAAGATAATGTGTATTGGGTGGTTAGGTAATGTGCAACGTCACGGGATCTCAACTGCGGTTAAGACGATAGACCCAAATCTCTACCGGTTAACAGTGTCTACCGGTATACCGCCCACCCCTATTATTACTTATAGTTAAATGTAAAATGAATATTATTTCAGTTTAAGCTTTCGTTAATTCAATGCATGAAGTTAAACTAGATAAAAGTTGCATTTTTTTTAGCTAAAATGTGACCTTGGACCACAGAACCTTAAGTCATAAGACCCCATAAGAGAAATAAATAAGCTTTCCATTAATGTGTGGTTTGTTATGATAGGACACTGTTTGTTTGAGATAAAACTATTTGAAAATCTGGAATCTAAGGGGGCAAAAAAAAGAGAAAAAATAGAAATACTGAGAAAACCACCTTTAAAGACGTCCAAATCAAATTCTTAGCAATGCATATTACTAATAAAAAAATATGTCTTCATATATTTTCTGTAGATCATTGACAAAATGTCATTATGGTATAAACATGGTCTTTACTTAATATCCTAAGGATTTTTTGCACAAAAAAAGTATCATTTTGACCCATTCGATATTTTTTGGGGTATTGCTAGAAATATACCCTGCAAAAGAATTATTAAAAATATCTTATTTTAACCTCAATTCTCGTTCTTTGTCTTTTGCTAATTCCCAGTCACTCAGACTTTTAAAATGTTTTATTTGTAGAAATCTGTAAAAGTCAAGTTAAATCCATTCTGTCATGCTATAACCAGGCAGTATGTTGACTCATAATAACAGTATGCATTAATAAACAGACATTAGTAGCACTAGGAAGCGTGTTAACATGCTACATTAGCCTATTGTTTGGCTGTGAGGGCCAGCTGGCATGCAGAAACCCGTCTCAGATATGGGTCAGTGCTTTGGCATCTGAGTGGCCGGGATGTGCTGGCTCATCTATAAATAGCGTCACCCTCAACGCTGTATAAATAAACAGTGAAATGATACGAAGTGTAGCAGTGCGGGGGCTAGTCTGCTTTGAGGGAATGTTTGCTCCTAAAACCAGAGCTTATCTACTCTTGACCTGAGAAATGTAAATACAGGCAGGAAATGTGACGCTGAAGCATCAGGAGCTGTTTTGCTGTGTAGATTTAAGCTGTGTTTATCTGAATAACTATACAGTGATTGCTCTCATTGCTGCAATATTACATGAGAACAGAGGAAAACCTCTATTGATTTAGTAGTTATTTTGGACACCTTGTTTTTATTTGTTGTAATTAAGCTATAGGTTCTTTCTAACCCTTGGGAAAAGAAAGTACACATTAAAAAAACACTTAAAAGAAAAAAAGTGCTTATTATTTTAGAAATAATGTACTGTACTTCGTACAAACTAAATGTCATGTTTTTGGGCACTTAATTGCATGTTGTATACATTTAATTGAAAAAAAATGTTATAGTAAATGCAGTCAAATGAACTTTAAAGTGTTTTTTGATCCACACAAGTAGGACTTAAGTACATCTTCATATGTCATCTTACAGGTCTGTTTTTATTTAAAAATGCTTAAAGTGTACTGCATAGTACTGACATGTCCTTAATATGGTTAGGTTGGGCTTAGGGTTTTTTCCATGTGATTATGCATAATTAATTGTTATCAAGTATGTGTAACATATGTAACAAGGACACCTTAAAATAAAGTGTTACCAAAAATGTAATTTAAGTATTTAAATTTGTATTTAGTATAATAAATATATTTTAACTTTCAATGTCATATCCACTGACTGACTATAGTTAAAGTTATAATCAGTACTGAAGCATGTTGTCCAACACGTTGAAATAAGTGTGCTTTTTTTTGAAAGCATGATATAAACTGATACTTCACAGTAAAACATTTTTGCTTTTAATGAAAATTATTACAGCCCCCCGAGAGTTAAACAGTTGAGTTTTACCAATTTTGAATCCATTTAGACGATAGCCGTGTCTGGCAGTAACACTTTTAGCATAGCTTAGCATAGATCATTAAATCTGATTAGACCGTTAGCGCCTCTCGCTCAAAAATGACCTAAGAGTTTTAGTACTTTTTCCTATATAAATCTTGACTCTTCTGTTGTTACATCGTGTACTGAGACTGACGGAAATAAAAAAGTTGCGATTTTTCTAGGCTGGATATGGCCAGGAGCTATACTCTCATTCCGAAATGAGCCTGTTATCTAAAAAGTGGAGTGTTCCTTTAAGTACGCTTAAAATATACTTTTAAGATACTACAAGTAGTACTACTACAAGTGCACATCCAGAACAATTAAGTGCATTTTTTTCTAATGATGTTCTCCATGGTTAAGTTAAGTTATATAATGAAGCTTGTGTATTGATAATCATTTATTGTATCGTCCCGTCAGGCCAGAGTTTAGAGTGCTCTGAGGTTCAAAGGTAAGGTCTCTCTCAGTGGAGGCATTAGGAAGGATTTAGCTGTGCAGTCTCAGACCGGGAGCGCTGAGTCAGTCATCCGCTGCCTGAACAGCTTCGGGAGGAAGTGCTCCGAGGAGGGACAGGATGTAAGATCATTAGCTAATGCATCTTAGGTGAGCTGACCGTTCCTGGCAGAGTATCCACAGGCGTCGGCGCCACAGACAGAGATCGCCCTCCTCGTTACTTTAGGCCAGTGCCCAGCAGCTGAAGTTGTATGGACCGCACTAACTGGATGAATGGAGGGGTAAGGTTCATAGTTACCTTTTTTGATTTGCTTAGGCTTGCAAAATTTATGGGAATAAACAGGAAAATAGCAAAGTAGCTGACCAAAAAACTCTTTCAGAATAATCTTGGTTAAAACAACTGTTTTTAATGCAATTTTAGTTTATTTTCTAGAGTAAAAATCGCTCGATCACATGCACACTGCAGGGTTTTCAAGGCTACACCTCTACATTCACTCTATTTCATGCACTGACCATTTCTTAAATCATGCACACAAAATATCAAAACGCCCATCTTGGTAAATATTCATGTAAATTACATTGAAAAAGAAAAATTAAATCATTATTGTGCTGTGTGTAATATGCTGGGCAACTATATTAGGCCATTGTAAAATTGTACAAATGCACTGACTGAACGTTTAGGTGAGCTAATCATAAAACAAGTCTAAAAATGATCACCTAAAAGAGGGATTGCCCTGCATTTTCTCAGAGCCACACTTGATGCTACATCTAAGTTTTAATATTCTAAATACATTTGATCAATGGGATTCAAGTAAATACCAAGGTGTTTTACATATATATTTATTACACGGCTCTCTGGAATGCTTGATTCTGATTGGTCAGTTGCAGTGGCGGCTACTGGTCTGTCAAATAGGGGAAGCTCATTTTCGGCCTACATCATAAATTGTGTATATTTGTGTGA
>JAUMHI010000033.1:14416200-14435547 GCA_032359435.1 Enteromius unitaeniatus | reverse complement strand
GTTCGTTCTTTTCAAATAATAACCGCTCCAAAGTAATAACGCATAGCCGGTGCTACTTATTTGTTTAAAATCCCTCCACGCCAACAAAGATTACCGTTTACCATCTTGTGACAAACACTGGACAACATAAGGTGCAATTTAATACTTGTAAATAACTAAAAGGTAGTTGTACTAGCCGCTGTACTGGTCCAAAGTTTGGACACATTACTAATTTTAATGTTTTAAAATTTTGCTAACTTTTTGCTCATCAAGCCTTCTTTTATTTGATCAAAAATACAGAACTAAACAGTTATATTGCGCTGTATTACAAGTTAAAATAATGGTTTTATGTTGTAATATCCATATCTTTTTAATGCATAAAGGGGTGTGGCCATTTGTGATTTCTATGGGTATAGCTTCTTAATTTGAATCTTTGTAATTCTTAACAGTTTTTGTTGTTAACTATTTCTATATAACTAATAGCTAATTTTTATATTGCAACTTATAACCAGGTTTGAATAATTTTAATGCTTCAATAATGCTTTATTCAGTTAGTTGCAAAGGCAACACATGATTTTTGTTATATTATGCATTATAGGTTTATAGGCCAAACATTAAAATTTGGAAATCACAGATGAAGTCATGTTGAAATAATTGTGTTTAAGAGTTGAATGTGCATTAATGATAATAAAATGTAGTTGAAAACTCCAAATTTGAAATTAAGAGCTGTCTGTGTTGATTGTAAATTTGTTGAAATCTTTTTCTTTTCTTCCATTTGCAATAAAACTTCCCAATTACAAAATATGACAGCATTGCACAATTAATTAGACTTAAGAAAAAAAATGAAAAACAGGAGCATTAGTGTGCTTCAGTACACTATGTGTTCATAGGAATTGACTTTGTTTCATTGTTAATGGTCTTTTTGCTCGTGATGCTAGGCAAGAAATACAAAAAAGTAGCTGTTTTTGAAAGGCATAGTCAATTTATAGATAAAAGGATCTGTTGTATTCATCCTTTCCCCAACTCCTTAATGGCTTGCTTATAGTTGAAATATTTGACTAATCTCTACTCTCAGTGATTGAGAGCGATTTGTAGGTTGATTTGCAGCCAAATCTGGATTAGTTCAGCAAAGCTTCAGACCACAAAACAATGGACTTTTGTCATTGTGAATGACACAACTTAAATTCATAGAGGAATATCCATATGTTCACATCAGAATAATTCTCAGAATTTGGAAACATATGGCATATTTAGATATATACTCAGAAAATGTAGATAAGTAATGCACAGTATTTTGTTATTCTGTTTATTATTTCAGAAAGATGAAGTGCATTATTGTAATCCAAAAAGATAAGAGAGACATATGCTGTGTAGTCTAGGAAAAACACGTTAGGAAGAAATTACAGCATAATGCTAAAATCTCTGTAGGACAGGTGGAGAAGGCAGAGATAAAATATGTGCAGTTGTGTTTGTGAAGAGAGTTGGAGGGAGGGCCGATCAGGCCACAGAAACGAGATGAGACAGGCCTGGTAATACAGGGATTAATAGAAGAGTTCTGTCGCCACTAAATCCACCCATTCACCCGCTAATCCTCGCCCAGAGATCAGCCGTACACCTACTGTATATGTGCCAGTTAGCATGCTAGCGTATAGCTTCACAAGTGAAATAGGGCATGAGCTGAGGTATACCCTGATTTGTTTATCAGAAACTAATCAGAAGTCTTGGGGAAATTGTTTTTTGTTCGGGATTGTGTTAGTGGGCAAACTACTGAAAACATGGCTTTTGTGGTTTCTGTTTTCTACTGAAGGCAGATATTGCCCTCCCCATACTTTAGGCGTGTTAGAGCAGTCCAGTAACCAGAAATTGAATTTCTTTTTTAACTGTGCTTACTGGATGGATGTAGATACCAACAGCAGAGACTTTTAGACATATGTGCATAGTATTTTGAGACTTTATCCTACACTGTAAACAATTACAGTGAATTTAATAGTTAAAACCTGTGAATATGCTATGGTAAAATACTGTAAAATTATATATATATATACAGGGAAAATCATAAACTGACATTCACAGAATTGCTTGCATTGCATTTCAAATTTTGTTTGAATTTGATGTTTTTCTTTGATATAACTGTTTCTTAGTTTTTTTTATTATCGGTTATGTTTATTAGGGTTGTGTGTTACATACTGTTGTTAAATTAATGTTTATTGCATATTTCAGTTAAACAAGTCTCACTGTTATGGTGTTCAGTGTTTGTGTGAATGACACTGAGCACCTTCTATACTGTGTATGTTCATATTTTAAGTTGCTTGTGGTGGGCTTTGGTTCATCTGATGACTTTCTCATCATCGCCTGCATTTGATCCTTATCGGTGTATTTCAAAGCTACAAAACAGGTTTCAGTACTTTAATAGGTTGGTATATTAACTTAATATCCGTTAATAAAATTACAGTATTTAACTGTAAATTTTACTTAAAACCTAAAAAGTTGTTACTGTATATTTTATGGACGAATTCTGGCTGCTGGTTTTTCAGATTGTTTTCCATACAGTTGTTGTTTTTTTTTTTTTTTTTTTTTTTTACAGTTTATTCATACAACATTTGCATTGCTTGAAAAAAGTCCATGATGAAAAATTATGTTTTAGAAGTAAATTTTTTTTTTTAAAAATTACAATTTACTTGGGAGTATAGAATAGAATAGAATAGAATTGGGAGTAGAGGATTAACTAATTAACTGTTAAAGACAAGGAAAAAAACATCTTTAATATAATCTTTATATAAGACATATAAATAAAAATGTATAAAAACATATATAAGACATATTTATATAATATAAGGCATATGTATATATGTATATATATGTGCATGTATATATATATATTGTATTTCCCCATTGTTATTTGCAGTGATTCATTATATTGTAGGATTCCCCCCCACCTTTGTCTATACCTGTTGGCTTCCCACTAAAGTTTGTAATGCTGTGACTCTTGTAGCCTGGTTGGTTTGGTTCATGGCTTGTTACTCTTAAGCAAATAATAAAAAAAATGCTTCTGGAACCAACGAAGCTGAAAAAGTAGCCAGAAACTATTGCTGCCTGTTTGTGTTTTCAAGATGACCACCTCATGAAGTAGCTAGATTGAAGTTATCCTTAGAGAAAGTATGCCGTTATGCTTTAATATACATAGTAAAATTAATGAATCTACTTCATAATTTTATACAGGATAAAAGTTCAATTAAACCATCACCTTAGTTTGTAGCTTTTCAAAAAAGGATTGAATGTTAAACAAGATTAGACATGTAAAGAGTCAACATTGTAGAATTTGGAGTGTTTATTTGCCTCATTTAACAAATAGTGGTGTTGTTAAAAGTATTTAATCAAACAGCGTTAATATCTGTAGCAACGCTGCTTGTTTTTCACCGACAGACTGTCGTTTTTAAAGCACATCCAGAGACTTCGTAAATGTGGCATGTTTTTAAATAGATCCAAAGTCCTGCTCTGTGTAGTTTTGGTATGTGTGGGACATCAGGAAAATGACTGACCTAGTTTTCCCTTAAAACTTCACCCTTCTGTTTGTATCTCAGCCATCTCAGCGTGGAGTGCTCTGGTGTGAAGATATCCTGCTGACCATCACATAAAGAGCTCACATCAGAGGAGTATAACGAATGAGACATCTAACACTTCCTGTCAGCTCCTCTGCTAGTGTGAAACTCCTCTTGATCCTATTTAGTTTCACCTGCTACCAAAACCTACTGTGATGCTCTCAGAGCAATCTGAGACTAATTGATGAGTTTAAGAGGAAAGGAAAGGCACCATGGGAGGGACGATGGAACTGCATCAGAATTTTTGACTTCTCAGCATGTGCATTTGTAAAGTCAACTTTTGTGTTTTAATGCATGCCACTACAGGCAAAAATATTGGGTTTTCATAAATTGGCAAATGTTAGGATCTTTTGCTTCCCTAACGTCATTCGAAATACACATTTAAGTGTTTGTTTATTCAGATGATTCTAATTAGAGTTGTATCTTTAAAGGTAGAGTTTACCCCCAAAATTTATATTGTCGTTGTTGGTCCACACCCAAGACCTTTGTCAGAAAAAAAACTTCATGAAATCTAAGAGCTTTCGGACCTGCCATAGACAGAAACACCACTAAAATGTTCCCAGGCCTAGAAATGTAGGAAGGACATTGATAAAATAGCAATTGTATGTGTGTAAAGAAAACAAATATAAGGACTTTATCCCAATGAAAGAATTGGAGAATTGGTGAAGAATTGTTGTATAACTAAAGTCATCATTTTGGTTTTCTTTGCACACAAAAAGTATTCTCCTAGCTTCATCATGGTTAAACTGCTGATGTTACATAGACTATTTTAACAATGTTTTTGCTACCTTTCTGGGCCTTGAATGTGTCAGTTGTGTGACTGTCTATACAGGGTCTGAAAGCTCTCAGATTTCTTCAAACATATCTTAATTTGTGTTCAGACGAGGAACAAAGGCCTTACAGGTTTGGAACAACATTAAGGTGAGTAATTAATGGTTGAATTTTCATTTTTGGAAGCTATCCTGATTTGTCAAATTCTCCTGTTAAGATCTCATGTCAATATAAAAATAGTCAAATGTTTAATTACCATAGCATTCCATATGAATTATTCAGAGCATCATTAAAGCAAGATGATCCCTAATTAAATGGTTTCTAAGAAACGCAAATGATCTGAGTCAGGTCAACCTGACACCAGCCTAATTTTTCAGGACTTAACTTATAACCAATCCACTAATTAAATGCACACTTAAAGGGGACATCAGACTTTTCTAGCTTTTTTTCCCCTTAATTTGGTTTCTGGCATGTCTGCCAGCTCAGAGGAGAAGAAAAGAAAACACACAACCAGTGTGTTATGGGCTGTCTGAGTCTGAAACTGTGTCATCCAGCCAGTTTCTATATAGACAGCTAGCTATTTGAATAATATGTGGGGAAACATCCACTGAAGAAAGAGGCGGGGCAAGCAGTAGCTCATTATCATTTAAAGAGATATGCACAGACACGGTTTTGTTGTAAATAGAGGGTGTTTTGGCAAGGTAAGGTAGGTTAAGGTAGGTAACGTCCATTGAGGAATTTTAACCAAAGTCTGTTACAGATGCTTCATGAAGACCGTATAGAGTTGTACGAACTTTGTGGGTATCAGATGTCCCCTTTAAAAATAAAAATTTGTTTGAGGGCCGTTGGCCACAAAATGTGACCATAAAGGTCTAATATTTGGTTTCCAACAGTTTAACTAACCAGCCAGATAATTTAAATACATTTATCTTTAACATGGCAATTGAATACGCATGAGCTACGTGTAACAATGCATTCCACTGTCTGCTGTTGCTGTTGTAAAATAGAGCAGTCGCTCCTCTGAGGATTTGACAGCGGCGTACAGATGAGCTGTTGAAGTAATGATGAAAAGTTTCATTGGAAGCTTTGCGTTACTGTGACGAGGGCTAATTTTAGCTGCATTAAAAGGTGAGAACAGAAAAAAACCCCTGAAATATCTGACGCTGCCGGTGAGTAGTGTGATGTTTGAAAAGCTGTGGTGAATGTAATCTGTATCTGTATTAAAAAAGAAAAATTAATTACACAGCCTCAAGTTGTTCCAAATCGGTATGAGTTTCTGACTTCTGTTGAACACAAAAGAAGATATACTGAAGAGTATGTGGGTAACCAAACAATTGACGGTAGCCATTGACCTATCTATCTATCGATCTATCTATATCTATCTATCTATCTATCTATCTATCTATCTATATCTATCTATATATATTTATATATATATATATTTATATATAATATTTTGTGTTCAGCGGAAGAAAGAAGCTCATGCAGGCTTGGAGAGGGTGGAGAATGTTGTTTAAAATTAATTTTGCTGTATTATAATGCAATTTTGTTGTACAAGAAATTTGTACTTTTATCATTGTGAATCGTAGTTGATTGATGATTAGGTAAATACAACAGATCTTTTTAAAGACAAGATTTTTAAGGCCTTTAACCATCGTTTGAATGTCACCACATTCACAAGTGTACCACAGCACATTTGACTGGCTTGCATGTTGTGTTTGACAGCACGAGTGATCCTGGGCTCTAAAGAGTAAAGGTACAAACTCGTATGCTTCACTGAAAGGTAAACAGACTTCACCTGTCACCCCTCAACCTCCCTTCTTCCCGTTTTCATTGATAGTGACATTTCCCAGGAAAGTTCCTTGCTGTCACACTTTTGAACAATGCAGCAGAGATGTGTGGGAGTGTGAGTGAACAGCATTGCAGTTATATAAGCACCAGACCGCCCAGTGGGACCATCTCAACTCCTGCTCAACAGCCTCACTTGTCCATTTTTTTTTTTTTTTATTGCTCATACTTATTCAGCTACATTTACAACATCCTTTTCACATGGGTAACTAGACTGCCAGTAGAAAGAGTAGGCTATTGCACTTCTGTTCAAAGATTTTTATATTTTTTGAAAGAAGTTTATTTGATTAAAACATACAGTGAAAACAGGAATAGTGTGAAATATTATTACAATTTATAGTAACTGTTTTCTATCTTCATATATTTTAAAATGCAAGTTATTCAACGCTGATTTTTCAGCATCATTACTCCAGTCTTCAGTGTTACATGATCATATAAAACATTTCTTGTTATTATTAATGTCGAAAACATTTGACAGCTGTGCTTCTGTTCAAATCCCAACTTGAGGACCTTCCCTGATTCAGCCTCTCACTCTCTCTCCTTGACCTTATATATATATGTATATATATATATATATATATATATATATATATATATAAATAAATAAACAAATATATGTGTGTACAGATTAATAGAAATAAATATGTGCACAACTGCATATGAGAGTAAGGGGAGAAAGCAGCTTAGGAGATATTTCAGTGTACAGCATCTGACTATTTTTGGCATGCTGCACTAACACCGAGCTTTCTCTCTAGGGTATTTAGACTGGCTGTGTAATGTTTGCCAATAATTAAATGTTTTTGTCATGATTTACTCACTCTCTTGCCTTTACAATCCCTTGTGACCGTTTTTTTTTCTACAACCCGAAAGAAGAAATAAAAAATGTGTTGGATGCTGACTAGGTTTGGGTCGATAGACGATCGCAGATGGCTGATAGACATTACGATGCTGAGCCGGTGTAGTGCCGAATTTTGACCCCCTGCCAGATCATGACTCCCCTAGTATTGGTAGGTTTAGTGTTAGGCGTGGGGGAGGGGTTATGATTAGGGGTGGGGTTAGGATTACCATTAGGTGCGTTCGACTTCATGCTGAGCAGCCCGATCGGCGGCTGACTTGAAGTAGTGCATGCTGGTTAGAAATTTTGTCCCACTTGAGCCGGCGCCGACGCCACGTGACGTTCACGTGTGGCATCAAAGTAACGCGAGAGTATTTCGAGAACAGTTGATTATGAACAGAACAGCACATTTCTTGATATTGCATTTGTGCACAAGTTTATTATTGTACTTTTTTCATACAGACCACTTATAGTATTCAGCTGCATATTTAAGTAATATTTGTTATGGAATAACTAAAATGTCACAGACATTTAATGTAATGTGGTCAACATTGATTGATGCTGAAATCTGTAGTTGCTGCTTCACTTGCATTTGCTGCGTTGTGCTAGTGTGCCAGTTCATCTGCAATAAAGTAGGCAAACGCCATGAGCTCATTTCAAACCCTCGCGCGCTTGATTTGTCATCCGTCGCGCAATTCAAGCACTTGCCCTCGATCTTCTCTCACCGGCTCGTGCGAACACTGTTATTTTTGTCAGTCGTGAGGCAGGGCTTTGTGTTTTAGTTACAACAACCCCAACAACTGCCACCTACAATGACAATGCCATCGTCCATCGCTATGTTTCACATTAGACATCGTACAATCCCAAATTGGTCGACATCGCCCAACCCTAATGCCGACTGACGTAAAATTGCAATATAATTGCTTCAAAAAGACATAAAAGCACTACAGAAGTGTGCTACAAGCATTACAAACATTTTTTCACTGAACATCATCTCCAGTCAGTTCAGTTTGTGAACAAATCGTGATAACCAGTTCTGTATATTTAATCAATAATTTACCAGCAAGAGTTGTCTTAAAGGAGTGGTTTGTTTTCAAATGACGTCATCTCGAACAATTATGAATGCCCCAAGGAGATTTGAATAATGACAGTTTCCATGTTTGAAGCCTGATGCCAGTCCTCATAGGCTTTGATTATATCTAAAATGTTCACAAATCCCTTGAGGCTGTCATACATGTTCAAAAGAACATGAATAAATGATAAGTGCCTTTTTTAACTATCTCTCTGCACCAACCTCACCACGTAAACAGTATTTGGCTGCAGGTGTCATTAAAGTGTGACGTTTATGATCTAATGCCTTGCTTGTGTTCTTATGTCGTATCTGATGTATGGTTTTTATTCTCTCTCTCTCTCTCTTGTTCTGTCTCCGCTGTAGTTATGTAACTTCCACTGCACCGTCTGATCTCGATCACACATTCTCTCCCGAGTTTCATTGCTTTCTCTTCTGTTTCTTAGTTGCTCCATCTGTCTCTGTTTTCTTCATTTCTGTAGATCTGGGTAATTGGATCCATATTAAACCGGTACACAGCGATTTATCACAGTGGCTTCACTCTGTCAAAAGCAAATGACTTGTGGTGTCTTTGAAAACATCAAATTAAGAAATGAATCACTTATATTGTTTAGAAATAAACAAGAGCCTCTTTGATTCTTTTTTAAGCAGCACTTATCTGATGAAGTCCCCTCGCAAAACAGTGGTGTATTATGGTATTAGATGCAGTACCTTTGATATACCATGGTAGGTATTTTCTTCAAAACGAGGTGTCGTGAAGAGGCAGTGGCCTACAGACACAGAGAGGCAGCTCATGGATGATTTTGGCAGGAGTATAGAAGGCACTTGTGTTTGGTCGTTGGCCAGGACGTGCTGAGGTACGCTGGGCAGGCCCCATCGCTCGGTGTTTCACACCCTTTTTGGAAATCTGCGTCGACAACTCGAGCAGAAACATCTAATTTAGGAGCCGCTGGAGAGATGCACGCTTATCTACACTTTTAGACTCTGAGTGAGATAAAGGGAGGGGAAAATGGGAGGAGAAAGGTAGTGTAATCTCCTAAGTATAAAAAAGGATTAGCCAGTGATGCTCCTGGGCAGTATTATGAGATATTTGTATGTGTGTTGAAACCATTATGTTTTTTTGGCTATTGCTGTGGATTTTAATATGAACCAAGTTCAAACTCATCTATCCATTATCCAAACTGCTTGCCCCATAATATAATACAGCACAATTATTTTATTTATTGTTGACTGATAGAGGGTTGTTAAAATATCTTATTTTTAAAATTAGACACATGCAAACTTTAGAAAATTTGTGTTGATAGACAATCAGAGATCTATTTATAACAAATTTATTTAAAGAAATATCCAGCTGTATGCAGAATGACCCAAAATTGTTTATTAGACTATTGAAAATGTATACTCATGGAGCCACAGTCGAGATCTCCGTATCTCTGGGACTAAACCACTGAGAGCCTTTAAAATTAAGATAGCAAAAGGAAAGCTTGTTAAGAAACAGAATTTAAAAGGGTATGAAGATATCTTTAATACTTTGTGAGTTACAGGCATGCAAACAAAGCAAAGGAAGTGCTTTTTTCCATTTTTGAGCTGGTATCTTTGGCACATAATAAACAAAGATGGCAACAGATTTTACAAGGAGACCTACCAATCTCTGTGTAAAAATAAAATATGATACTGCCAGCTTGCTGAAGTCATGTTTACACCCCTGTAAATTGGTCCAAATTCGTAAAATCTGTATTTCTACCTGTTAACAACTTTCATTTTTTCCTGTTTCTTTTAGGGAGCACTTATCCTGCCTTTCTGTCCATTGGTACCTCCCCCATTGACCAAAACCCAGCTTGGTCTCCCACACCATCTCAACCAATCTCCTGGACCAGAAGGCAAAGTGAAGACCAGATTCCTTACATCCCAAATCCAATTTTCATTCCACTCTTGGCTACTACAAATGGACCGGAGCAATCCAGCCTTCATTAAATGAAAGGAAGCAGTAATGTCCATAGCAGATGATTTGGATAGAAACTGTTATGATGCAGAAAAAGGTTTTTTATTCAGTTCATTTTTGTCTCACAATGTTTTAGTCTTACTGAGACTCTGAATATGAACCTTTGAGAGTGCTGACTGGTATCCGACAGCCTTTGAGTTGGGTTTGCTTTTCTGGATTAGATGCTTATTTGATACCTCATCGGCACAAAATGCAAGGCTGTTGGGTATTTCAGAATTGGGTTATATAATCGTCTATTTAGTTGCCAAACCTCAATTCCGGAGAACTTGGAAAAGGAGGAAACCTTGTCAACTAGTGCTGTGAGTGGGTTTTGTTGGCCTATTTCGGCCTAAACACAAATCTCAACCTTGAATTAAGGTCACATGGCACCCAAAAATAACCTCTGCATGATTTCCACCATTAAGACTTTTGAAAGGCCTAAAATGTTCTTTGAGGCCCAAAACCCCCACAATGTTCTGATGTAGTTGCATTAAAGATATCTCGTTAGGAATTTCAGAAGTCAAATGCTCATGATATCAGATGTAATTTCTAGAGAACTTAAGGAAGGAGAAAACTTCTGTTAACTAGGGCTTCTGCCAACAGGCCAGTTTTGGGACTGCACCCAAATCTCGGCCTAGTTTTAAGATCATTTGGCACCCAGAAACAACCTCTGCATGACTTCAAAGACTTCAAAAATGAAGCTTTGAGAGATCTGGCTGGGATTAGATGCTCCTTGAGGCAGGTTTTTGGAACTTTCTGTCTTCTGGATTAGTTGTGTTTAAGATACCTAGAGATCATAAATCCAAGATTTCAGAAATCGTGTATATATACTTATCCGTTCAGATGACACCACCACTTTTACTGAACTTAAGGAAGGAGAAACCTTCCACCCACTAGGGCTTGTTGGTCCTGAACCCAAATACTACCCCCCCCTCCCCTTTTTTTGGGCCGTTTGGCCCCTATTTCTTACCTCCATCTCATCCCGACCTCCACCATTCGCCCCTCGCTGGCCACGGCAGTCCTCCCTCCCCGTTCCCGTCCCCACCCTCCCCCTCCTCATCATCCAACCCCTTCCCCACACCACACTTCCCACCCCTCCACCCAAGCTACCATGGCCACCGGTACTACCACCACCGCACGTGAACATCTCCTGGTGGTGCGGAGGCGCAGCCCGCACATGCGCTACACGCTGAGCCCGGAAAACCTCCGCAGCCTTTCGGCACAGGGCAGCTCTGGGAATGGGGGAAGCTCTAGAGGAGGAGCTCCCGAACCGATGGGCTTGCAGCGGGCCAACAGTGACACGGACCTGGTGACATCGGATAGCCGTTCCTCCTTAACAGCTTCTACATACCAGTTCACACTTGGGCGAGGGCAAAACCTGGTGATCTCTTGGGACATCAAGGAGGAGGTGGATGCCACTGACTGGATTGGGCTGTATCACATCGGTAAGAGGTTTTTGGGTGTGGGAAAACTTTTGAATGTTATTCCTTTAAATGGAAGGTGAACTTATATTAACTTAAAGTTACTTCGTTTTCTTCCTTTTTTTTCACTGTATCAGTGGTTCTTTCCTTTAATAATGGGAAAACAACCTGCAGATTAGGGCTGCACAATTAATCTAATTTCTAATTGCAATTACAATTACGGATGGCAAAATTACATAATTGCAATAATCAATTGTTCAAAATGTTATTCTGTGTGCTTAAGATGGGTTCTTTTCATTTTACATGTTATCATAAGGGTTTTTGCATTGTTTTAATTTTAGTTTTAGTTCAGTATTATAATACTGCTGTATGCATATTTTTTTACTTTTTTATTTTAAGACGAAACCAATCCAATGGAAATCTCACATTTTAGGCTTAATATTATGATACGTTTTGAAAACGTAAATATGGTATGCAGTTGCCTCAAGCAATGGTATAAGCATCATTCAATGTATATTGTGATGATCATAATTAATAATAGCAATTCAAATTTCAAGGGAATAACTGACAATTATTATTTTTGTCATAATCGTGCATATCATTTTATAATGGCACAATGCAAAAAGTCTTACAGAATTGCAGAAAATATTATAAACTCTACCCTATTCCATTGTTTTGGACAAACACGTAGTTCTGGTCAAAGGTTTGGCTGAGGTAATGTTGTTGATTGAGGACGCTCGAGCAAGCAGATTGAAATTCAATTTGGTGGCAAAGGGATTGTTTTCTCAATGTAGTATTTTTTTTTATACAGAGAATGTGGGCTGTAGATGTTGTGATTGCAGTTTAGAAATTTTTGGCAGTTCTGTCTCTTTTATCTTGACAAGATGTATTACATTCTGTGTAGGCCAAAATGTCAACAGACATGTTGTTAGCAACACACTTTACTTGCATAATCTGATGTAATTCTGAGTGAAACTAAGCACTGAGACAGTACATTTTGGCAGTTTTGATTTCAGGCTTATTTCTTTTCTTTTGTCTAAAAAAGTATTTTGCACATTTGCATTTTTACTCATACCCAACATTGGCTTTGTCTGTTAAAAAGCATAAAAGTCTCTTCTCTAGATGATCTTAGATTCATCCAATATTTATTAATTTAATTTCATAGGGTAATGGTATGTTAAAAGGGTTTTTTAATCAGTTGATTGGACCAAAATATAATGGACGTCAACCAAAATATAAGACTTCCAAAAGTGAACACTGTCCACACAGCTAAATGTGTCCACTACATCTAAGCTAAATCACTCCCATTATAATCAACAAAGGAATATAAACCAGACATTGCTATGCACAGTAAACGCTGCTTTACCACCCAGCCCAACTGTGACCTACTGTGTGGGTTTAATATGTTGATGAAGCAAGTGAATGAGCAAATGAAAACAGATGAACTGCTGACTCTGGCTTAATTGCATCGTGTCATTAGCTACGTTTTTATCTTGTCCTCTCCTCCGCACTTGCGCTGATGGTTGAATCTAGTTACTCAGCACTATTTCTGATGGCTTTGAGAGCCCATAACCGCCATAGTTTTGATTTGTAGATGAGAGGTGGGAGGATGAGCAAAATGTGTCCCACGAGACAGCAACCAACCATGAACAAACTCAACCCACCAGTATCCCTAGATACAGGCTATAAGAGCAACTGCAATACAATTAACCATTCACTGACTTGCAGTGAATTTTACACACATCTGTTATGTTCAGAGACATTATTACACTATTTAGAGTAATTGCGGGTAAAGTGGGTCACACTGTAGTGTTTCTTTCTATTTCCTCTGTATAGTGTAGTGATATTTAGCTATTTAATGGACAGGCTAATCCATTTGGCGGCAACGTTTTATTAAGAAAATACCTTTAAAAATTAATTTTGGGATCTGTCTTTCTGGGCCTAGCCCCCTTAAATTGGTAACAATGTTTAGAAGTTGTTAACTTCCAACATGTTCGCCCATAAATACCATTTTTGTTATAGTTGTAATGTAAACTAGTTAAATTTTCCCTCTTGCGTTGAAAGAAAAATGATACTTTATAGAATTTTCTCAGCTAAGGTAAAGCATTAGCTTAAATCAAATCAAGCTTGATCAAGGCTTTAGAAATGCAATCTCTATAGATTTAGCTTCTTGGAAGTGGGAATTTAGTGGTGCGTTCGATGGTAATGATACCTGGAATTGTATGTCTGTGTGCTATTACTTTATTGTGATCTGTCTTTCATTTTGCAAACGATAAATCAAGAGAAAAGTATTTTGAGTCCTGTCCAGAGACCTAAATATTATTATCAAGCACCCACAATAGCATGCAGTCATTACTCAGGCGTAGTAAAAATATTGTTTATCAAAATGATTAGTTGACAACCTGTTTGTTTTTCTGAAATATAAAGTATATTATATCAGTGTCAGTAAACAAGATTTTATTCTCATTCCTGCTATTATCTGTTACGTGCAGTAGTATGAGCGTAGGGTTCAGGATCTGTTTGATAGGCATGTTCAGGGAAAGCCGATCTCTCACACTACTATAGCCGGCTTCATGGGGCCATCGATCAGGACCGGGGAATTCCTCTGTGGTTTGTCATAGAGAAAGGCCTCCGCTGAGGGATTGTGCCAGCCATCGATCCGCTCAGATCCTCTGGAGTTTCATTCACACCCTTACTTTCCCCCGGGACTGACCAGGTCCTGATTTATGTTATTTATGACACACAAAAAACAATTGCCTTAAAGGAATGGTTCACCCAAACATGCAATGATTTGCTGAAAATGTACTCACCTTCAGTCCATCAAAATATAGATGAGTTTTTCTTCTCGAACTGAATTAGATACATGTATCATTATGTCAGTTGCTCACCAGTGGATCCTCTGCAGTGAATGGGTGCCGCCAGAATTAGTAACTCAATAATCCACAAAGGCTGGGTGTTTGTAACTGTTGCTTCTGATCGAAATGCGAGTCCATTATCTATAATAATGCTTCCCCCAATGAAAAAGTCATGCAGTCGGAATCAGGAGAGAAGTTTACAGCAAAAACTGTTATAAACATGTTAAAACTGTTAAACATTGGGATTGTTTCTCATTCTGACGGCACCCATTCACTGCAGATTATCCAATGGTGGATAAGTGATGTAATGTGATGTACCAATGACTATTTGAAGGCAAAATCTGCTTGTCATGCAAATAATGTCAGGGGAAAAACTCATAACGGTGTTAAAAGGTGTGTTAATAACAGTGTTTTATATATACATATATATATATATATATATATATTTATATAGATAGATAATACCATTATTTTAACAAAACAACCATTTTTATTTTTTTTAACAAGAGTTGGACAACAGTGCATGTCAAATAACATTTAACATAATGAAAGTGCTTTAAATTTGTTTATTTGTCTTATTCTTAATCATGTGTTCAGAATATGTCCTGATTTTACAGTAAGGCATTTAGCTGTTTTTTCCGGGAAGCCGGATGATGCTCTATAGTCAGAGATGATTGATTTTTACGTGAGTCGGGTGAATTGTGGCTTCTTGTGGACGTTCAGTAACAGAGGCCCAGTGTCAGCGCCGTGATATAGTTTCAGATGAGCTGCTGTAGATCACAGTAGACAAGGCTGGTCTATTCACTGAGGGTCTGACAAAATGAAGAGTGTCCCACAATTACTAATCACTGTCTGCCGTCACACCTAGTGAGAAACAGAAGCTGGAAACCTTTCTTCAGAGCAAACTCACTTCTAAATGTCTGCTTCTTGTTCATATTGTGGGGGGAAAAAATAGAAGTCAATGGTTACCAACAACTATATAGACAGGCACATTTGTGTTAATGCATTCTGGATCATATTGTGCTATTTGCTAGTTTGTTTTTTTGCATAGAAGTGTTTTTACATCTCTTTAAAGTCTTACATTAGACTATATTCAACACTGGCTGCAGTAGATATATAGCTTGGAGTAAGAAAAGTAATACACACACTTTTTTTTATTATAGTCATTTTTGGGAAGGTTTTTACATGTCAATGTCAGATTTGCTTCTTGTACTAATAGTGCCTAATTCTCCCTCGTGGGCACAAATTGCTTAATTGGGAGTTTTTGTTGAGATACTGTTTGTCCAGAATTAGAGGGCGGAAAGGAGAAAAAGATTGTGTCACAGAGAGATAATCAGCAGTGGGTCATTGGGTCTCTGGTTTATGTGGCTGTATTGATTCTACAGGCTCAGACTGGAAATTGAAGCTAATGTGCTCATGGACTCACAATATGTCCTGTCTGCTTTGAATCACTGCCAATCAATTCATTAGTGCCCTCTTTACTTTGGGACTAGATGGGATTAATCAATATACATTGTCCCACGTCTGATTAAACTTATTTGTCTTTACATAGTTTTCTGCATTGAAAAAATCTAGATTGTATATGTTGATTTCATATATAAATATAAAATGTACCGTTTTTTTATTTTTTATTTAAGGGCATGTTGAGTTGGGGAATTAAGGAGCAGTAAGCATGAACTAGGAACAAACACTTAGACCGTTAGAAAAGGCTTTAAGGCCCTGGGAGAATAGGCCTGAGGTGTGGCACAATCAATGTCGTTTCTCAACCACACATTTATAATAAGATCTATTGACTCCTGGTGGAGGCATTTCGTCTTAGTCATTTATATTAGACAAATATTTACATGTTTTTGTGCTACCACAGATGAGACATGTCCCGCGAACGTTTGGGATTCGAAGAACCGTGGAGTGAACGGCACTCAGAGGGGCCAGATCGTCTGGAGGCTGGAGCCCGGACCGTACTTCATGGAGCGTAAGTGAGAGTTTTGAAAAATATGCACTTTCTTTTTCCAAGGAGCAGTGCTTCTGTTTGGATTTGATAATGTTTGTTGTTTGGTTCACTCACTTTCAAAAGTTTGTAAAAAATGTTCATTATGGATTAGATGGTCTATAAACATTCTGCCTGAGACTAGAGCTGCACAATTAATCGTTAAAAAATTCGACCCCCCACACGGAAGCGTGCGTATGCAGAAAAGGTGCAGCGCGTACCGACTGTGATTTTAGGGAGCGTTCACATGTGGCGTCTTTTGCGCGCTCAAGTCCATTAGTTCAAATGTAGACGTGCATTTTGCACGCTCACTATGGAAGCGTCGCGCTCATTTTTTTCAGGCGCATTTCAGCTTTTCAGATTGCCGCAAGCGGTCCGCGGGTCATGTGACAAGAACCAACCAATCTGCTTCATCCTTTCACATAACAACATTGAAAGCTCAGCCACAATAAAGCAATATTTGGTCAAAGCTGTACAAGGAAAGACTGAACCACAACTTGTAATGCAGTAGGCTAGATTGAATAGGCTGTATTACGTGAACCTTTTGTTTATCGGTCTGAATGCATCAATTTACATAAACAATAAAATAGTCACATCTAAAAATATTAAATAAATCTTATATATATATATATATATATATATATATATTTATGTACATTTTTAAAAAATGATTAATTTTTTTTCCTTTACATTTTCCTTTACATCCTATTACATTTCATTTCTTGTCGTATTTAACTGCTATTTTACTTGATAACCTATTTTTCAGGTGTTAATCTTTAAAATAAAAAAAGTTCTAGAATCGTGAGAGAATCTTTATTCTAAGAAAAAGAAATCGTGATTCTCATTTTATCCAGAATCGTGCAGCTCTACCTGAGACTGAAGCAATGATGAAAATATGTTATGTAACAATAGACATATGTGTTGTTTATATTTCAAATGTTTGTAAAACACAATCTTGTTTATATTTCTCAGCTGAGACCAAAATCTGTTTCAAATATTACCATGGAGTGAGTGGAGCGTTGAGGGCCACGACATCCTGCATCACTGTCAAGAACCCTGGAGTTACAGTAAGTCTGTGTCGACTTTTGGATTTAAAAATGTTAGTAAAGCTGCACACATAAACTTTGTCACAAAAACTTGAGAGAAACACATGAAAGTATGATTTATCTAAATTACGTTTTTTATAAAAGCAGATTTGTCCCCTTGTTTTAGTTGTTTTGTTTGTCAGATCTGTGGCCTAGAGGTTAATGGACATGTTTCAACACACTAGCTGCAGTGTTAGAGAGCCAAGGTTTAAATCATGTTTGCTATTTTTACTTTTATTTTTGTTATAAATGGCAAACATGGACAAAAATACATTTATTTTAGAGTTGTAGCACAGAAAGTATGGAGTCTCCACTAACAATTTTTAAAATCAGATTTTTTTAACATTTATCAAATTTGAGTTCTAAAGTAAGATTTTTTTTTTTTTTTATGATTTTAAAAGAAGTCTTTTATTTGATTAAAAAAAGCCATAAAATAGTAATGATATGAAATATGAGTACAATTTAAAATAATATTTTTCTACTTTTATATATTTTAAAATTTAATTTATTCTTGTGATGCAAAGCTGAATTTGTCGCATCATTGTCACAGTGTCACATGACCCTTCAGAATTCTACCATTAGAAACCATTCTAATATCCTGATTTCCTGCTCAAAAATATTAATTATTATCATCAGCGTTAAAAACACTCGTGCTGCTTAATATTTTTTTATAGATACAGATACAGATAAACTGGATTTATTTGAAATAGAAATATTTGTAATAGTTGTAAATTTGGATTAATTTAATATGAATTTCTTAACAAAATAAAACAGTAGTGCAATTAAATTCCAATAAATATACTATTATTAATCTAAGCAGTATGGTGAAGGCTGTTCATGTGCATGGTAAGGCTGATGTTTGTGCATGGTTATTTTGCAATGCTTTGAACCGCCAAATTCAGTAGATATAGTTTACATTTTCACATTGTTTCTTCGTCTTTCTCTGCCTGTGTGTGTCTGCAAGCTCCATTATCAGGCGCTGGAGTTAGACTGAACTCCACAGAGACATATCATGTTCACAGGCATGCAGAGAATGCACAGGAAGTAGAGAGCGCTCTTTGATATGCTTAGCGCCGGGCTGCCGACACAACGCCACAGAACTAGTCCGAAGGGCACATTCCAGCCTCTGTGACATGAGCTTGACCCCCTAGAGTTAACGGACAGATTCACTCACAGAACTTATCTTTGAGCTATTGAAAAGAAAACGAACACTTCAGATCATCAGATCAAATGGAATGATTACAGATGGGATGTTGATATTTTCTTAACTTAATTCTGAACTTATATTTGGAAAAAAAGTATTGTTGCTGTTTGGTATGCTTGGGATCGATGCCGAGCATGGTGTGAGGAAATACACACCCAAAACAATTGACTTAATGTGATTTCAATGTGCATTGGCTTAACATATGGAAATGATAATGTCTCAGTCTCGCCATCATTCAGAAGTCGTTATGTTGGGGCTTTGTGGCTGAATGAGAAAATCTGTAATCATAAATCACACACTGCCATGTTAATGAGCAGGAACATTATAACATCAGTGAATTATTCACAAGCATGTTCCTGAACCTCTTTAAAATTGAACACCATAGCTGTAGTTTCAACCAAAATGCAAAACTGAATACATGTATGGAAGAAATATTTAATACATATGTAAGTATAGTGAACAACTATTAAATAAATTAGCTCTCCTTCAAGATTTATTTATTGTATTAAAATGGAGGTCGCTACAGTTTTACAGTTTTCTGTGTGATATTTTGGAAGAAGCTATTTATTTGATATGATTTTAGGTCTAGCTTGTTTTTAGGTCTAGCTTGTTTTCTCTGGGCATTATAAAATTCAAAATAATAATAATAATTGTATAATTAATTAAAAATAATAAAATAAAAGAAATATGTACATATATATATATAAATATAT
>JAUMHI010000033.1:14388209-14405835 GCA_032359435.1 Enteromius unitaeniatus | reverse complement strand
CCCACACTTTTGATGATTTTTTAGAAGCCATTGTGAGCCAATAAATCCGTAAATGCTAACAAATGCGGTCCGGACGTAACAGGCCTGTAGTGTGCTGCTTCTCATTGGTTACATAACACTTTCCTACTATTCGACTATGAGGTTCATATATATATATTAGTATAAATTATTGTTTAATATTACAGAAATAGCAAATAATACTTTTTAACGTGTATAATGATATATGGGTCAAAGACGAAAAAAGTTTAACCATGAAAATATAATACTTCCCCCCCACCCCCCAAAAAACAAAATGTTTTCGGTTTAAATTAATTACAATTTTTGTTTTTCTGAGCCAAAATAGACACATAAATAAATTAAATAAATATAATGTTATTTCAACCGAATTTAGACATTTTATTATCATGTTTAAAATAAATTACTATATTAATATAATAATTAAACAATTAATAAAATAATAAAATTAAATAATATATGTATATATAATATCGATTTCTGCAGTAAGCTGGTCTTTATGACGTGGTGTGGATGTGAAGAACATAATGGTCACTTCCTGTTCTGTTTTTGTGCTGCAGGTGGGTGATGACCCTCGACATGCTGGACCCTCAGTACTGCCACGCCCCTCGAACACCTTCACAGCCAATCGCAACCAGTGTCAAGATTTAGTTCCCGTTGGTGAGTTGTTGAACAGGCCAAGTGTCATCGGAAAGTTTATAGAGGTTTATCCCGTTAAATGTTTCATAATGCATTGTTTTATAAATTGCTATGCCACAAAGGGATCAGAACTTTTGAAGAGTCTTCGTTTGACATTTCACTCTTTATAGCCTACAATGAGAAAATCGTGGCATTTTTGCGGCAGCCGAACATATTTGAGATCCTTCAGGAGAGACAGCCTGAACTCATTAGGAATCACTCACTCAGGTGAGACTCAGAAATATTACAAAACAAACCTCGGTCCTGAGCTATTGATTATGAAAATGTTGATTTTTCTGATCTACAGGGAGAAGGTGCAGTTTATTCGTAATGAAGGAGCGTCGGGTTTAGCTCGCCTCTCCAGCGACGCAGACTTGGTGATTTTGCTCAGGTACTGTTTCAGTGATTTCGGCACATTTTACCCTGCAAAACATGGCTGTAAGATCAAATGAAAAAATGATTGCCGTCAAACGATTGATCACGATTAATCGCATTCAAGATAAAAGTCTTTGTTTACATAATATAAGTGTACTGTGTATATGTATATATGAATGCACACACATACAGTATATATTTTGAAAATATTTACATGAACATATACTTATATTTTATATTATATAAATATATATTTAATTGGTAAAGATAACATATGTTTTCGTAAATATATACATGCACATGATAAATATACACAGTACACATACATATATTATTTAAACTTAAAAAACTTTTATTTTAGTTAATCATTTGACAGCTCTAGAAATAATGCAGTTAGTAATGTTTAAGCTCAAAACAAAACTGCAATATGTTTCCTGAAATTAGAAAACAGTTTCTAATAGCAAATTTCTACTAATATTACCTAATTTGATGACGTTGAAATTGAATTGAATTTAATAAATGTTTTATTTATGTATGTCTGAGGATTTACAATTATGTATGTTTCAGCTTTAATGCATTTATCAAATTAAAGCACTTTTTTTTTTAAATGATCAATTCAATGTCAAAAAATTTATGTCATATAAAAGTATGCATATATGTGAAAATGAGCTGAGAATTAAACAAATAGTTGTGATATAGGGACAACACAAGATGTCCACAGATGGTTAAAAGCAAAAATGCTACAAAATGCACATATTTAATGAGCAAGCTCCAGCAAAACGGGCACAATGTTTGGAATCACCAAAAAATTAGTATTTCATTTTGTTTAGCGGTTTATTTAAGGAAATTTGGCTTCTCAGGTAAATGTATCTTAGTACTTAGAGTTAGAGTTTTTTAGAGTTAGACTTAGAGTTTTTTCAAGATACATGTGCCTCCAAACACTAACAATCTTTGTCTCTTTTTCTTTCTACAGCTTGTTTGAAGAGGAAGTGATGTCGTACGTACCACCTCATGCCTTACTGCACCCCAGCTACTGTCAGTCACCTCGAGGCTCTCCGGTCTCCTCCCCTCAGAACTCCCCTGGTCAGCTCAAGACGCATTCATGAATATTGTTTGAAAAGATGATCATAAATGTGTTTCTGGTTGCACCATCCCTCCACAGCACTGCTTTGGTTTGCTTGTAGAGCTTGACATGCATTGGACCAGATTTCCTGGGTATATATATATATTTTTTCAGTTAGCTGCCAAAGCATCAAATCAGCTATTTGGGATTTGATGTGTAGTTGGAGTCCAAGGTTTCTGGTTAATCCCCGCAGGCTGGTTTTTAACCGTTATACTGACACTCTGATTTTCACAAGTCTGTTTGGAGTGTGGCGGACATCACGGTGCCAGAGGGGAATCATGGTCTAGCTCTACATGATCTGACTTTAGTCACCGCTGACACTGAGGGATTACTGTTCACTGGATAGAAGGGCTTCTGCCAATTCAAACGCCTTTCCCTTCCTCCAATATAAACTAGAAAATAAAATAGTTTTGGACCATATCCAATTTAATAATTATTATTATATTGAGTTTTTAATCAGTTACTATAATCAGTCAAACAATTAATTCATTAATAATTGATTCATCCCTTCACATACTTTTTATAGTTCAAATATTGTTGTTTTTTTATCTTAAGAAAGGAAATAACCATGTCCCGTAATAATAATAATAATAATAATAATAACTTATATTCATTTAATTATTATTATTATTATTATTATTATTATTAAAATAAATTAATTAATTTGATTAAAATTCATTCCTTTAAATATTTTATAGTTCACATGTTGTTTTAGATCTCAATAAAAAAATCTAATCTTTCCCATAATAATAATACTAATACTAATAATTATTGTTTTTACTATTATTTTTTTAGTAGTAGTAGTAGTAGTAGTATGGTGGTAGTATTTATTTATTTGAATCAAATAATGACAATTTATTATATAATAATTATGTATTTATTAGTTTTTATTGTTCAGAGGAGGCTCTTTTATAGTGTCTCGATATTTCATGGTCATCTCTATATTTAATTTACTTTATGTTTAATAGTCTGCCTATTAAACATCTGATATATAAAAGATATCTCATGTGTCATCCAATTTGACAAATAAAATCTGAATTTTCGTACATAATCTTCTACACATGCATGTTGAGTCACATTTTTTGCCTATTGTATTATCACTATGATCTGTTCTGTCTCAGGTACACAGCGAGCCAACGCACGGGCCCCTGCACCATACAAACGGGACTTTGAAGCCAAACTTCGGAATTTCTATCGCAAGCTGGAGACTAAAGGCTACGGACAGGGTCCAGGCAAAGTCAAGTAAGCACGTGTACTGTACCTTGAGGTCTTCATTCGTAACACATTTTCACACACTCTTGCTGGATTGTGCTTGTTTTAGGCTGATAATCCGCAGAGATCATCTTCTGGAGGACGCCTTCAATCAGATCATGTGCTACTCTCGCAAAGATCTGCAGAGGAGTAAACTCTACGTCAGCTTTGTTGGAGAAGAGGGGTCAGTATTTCCACAATTTTAAAACACAACCAGACTTGTATAACAACCATCCTAAAAAAATATTGTAAAAACTAAATAAATCTTACATGCAAAGCCTATTATTGTGTAGTAGTAATTATTATTACTGTAGTAGTAGTTACAATGCTAATAGTAATAAAAATACTTATTATTAATGAATTAATTTTTTAAAAATGTATTTATTTATTAATGCATGTTTGTATTATTTGTACATAATTTATTATTTAATAATAATAATAGTTGTAATAATTATTATAGTATTCATTATTATTATTATTATTAATAATACTAAATTAATTATTAATTAATGTTTATATATATATATATATATTATTATTATTATTTTTATTATATACTGAGTTTTTACCACATTTAATTTTGCTGTCGTTCAGACTGGATTACAGTGGCCCGTCACGAGAGTTTTTCTTTCTGGTGTCCCGGGAGCTTTTTAACCCATACTACGGCCTGTTTGAGTATTCAGCCAATGACACCTACACCGTCCAGATCAGCCCCATGTCTGCCTTCGTCGACAACCACCATGAGTGGTGAGAGCACATTTTCTAGCATTTTGTAGCTTGAAGTGTTTTGATTGATTCACATCCAACAGTAAAAGGAGGATTTAGATGGTGCTTTGATCAGCCTGTGCCTATAGGATGTTCTTTCATAGAGTTGAATAATCAGAAATGTACTTTAATGTTTTAAATGTCGTCAGGTTTCGGTTTAGTGGTCGTATTCTGGGTCTCGCTCTTATCCATCAATACCTGCTGGATGCCTTCTTCACACGACCTTTCTACAAAGGCCTACTGCGAATGTGAGTTAAACATTTCTGATACTTTACACGATAATATAGTAAATTATAATAATATGTTATTATAGTAATACTTTGAATGGTGTATTTGAAAAGTCTACTTATAGTCAACAGACATTGGACTAAAATTATTCTATGATATAAAATCCATATATGTGCTTTCAATTTAATATAATTTAGTAAAAAAAATGCATAACAGTATAAGGAGAGTTATGGCTACATAATGTCTTGCAAAAACATTAAAATAAAAGTTTATAATTACTTTATTGTTATGTCTCTTGACGCTAAAGGTTATAGTAATTACTATATCATTATCATAATATGATTATGATTTTTTAAGGGTCATTGAAATCAGATTATTTTGCAGTTTAATCAATCAATAAAAGCAAGGGACAGGAACAAATATAAAGAACAAAATATGAAAAAAATAAATAATTTCAACCATTATTTACTAATGTTTTATTTTTTTCAGTGGAACATTT
This sequence comes from Enteromius unitaeniatus, assembly GCA_032359435.1. NCBI lineage: Eukaryota > Metazoa > Chordata > Actinopteri > Cypriniformes > Cyprinidae > Enteromius > Enteromius unitaeniatus. The sequence continues at coordinate 14,400,901 of JAUMHI010000033.1, read as the reverse complement.
AAGTAATTTTTAAAGTCCTTATTCATTTACTATTATTTTTTTCAGTTTTAATCCTAAAATGTAATCCTAAATAATGTCTCTAGTTTTATAGATTACCTTTAATTAGCAACACAAATATTTAAAGTAAAGCTATTTAACGAATACTAAGAGATTTGACATTTCTTTAACTAGACTCCACACATTGTGTTTGATTACCTAGATCACATCCATTATTTCATGTGTATTTGTTCATGTGTGTGTAGTCCGTGTGATCTGAGCGATCTGGAGTATCTTGATGAGGAGTTTCATCAGAGTCTTCAGTGGATGAAGGACAATGACATAGAGGACATGCTGGACCTGACTTTCACCGTCAATGAGGAGGTGTTCGGACAGGTCAGTGTGTGCACAAACAGTGTGTGCACTTGCACAGCCTCTCGGTGTTGTTTCATAGAAGTGTGTGTGTGTGTTAGATCACAGAGCGCGAGCTGAAGCCTGGTGGTGCAAATATCCCTGTGTCAGAGAAGAATAAGAAGGAGTACATCGAGCGCATGGTGAAGTGGCGTATAGAGCGCGGTGTCGTCCAACAGACGGAGAGCCTGGTGCGAGGCTTTTATGAGGTACTGAAATCCAATCAGCACTCCAGCAGCTTTCAGTCACATAACAACACGCCGCTTCTGCCATGTAGAGTTGCCCTGAGATATTCCAGAATGATTTGGGATGTTTGATAGATTTGGGTCGTTGTACAATTTTGGTTTCAAGTGCTTTCGCTTGCTTTCATAGAACAAGAAGTCTTTTGAGAAGTTTGAGGTCAGGAAGATATAAACTTTAAATTCAGCAAGGATGCAGTAAACTGATCAAAAGTGACAATATTATCAATCATTGAAATTATTTAACAATTATTGTTTCTACAACAACAAGCAGCACACCTTTTTCATGTATGTTGACGATAATAATAAGTGTTTTTCGAGCAGCAAATCAGCATATTAGAATGATTTCCCGAGCATCATGTGATATTCTGCTTTGAATCACAGAAATAAATTACATTTCAAAGTGAAACTTGCTAATTAGTGCATTATTAGGAAAGGCGATTTGCAAATATTCATTAAAAGACATTATACTCACTGCTTCTGTAGGTGAGGCTGGATCATGAATGATTCCGCGAACATAAACGCATTTCGGTTGATCAAGGGGGCGTTTCCCTTCAGAACCAAACATAACATTAATCCTCTGCGTCTTCAGTCTCTCAGATGTCGGAGGTAAATGACTACTGCTCTGTTCATTAATACATTCAACGACAAAACACCTCAATCTCTTAGGAGTCCTGCTTGTCTCTGCGTCTCGGTCTGATGACGGCTCGCTCAGGGCGAGTCTGAGATAAGACACCAGTTCAGTCTGTGTGACACGCTGCTGTCAATCAAATATTGTGGGAGTGGCCTCTGTCAGTGTGACGTCACACCCACATGCATTTGAGAATGGCTTGATTTCAGAAGGGGCAACTTATTCTTCTTTTAATTTAATAAAAATACTTGTGGATCTTTATCATTGTAGGATGGTTGTGTACACACACTCTCAACACACATTTCAGTATGACCCCTTTAAGATAAAGTGTTAGAAGATATTAAGCAAACAGTCTACTAAAACTGCTAGTTGACATGTAGTTGCAAAGTTTAATGTTAGTAAAATAACTAAAGTGGACTATCGAAATAAGATTTAAAATGCAGATTTAAATTTGAAAAGATTTCCTCTTTTAAATCTCTTACTGGTTTTCATTATCTTTAATTAACATCACTGACCAAAAAAAAATTAAATAAAAAATCAAAAAATCAAGTCAGCCAATGGCAACTGAAGTGTATTTTTAAAAAATCCTAAATAATTTAGTCTAACCTTGAATGAAACCAGAAAGAAGATGAATTAATTAATACAACACGGCAGATTTAATGTATGATTGATGAGCTTCATTTCTGTAATATCCTACTGTAGGAGGCATCATTTACTATAATCTTAACCAACAAGAATACAGCTTTCCAGTTAAAATATTAAAAACATTAAGTTTTTTAAATATTAAGAAAATTCAGAATTTGACAGGATATTTCTCTGGTCAGGTGTTTTATGGTTGTGAACTGACCACAGGTTGTCGATGCGCGACTGGTGTCTGTGTTTGATGCTCGGGAGCTGGAGCTGGTGATTGCTGGGACGGCCGAAATAGATCTGGGAGACTGGAGGAACAACACAGAGTACAGAGGAGGTACACCACTGACTGACAGATTCATAATAAATGACTGCCATATTTATACTTCCACCATCACTGTAACGTCCAAAACGTTTCTGATTTATGACTCAAATATTATCCATCAGGTAGTCTTAGGGCTTTTACAGCCTCCTAGCCCTACAGGTCACATTTCCAGTTTATTGGGACAAATTTATTGGTTTTCCCTCCAGGTTACCATGACAACCACATCGTGATTCGCTGGTTCTGGGCGGCAGTGGAGAGATTCAACAACGAGCAGAGACTCAGATTGCTGCAAGTGAGTGATGAAAGAAAAAGACAGAGCACGGGTCTGGGTACTTGACCTGTGGCTGAAAATGTTTTATTGTCTCAGTTTGTGACAGGGACGTCCAGTATCCCGTATGAGGGCTTCGCCTCTCTCAGGGGCAGCAATGGGCCGCGCCGATTCTGTGTGGAGAAATGGGGGAAAATCACGTCTCTGCCCAGGTAATCAAGATCTTGTTTACGAACATTTTAAATGTCACATTTTTAAATGCCATATCCTATGAAATCATAACTACTCCATGTCTGTCAGAATTCATTCATATTTCACCTCTACATTTATTTTAATCATCGTTGTAATGAATTTCCTGCTTGATTCCCACCACTATTAAAATGACAATAAAATATATTTAGTGGGGTGACTATATACATCTATATGTCTTTATACGTCTATATACGTATAAATAAATACAGATTTAAAAAAAAAAAAAGAATCTTCAGCTCACTAGAGCTGCATTTATTTGATCTAAAATACATTAAAATACAAAACAAAAAACAATTTTACATTTATTTATTTTTTTATGGAAAGCTGAATTTTCTGCACTATTACTCAAGTTTTTGTTGTCACATGATCCTTCAGAAATTATTCTGATATGCTGATTTAATGATCAATAAACATTAATTATTATTATATTTATTAGGATCAATGTTGAAAACAGCTCTGCTTAATATTATTGTGGACTGTTCTCCATTTTTTTGTAATTAATTATTAATTATTTTATTAATTTTACTTGAAATATATTTTTTCATAACTTTAGAAATATCTTTACTGTCCTTTCTAAATGTTTGAATGCATCCTTTCTTTCAAGAAAAAAGAAATAATAAAAATAATACAAAACGGATCAATGTTTTAAAAAATAGTGCTTATGTTTATATGCTTGTCTATTATGTGTATACATATATTTATTTATATATATTTATATATATTTATTTCACTAATTCCATTCAAGAAGTGAAGCTTGTATAATGTATACTTTCATTTTTCACGCAGACTGATGTATTTCAAGTGTTTATTTCTTTTAATTTTGATGATTATAACTGACAACTAATGAAAACCCCAAACTCAGTATCTCAGAAAATTAGAATATCGTGAAAAGGTTCAGTGTTGAAGACACCTGTCGCCACACTCAAAACTCAAAACACCTGCAAACGCCTTTAAATGGTCTCTCAGTCTAGTTCTGTAGGCTACACAATCATGGGGAAGACTGCTGATTTGACAGTTTTTCCAAAAGACGACCATTGACGCCTTGCACAAGGAGAGCAAGACACAAATGTCATTGTAAAAGAGGCTGGCTGTTCACAGAGCTCTGTGTCTAAGCACATTAATAGAGAGGCGAAGGGAAGGAAAAGATGTGGTAGAAAAAAAAAATCTAAATGTGGGGGAGATTCACAAAAAGTGGATGTCATGGCTCATGTGATCCACAAGATGGCACAATCCAGCAGTTCATAATACAGTCACTTAAAAATAGTTTGGATGGAAATGCATCTGATCCAAAAACAACGTCTCCTGTTGTTATTTCTTGTTGTAGAGCTCACACGTGTTTCAATCGTCTGGACCTCCCCCCGTACCCCTCGTTCTCCATGCTGTACGAGAAGATGCTGACGGCGGTGGAGGAGACCAGCACTTTCGGTTTGGAGTGAATGTTGACTTTTGCACTTTTGAGCTGATCAAAAATACTTTGTTTCCACAACCCGTCTGGAAGAGCAAAGGAAGAACCCATCTAAAACAGACACCAGAAGCACTTAGACGAATATTTTGTACACCACATCACTTAAAAACACTTCCTCGGAAAGCAACACACAGAAAACAGACAGTGAGCTGGACTGTCCGATGCAAACATTGATTGGCTCCGGATGAATCGAGGAGGACGTGAGCAGCCAAATGCAAAGAGGAACAAAACAAACCCAAAGGACTTTGATATTCTCACTCTCTTTTTATCTGTAAAAAAAAAAGACTTTTCTACGGAGCATCAAAATGCAGCGTGAATGAAAAAAAAAATACTATGTTGTGAAAGTTTTTCAGATGGCCTCAAACACTATCACACATGACAGCGCTGCCCTCTATACTGAATAGAAATGTATATGCCCTCTCTTCTTTTATCATATTTATACATTAGTCTTTCTCGTATGTTTGCCGGCATTGCCAGATTTGTGACACTTTTGAATGAATTTTGCTTATATACTTTCACACGTGATGTTTTCAAAGGGCATGTTCACACTGAAGTGCACTCACAGACGCACTACATCATCAAGAACGTGACCACTATGTGCAAAGGATAAAAAGATGATTTTTTGGGCTTTATAGTCCAGCCTTGGCCTTTCTGTTGTCTTCGGATAACACCATTTTATTTCTGATGACGTTTGAAGGAAGTGGTCACATACCCACTGAATGAAGCGCTTAAAGTCAGCATGAAATTAAAACAGATGCTATTTGCGTTACTAACACGCTTCATCGAGTAACATAGCTTGCGTTTTCATTTCATGTTGACTTTATTATTATTTCCATATCCTTATATAGCTTTAGTGTGACTCTTTTTCAGTTTTCACTCTCTTCTCTCGAGTCCGACTGTGTTTTTTGTATGATTTAAAACTGGAATATCAAGGCCGCAAAACCATATCAATACATTCCAGACTTCCATTTGCGCTAACTCAACCCAGCCTTCTTACGAAACACTGCCGTGGCTGCGGGGCGCTGGATTGTACTCTAGTTCTGAATGTTTTGTAATCTGAATTTTGTGTAAGGAGTTAATATGTCTCTTCCAGTGAAAACTGGTGTAGTAGAAACTGCCATGGGGCTTTATGAGGTCCATCAAATTTTGGAATAGCAATGAAGACCAACGTGAGCATATCATAAATCGTTCATACAAACCAGATAGATCTTTGTTTTGTTTTTTTGAATTAAGGCTTTTGCAGTGGCGTGCTGATATTTGTGCTGAATGTACCAAAGTTTTAGGGCTGCCGTAGACTGTCCCAACACTCTTTTTGTCCACACTTTGTTTGATTAAAAAAAGGAAAACGTTTATTAAAAAACAAGCCTTTTTTTTGGGATGCCCCAGTTTTTCTCTTAATTTGACTTTTTAGAGTAGCTTTTTCACGATGATGTTTTACACAATATAAAAGATCTATACAATGGGGAAACAATTAAGCTTTTTGTTGTTGTTTGAAGATGAAATTGTATTACTGAATATTTATGGACGGTATATCTGGAGATTTAAAGGAGTAGTTCAGCTAAAAAGGAAATTTTTGTTGTTTATTCACCCTCATGCTTTTCTAAATGCTTTTTTTTAATGTGGAATAGAAAAGTTATTCACAGATTGTCAAGACTGCTTTATACAGTAAAAGTGAATAGAGACCGGGAGTGTAAAATGTAAAAGCAGCATAAAAATCCAGTGTTTCTTTGGAAGAAAGAACATCCTGCGGGTGAGTAAATGATTTCCCAATTTTGGTGAACTGTTCCTTTAAATGTCCCCTGCCTTTCTAAAGATCAGAGGCTTCAGACTAAGACCACACGTAAGTTCTGGCTTTCTGCTGAAAGCTGCTTTTGACTTTCTGTACTACTTCAATCTTACACCGTTCACGTGCTCTGAAAACATGCGACTGCTAATTGGATAACAGCTCTCAGAACTCCACATTTGGGTTTTTCTCTTTTTGTTTCAGCACAGATGATTGTATAAAGCTGTTTAGTTCACTGAAAATGCCTCAGAGTCTTGATTCTATATTCTGATGGGTATGATGTGAAATGATTGCTTATTCAGATTAGTCACATTTTAAATGTTTTTAAAACAAAATTCCATGTCTTTTATGTTTATTTCAATGTAGTTAATTAGTTTATTTAATAGGTGTTTTTCAGTTATTGACAAATTCTGTCTGAACTCATTTATAGTAAATGCAAAGGTTTGCTATATATATATATTTTAATTTAAAAATTATATAATTTCTGACCATTTAATGCACGTTTGTTTTCCAACAGCCCAAATAAAATTATATAATAATAATTATTATTATTATCATAATTTTCAAACTAACAGACAATAGTGAAACGGAAAAAGATTTTTTTCATTTTTTTTATTAATCACAGATTCAAAATTAGGCTATTTTTGTGTGTCAGTTGTTACCTGTGACATATTAATGTTTTCTGTAAAAATGAGCCTAAACAGCCTTGTTATTAGTTAATCAACAATAGAAATTTAAATATTAAATGCCCAAAATATGGTACTTGCACTTGCATAATGATTTATGATAAATGATTTATAGAGTTTCATTCTAAATAATTTCCTATAACCATGCTAAAATACTCATATCAAACCAAAACAATGTATCATGAATCATTTTGTTGTTAAAGTGCCCCTATTATGAATTTATGAAATGTACCTTTTGTGCAAGTGTGCAACTAATAGAACGACAACATCCCTGCATGCATATAAACCTTTTTTTGAGGACTCCCAAAACCAAAATATGAACCCTTCATTACCCATAATGGGGCACTTATGCACGCATGTTCATTTGTGAACAGCAGATGGCAGACCACCCATACTGTTTCCTCTCAGAGGGTCTCCAGCCAAAAAGGCATCGGAGACTTTGAAATGTCCATCCAATCTGAAATGTTTATTAACCTCTGAATCTCGCTGAGAGCAGAGACCTCAAAGCAGCTTTATTTTACACCGCCCAATAATGTCAGATTTCAGTCAGTCTGACAATATGGCAGTCAGCAAGATGAATGAAAATAGATGCTAATTAGCACCTTCCTCTGTAAAACGCACACATCCAGCAGCACTGGGAGAGAAGCGCGTTTTTGCCGCATGAAAGAGCGTGCTGATGCGGGTGCTAGAAGCGCTCTCTCCGCACAATCACCCGGACCTTGATTGGCGGTTGTGTGAACGCCCGTCGGGCCCACCGCCTCTGTTCAATGAGGCAGTATTTTCAGGGTCCCTTAGAAACCTATTTCAGCTGTTTTATCTGTTCAGTAGTGCTTTGCTGACACTACCCATAAACCCTTGTGCTTTTAGTGTGAGATGGACCATGCTCTATTTGTGTGTGCGCTTGTCTGCGTGTGTGTGTTTGTGTGCAAAGTGAGTGGGGGTGACCCTGAGCTGTAACAGCTGGTGTGTAGGATCCCATGGGACGTGATAAACTCATCCGATATATAATAATAAATCAGGAAGGTTACTCTTTTTCTGCACAAAATACTATGGTAAATGCACTCACTGGTATTGATGCATCAGATGCGTGCGCACAGATTCACAATCATTGACAGTTTGGACTTGTCAGTTCGTGCACTTTAATATCTCACAAATGTGCAAGTACAGATGCACGCGCACAGACACACAGACATATTGAGTTATTGACCTTGAGGGAGGAAAAAAAAGCTCATAGTGCCTCTAAAAGATTCCCTGCGAATCATTCCGCTCAACAAAATGATGCATATTATCGTCGGGGGAGAAAATGTCAAGCTAAAATAATCATCAAAATCGTTTTATTCAATAGTTAGGGTTTAGATTTTAAAAAACGGTTATTAAAAAACTCATTTTTAACTACTGATCAAAATGTTGTCCGGGCTGTGTTTTTTTGTACATTTCTGTTGGTTAAAATCAAACTAGACCTTGTCGTACAATGACCAAAAAAAAAGACCAGAAGTTTTACCGTGTTTTTCGACATTCTGATATACCACAGTATGTGAACATAGTAACAATAATACATCAATAATTTATATTGAAAATGAATATTGCTAAAGTAACATAATATTAAAGGCCTGTATTAATAATATGATAGCACCAAAGTTTTACCATCGTGCAAGAAATCATGGAGGGGTCTACAATTTTCAGCATAGGTATGCACATAGGTATTCCACGGTGAGAGACAGAATCTAAAAAGAAAAATCTGGAAAAAGAAAAGCCTGTTATTTGGCTTTTAAATAGTCCAGCTACACTCATGATTCTAAATTCGTAGCACCTGTTTGAAGATCGTTAGCTGTCATAAAGACACCTGAGCACCCCACAATCAGACAAAGTCTAAGTAGTAACATGGGCAAAACCAAAGAGCTGTCAAAAGACACAAAATTGTAGACTTTCACAAAGCTGTAAAGAGCTACGGAGCAATTGCCAAGCAGCTTGGTGAAAAAAGAACAATTGTTGGAGCAATTGTCAGAAAATGGTGTCAGTGTCCCTCGGACTGGGGTCCCAAGGAAGATCTCTCCTCGTGGGATATCAATGATGGTAAGAATGGTGCAGAATCAGCCCAGAACTACACGGGAGGAGCTGGTCAATGCCGGGAAGAGAGCTGGGACCATCATTTCCAAGGCTACCATCAGTAATACACTAAGACGTTATGGTTTAAAATCTTTCATCGCACAGGAGGTTCCCCTGCTTAAGTCAGTCCATGTCCAGGCCCGTCTGAAGTTTGCCAGGAACCATCTGGATGATCCAGACGAGTTATAGGAGAAAGTCCTGTGGTCAGATGAGACCAAAGTAGAACTTTTTGGTCTTAACTCCATTCGCCGTGTTTGGAGAAAGAAGAATGAATGATGAGTATCATCCCAATAATACCATACCTACAGTGAAGCATGGGGCTGGAAGCATCAGCTCTGGGGTTTTTTTTCTGCACAGTAGACACCAAGCAGAAAAAGGTTATAGTTATGGTCTATCTTCATTAATTCCTTTCATTTTCGAGATCCTGCATGTGGATGAATCTACATTTGGCTCCAGAAGAGATCCTGAAACCTTCTGCTTCACAAAATAACTTTTCATAATGGTGACAATAAAAGCCTTGAATCTTGAATATTCCCTGTCATTCCTTCCAAATGGATGTTGTATGCTTGCATATCTATTCGATCACGAGATTTATCTTGACATGGATAAACGTTTCTCTGAAAAATACCCACTGAACGTGAACCATAGAAACAGACAGACATCAATTTCAACGGGTGACAATTTAGCCGCCACAGCTCACCAGACACCTTATCATCGCACATTTACAAAACACATCTGTCGTGAAGTTGATGTATAGTTTTGATGCGATCGCTTGCATTGTGGAGGACAGGAGTATGCATGATAAAATAACAAAGCAGGAATGGTATGGACCTCCACGGGTCTATTTTTACAGGCATGGCAGGAGGAAGTGGAATGGAAAGGCTATCTTGCATTATGCATGGCCCGAGAGAAAGAGAGGAGCAGAGCATAGAAAAAACAGCACTTTCTCTAGTGGGACAACACAACAGACAAAAGAATCCTTTTATATTTGGTGTATGTATGTATAAGTGTATGTATGTTTTATGATCTGTATTGTGGTACGAAAAAAATAAAAAATTATATATATATATATATATATATATATACCCATGCAAAACTGCATGATGTTCTGGGACATTTTTATTCTGTTGCTGTGGAGTTGCTAAGGTTGATTTGAGTGTGTTGCTATGTGGTTGCTAGGTAGTATTCGTCTGTCGGTATGTTGTTGAATAGGGCTGGGGGTAAGCGATTATTTAAAAAAAAAGATTATTCGGGCGATTATTTTATCGAATAGTCGACTATTCTTATGACTAATTAGATGATTTATCTAACTATTATTTTTCTGTTGCATGATTAAAAAAAAAACTAAATCACTAATTGCTCCTAAAGATTAAATAGATTACTTTATTATACAAAATTATCCTAAGCCAAACATCTTCTGCTTAAAACAAAATAACAGCAGTGTTATACAAAACGGTTTTGACAACTCCGCTGTCAGGCTTTATCGTTCTGCACTGAAAGCACGGCGGGATTCAACTGTGTTCCCATAGAGTCTTAGCAGACGCAGTACGAGTGAAAGTGTCGAAAGGGAACGAATAGGTTACTCTCATAACACAGGTTCCCAGAGAGACGGGAATGAGTACTGCGTCCCTTGCCGTGCTGCAAGTGTTAGGCGCTTCAGTCGAGTTAACCTGAAGATGGCTGTGCGCCGCTCGCTTACGTGCGGATACGCCCCCTCCGGCGAGCTTCAGTGGGAGCCACCGTTGCAGTTATCACTGCGTGATTGAATAGGCTTCAGTTATGGGCAAAAAAGAAGTGGGCGTGATGTGTCGACTAAGGGATTTGACGTCAACGTTTTTTTAGAACCGAGTAGTCGACGTCATGGATGCGTCGCTGCAGGCCTACTGTTGAAAGGGTTTCTGAGTGGTTGCCAGGTTGATCTGAATAGGTTTTATTGTGTTGTTATGGGTTCTGGGTAGTTGCTAGGGTGTTGCTATATAATTGCTAAGAATTTCTGATGGTTTTGTAATGTGTTGCGTTATAGTTGTTTGGGTTTCTGATTGTTTTGTGTGCGTGTTGGTAGAGCCGGATTGACCTTTTTTCCTAACATAGGCTAAACATTACATAATACTACTCAGCAGAGTTCAGCAGCAAGTTTAACTGCTTCAAGAACCTCGCTATTGAGAAATGTCATGCAACTTTTCAGCCAAAAAACTATTTTATTGATAAATAAATTGTTCTTTATTTTTATTTACTCAATATCTTCTGGGGGTTTTAGTTCTTTTACTGTTGTAGATATACCCTAGTATAATAAACATATTACATATCTCTTCATTGTGTTTGCCCAATATGTAAGAACGGATTAGATTATGGATATATGTAATTGAAAGCAACGAAAAACGGTAACGCTCAAAAAAAAATTTAACGTTATGGGGAAAAGACAAAAAAAAATCCACTCTGGGTCTCAAAATCCTTGTCCGATGTAAATCTCTTCAAATTAATACAGCCTCTTCATCTATGGGGTCCTCCTAAAAACGACAAGCCATTCTCGTAACTTTGTTCTTTGTGTGACTGAAATGTGGGCATTGAATGACTAAGGCTAAGGCGAGAAATACCGCTTCATCAAAAAAAAAAAAGAGGAAGAGACCGACAGAAACTCAGAGTTTAGAGAATAAAACCTGCTCTTGACCAGGTTAGGTTCACGGAGTAAGTTACCACGGTATCTGACTCGGAGTAAAAGTTACCTCTCTTTCAGAAAGGCTTGAGTTACCCTGCTTCCCGAGTTTGACAAACCTGCCATTTTGAAACGGAAAACCCAGAGTTTCTATTATTTCAGGGTTAACATACTCTGAGTTTTCACTTAACCTCCTTTCTGAAACGGGCCCCTGGTATTTGCTAGGATGTTTACTAGGTGGTTGTTTACTGGTCCTGGTGAAAATCTTTATATTAGTCAGTTCTAATCAACCAAAACAAAATTCTGTGCAGGTTCTTAAAGGTTCTGGGAATTTAAAATTGTGACACTATGATAAAAGCCCCGTTGGGTGGTAAGTAATGCATATTTGATTTAGTCAAATGAAGGCTGATTTGAATGAAAAGCTGTGTGTGAAGTGTGTCTCTCATGAGCAGCAGCAGCGGGTTTGGATCTCTGGAGACAGGTGCTGACTAATGAGGAGCTTTTTCTGAATCCAGCCATGATGATTAAGTGTTAATTACAACAGGTCAGCTTGACACATTTCCAATAATTAGAAATATTTTGGGACTTTTTGCTTTGCGAGACAACACAAAAGAATACATCAGTGCGCCCAATGAGATGTCTATTTAGCTCACCACTGACCTTCTTGACTTTCTGGTATCTCCTTCAAGGACTATTTAGAGTTTAGAGAAATCGATTCATCTACCAGTTTAGATAATCAAACATTGTCAAAATGTATTTTATTCCCGTTTTCAATATACTCATGTTTAATACATCAACTTATGTCGACAAAACTTATATCTCTAAAGAGCTTTCTTATCTCACAGTTATCTGTTTTATGTTTTGCTCAGAGGTGGAAACTGATGTATATATATAGAAATGATAAATATTTTGATAGGCTCTGCTCCTTTAAGACAGACATTTATGATGCTTGCCTTTTAAATCAATCACCTCAAACAGGAAGGAGCAGTGTGAAGAAGGAGAATCGAGTTAGTGTGATCATCAAACTTATAAACAGCTGCAGTCTGTTGTCACAAGAAGTGAAGCTTGTATAATGTATACATTCATTTTTCACGCAGACTGATGTATTTCAAGTGTTTATTTCTTTTAATTTTGATGATTGTAACGGACAACTAATGAAAACCCCAAACTCAGTATCTCGGAAAATTAGGATATCGTGAAAAGGTTCAGTGTTGAAGACACCTGTCGCCACACTCAAAACTCAAAACACCTGCAAACGCCTTTAAAT
>JAUMHI010000033.1:14370368-14381052 GCA_032359435.1 Enteromius unitaeniatus | reverse complement strand
TATCTATCTATCTATCTATCTATCTATCTGTCTGTCTGTCTGTCTGTCTGTCTATCTATCTATCTATCTATCTATCTGTCTGTCTGTCTGTCTGTCTATCTATCTATCAGTCTGTCTGTCTGTCTGTCTGTCTGTCTGTCTGTCTGTCTGTCTGTCTATCTATCTACTATCTATCTATCTATCTATCTATCTATCTATCTATCTTTATATTGCACTGTGTAACCCTGACTTTTGATTTGCTATGTGGCGCTTAACTCGCATGTTATTTACATGGAAATCAGATGGCATATAAGCTTGAGTACCTCTTTGAACTATAAGTACTCCTCAGCCATCTCACAACATCCCTGACCTTGTGTCATGCATGTAATTAGATAAGTGGAACCTATAAACTGTGAGAGGCTCTGAAAGAAAAATCTTGACCAAATCTGTTCACTCTTTCGCTTCAGCTGGAAAGAAAAGAGGGGGGGTTCGAATAGGCTTTAGTTGTTATGGCTCATTTGATTTGAATTATTCATATTCTTCACCAGATGATACTTTGGCTCTTGGTGAGCATGTGTTATTTCTTTCATCTGGTACCTGCTCTGTAGATGGAAGGAACGAGGTATGAATGAATTCATGAATTCACCGGTGAATCTGATAGTGACCTTAAAAAAAACACTCTGGAGATGGAGGAGGGAAAGAATGAATGTGTTTCTGTCCTCTATAGCAGTTTTCATCCAAGATGGTCTGAGACACTGGGATTTTCCTCTGTGCTATTAATACAGAAGGCTGGGGGACAGAGGGATTGTTCCATCAAAAGTGAGGTCCTGAGGTTTTAGTAGTTATGAACTTCCTCTCGTATTTCAAGTATATTCCCGTCATATTTTGTAGCATGAATTTCATTAAGTTTTCATAAGGTTGTACCCTTTCTTATTTGGCAATATGAGCTTGTAAATTTCATAAAAATTTACATCCTGACTTTGACACAGAGTCACGAATGTCTAGAAGTCTGCTATGTGTTATCATTTTCAATATATATATATATATATATATATTTTTTTTTTCTTTCAATATATAGTTTTTTGGTCACTTTTTTCTTTACGTACATAGTTTCACCAGCTAAACATGTCTAGACACACACACATACACACACATTTTTAGCATTTTTAATGCATTTTAGAATAAATTAGATTTAGACAATGAGCTTGATGACATTTTGACCCTTTAATTTCTACCTGGAGCTCAGATTTTTTTTAAGAGAGTTTGAGAAATTTGTCCCGCTGTTATCTGAGCAAACTCTCATCTCTGCTAAATCAACTGTGCATGTTAACTGCATGTTATGCAAATATGTGGAAATGAGTGGTTTGGAGACAGTTTGATTCGAGCGAGAAACTGGAGAGATAACGTAACTTGAAGAGTGACCGACTGTGAAAGACAGTTGGAGAGTGAGGTAATTGTAATCTGCCTCAGTGTAAAGCCTACTTTTTCCTTCAGCGTGTGTGAAATGTAGCTGATTTGCTCTCTTTGTGTAAGCCAGGTTTATGTGTGCCTCCCCAGCCCACCCCTGTGCGTCCACAGTGGCAGCGAGTGCTGTAATCTCATTATTCTGCTCTGGGAGGCTGGCTGTCGGCCCTGGAACTACGATTTACACATGGCATTTCAACAGGGAGGGGAGGGCCTGCTGTCGATGAAGCGCCCACTGACATTTATCCATTTGACACGTTCCCTTCTCTCTCTCTCTTTCTATCTCTAACTTTTACACGCAAACAAACACCAAATGTGTTTGCCATTCCACTTAATCTATAACGCAGCTGTAAAATATGTTTATTGGCACTAGTTTTGGCAAGCACCACTAGGGATTTCAATAAACTATAAATCAAGTCAATAATGTCAAATGGATATTTCACTCAAAAATGTTAAGGTTTTTTTGTTCTATTTTATGTGTGTGTGTGTGTTTTCATGCCATTCATACCACGTTCTATGCGATAAAACCATATATTATAAATAACAATATAATAAGAATCAGCTAGAAATTTATCTGTTTTTTTTAATTGCAAAAATTCAACAAAAATACAACATTAGAGAAAAGAAATATATTAAGCAAAACTGTTCTTTAATGTAGAATATTTATAAAGCTTTTTTAGTGGAGGAGATCTTTATTATTTTTTATATTTGTAAAAGTAATAGTGAGCACAAATATCATACATATACAATACATTTTATACATCATGTAGCTCCTTACTGGCAGAAGTCACAGTGAAAAATAACCTTAATGACAGAATTATTACACTTCTGGAAAAACTAAAGAAATACTATGAAATACTTTAATTCTTCTGTTTCACAGAACCATACATGTTTGAAACATCATGACTAAATATAACAGAATGTCATTTTTGGATGAAAATGCATTTAAATTTACAGTAACATCAAATTAAAATAAACCCTACTTTCTTAATGCATGTGTCTAGTGTCATTACCGATGTTATTCCAGAAGAAGAAAAAAAAACCCAAAAAATGTATGGCTTTTGACATCCATTACACCCTAGCATTAAGTCAGTGACTGTTGCACAGGCATGCTGCACTCATATTTTCTTCGGAAAAATGCAAAATTTTAGTTTTTAAATCGTAATCTGACTTGATTTATGTCTTACGCCAAAGTAATGAGAAGTGAACTCACATTGCCCTCACACAAATTCTGCGTTTACCCTTCTGTGCTCCACACATCTCTGCAAGTCTTCTTTTTTTCTTTACCAAAAAGCGCTGTTGATTTTACATTAATATTAAAGCAGTTGCAACGACTTTAAAGGATATCTAAACCGAAGAGCCAATTACCGTCACCGTATTGCTTCAGAAAACCTGTCATCTGACTTATCTCTACAATAAGTGCAGTCATATTGCCCTGATTTCATGGCAAAGGCCATAATGTGTCCATAACCACACCGAGGCACTGACGAATACATTAATCTCCACTCTCCTGCATTTCGTTTCACTGCTGACATAGCTATTTACTGACAGTTAACGGTATTAAGGCATTAATAATGGAAAAGATGCCATCCACCACACCACAATGAAAAGGCTAATGGCAGCAAACTGCGTATTTGGAGTTTTTTCTTCTTTAAGGTAATGCCACAGTGCAAGACATGAGAATCAAAAAGAATTTATGTGCATGAAATTAAATTTCATTAAATGTCTTTTGAAAACACAACTAAACATAAAATAAACTTTTTTATCTGACGCATAATATAGTGCATGCTTCGCTGTCGGATATTTCTTAATTCTTGCGAAAGCATGGCGGTAAAAAAGCAATTACATTTCATACTGATTTTGAGCCACAAATCGACATATATTGTATAACAGATGCATATTTAACTGTTGTTGAGCGATGGCTTTAGGGCCCCGGCATGACTGGTTTATGTGTTTACTGATTATTGTTTTGCTTATTGCTGATGTAATTGTTCGTCTGATTGTGTTGCCATTTTGTTGTGTTATAAGCATATCTTAAAGTCATTACTTATTCTTCACCCTTATTGAGGGTTGTGTGATAAGTGCTTAGGTTGATATTTGTCTAAAATGGCTACATACACAAAATGTTTGGTTCTTTGGGATGGCTACTGTGTTAAGCTCAGTATGGTCCTCCTGTTTGTTCACTTTTTTTCTTTATTTCATTTATTTTTTGAACTCCATTACATGGATCTGGTTACTCACCAATACCGAGGTGCTAGCACTTAAATTGCTATAGTGCTATAGCTTTTGTAACAGCGTTATGCAATTTAGCACCATTTTTGTTAGAGTGTATATGGTGTATTTATGCTATACAGTCTAAAAATAAATACATACATTTTGCTAGGATGTTTTAAAGGTATAGATTATAATTATTTGAATGATAAATAATTCTAATTATATTTTTTAGTTTGTAATATTCTGTTTTAGAATATTATATTATTATTATATATATATGTATAGAGCACAAGAGACATTTCTATTGGCTTTCATTGTTAAAATATGTTGAGGCTTTGTCGAGTTTGTTGTTTTCATGGTTTTGATACACTTTAACAGTAAATGCAAATATTGCTGGCATTCTCAAGGGCATACAGCTTGTTTCGAGGACATATTGGAAACCAGGATGTAAATACAGATGAAGAATACTTTTGCTGTGCACTGAATACAAAATAGACACGGAGCATAAATCTAACTCTGGTCTTTATTTTTGCTTAAGACTTTGGGGCTAGATCCTGATCATTAGTTTTAATCAGTTACTCATCCTGAAGGAGTACAAGTAATGGAAATATCATTATTGTTGACTCTGAATGTTAAGCCTCCCGTTTGCTCAAGAGAAAAGAATAGAGTGCTACAAAACGCCCTCTCAGCTCGCTCTCACAGTTAATGCTGCGCTGGTGCTTCTCATGCCAAGCCAGAGGAATAAACAGCAGAAAGCAGACAAGAGAAAATGCAGACAGGACCACAAAGGGCAGAGCCTCTCAAGCCAATTAAATGAGAGAGAAAGGCACACAGACAGGAAATTTCCTCTGACCTCCCTGCCTTGCTCTGAAAGGTTACAGGGATGCAAATGTAGCCTCTGTGGAGAATATTGATAATCACTCTTGCCTTTTGTTAGTCTTGTGTGGTTTTAGTCATGGGCCCAGAAGAGATGGGACTTTAAGGTGTCATTTCGTGAATGCATTTTAAGTAATTAGTGATTTTGCGGAAGCTTGTGAAGGTTTGCTTACTTTACAGTTGTAGGAAATATCACAAATTAGATTTCCCTCTATTTGCTTGTTTCTATTGCTCTGTTTCTTGTCCTAAAAATACCCCAGTAATGTGTCTTAGCATTGTTTCAAATTGTGCTCAGGTGTTAGGTTAGATTAGACTCAACTTTATTGTCATTACACATGTACAAGTACAAGGCAATGAAATGCAGTTTAGGTCTAACCAGGAGTGCAAAAAGCAGCAAGTGCAGGATATAGGTATTAGTTATAGAGGATATGCCAAGAGACCAAAGTCAAAATGAACTCAGTATAATCAAATTCTCCCTAAATCAAATTACCTCTGTTTTATGCTCTGTGTTGAACCGGAGCAGTAAAACTTTACTTTGGGAACAAACAATCATGCATACAGACACCCAGTTGTTGCGATCAATCCCCTCACGAGTTCTGCGTTAATGTATGCAAGTCAATATATTTAAATAAGTCATCAGCATAAAGACAAAAGCCATTTGAAAGAGCATAATTTTCATTGATCAAGCTCCCTTTAGATTTGTGTGTTGTCAGTTTTTGCTAAATAGCTTTAACCAGCATCTAAACGAGTGAAATCAAAAGACTGCTTAGTGGGAATCTACATAAAAAAACGAATCCGCATTGATCAGAACGCACTGTAGCTCTTTTTGTGCTGGATATGTGAAATGAAAGAAGGCAATTATAACTCCGCTTTGTATAATGTTGACACAATGCAGAGATTAATTCAGATGTGCGTCAGATGAGCAGCAAAGAGTTTGTGTGTGTGTGTGTGTGTGTGGATTGTGTTAGATTTGTGATGTTTGCATGGTGACTGAGCACAAAAGAGAAGTCAGAGGTCACAGATTTGAGCCATTCACCAGGAAACCATGGCAACGGTCACAGCGTAGCAGCTGTCAGGTAATGACATTCACTGACTGGTGTGTGTCTTTTGTGTAGAGGGGGAGGCTGGTGTCTTTACACAAATCATTCATCAACTGGAGAGTGACATATGCCTCTTTATGTGCCAAGCCATTACTGTATACAAAACACATAAATCTCACCATATGCATCACATTAAGGGAAAAATCTTTTACAAATTAACCATTGTAAACATAGTTTTCACTAAAATACCATGTTTACTTGAGTTACTGTTACTGTAATGAAACTCTCAGGCTATCAATGGGGTGGTACCTTAAGACACAAAAGCTAAGATTGCTTAAGAAAGCCAGATTTACCAATAAATAAAACATTAGTACTAAGTACTAATAACTTTTGAAAAGATGTTGCCCAATGATGTAACACGTTTTGTCTGAGCATCAGTATCCTAGCCACTGTTTGTGCTAGATGCCTTAAATTTGGATATATGGTACTCACATTTGTCTACTACAATTTGAACTTACTTGCATGTGCACTGCATAATCACCAATTATATGAGTTAATGTCAAATACTAAATTCTGCTGTTACAATCTATTTCCCTGTAGGGTAAGTTGTAACACTAGCCAGGGTAGATTTAATGGGATGTTTTTCATTTCACCTAACTATCCAATTGTTGCATAAATGTCATTGAAGGACAAAGGCAAAAACTTTATATTGTATCTTACAGTTTTAATGCATCGTACAATGAAGAGAATCTGTAGACTTTAGTGACCATGGATACTATATTTTATTGGACCCAAATTGGCTGTGAGTGGTCGAAATATTGTGGGGAACTCTTTACAATACGGTGACACTAATATGCATTTATTCATACTTTCTAATGCACACATAGTCATTCATGAAGAACTAAACCATTTATTAATGATTACTGCATCAACAACTATTGAATATTCTATATGATTCATAAGTCATCAATAAATTGTTATCAGTTACTTTTTACTTTTTAAAATATTCAATTAACTAATAGTGTAAATTCATGTTAATTACCACAATGGGTTAAAATGATGAATATCAACTTCCAGTTGTCTGTTTTATTGAATTATTAGCTAATGATTTGCAAAGGTATCATTATGTTACTACTTTACATGACTAACTAACTAATTCAAAATCCATAATTGCATTGAAATATTACTTAACAATTAGTTAATAGTTGCCTCATCAAGTAAAGTCATAATATAACGATAGCTTTGCAAATCATTAGCTAATGATTAATTAAAGCAGACGACTGGAAGGCATGACTTGGACACAAAGTGGTAATAAATGTAAATTTACTTCATTAGGTAATATAATATGTTATTATTGAATGTTTATTGCTGATGCAGTAATCATTAATAAATGGTTTAGTTTTTCATGACATTCACTCTTGATTATCTGCGCATTGTTAAAGCATTATTTAATGTCCAGCTGTTGAAATCTGCAAATTTCTAGTCGATAAAAGTGTTTTGAATGAGAATTGGACTTGGCCTCGAACCTCCAGTTGTTATTTATGCTAAGAGAAGTGTACAGAAACATTCTCAAGGCAATGTATGGAGGCAGGAAGACATCAAAGTACATACAAGCACAAAAGTCTGCATAGATGTGACCTTCGCTGCCAGTTATGTTGTGCTTGAGAAAGAAAATTGCTGAAAGAGCTTCAAAAAAAAAAAAACGTAATAAAAAGATGCTTTATTAAATAATTAAATATTAAATAAAATTAAATGTATTCTTTTCTAGATCCCATTGTTGTACCTTTGAAGTCAGTCTAAAGGCTGTATGCTGACTAGAAATGCACTCTGTAAGTCTGTGACTGACCGAACAGTGATGTTTCAGACACAGGCTACACTTCACCTGAAAGGAGAAAGACTGTCTGTTCATCCATTTCCCCAGCAGCTCAGGCCACGCGCACATGTCTGCTCTGACTCTAGACAGTCTTTATCGTGAGCGCTCAGCTCCCTCAGTTCATGCGAGACTACTGATAACAGGTTTCTCCAATCAATACACAGCATGCCCCTGCTGACCATCTCATGCACTGTTTTCATCAGTGCTATGATTCTGTGAAATAACTTCTTTTTTTAATTATGTCTTTACCCTCAGGCATCGGTGGAAATCATAACTTGTCCAGTCTGAGGTCAACAAAGCCGGAAAATCCAAAAGCTACACTTGTCCACAAGTGGATGGAGCTATTTAATTTTTGCTGATATCTTAAGGTACTTGTTATCAAGACAGACACACATTTAATGAAAGGCATTACCACTTTTTTAACCCTAAATTAATCAGTTAATTAATTAGTCTATTTGCCTACATGCCTATCTATACATTATAAAATTAAATAAAATATGGACGGGAATAGTCTTGCTGTTGAATGAAAAAGAGTTGAGATCACATGTTTTGTGTCTGATCTCAGTCTTCTGACCTTCATGTGGCTTCAGCCAAACACATTCCAAGAATCTTGTGAAAGATGACACTAACAGCACAATGTGAGGTCTTTTCAATGAACGTTTTAATAATATCTGGTCTGTCCTCCCATCATGCTGCTGTTAGGGGGAACACAGCACAGCCTACCATGTGTCATATGATATGATTTATATATATATATATAAATATATATATATGTATATAGTTCTATAAAATGATTAATTGGGATTAATCACATCCTAAATAAAAGTTTTTGTTTACATAATATATGTGCATGTACTGTTTAACCTAGTCATATATATTACTTCATTGATATAAATTAATAAGCTTTTATTAAGTCATTATCAAACACTGCATAGCACTTTACAGATAGGTAATTGTTGCGCTTTCAGTTTATAATACACAAATGAAAATTAGCAAATTTAATTTAATTACATTTTCCAGACTATTAATTATACATACTATGATTAAACGTTTTAGGTATTCTGAGAGAGAACAATTTATATGATGATTTCTGCTTTATGCCCAAATGCCTGTAATGTTTAACTTTTTTCTTCTGGTTCTGCTTTTCATGTGCCTCTGCCTGCGTGTCTGTGTGTGTGTGTGTGTGTGTTTTTTTAGCTAAATCTCTCAAGTATATCCTCCAGTTAACCAGATAACCTCTGTTCCTAGAGTGTCTCAGCCATGGAATTCTATTAAGATTTCAGATTAGGGAGAATTGTGATGGTGAACATGGATGAAATCCTTTTGGGACAGTGAAGAGCCTCAAAATCCATGACCTCCAGAAATGAAAGAGAAGGATAGATGGCTTTGCCATAGAGGATTCAGAACTCTTTGGTTTTGTAGATTAAAACTGTGGTACACATGTGAATATACAGTCTAAAACTAAATTGAACCAGACAAAAAAATCAGAGCAGTTGTTGTAGATGACAATGCAAGAATAGAGGAAGTGTCTTTCTATCACAACGGATTTGTAATTCTGCAGCTCGTATAAACTTTCTGCTTGTACTGTAAAAAAAAGCTACCAATAATGATTCCTTTAAAAGTTTAAAATTAGCCGGGGAATATTTTTATAGGGGACATGTGGTTTAAAGGTTCTGCTGATACAGTAGTAAGATTTAGTTTGAACGAGTCATCAAGGCACAGTATTTTCTGTTAGTGCATCCATACGGATTTTCAAGTTGCGCTTACTTATTGTCACAGTTCACTGATCCCGGTTCAGTCACTTTCACAGTCACCTGAGTACTAATTGGACACACCTGCCATAATACCTGCTATCACTCACCTGCACAGTTTATAAGCCAATAAATATTCAACACATATTCTTGACGACTGATGTCATTCTATGTTAAAATAAACAAGTCTTTGATTTCACTCACCTGTCTGGTCCATGTTTGAGCATTACAGAAGGTCAGACCATTAACTGTAAAACACTTAAAGGAAATGGAGACGGTGGTACTCCAGACCCAGGATGGCCGCCCCATAGCTGAGTATGTAGAGGAGTTCCCTGAGTCTTATCATCTGGTGCCCTGGAGCGAGTGGACTCTGAAAATTGTGTTTTGGTTGGTGCTGGATGAGGATCTGGCCAAGCAGGTTTTCTTGGCCGACAGTCCAGCACACTTCCCCAGCTAATGGATCGAGCTTTATTGCTGAGAGGTTCCACTCTAACTGTAGTGGAAGATGTTGCTACCAAACGGACACAGGTTACCCTGTCTAACCACCTGGGAACCAAGATTCTCGATCCAGCCATGCAGACGGTAAGATTGGAGAAGAGAGCACAACCACTTCCGCAGTCTCAACCAAGATCGCTGATCCCAAGAAGTCCAGTCGGCCCGTCTCAGCCAGCAGTGCCAATTCCGATCCCAAAAAATTCAGTCTGCCCGTCCCAGCCAGCAGTGCCAGTCCCGATCCAAAAAAGTCCAGATCCTGATTTATGGCCAGAAGTGCCAAGGCGCCCACCACTGTGATGTCACAGTTCACTGATCCCGTTTTAGTCACTTTCACCCATTTACAGTCACCTGAGTACTAATCGGACACACCTGCTATCACTCACCTGCACAGTTTATAAGCCACACTCTCTAGTCCCTCTTGGTCTGAGCTCAAGGTAACATTGCAGTTTCTCTGCATAGCTTGTTCGATGCCAGTGTCTCCTGTATGAATCCTGAAAGCCTAGCTACGAGTCAGTTGGAATCTTGTTCGACTTACCTCTCACCTACCTGCACCGAGCACAAAAGATCTACATTCAGGTGAAGAGCTTACCCTGTTATACTTACCTGTACTTACCTGGGCGGTTAACCACAAGACGATCACTAGATCGGTATTGACTGAGAAAGAGACTCTGATCATGCCCGCAGCCTTATGTTTATGCCTTTCCTGCAATCTTGACGACTGATGTCATTCTATGCTAAAATAAACTTTGATTGATTGACTTTGATTTCACTCACCTGTCTGGTCCATGTTTGAGCTTTACACTTATTAAGTCCACCTCTATAAAAATTAGGGCTGGGACTTGATTAAAAAAAAATCTAATTAATTAGAGGCTTTGTAATTAATTAATCGAAATTAATTGCATTTTAAGAGCATTGCAAGTTTTTTCATATGGATTTTTAGTATACCATTGAATAATGACTGAATACATAAGCTTAAGCAACAAAATATTGTT
>JAUMHI010000033.1:14331640-14370268 GCA_032359435.1 Enteromius unitaeniatus | reverse complement strand
CTAAATACTGAGCAAAGGGTCTGAATACTTAGGACCATGTGATATTTCAGTTTTTCTTTTTTTTAGAAATCTGCGAAAACGTCAACAATTCTGTGATTTTCTGCCAATATGGGGTGCTGTGTGTACATTAATGAGAAAAAAAAATTTTTATAAAAAAAAAATTAATTTTAGCAAATGACTGCAGTATAACAAAGTGAAAAATTTAAGGGGGTCTGAATACTTTCCGTACCCACTGTATATATATATATATAATATGTATGTATACAGTTCATTTGCAAAGACAGACAACTTTTAAATAGCTAATCAAAATAACCCAACTGCAGTTTGATTGAGATAAACTTTGAAATCATATAAATTGTAAATTAAATCTGTTTTTGCAAACAAACACTTCATATATATATTAATGATTATTATATTATTTATGTTTAAAAATGGCTCTTCTATATTAATTCCTGTCTCCTTGTTCCTTTTACTGCTTATGTCTTAAATAATAATGTAATTGCTTTCCACTGTACTTTTGCTTTATAGTTAGAAAAGAATATTCGTATTCTGTTATTCTAACTTTTGCAAGCCTTTTATTGCATTAGAATCAGTTTTTTAGCACATCGACCATCATGGAGAAACACAGCAAAGTTTTTTTCTATTTATTACTACAAGTATCACCCGTTTGCCAGTTTGTTCCTCTGTGTTTTGCAGATGAATATAGATGTGAATGACAGGTGGTTAGAGGACAGTGTTGGGTCAGTGGCATCCAATGTAGTTTGTACCCCAACATTATGTTCTAAAGAAGACTTCCAAATGGCTTTCCATACAGGTTTGTTGACAAAATCTAATTTGACTAGCAACATTGTGCATTTTATCTCTCGATTAACAGAGGTTTGCAGTTCAATGGCAGATGTAACCTACAGAGATAACCAACCTTAAGTGCCCTACCGAAGGGCAAAACAGTGATTGGGCAGGTAATGGTTCATAGCATCCCCTCTGTGCTCTTCTAGCCTGCAGCGTTTGTGTCAGATGCCAAACCGCGAGGCCGCAATCATTCCTGAGCATGTGGTCTATACCTCTCATTTTAATGCAGACAAAGGAATAAATGAGCTAAATCATATAGCTCAGCCACACTGCTCACCAGGAATCACTCTAGGAAGACGTCGCTGTGCTCATTTGCAGTAATTAGACCCATCCTGAGATAGTTCATCAGGGACCGTCTCTCACCCAATCAGCTAGATGTAGACATCCTCCTCCACCTGTCTGGACCGCAGGAGCTCTCCAGGTAGCTGTCAAAAGCAACGTTTCATACACTATGCGACCTGCACTACCATGCCCTCGTTTGGTATCATACCTACTTCAACGATGGGGGCGGTAATTTTCTCTGCCTCAGGGCCCATATCATCTCTGTCACGGGGCCCGCACCTTCCCCCATGGTGGAGCTCATGCAGTATTGATGGAGCAGTAGTGCTTTACGGGGACACTGTAATTACGTCCCTTCATAAGGCCAATTTTGGCTGGGTGGGCTCATAACCTTTCTTGGCTGTATGTGCATCAGGGGGCCCATGAGACAGAGTTCATTAGGGCCTGACACCGCACTAGACGGGGAGTAATGGGCCGAGGCGAAGCGTGCTGTTTATCTTAGGCCATAGAGGCTAATGACGGGGCGGACTGTGTGTGCGCGCGCTATTGAGCCGGCCTTGGGGGTGGAGAGATTCCATTAATAGGCAAAAGGCGTGGGACACCACTTTCATTATTAGAGCTTTTGAAGCTGGCTGATTGCTCACAGCTCTGCATACAGCTGGGGGCTTATTTATTTATTTATGCCCCATCCTGACAGAGGCAACAGCGCCGCTCCTCCAAAAACATAAACAAATATCGTATATGACATGAAGGTGACATAAATGCTAATGAAACTTTATATGGCCCAACTGTTGTTCCTTAGATATACTGTAATTCGTTTTACCACCAAGGATAGCGTAACACACAAAAAAATACACAACTAGATTTGCAGATTCTGAAGAAGTTCCAAGAAGTAGTGTTAATGTTTTACAGCAGGTAAGTTTAGGTTTTATGTGTTATTTGGTTTTTGTGTAAATGAAATATCACATCTGAAACGCTGTGATTGCTTCTGCATAGTTTCTAGGGTGTTCTAGATGGTTACTTTGTTGGTATTCTCTGGATATGTAGTTAGCATCCTTTAATAATGTATAAAAATGAAATACAGTCTACAGTTAAGAAGTTTAAAGTTGATAATTAAAAAAAAAATGTTTTTGAAAGAAGTCTCTTATACTCGTCAAGACTGCATAGTACTATTATGAAGTTATTATTAGAATTTCTAATAATATTCTAATATGTTATTATATACAATTTACAAGTTATTATATAAGTATATTATACTTATAAAAAATAAAAATATAACTTTATATTTTATTATGTTTTAAATTATGGCTTGAAATGGTGGGTTATGATGGTTTACTTGAATTTTTCCATCATCGGTGTCACATGATGCATCAGAATTCAATATATCTAATATCATTGCAATCAAATATGCTGATTTGCTGCTCAAGAAACATTTCTGTTATCCATATTCAAAACAGTCATGCTGCTTCATATATATTTCTGGAAACAGTGATAATATTTACCATACTTTGATGAATAGAAAGTTCAAAAGAAAAGCATTTATTAGAAACAAGAAACCTTTTGTAACAGCATAAATGTCTTTACAGTCACTTCTGATCAATTTATTGTATGTGTGATATTAATTTATTTATTGAAAATCTTCATACTTTTGAAATGTATCAGACGTTTGTTTTTTGATGGTGCGAAAAAAAAAGAATTATATTAAACAGCGGAAAATCATAAGATACTATAGTATTGCAAAAACAATAATATCAATCACATTCCTCCTCAAAAAGCAACCGTTTTTTCCCTCCTCATCCATCATCATCATCAGAAAGGCATTTGAAAGGCAAAATGCCATTAAGACTCATTAAAGAGAACTTAATGACAATAATATATTCATAAATGAAAAGAAAAGCCATAGCAGAGCAAACAATTGGCCTCAATCAGTCAAGTGAAGCCACATCATCAAAGTGTCAATGGCGTTGAATAACAAATGCACTGCAGCTGTTGCTTAGGACAGAGCGTAATGGTTTCCATAGACCAGCGGGGGCACGGAAGCCCACGCAAATGTGTTGATCTGATGCATGGAGGCAAACGCAGCAAATGGAAGAGCGCTTGGACAATTAATAAATGCGAGTCTCAAATGGACTTCTGGTGATCGCCGAGGGACCAGCTGAGACCGAGTAGTGCAAGTAGCTCGTTTAGTCAATGCAAATTTTTCATGCTTTGCTCTCTGTTGCACTCCATGGGTGTGCACTAACATGCCGAGGAGGCTGTCAAAAACCTTGCTTTGATCACGCAGCAATGGGCCCCAACGGTAACATCACAGCAGAGCAGCAAAGAAGGCAGTTAGGGAAGAGGGTAATATTGCACTTAGCCAGGGACTGCTGTGCGTGCATATGAGTGTGTGTGTTCATTTGCCGGCCTGACTGCAGGAGCCAGAGCCAGATTGCTTTACTGAGATAGGAAGATCTTAAAGTAGGTTAGATCCAACATGCACATGTTTCTCTGGAAAATCCCATAACAAAATGCACCATCAAAGGCAGATAATCTCAGTTAGGACCTCTGACCCTGTTCAAACAGTGACAACCACGGCGGCACAATTCTATTGTGACCTCAGCAACAGCTGTAGTGTATAGATACAGCTTGAGGTCACATGTTACTATGAGATTTTGCAGTGCACGGTCCTTTATTTCTTGACATCTACAGGTGGAATGAGTATACCGAATACATATTCAAGCCCCATGCAGCACAAAAATGGAATAAAATAAGTCAAAATAACAACAAAGGAAAAATGTGATATGAAAGTGTCACAAAATATCAATGTTGTCTCGCTCGGTGTGCCGCACTCAATGTGACACTTTAACTCTGTGTCCCATGAAGGCAATTTCAAGGTTTCCAGAAATCTTCCACAGTGAATTAGTAATATATAAGCTTTGTTCCAAAACACAGTGTGCTGCCTTCATAGTCAGCAACCTTCTAAGGCAGCATACTAATAGTCATGGAAACTGACTGATATAAAATTTTCTACATAAGCAGTAACTCTGTGCGAGACTTGATTATTATTATTTTTTAAATATTTATTTTGAAACACTGAATGCAGATACTCTAATTTGCATAAATCCATGGGTGAATATTAACAATTATCTTTTTGTTTGGCAAATAAGGAAATACAGCCACATATTTTTGTTAAAATATATGTTAAACTATTTAGTAACATTTAAATTAGTGCATCAGAACTTAGAAATTACCTTTTAGTAAAATGACCTTTTAGTAAAAGCATATAAAATGATAATTAAAGTCCTGTAATTGGAAAAAAAGAAAAATCTTAATATCATGATATACATTGAATATTCTCAAAAGGCTGAAAAAGACTTTTTCTTTGTCTTTTTAAAGCCCTATATGCTGTTATGAGTGGACCACAGCAGTGTGAAGATTTTTTAGAAAGAAAACAATTTGTGCTGGCTTGAAACAACACAAGGGTGAGTAAATCGATTTGTGTGAACTGTTTTTTAAATATAGACATCTTAATATTGTGTGTTTTTTTTATTTTAATTTATTTTTTATTGCTGTAAATAATGAACAAACATTTTGTGGTAATGCTTTATTTTGTCTGAACGGAGTGCATCAGAACAGATCAGAATTTTGAAAGGCTTCAGCATTGTTTATTCAACGTCATATTGCTTAGGAAATGTCAGATCCCACTATAAGACAATATGGGATTAAGTCAGCAAGAGTTTTTACAAATGTCAAAAGACTATCCACAATGCAATTTCCTTTTTAATGAGCTGGGAGAGATTTCATTGTTTTTTGCCATGATATAATTAAATTTGTGTTCGCTGCAGCCGTATAGCTGTCAGGTTTGACAAAATTAGAGAAAAAAACGTAATTCACTCCCAATCCTATCCGAGCTATCGCTGTTTTTGAACACGTTAAATTGAAAACCTCAAACGTACCAGTGGCTGTCATGTGTGGCTATTCCCTCTAGCATGGCTGGGCTGGGACCTTATGATTGTCTTATGATTGCATCAGATCCTGATGGCTACAGGGAAAGTGGTGTCGGCAATAGGGTTGATTATTTCTACTTGGACCAATGGGGAGCAGGTAAAGTGCTGGAGTAATTAATATCTGTCTTTTCAAGCCTGTATTGTGGTGCTCAGGGCCTGTGCTTGGAGAAGTCGAGAGTGTGAGGGTATTTTCTTTGCCTGTGGGAGCTGATACACTAATGCATGGAAAGACAACACGCATACACACAGACAAACACTTTCACAATTCTTCTCTGCTCTGTCGATTTCAATTCTGGACCAAGAACGTGTACCTTTAGCTTTCTTTTGCTCAGCATTTGCTTTGAGTGGACTGTGATTTTCTGTGGCTTGCAACATGACTTGTTAAGCTTAGAGCACCGCAGTCATAGTCAGAGTGCTAAAATGCTAATAGCCTATCCAAACTGCAAGTAAATAATGTGGCATGACATGACAAATATCATTGGAATAGTGTACAACCCATCATTACTCCTCTACAACTCCTCTACTCCAATAATGCACAAAGCTTCATCCCAGTCAGCTCATTAAAAAAAGGTGTAGGATTTACTTTAAAACAATTTTCACTCATTGTAAGCAAATTTGACAAATAATTAAACCTAGTATCATTGAGATACTATTAATTTTTTGTTTTTTTGTAATCTTTTTATTTTTATATTTATGTTTTCAATTTAAATGTGCTGCAAATGTTAGTTTTGTATATACATAAAAAATAAAAAAAAACTTTACTCACTTTACTCATCGTATTTATTGCTGTTGTACAGCTAAAAAAGTTGGCAGAGAACTGACAAACTTCTGTAGCGCAAGGATTTGTGGGCAATATTAACCCAAAATCATGCATGGATGCACACTTTTCAAATCCATTGGAAATTGTATACCATCGAGGCACCTTTGGCACTCTTTTCATCATACTATGATTTGAGACACACTAATCCTAATCTCACATACTATTTAGGATGAATAATATGCAAATTGGGATGTTGCCACGGCTAGAGGCTCTGCATACTGACAAACTTTCTATCACTCAGCTCTTCTCAGCCAGCCCAATCACGGCGTGTGTTTACTTAATTGGAAGGCACTGAAGGATGAAAAGACACTTCTGGTGGTGAACCAGCCACAGCATGTCAGAGAGACATGCAAGCTGCAATATGACACTAAAGGTAAGCCAATGCTGAATAAACTTTCTTTGACCAGAAATAAGACATTATGAGGCAGTTAACTGTATCATATTAAACATCACTAAGCAGTGCTGGCTGATGTTATAGGAGTAGGTCACACAAAAATGAAGATAGTGTCATTATTTACCCGACCACATGTCTTTCATGGACCACAAAAAGAAAAGTGTTTTTTTGTTTGTTTTTTTCATTCCCCCATGCAGTTACAGCAAATGGAGACTTGAATTGAGAAGCTTTCAGGCTTTATAAAAGGATTCAAAAGCAACATAAAATATAAAAGTGTTAAAATGCCCCATGTAGTATTCCAAGCCTTCTAAAGCTCCACAATAACTTTGAGAAACAGACTGAAATTTAAATGATTATTGATCCTTAGAGGAGTAGCAATGACAAGTTTGTGAACAAATAATTATTTTGAGTTCTCAAAACAATTTGTTCACAAATGAATGGATTTAACTCTCAATTTCAACTCACTGACTCCTTTGAGTTGAATCTTTTCAATACATTTGTTGATCTGATTCACATAACGATTTGTTTACTAATTGCATGAATCAGATCTTCTTAATGAACTAGTTTATTCAATTTACAATATGATTGTCACAAATTGGATGAATTAAGTAGCTCACTGATTCTTAAGAGCTTAAGCTTAAAGGCAGGGTATGCGATTTCTAGAAGCCATTGTTGATATTTGAAACCGCCAAAACAAACACGCCCCTACCCCAAAAGGGTCTTGCCCCTTTGATAGCTCCGCCCCCCACAAACGTAGCTTAAGCAACCCAGTCAACGAGTTCTGAAAATATATCTCTCAAAATACTATAAAAGTCATTATCAGTGATGCTAACTTACATGGGACGCGAACGGCAAGACAAATCTCTGACAGAAAACTGCTGCCGCATTCTATTTATGACGTGCTTACATGAATTTCAAATTATGGAATCAATTGCTTTATCCATTGTAACTCACCGATCATGAGAAACCAAAACAACCTCAGCGTCTGATCGCAGGCCTTCCACTCTTTGAGTTTTCTCCAGCGCTGGAAAGCTGATACAATATTTACACAGATCATACCTATTGCCTTATCGTGCCACATGCATTTTACTCTTTTGATTCATATCTTTCTGTCGTTCTGCTCGGCTGTTCACTGAACACGGTCTCCTCCACATCACGAATAGACACGCCCATTACTGCTGATTGGCTACAAGTTTGTTTTGCTAAAGGGCCTGAATCTTTTTCTAAAGCATTTTTGAAAAATCGCATACCCTGCCTTTATTCAGTTGAATCTGTACACACAATTTAAATAAATATTTAAAATTAGACTGATTCAGTGTTTACAGTAGGTTCAACTCACCGATTCTTTTAAATTTGACCTTTTCAGTGAATCAGATGATTCTATTCAGAAAATGATTTGCTTGAGAATTGGATTGGCCCAGTTTAGGGTCAACTTACCGATATGTATGACTTACCGATATGAAGACTTATCTTAAAGTGCTGTTACATTTATATCTGCAAAATTACAAGGAAAAATTAGATTGGTTTTAATAGAAATCTTTGAATTTAAGAGTTTCATGCAAGGGTTTTCTATGAGGTTTTTTATGTTCAAGTTGGTCATGTGAATTCAGTGCACTGGCCAATAGAAAGCTGCTCGCTTTGAAAGTGACTTCTGTGTGAGCAGAGCTTTATACATCGCTTACATCAGTTAGTAAATGATGACAGAATCTTGATTTTTGTATGGCCTATCCCTTTAAATGCTCTCTAAATGCCACTAACGTCGTGCTTATTTGTGTTCTGTTTTAATATCCTCCCTCTTTTTTAATCAAAGCGAGATTTGAAAGTATAGACTCATCACTTGTCACTATTAGAATTATTTGGCCTTTGCTCGGCGTGATGCAGATATGACTGTGTGATGATGTTTTTCCAGCAAAACAATAACAGCAATATGACTAGCCAGGCTAACTGTGCTGATCTAATCAGTCTCACGATCTGTTTTCTTCCGGTACTGTCGTTCAGAAGCGGACTCGGTTTACTCAAATAAGCTCCAAAACACCTCAGCTCAGATATTAATCCCTCCACATGTTCAAGCAGAAGGAGGAAGAGAAGGAGGGAGGAAGACATAAAAGTGAGAGAGATAAAGGTAATATGAGGAGGTGCAGATGAAGAAGGAGGAAAATGAGAGAATGATACACATCAGATGAGACGGAGAGGATTTTTATAGGTTAGCTGTGTACAACAAAACAAAAACTTAAAAACAATCATTGGTTCTACCTTTGGCAGAGTTTTATCCGTTCCATAAATTGCAGATTTTAATGATTTTTAAAAAAAATCATTACCCCACACATTTTTTTGGTGTTGCTGTGAAAGGTGTTGACACCAAATGCATCGTATTTGCAAGTATTAACTATTTTTCATGAAAATAATTCAGAACCTCTTTCACATTATTTTTAAGTCATGGGATATTTCTTAACTCTACCGGCGTTTAATATTTTATGTAGTTTTTTACAAAATATTACTAGTATTTTATTTATGATTCTATGAGAAATATGTCCATGTTAATGAAAAAAAAAACGAATAAATAAATAAATTACAATATATATAATAGATTAGTACAATTTAAATAAACTATTTTCTATTTTTTAAATAAATTATTCATGCAAAGCTATATATATAAAATAACATATTTTTCTTAATATACATGCATGTTTTTGTATTTGTATGTATTTTTATATACATAATAAAAATACAGTATACACACATATGTAACAAAAACATTTATTATAAATGTGATTAATCATATATATATATATATATATATATTTAAAAAGTATTTACTCAGCAAAGGGTCTGAATAATTAGGACCATAGGTTTTTCTTTAATAAATCTGCAAAAATGTCAACAATTCTGTGTTTTTCTGTCAATATAGAGTGCTGTGTGTACATAAATGAGGAAAAAAAAATCTCTGGGGGGACCTAAAAATGGCTGTCCACCAATGTTTACCATTCAGGCTGACAGAACTGGAGAGGATCTACAAGCAGGAATGGCAGAGGATCCCCAAATCCAGGTGTGAAAAACTATCCCAAAAAGACTCATTACTGTATTTGATCAAAAGCATGCTTCTATTAAATACTGACCTACTGAATACTTAGGACCATGTGATGATTTTTGAGCTTTTCTTTTTCTTTTCATTTTCAGTTTTTCAGTGTGGGGTGCTGTGTGTACCTTAATGAGGAAAAAAAATTAACTGAAATGATTTTAGCAAATGGCTGCAATATAACAAAGAGTGAAACATTTAAGAGGGTCTGAGTACAGTTTCCTTACCCACTGTACATATGAAATTTAAACTAATGTAGGGTATAGTATATATATTTTTTTGTATTATAGAAATATTTCCTTATTAGTGCTGGAAGGCTTCATTATACTTCATTTTGTATCACTTCCTCCAGAATGTGCTGCATTGTGAACAGGTGTTTTGCATAATAGCTGTTACTACATCGTGTGTTCTATTAAGCATTAAGAATGTCTTGGAAAACAAGAGAAATGAGCTGAGAGCCCGAGCAGCTGGACTCACGAGTGCTTGTCACCTGAGTTGTATGTGTCGTCCTCTCAGCCCCAGCAGCTCTAATTGATGATGCGGTGTCTCAGTCATGCTCTCCGGCCAATCTGCCGCCTCACAGATGGCTCTGTTTGGGCCACATGTGAGAGCCGCTCACTCAATATTTGCTTCTAAAGAATGTACTGGCTTATTTTAATAACGCTCCGTGTTTGGCCGACATTAATTAAATACACATTAGATGTACATACAGGTGGCTTGCTTTGCCTGAACACCTTTTCAGATCGGTTTTAGACAACTGTCATGAATCTTATACAGGTATGTACATTGGTTGGACTTGTAAATATGTTCATCTCCATATATAATCATCCTTACGCCGTGCCTATGTCATACGCTGGAACACCACACTTGTGAACGTGAGCATGGATTATAATTTATAAAGTTTTAAATATGGATACTTTTCTACATTAACACAAACGCATCGCTCCACTTCACTTCACTCCACTTGTCATGATAAATGGATGCATAAATCGCAAATCTCGATTGAAAGATTCAGGATTTTTAGAAAGTCATGCAGGTTGTCTTGGGGGAGAGTAAATCATGGGCTAGTTATCATTTTTGGATCGCTTTATGGATGTTTAGATAATTTACCTAAAAAAAGAGAGGAAAAAATCTATAATAAATATTTTATAAAATAAAAAGTTGTTTTGATATATATACACACACACAAATATATATATATATATATATATATATGAGAATGTATTTAAAAAAATAATAATTCCCTTGCATTTTCTTACATTTTAAGTTTTATTGTTTTAAGTTTTATAGTTTGTTAAATTTATGCTTAGAAGAAGAAAAGTGGACATAATCTCATAAACATAATCTTTGATTAAAGGGATGGTTCATCCAAAAATGAATGAATTTTCTCACCATAATTTTGTTCTAAACTTGTATAGCTTCTTTCAGCACTTGAATAACAACATAATATATTTTGAAGACTGTTGTTAACCAAACAGCTGATGGACTCCTTTTAAGCAAAATGTACTTTTGAATACACATATTCAAAACATAATATTTTATGTTGAATAGGATGGCTGGATGGATGGATAATGGTTTTGTTGGTGTAGGTTGGGTCATGTCATAACAAACAGGTGTTTGGATCAGAGCATGTTTGCTGTTGTGATGTCCTCATAAAAACCTGATTAACGGCTAGCAATCAAGTTAACACCTGCCTCCTACCTGCACACAATCCAGCCCATGGCGCAGGGCTCAAAGCAAGAACATGGCTAATTAATTTGAAGAAGTCGACTGTGTTTATCAAATTTCACATTTAAATGAAAACTACAGTCGCCACACTTAATTAAACATAGATAGATCAGAGATCTAACAGATTCAGATTCACAATATTATTCTTCTTACCTCAGAATGCTTTCTCTCTCATTCAGCATGCAGTGCAATAGCCTGATCACATCAGAGTTGCTTTTAATAGAGAATGATCTTACCACAGTCAGACAGGAATCTCTGCTTAAGTAAACAGCATGTGAAAGGTATTACTTTGTGTCAGTAGAATCGCTGAACCTGCACTCACCTTGTGTTCTCTGGCTTGTCTGAATAAGGAAAAGGTATGTGCATTTTATTTACCCTTCCTAACACTGAAATAATTTTACGAGATGTTGTAGACCAGCCTCGATGGAGCCGTTGACCTCTAACCTTTCAGATGGCAGCTGAAGCCTTTCTGTGTGTGGTGTAGGGCTTAGCAGTGCCCTTAATTTTCTTAGAGGGCATTGTTTGGGGCAGTAGCATTTTTGTACGGTAGTAAGGTTTCCTAAAAACATGAGGGAGATTGTTGAGCTGGTTGAGCCCACAGGATCTTGTTATTTCCCTAGTCAGCACAAGGAAAAGATGCCTGTGCTAAACTCAGGCCATAAATCCAAGGCTTGAAATAATCTTGTATATGAACATTAGATACTTCAATTCCAAATTACATTCTTAATTACTTTTTTTTTTAAAGTTAGATTTAGTTGTTTTCCAGGTAAAAATATCAGAAATCAAATAACATACAGCATATATGGGTAGTTATTGTGTACTATGGTGTGACAGCATTCTAACATTAAAGATAAACCTATTTCATGCTATTTATAAGTATAAATACACATGTTCTTATATTATTTGTATGTTAAGTAAATTTTTACATTTTACATTTATGTCACACCACTGTACACGGTCCAATTTTTATTACATTTTTCACTCTTTGTTATATTGCAACCATTTGCTAAAATCATTTAAGTTCATTTTTTCCTCATTAATGTACACACATCACCCCATATTGACAGAAAAACACTGCATTGTTTACTTTTTTGCAGATTTATTATAAAAGAAAATCTGAAATATCACATGGTCATAAGTATTCAGACCCTTTGCTGTGACGCTCCTATATTTAACTCAGGTGTTGTCCATTTCTTCTGATCATCCTTGAGATGGTTTTACACCTTCATTTGAGTCCAGCTGTGTTTGATTATACTGACTGGACTGTCTATATAAGAACTTACAGCTCACAATGCATGTCAGAGCAAATGAGAATCATGAGGTCAAAGGAACTGCCTGAAGAGCTCAGAGACAGAATTATGTCAAGGCACAGATCTGGCCAAAGTTACAAAAAAATTTCTGCTGCACTTAACGTTCCTAAGAGCACAGTGGTCTCAATAATCCTTAAATGGAAGCCATTTGGGATGACCAGAACCCTTCCTAGAGATTTGTGCTAATTCGTACAAATTTGTATGACCTCACTTTTTTGATTTGTCTAAAACCCCAGTGATGAGTAGGTTTAGGGGTGGGGTTAAGTGTAGGTCATTCGTACAAATTTATATTAAGTGGCAACTTGTTAAATAAGTACGATTTAGCAAAAATCATATAAGTGAGGTCATACGAATTTGTACGAATTAGCCACATTGTAAAATATGTTCGAATTGCCGCGAGACTGGGTTGGCATATCTCATTAGTTTCCAAATTTTGTATGTTTTTTTACATTTATATTTTATATTAATTTATTTAATTTTTTTTTTTCGCTTACCTGAAAACAACTTTTAATAGTTTTAGGTAACAGTAACAGCAGTGGTAGGTGGTTGCCAGGGTGTTCTGACCGGTTGCTCAGTGGTTACTTAAGTCTTTTTTTCTGTGTTGTCATATAAAAATAACAGCACAGCTCTTCTTAAAAAGTGCAGAGCTGCAGAGCTGCAGAGTTTTTAAATTTCTGTTTGCATTGCTTGCCAAATTGATACTTAGGGTTATAGATTTGAACAAACCCCTTTCACTGAACAGTAAGCCACAGCAAGCCAGCAACACTAAATGTATGAAACTATAATGATACAGCATTGGACAATTAAGCTCTTTATATTCAGGCAGTGCTTGTTGGCTCAGTGTACTTCCTGGTAGCTGCAGGATATGTAAAAACAGTCCTTATAATCTGGGTTTGTGAGCGTCTACAGTGTTTTTTTCTTACTTATCCTGGATTTCCCAGAATATTTAATGAGAGCATTGAGGCAATCTGGCGAGACTTGAGTCTACTGTCCATGTTAAAGACAAGTCTGCTGATTTGTGCCTAAGGGGACATTTTACACCAAAACAGCTCAGCCTCTCTGCTGGGTGAAGGCCACTTGAGACAGACAGCAAGGGGGGGCGGCGGGAAAGATAGAAAGAGAGACAAAAATATGACAGAATTAAAAAGATCACCACAAAGAATTGATGTTCTAAAGCCTGATTAGAGACAATCTGATTTTTACATTTTCTGATGAAAATGTGTGTGTTACTTGCCAATGCAGAAGTCGCCTCCATGATGCTAAGATGTGTGGGTGGTTGTCAGGCCTTTGTTATGCAGTTGCTAAGTTGTGCTGAATATTTAGGTGTTGATATGTGCTCTGGAAAGGTGTTCTGGATGGTTACATACTGACCCAGGTCAATAAGAAACTCTGGGGACACCTGATTTCTAGTGATTATCGTCATTTTGATTGAGACCGTCTCTGCATTTGATAAATAAATAGTTTACTCTCGTCATTATACATTACCATCACTCTGTTCTCCTATTTGATAATGTTCAGTGCTTTGCTACAATCTGTATGGTTAAAAGCGCTATAGAAATAAAAGGGACTTGACTTGACTTGGTAAGGTCACACAGCTAAAAGCTATTGCTTGAAGGTTGTTGGATACTTAGTGGCTACTAGTTAGTTTGGAACTTACTATGTGCTTCATTTGGTTGCAACTGTACATTTCCTTACAACATGATTAAAATGTTTACTTTCCTAATATGCCATCTCACTTACATTGATTTGAAAACCTGCTTTCAATTTTTAAACAGATGTATTGTTGAAGAAATGTGGACACTCTGTAACTGTCAGTTGTACTAATTTACATTAATAATAAATATTCAGGAACTGTATACTGTAGGAGCAAGAAAGTAATACCAGCTGGAAAATATGACTTTATTGATTGATTGATTGTGTTGGCACGAACAAATATTGTACAACAAGTACAAATTTCAACATCTTTGTATCTAATGTGTCTAATCTGAGCTCCTTATTTTAGTCCAGCTGTTGGTTAGAGGCTTCCTTAATGCTTTCCTTTGTGCATATGGTTATATTTGAGCTAAATGTAATGATGCAAGGCTTACATTTTAGTACCAAGTTTTTAACCCAAGCATAAGCGAAGTAACTTATGCATTGCTAAAGCAACTGCTCTCTTGATATAGCTACTTAATTACATGAAGATTTTACCTTTTAGTCAAGAGTCTTTTTATTAGTTGTACTGTTTTAGGAAAGTATATTATTCATATGTTTAACAGAGTAAAAGACTGAATCCACTTCAGATATTTATATGTTACTCTCCATTAAAATAGTTAGAGAATGGCTTCTCTTGATAGGGCTTAAATGCTTAGGCATTATCCATCTGTTTTATCATCAAAAGGATGAAAAAGTTTGATTGCTTAAAAAAGAAGCAGTGAGCAATCCACATTATTTAAAGCAACATGCAGAATGATTTACGAGCAAAATTGTAATGCTTGTGGTTAGAGGTTTGTTTAGACCGCTAACCCCAAGAATGAGAAATAGAAATAGTGATCTTGCCTGAGCACACAAAATGTTATCGCACAAAGAGACCGCCGAAGCTGCTCGGTCCCTCGCTCACAGGAAATGCTGCAGACATGGGGGCTGGGGTGGCAGGGGATCCTGGGATAGCTTGAGGACTGGAGACATCTTGTGTCTGGCTTCCAGCTCCTACACACACCAGAGAGAGGGCTTAACCTCCTGCTGAGCTCCGCTGCCTCGCATCCCACTCCAGCACACACATGCAACTTCCACCCACATACGCTGACAAACATCCTTAGCACATGCACAAACCCTCCTCCCACTCAAACGCTCCTTCCTAAACAGCACACGCTAACACACAAACACGCTCGCCATCCCACCAGGAAGAGAGGGGACGTGTGAATTATTTATCTCCGCTTCCCTAGTTTTCCAGAGTGGAACCTGCCAGAAGGTGCCCTGAACTGCCGAGACCTTTAAACCCACTCCACAGAGACGAGTGGATTAGCCAGCTGTGAGTCATAACTGACAGCTGTCAGTCATTGAGTGCTCATTTAAATATGCTACCGTTCAGAACGCTGTCTGGACTTTACCCTTAGCTTTTTTTAAATGGACAGTATTGGACAGTTTTTTTTTTTTACATTTCTGCCATTATTTACTTATTCGTTATGTCATTCTAAACCTGTGACTCCTTTTAAGAAAAATTTGGAAACATGTAGGTTGTTTTGTGATGTGAGATGCCTCTATTGACTGAGCACATTGATTGAACACGCTCAGTCGCATCTCAAAGCATTTATTGAGTTGTAACGCCATTATTCATCTTGTCTTTTCATCTGAACATCAACATTTGTGCAATTTATTCTGTCTGAACAGCATTGAGATTGAGTATTGAGATTGAATAATTCACCCCAGAATTAAAATGTTGTCATAATTTACTCACCCTCGCATCCTTCTAAATCTGTATGAGTTTCTTTCTTATTTTGAACACACAAGAAGATATTTAGAAGAATTTTGAAGGACCATACAGTTGTTGGTCCCTTATTGACTTCCATAGCGGGCTAATACTATGAAATACTATATACTGTTTGATTAGCAGCATTCTTCATGAGAAACATAACATAAGACAACACAAGAAAGAAACTTGTACAGATTTGGAACAACATGAGGGGAAGTAAATGAGGGCAACATTTTAGTTTTGGGGTGAAGTGTTCCTTTAATTGTAAATAATTTATATAATTGCATTATTTGAGAAAATTGACAAAATGTAGACATTTAGTTTGATTATTTACATATTCTGCTATTCAAAAGCTGAGTGTTTTAAAAGAAGTTAATATATTCGTATCTAATATATATTCAGTGTATTTATATTTAATTGACCAAAAATCACAACAAAGACCTTCATGTTGGTACCAAAAAAGTGCTATTTTAAATACATACTGTTCTTTTGAACTTTTGAATCTTGAAAGAAAATACTCAGTGGTTTCGACAACCATATTAAAAAGCACATCTAATTATAATTTTTTTTTTTTTTTATTAAATTAAAAGAAACAATTTTAAAAAGCACCAAATCAGCATATTAGAATATTTCAAAAAGATCATGTGACACTGAAGACTGGAATGTTAATAATAACAATTGTGCACAATACTTTTTAAATATATATATATATATAAAATAAATAAATAGTGCAGCCTTGGTGAGTATAAGGAACTTTCAAAAACATTAATAAATCTGATCCCAAACCGATTTTGTCAAAATACAAATAAATAACAGATAAATTAGCAAATAGTTCATTTACAGTATTACCCTAAATATATTACATGATGCATTCCACTGAGCTACTGACTATAAGACTTGCATAAGTTGTACAGATGGAGCTTTTGTATATTTCGAAGCTCCAATTTTATCATCATAGACAGGAACGCCCATGCAGCAGAATTCCGAATTTCTCTTTTGGTGTTCCACAGAAGAAAGTAAGTCAAGCTTGACAAGACATAAGAGTGAGTAGATAAGCACAGAATGGTGGACTATTCCTTTAATAATAAAATATGAAGTGTTAGTGATGGATCTGTGTAGTCTGTGTTCTGATGGCTGGAATCACAGCTTTGCAGGAGGGGAAAAACTGCAAGTTTGATGCGTAGGAGTGAACTGGCCTTCTCTCACTTTCTTCCACTGATTACCCCTGCACTCCAACTCCCTGATACATCCATCTTAAGTCTTCTGCACTGTCACAAGTCACGCACACATACATGCGCAGCATAAAGCACAGAACAAATGCACACACCAGCTCTGCAGCAAAACCTATGAGCTTGCTGTCAACATTGGCAGCTGTCTTGTAAGGAAATTCTCCTCATAAGTGATCGACACGAACCCTGTGAACTTGATTTCAGTAGAGTTTGAGGTGATCTTGTTTTCTAATGACACAATACTCCCTAAAAGCACATGCATGTTATTCAAAGTTTAAAGGGGGTAAAATGCAAATAATAAATGTTATTGTTTACATAATATATGTGTGCACACTGTGTATTTAGTATGTATATATAAATACAAACAAACACATAAATGTATATTTTTAAGAAAAATATGTTTATATATTAAATGTGTGTGTGTGTATATATATATATATATATATATATATAAAATGTAAAATATAAGAATATAAATATATGCATCTATGAATATTTCAAAATACCATATTTGTGTGTATTTATATATATATACACAGTAGCAAATTTTTATTTTTGGATGTAATTTTTAAACTGTTATTGAATATATTTTCAAATGAATTTTATTCCTTTGATGGAAAAATCAACATTTTCAGCATCATTATTCTAGTCTTCAGTGTCACATGATCCTTCAGAAATCATTCTAATATGCTGATTTGCTGCTCAAGAAACATTTCTTATTACTTGCAGTGGATATTTTCTCTCAACTCATCTGCCATCTCATCTCTGAACTTGAAGGTGTAATTCAATTATAATAATAATTATGCAGATTTCAGAAAAAAGCATTTCCATGTGAAGTACACCTACGTTTCCATATTTTTATGCAAATTTCACGGCACAGCATCTGCTGGTTTAGTCATTCTGAAATTTCAAAAAGCCAAAGTCTGTCATCACATTGGTTTGGTATAATTACCTCCCAGAGCTGTCTCAGGGCTGTTCCCAAAGATCAGGAATATGTCTATGAACACAAGACAATGTGACATATATTATATACCTAAAAAAATTACCTATACAGTAAGTACTGTAGCTTCTCCAGTTGCAGCAACTTCCATCTTGCTTACTGATAGTTGGTGCAAGTTTACTAGGAAAGTAACAATTTTGTTCCGTTGAACTGATGAAAACAGTGCTGTGTTCGCAAATATTTGACACAATTATACTTTGGATGGAAACGAAGCTCATTATGGCTTAAAATGCTGCCTATGTAGGCATCTCACAAGGTTTTGAAACAGAGCTGCAGTCAATACAGGCCATAACAGCAGCTGTGCCTCAACACAGAATGAAAAGTGTACGCACGTAGACTCTCATACTCACAGATGGTTAGTACAGTATGCCACATTGCACCCTGTGTGTATTGTCACACTAGAACTCCATCGCTGAGCCTCGACTGCTTCTGAAGCAAGAAAAGTAAGAGCAGATGAGTGTTTCCTGTGGAGAAGGGTAGTGAGGTTGAGAGCGGGCGTCTGTGCAGGGCCGTAGGGTCAAGCAGATACTGGACTTTACCAGCGGGAATCTTAAGACATACAGCGACCCTCTAAAGCACGGATGCCATACCTTACACACTCTGTGATGAACTCACAGCCACAACAGAAGTATCCAGTATTAGCTTTGACCACCTACAGAGGGTGTGCTAGGCATTTCATGCATTAGTATATCATTTGGGTTTGTGATGGCCTACTAAATTTGACAAAATGTGCAGTCTGTGTGTTAAATATTGTATATCCAGAACATCGGAAAAAAATATGGAAAATACTAAAGTATTAAAGTAGTATTTTATACTAAAATAGTACATTGAACCACTTTTTATGTGTGTTTGTAGTGTGTGTAGGGAAGTAGCGCAGTTCTTCTATTCGATTTCGAGTTTCGATTAAAATTCAAAATAACCATCTACACTAAACATTATAATTACAAAGCATTGCTGAATTAAACGCGTAGAGGTCACGTTACAATAATAGGATACTATAGTTTAAAATTTTTATCATTACATACTGCATATTCTGTCACTATGGAAGCACTTCATTGGACAAATTCAATTTGAAATGTAATATGCAAAATGCCAAAGTATGTAAATAGGTGAAGCAGAATGGAAAATGCAAATGAGATTATTGAATTGACATGTTAGATTCAGAGTTGCTCATATGAATGTCGGAAATAAATATCTATTAAAATACAGGAATGCATTACCATTATTGTACAGTGCAATTTAATGTGGCCAGTTAAATACTTTCATAAACACTACTGTTTATGTACTGTCACTTTAAATCATTACAATGCATCATTTTTTATATCAGAGTTTCTTTCTTTCATTCTTTCTTAGTGTTAGTTTTTAGTGTTAATTTTTCTAAAAACGTCTTACTGGCTCCAATAGTGTATAAATAGTAGAATAGTAAGAAAGTGTACAGTATTTGTACAGTAAGTGTTCCATTTTATTACAGATAATGTAATCCCAAAATGGCCAAATATTGCCTGATCTATCAATCTGGACAATAAATCACTCCATCCCACTACATATGTTTACTTAGGATACTAAGTAAAGATCATTCTCCATGAAGCTATTTAGTCAATTTCTTACTGTAAACATATTAAAACTTCATTTTTGATTAGCAATATGCATTGATACGATCTTCATTTGGACAACTTTAAAGGTGATTTCCTCAGCATTTCGATTTTTCTGTACCCTCAGATTCCAGATTTTCATAAAGTTGTATCTCGGTCAAATATTGCTCTATCCATCCAAATCATACATCAATGGGAAGCTTATTTATTTATTTATTCAGCTTTCAGATCATGTATAAATCTCAATTTTGGAAAATTAACACTTATGACTGGTTTTGTTGTCCAGGGTTACATATGTAGTTGGTGCAAAAAAAACAAATAACCCTGAAAATAATTTACTCAGTCATGTTGTTCCAAACCCATTTATCTTTCTTTCTTCTGCAGAACGCTTAAGAATTAAGAAAAATGTTGTAGTCCAAACACAACTGGCACCAACTGACTCATTTTATGGATAAAAAAACATTTTCCGAAGTATCTTCTTTTATGTTCCACAGAAGAAAGAAAGGCTTGGAAGGACATGAGGGTAAGTAAATGAAGTTGTCAGAATTTATGTTTGTGTGAACTATTCCTTTAAGTGTCCACAGACAGAAGGAACACCAGCATTGCACATTTACAGCCAGCTTTAAAACCCCAACAAACTCCTCCGTCAGCTTATCAAATCTCCTTACGCGCACTTATACTTTTTACGCGGCCCTATTTAACCTGCAATGTGTAGGAACTCTGAAACGCTTCCCATTTGAGTATCGATTGTGCCTTGAGACTGGCCACATTAGACGCATGAATCGGTCCAGAAGGAAACAGCGCTGTCCACCCGGGTTATCGCTCTGACTAAAGCAGGCAGCAGAGGTCAGCACCCATTGACAGCACTGTCACAGTGTAGCTCGCTTTCTGCTGTCGGGATCAGAAGCAAGTGGTCAATAAATCGGAAACGACTGCGGTCTGCAAGCTTTAGAATGCTGCATTCACCCAAAGACAACAGCATTCATTCCTATCAAACCTTGGAAGGTTATTTGATGCAGCGTAAAGGCATGTGGAGCTCAGC
This sequence comes from Enteromius unitaeniatus, assembly GCA_032359435.1. Classification (NCBI taxonomy): domain Eukaryota; kingdom Metazoa; phylum Chordata; class Actinopteri; order Cypriniformes; family Cyprinidae; genus Enteromius; species Enteromius unitaeniatus. The sequence continues at coordinate 14,349,509 of JAUMHI010000033.1, read as the reverse complement.
TGGGAAATGAGCTGAGAGCGGCTTTGTTTTTATGGCTGTTTCTCAAAACCATAATCAAAGTGGCATGACATCCATGATCTATTTTGGGACGGCCATGTGTCTGGTGGACGTAAAAGGAAATTCCCGTTGGAAAATTTTATTGAGAGGTTGCTCTTTCATCACTCGGGGGATGTACTTTAAGTAAGAGTATAGAGGTAAAAAAATGTATGTCAACAGCATAGCTCCAATTATTTGATCTAGGAAGAATTCAGTCAATTTAATGGGAAATACTTGAAACGTTTGCACACGTTCTTCTAAATAGAAATGGTGAGGAAAATGGAGACTTTTTTGGAGATCTATATTAAAGTTCAAAAGTTTGGGGTCAGTTTTTAAATTACTTCATATTTTTATTCAGCAAGGACATATTCAATGGATTAAAAGTGACCATAAATATATTTATGATGATAAAAAGACTTTTGTTTCAAATAAATACTGTTCTTTTGAACTTTCAAAGAATCCTTATAAGAACGTACCACATGTTTCCATAAAATATTAAGTTTTTTTTTCCTCAATATTGAGGATAATGAGAAATGTTTCTTAAGCAGCAATGTGACATTGAAGGCTAGAATAATGATTCTGAAAAATTAGCTTTGCATAACAGTAAGAAGTTACATGTATTTAATGCATAGCACAGTTTTTTTATTATAATAATTTATTATTTTATAATTATAATATCACATTATTACTGGCCATTTTTGACCAAACATATGCAGCTTTGATGAGCATAAGAGACTTCATTCTGACTTTGCTATTTATTTTAAGTGCATGCAATTATTTGTGTTTAGTTTTATTTCATGAGAAAACCTGAGACAAATTTAATACTGCAATAATGCATCTGCCAAGGTTTTGGGTTAATCTTGACACATATAGTTTGAGACCTCATATCTCTTTTGAATCATTAGAAGATAGACCTAAGATTATAGAAGTATTTTTCTCAGGAGAACATTTGAGAAACCGGTGATTGCTCAAAAGTCTACTTTTGCTCTCCATTTAATCATTTCAATCTAAGAGAAGCAACTGAGATATTAAAAAGATCTCACTTACAATTTTTTTTCCAGCTGCTTCAGTCATTATGTCCATGACTGAACTATGAACTCTGATCAAACACCCTTTGCTTTTCAAACTGAAACTAATATTCGCGTAGTCTTGTGTCTCTGTTGGACTCTATGATGTCTGCACCGGCGTCACCCTGGGCACAATAGTCAGTAAAGCCATCAAAGAGTTTGTGGGGTTAAGCGCCTGGCTGGCATTATCCACACTAAGGATGCTAATGCCATTGAAATAGCCAGATCCATGAATGTAAATCTGGATTACTGGCTAAAAGGATCAAATCCCTGTCAGCCCTAATCAAGGATGATTTCTACTGATGAGCATGGCAGAACTTAGAGCTCAGCGGAAGAAAATGCATTGAAATTGACACTTAACCTGTGGATGCAACTTAGCAGGCTTAGTGATGGAGATAACAATCTGTGTGTGTGTATGTGTGTTTACACTAATGGAATAAAACACTTCTGTACTTCCCATCATGATCTTATGTGTTTTGGCTTGTGTACCAAAACACTGAAGATTATGATTCAATTACCCTAAACTAACATAATGTCACCATGGTACAGTGATGTGTCAGATGCCCTTATTATAAATGTATTGAGAGATACCCTTACAAAAGCTGTGGTATTTGATACACTACAATACTTTGAAATTTACTATGGATTTATGGTACTGTTTGCCATAATGCCACAAAATAATTGTTTTACCATGGTTCATATCCAGGAAAACACATTAACACTGTCCTGTGTATTGTATAATTAGTAAATATGCAGTGCACTAAAAAGATCATGATGATACATCAAAAAAAACATTTTTTTTATTTTAGTGTAGGTTTTAGTAACTGTGTAGTAATTTTAATGTTTTTTTAATATTTATATTTTTTCAATTTATATTTTAGTTTTGAGTAATTTTATTTTATTTTTTTAGCATTTTTTAATTTAAATTGTGAGCTTTTTCAGTTTTAATTTTAGTTACTAGTGACATGTGTTTTTTGATTTGTATTTATTATTATTTTTTTAATATTCCATTTTATTAACAGTTTTGTCATTTACGTATGCCCAGTTTAAAAAAGTAATTAGTTATAGTTACTAGTTACTTCTCACAAATAGTAACTGAGTTACATCATTATAAAAGTAACTATTTACCAGGGAAAGTAACTATTACTATCTCTTAAAAAAAAAAGAAAAAACAGATGCCCCCAATGTTAAATGTTAAATTAATTAAATAAACACTAAATATAATAAAATATTATTATAAAACATTGTACATTCATCTACAATATTTATCATTCATCTACTGACATTTAGCAGCAGTCAGTCAATAACTAATAATTTGATGTTAGGATAACTTAGCATTACAGTATATGATGATAATCATATAATGCATAATCAGAATTACCAAATATGAATGCATATTTGTCATGGGTGGGAAATAGTAATATATTTGATTACTCATTACTGAATTTTTATTTTTTTTTGTAACGCCATTATTCCCATCACTGCTTATGCCATTTAGATGCAGCATGGTACTTCCTTGATCTGAAAAAAACAACAACAACAAAGAACAACTTTCTGTCTAAATTAAATAGCGATATATGATGCTTACTACTCTATAAAGCCGCATATTTCTCCAGAAGAAACATGTTCAAAGCAAACTGAACTGTCTTCTGTGATAAATTGTGTTGAAACATGCATTTGTGAATTTCAATTTATTTATAGCATTTTTCTTTCAGCAGACTTTGAAGGGCTACCATAACTACCATAGACACCAATATTCAGAATACTGGATGTGTTTTTCAATGGCTGATTCATAAATCCTCCCTCCCCAGTCCTTAATATGCGGTTGCATCCATGCTTTGACATGACAGTATCGCCTACACACCACAGCTCACTTTGCTGTAGCGTGCAGCACTTTTTTTTTTCATAGATAAGTAAAAATGCCAGAGACTAGGAGCAATGCAATATGACAGATGCCTGTCAAAGGAATAACTTGTGACACATGGTAGAGCTGAGTCATTTACAACGACGCCTTGCTCACTCACCTTTCAGTTCTCAAAGTCAGCCTTCTGTAGGTTGCTTGAGGAGAAAGAAGAAAATGAGCCGAAACCCCCCCTTCTATGCCGGTATTACCATATATACAGCGTTCTTGGTCTTTGCGGGTGGCAAATGCAAATGTCTGCCATACCCACATGGTCAAATGGCTTGACGGTTATTAAGCTCACTAATACAAGTGGTTCATTTAGAAATGCAATTACATAGGTGCATGAAAGCAAATCTTGTACATAGGTCTGGAATGGGGTTCTTATTCTCTGTGCTTTGAAGCAGGTAATTTCCTCACTGGCAGTGGGGTTATGGTTTTCTTCAAGGGTTTGTAGCACTGTCCAAAGTCATTGAGTGTCGAAATAGAGTATTCTCAGCTCTGAAAAAGACATTCTCTTGCTGTATCTCTCGGTTTGGTTATCTTTCCCAGCAGACCTTCAACTCACTGGCCAGGCTGGAGGGTATCTGAACTATTGCTGTGTTTTCTAGGATTTTCCTACTTTAAAGGAATAATTCACCTAAAATGAAAATTTGCTGAAAATGAACTTGCCCTCAGGCCATCCGAGATGTAGATGTTTTTCTTCATTTGAACAGATTTAATGTCAAATTTGCATTACATCACTTGTTCACCAACTGATCCTCTGCAGGGAATGGGTGCCGTCAGAATGAGAATCATAAAACATCACAATAATCCACATATTTTGTCCAGAAGCCACAGTTTAGAGTTAAAACACTTTGATGGAGTTTTTTTTTTTAAATGCAGTTTAAATTCATAAGATGTTAATTGATGGACGGGAGTGGTGTGAATAACTTGTGGATTATTGTGATATTCCTGTTTGGACTCATTCTGGCGGCACCCATTCACTGCAGCTGGTCTATTGTTTAGCAACTGATGTAAAGCTGCTGTATATTTCTTCAATGTTGTTTTAAGTTGCTTACCAGTCAAACTCATCTTCAACTATGAGAGGGTTAATACAATGTAATGCTTTAGGTTTATCAATGATAAATTACTTTTGGTAAACATAAACACATATTTTGTATCAGGTGTAATAGTTTGAGAAAAAAGCTCATTTGCTGATCACAAATCTCTCAGAGGAGAAATAATGCCTATGGCAGTTACCACCCTTGACCTGAGGTAACATCTTTGTTTCAGGAGCAAATAGCACCATTTTCTTTGACTAACCCTGACTTCTTTGATTTTCTTACATTTTATAAAAAAAAACATCTGACACATCGTTACTTAAATTAAACATAACTGAGAACCCCATTAATTCTCCAAAGCTATAAAGGAGCATAACATCTGAGCAATAAAATGTTCCTCTGGGGAAATTTATCTCTGTTGTCATGAAGTAATAAGCTAAAATGTACACGTTTTGACTGAATACCTGGCGCTGCAGATAGCACACTGCCTTTATCTGCTCCTGAAGTCAGTGGGCTAGAGATTCCGGTTGTTTCTGAGAGCAGAGGGGAGCGTAGTGAGTTTTGCTCCCTGTCTGCCCACTCACAGTCCAAGGTGACAAGCCAATATCCTCCTCCTCAGACGGCCCTCTTCCCTGACCTAGATTTCTCACAAAGCTCTAGGAAAGCCCACATACATGTTCACATGCTATCCCTTGTTCTCCTTTTGCATGTTCCGCTCTGTATTCTTATGACATTCACGCACTCGTGCATGCACACAATGATTTCCTTGCATTGTCAGAAAAATACTCAGAGACTTACATAAGCGGGAATGGAAGCGAATGCATTTGCGCACACACATATACCTTTAAATTCCATCTCAGTACTGGCAGGGAAAGTCTCCTTGAATGATAATATTCCCATTTGAGAGGAGACCGTCTACCGGTGGAGGAGGAGGAGGGTGACATATATGGAGCGCGTGTAGACGACAGTCTGTTAAATATTCATGATTGTGCACTTGCGGCTTGACATGTGTACGACAGATGCTCGCCGTGAGTATGTGTGTGTGGGTATGTGTGGGTGGGGGATGTGTGTGTTGCTCGTTTCTTGTAGGTAAGGAAAGGCCTTGGTTACACTGGGTTGGTGTGTGTGTGTGTGTGTTGTGCATCTGTGCGGAAGCCGAATAGATTTTGGCTGGTACACCTGTTTGGCTTGATGGTACACATTAGGGGAAAATGAAGGGGTTGGAAGGTACAAAATGGATCTGGGTAATGCATGCACTCTTTACTCGAGCAACATAATGGAAAAGTGTATTTATCACACTGTGACTCCAGCCAAAAGTTTGAAAACAAGACTAAATTTGGAAAAAGAAAGGAAAAGTGCCTGTTGTTTTCATGTTAGTGATTTAGGTTATGGTAAGTCATTTTTGGGGGGCAAGGTTTTAAATTGCAACAGTGCATGTTTTTTTTCTTTTATTTATTTCATTTTTTAGGGACATTTTTATGTTTTTTAGGGGTTTTTGAGTACTTGTTTATGCTACATCCCAGAGGCCAAAAACCAGGAATTTTCACATGTAGTCATGTTTTGTATGTGTTACAGTTGTCTTTGATTGATTGGTTGAAAATGCCAGTAAATAACCTATAATTTTAAATACATATACAGTATGTGTATATATGTATATATTGTATTCACATAAAATAAAACATTTTAGAGCTTGGAACACTATAAATTCCACTTGTTTTAAAGGGGTTATCGGAGTAAATGTGTAAATATGATTATTTAGGGTCTTGATGAAAAGTCTATAATGTACTTTGGTAAAAAAATTCTCAATGGAAGTGTAAAAAACTACAGTGCCCCACACATTACATTCAGGAAAAAATAGTAAGCTAAATCAAGTGCAATTCAGTCCCTCGATTTTCAGAAATGTGCACATGATTTATAAATTCCCCCCCCCCAAAAAAAAAAACCTACTCACTTCTTCTGTAGATGAATCTATGGATGATTTGCATGAGTATAGTGTAGATGCGTTAGGGAAGATATAGGACACTTTGAAATCAAATAAAAAATGTTGAGGGGATAAATTGCATTCTTAAAATTGTTTTGGATATTTTAATGTTTGTTTTATCTGAATTTATTTAATGTATGTTTTATTGAAATCCGTAGAGGTTTTCTAAAGCCCTTTAATGGGCCCTGGCCCCCTGGGTGAGAACCACTGTTTAAGATTTTAAAATGTATATTATTTATCTATATTGTTTTTAAATCAGTGTCATTATTTACAGTAGGTTTGACAGTATGCCTCACTAGTATTGTGTGTTTTAAATGAAGAATATGCTTTTTGTATGTCAATAGCTCTATTTTGTGACTGGCTATTCTGAATCGATCTGTCCTGAGAAATATCCACTACAGTAGAAGTGGGACAACAATCCTGTGTCTCTCTTATATGTAATATAGCCATTGCAGCTAATGGAAAACAAAGTTTAATTTGATGCCCATTTCCAAACTTTTGTGGCAGGCTGTGGTACCACAGTAATCCATCATTAAGACTGTAAATCAAACCCTGATGAGTGTTATCGATTCACATCAAACATGACTCTGCAAATACTTCACGGTACATTTACACAGAGCCACACCATTCCTTTATGCTTCAGATCACTTTTACTGTCATTCCAGAGAATCACAAATTACTAATCAGCTCCTGTTCCACTTCTGATGAGTTTGTATTTGTCTGCCTTCAACTGCAGATTGCTTATAATTGTAGAAGTCCTTGCAGAGGCACATTTCAGTCTGGAGGAGGTCGAGGAACAGTGTGTGATCTCCTAAAAAATTGCCAAGTGCTGCTCCATGCAGAGTCTCTTGCTTCAGTATGTCCTTGAGAACAATTCTTTACAGTTTTCAGTCTTATTTGAGCAAGTGAATATTTGAGATGGAAGGCTCTTTGTGGTACTGTATCCGTCTCAGAAAAAAGATACAAAATTATCACTCCCTGTAAGGTATGCAATCATAAAGGTACATCTTTGTACCTTATTTAACCCTAAAGTGTACATATCATTCCTATTAAATAACATAGTACTTAGAAGAATGTGTTGCAGGCACAGTAAAGAAATGATTCCAAATAGATAATAATAAACAATTAGGCATCAGAATGCTTCTCGAAAGTCAGAATCATAGCCAAAAACTAAATTGATTCAATAATAATAATATTGTAATATTATAACATTTTAAAACAACTGTTTCCTTTTTTAAAATGTTATTTATTTCTGTGATGGCAAAGCTGAGTTTTCAGCAGGACTCATTATAATAATCATATAATAATAATCATAAATTCAAAACAGTTGGGAAAGAGTGGAACCAAAAAACTGCACTTTTGTAAAATATCAAAAAGTCATAAAAGTATTTACATTTAAGGCACCTTGTTAAATAAAAGTATTAATAAATCTTTGATCATTTTCATAACCTGTAATACATTGCCATGCTGGCTACACTAACTTCAATCACAAAATGATAGATTTTTGTTTATTTTCAATTTATTTTGAGAAAAATAGTATTTATTGGTTATATTATTGGTTATCATATAGGCCAGAATTTTCATATCTGTTTATTGCTAGTTAAGATGCTTCCTTAGAATGCAGCCCAGCGGCTCATCAGGTTTTGTAAAGCAGTGGTGGTATTGTCTCTTTGTACCCTTGTGTAAATATGAATGAGGCTTATTTTTATATTTTGGCCCGCTAATGCACACAAGCAATTACAGTCTCATTAGAACATGTCTTATGCTCAGGGCTTTGAACGGGATGTGATGAGTCTGTATCAGCGGGGCACTTCACCACCAGCAGAGAGCAATATCACACACGTGCAGTCGCTGGGGGTCAATATGACCGAGTCTTATCAGAACATGAAGAATAACAGCCCTGAGGTGGCACAATAGGGAAACAAGGAGTCATTGTTGTGTCCAAGTGTTTGAGGGTGAAGTCTGGGCCAGCAGGCTGTTAGCTGAGGTGTGAGAGTAACCTTTGTGATTCTTCCTGGACTATAATAGCTTCATGTGGTAGTTAGCTGGTTTCTAGTTAGTTCAGGAAAAATAAGAAATGTTTACCATTTAAAATCTGACTGCCAGTAAGTTATGTCATTTGTAAATAAATAACTTCACTCTCCGCACCTCACCTACGTGACAGAATGACTGACCACAAAAAACAGGAGATGGAGTTTGCTGCCCACTTCAGTGCCTTAGTTCATCGGAAACCTGCCCTTCTTTGACTTCACCGAGGAGTTATCGCACCGTTCAGTATAGGCGCCAGCTATCATTGCCCCGTGGATCTCCCGGACACCATAGGTTGAACTGGGAGGTGGCGATATATTCCTGCCTAGGATGGGTTCAGGTCCAGGAGGAGAGAGCGTCACGATCCGCCGTTCCGAGAGCACCATTCGATTCGGATAGGAGAGTCGTTGTCAGGTCCGGTGTCCAAATCACGGCCAGGAGAGTGGTTTTTGGGTCAGAGCCCCGAATCACGGTCAAGAGAACTGTTGTTAGGTCCAGTGTCCGTATCGTGGCCTGGAGGGCTGTTCTCAGGTCAAAGCACTGAATCACGGTCAGGAGAATGGTTGACAGGTCCGGTGTCCGAATCACAGCCAGGAGAGCTGTTTTCAGGACAAAGCCCTGAATCCAGGCCTGAAAAAAGACTGCTCCTATTTACACCATATGACCCAGGGCCGGTACAGGCGGGAGACCTCCCCAATATTTTTTTGGGGGGGAGTAGGTGTGCCTGGGTCCTGATGGGGAGGGGTGGGATGGGGATCGAGCCATGGCCGCCTGAAGGTCCAGATCAGCCGTGGCTGCCCAAAGGTCCAGGTCCGTCGTGACCGCCCAAATGTCCAGATCTACCATGGCCTTTCGAGGTTCCAGATCCGCCATGGCTGCCCAAGGGTCCTGATCTGCCAGGGATTCTGCAGAACCCCGTCATGCCTTGGAGGCCTCCAGAGACTCTGCCCCTTCCAGCCTCCAGGGCACCCTCCCTCGATGTTTCTTAGTCTGCGTGAGGACACGTCTTGTTTCTTGTCTTGTTTTTCTGTTTTGCTGTCTGGTTTCTTAAGTGTTTCATCTTATTTGGAGTTTCTGTCTTGTGATTATTAGTTGATTTTACTCACCTACGACTCCACGACTTTCACTCTCCACACCTCACCTACGTGACAATAGCATACTGTTTAGGGTATAGTTTGCAATTTGTAGCCTATACTAATACTTTTGTTTTTCAGGAAAAGTAGCATGCATGATGCAATAATGAGCATTTCACACATAAGCTTGTGACACGGTGTTCACTTGACCTTATTAGATTGCATAATTTGCAATTATGCATTCATGCATTTTTTACAAATGTCTTTTGGCACTCTAAAAGCTAAAAGTTTGTGGACAGTGTTGTCCTTAGATTATTTGGCATTTGGAAATGGAAGGTCAAGTCAAATCCATTGCATTATGGAATACACCATTCCAAACACTTTGCATGTATGCTGCACATTTTGGTGGATCATTTTGAAATTCGGATAAATAATAAAGATGCTTTACCCCAAGTTCATTTTAGTACTTAAATGCTACGTAATGCCATTAGTACCTTATGTATTTGTACAGTTACAGGAAATGTATAAATAATATAAAAATAATATTAGATAATAATATAAGGCTATATCTGGGTTCAAATATCTATATTTAAGTGTGTACGCAGATTTTTCTGCTGTATAAGCACTGCCAATGCAGAAGGATTTGAGGCTTAAAGTCCATGATATCATATGGATCAGGCATCATATCAGAAGCACAGCATTCTCAATTTCCCTGAGTGACCCTTGAATCGCCAGTGCATGCGTTTGCAGCTCAAATCAGGCTGGGTTTGTGCATCCTGAATTAGAAGCAGTGTGCAGTGAGGTGTTGCGTCTGCCGCTACATTCACACTTTTGAGGACGTGTTAAAAACTCCACCGCTACAAATATAGAGTGTATAGTTCAGGTTCCTTCAGACAGCGGGGCCATTATTAGCATTAGATGAACACCGGTAACGCTGCAGATTACACGTGAGCTCCGCGAAAAACTCCATGGAGGAGAATGAATGTGCTGCTTTGTCTGTGTAATGATGTCCCTGCGCTCGCCTCCACCTGTTCGGCTTCACTGCGTATCGTGCGATTGTAAGAGAGGAAGACAGGTGTGGGAAGAGAGAGAGAGCGGTAGACTAAAAGCTAATGATACCGTCAGCAGCCCTCGACTCTTTGAAGAATCTCCCAGCACTATGTGCAAGTGAAGTCGACAAACACTCCATCACTGTCAGCTCTCAAATTCACAGGGAAAGCCTGTTTCCTCCAGTCAACACAAATCTCAAAAAGCCCTTTTGTGTCCGTCAGTCTCCAACACTTTCATTTTGACAGGTAAACACAAGAAAAGGTAATCGACTCATGCTCGGGGAACACAAAGAGGAAATACCAGATCTGGTTTGCGTGGTCGCTAGTGTACATTTGGGATATTTTCCTTTTCCCATTATTGCACTTTTTTTTCCCAGTCTGGGGTATTTAAGCCTCCAACTTATTGTGCCTTTGAGGAAAACGCAATTTTGGAAAATAGCAGCAGCATAAAGGAGGGGAGTATTCAAAACCCTAAATTGCAAATAAGAAATGTTAAATTGCTGGAAAAAAGTGCACTGCAAAATACACTTCTTAAATGCTTTTCTTAATTTTAGTCTGATGTTTCTCAAAATCATTATAACAAAATAGCATTATGTTTTCAAGTGTTTTGTTTGCACAGGCAATTTAAAAAAACAACAACAACCAATCATAAAGAAGTAAAACAAATGAAAACCAGTGAAAATTCTGCTTGTGCATTTAGACAAAACATCTTATTTTCATGATTTTATGTATAAAGTATATTACTTAAGATAAAGTACAATCAAATTAGTCTTTTGAGTCATTTGACATTTATTTGAACACAACTCTAAGTTAATGAAAACATCCTACAAAGTTTTAAATCTGAAAGTCCACCGTGTATAAAGTTATTGGCTATATCTGAAATCGCCCCCTCTTACCCTCATTCACTATTCCCTATATTAGTCCACTCATTCAGTTTAATGTGAATGAAAATGAGTGAGTAAATTCAGACACTGAGTGCACGGGAAGGACTGCTGCTTTTGCATAGATTACTTGCTGCTTCATAATCAGTTAAAACAGGTAGCTCCAGGAATTAAAGGATTTATCTTGAATTCCGTCATGGGAAATTATGTATAAACCAGTTAAACAATGTGTTGTATTACACTGTATAACGTCATGAACGAGTGCTTTGTAAAATAAATGGATGGAGAATTCAGCTGTGGGAATTCATTCGGTGCGTGACACTCACATTGCATCATGAGGATTCTCTAGCCTTCCAGTGTACATCGGTTGTACACTAGTTTTAAAGTAGAGCAACAAAATGCTAAACTAAAAAAGTCAACATTTGAACAACTAAAATCTCCACTGAGTTTCATTCTACAACATTTAACGCCATTAAATCATTAATTATGTTGTCATTTAGTCGCTCCAAACCCGTAAAGGGTATTTTGAAGTATGCTGAAAACCAAACAGTTTTGGTTCCCATTTGGCTTCCATTAAATTTGACCTTACAATCAGAGCTGAACAATTTGGTTACTAGAATTCTTCAAAATATCTTCTCTTGTATTTCATTGAAGACAGAAAGTCATGCAGGTTGAGGGTTGGAAAATGATGACTGAATGTTCATTTTTGGTGAACGATTGCTTCACTGCATTGTTATTTCAAAGAGAAACAAAACAGAAGAGAATGTTGCCCTTGCTTGTTTTCTGTAAGGGTCAACTAAAGAGCAAATGCTTGTTTTATGCATTATTTCATGTTTGGTTGTTTGTGTAAATAACGTCAATCACTTAAGCATGTCTATTGATAATTGCTTAAATGTTCATGGTACAGTACAACGTAATACATTTGACAAATTTTCTACGATGGCATGCTATATACAGTATACAATCATCATACCATCCAGGACTATTCCAGCATAAATGATGAACAGTATTGTCATTCTTAACAAACCCCACCAGGGTCATGGAGGTCACGTTATATTGAGAGCCCGTTTTATTGCACAGTATCCCGCCATTATATTAGATGTTCAGCAGTGTGTTGAGACTCTCAAACCTGTAATTGCATTTTGACTAGTCCCACTGGCTGAAACCCAGCATCCGAGCTTTAGGATAATTGACTGCCTGTAATGGAGAAGAATAAAACATCAGGAGAATGAAGGAAGCCGGTGCATGTGAAGAAAAAAAAGCTGTTGGGTGTTTTGCTCTCAAAAAAACAAGTCGCTTTTCTCGCACCTCAAATGTATCTTTGTCTTGAGGGAGACTTGTGGACAAAAATCTGATTAGTTGTGTTTGAGTTTATGGAAAATTATTGCCTTGAATGTTTGCTTTGTCGAGGAATTATTTTCTAAATGTGTAAAAGCAACACGTCTCGCAATATAATGATCCCAGAGGACAATTGTATTGTTCAGTTGCTGAACGTTTAAATCACTGGAGACTTAATGGAGATTTCAGTTATTTTATTTTTATGTATAAACTTTGTCTCAGGTGTTTCTCTTAAAATTCATTAGGAGAATATAGAAAACAAAGATCTAGAGAAAATAGTCACAAATAAGACAAATGACTAGTAAGAGTATAGAGTTATAAAATGAATGAAATAGAAGCTCTGGTCTTGTAAAGAAAAGCGAGACACTGGCGTTTATATTGAGATCTCTGACTTTTCACTGCAGGCTTGGCATTTGATGAATCTGAGCACAGTTTAAACATTGTTCCGATTTCTTTTGAAAATTTAGAAAACAAATGAAATTTTTATGGCCTTTTTCTCGTGAGGAAAAAAAAATCAAAGGAGCTTTTGCCTTCATGTATTCTCCTTGTTATCTCACTGCTGTCTAGAAACAAGCAAGATGTAAAGTAATAGTTCACCCAAAAACTAGTGCTGAAAATCCTTTTTTAGAGCAGATTTGGAAAAAAAAATCATTCATTCATTCATTCATTTTTGAGTGAACTCTTCCTTTAAGAAGATCAAACTTTCATTTGTTATCGTTTATATTTTGAAATATGCTGTAATAGAAAACAGAACAAGTCAACGTTACGCCAACTGAAGTCATTGGTTATTTTCTGTAAACGGCAAGGGTCAGCTCTAGAGCAAAGGCTTGATTTGCGCAAAATCTCCAAGCAAACTGTACTTCGTAAAGCAATGAAATTAGTGTAAAGACAGAAGGATGGCAATCAGAGACCCGAGATCAAAGACACTTGAACCCAAAACATTCTACTCAATTGACTTATAGTGAATTATGCACAAACATTATGTGAACCAAAGGAAGCCAATGCAGGAAAATACTGACATAAGATTTTCCTTTCCAGTTGCTTGAATATAAAATGCTGGGTTAAAATTCAAAGTTAAATAGCCATCTGGTGGGAGATTTGTGGTGAAGAGCAAACACTCGCTATGTCAGGAGAAGCAGAGTTAACAGAAGCCAGAGGCAACGTCCAAGTTTCCAGACTGCAGCTGTTTTCTTGGCGTTACAGATATTTCTTAAGACTGTGGGGGACGCTGACATTTGTGATGTCGAGGCTTTTTTTGTTTTGCAATTATTATTGTATTTCTACATTTAAAGGAACATTCCGGACATCAGTGAACATTATTTCATTTGTACATTTTTTTTTATAATATTTTGTTCTAAAAAAGTGACAGTTAAGAATGATATGAAGATTGCTATATTTCAAACAAACGCTGTTATTTTTAATCTATTCATAAAATAATTCTGAAATAATATGAAATGTATCACTGTTTCCACAAAAAATATTAAGTGACAAAATTATTTTCAACATTGATCAATAGAAATGTTTCTTGTGCAGCAAATCAGCATGGTTTTAAAGGATCATGTAACTCTAGAGATTGCAGTAATGATGCTGAAAATTCAGCTCTAATTTCATGAATAAATAATTAAAAAATATATCTTCAACTTGAAATGAGGTTATTTGAAATTCTAATAATAAATATGTTCTACATTATGATCAAATAAAAGCATTGATGAGCATCAGATGTGCCTTTCACAAGAATCTTAGAGACCCAAAAAATAACAAATAAAATAGTAAACAAAACAATAAATATAAATAAATGAATAAATATGAAAAAAAATAAAAATAAATACAATTTACAATTTTGGAGTAGATCTGTCTAGCTTTTTTTTTGTTTTGCTTTGGAGTATTTTTCCTAGCTAATTGTCAGTTTAAATATGTGCAATAGTACTGAAAAGAGCAGCGCTTGTGTGCACTGAAAACCCCCCAAAATCATCTGCTTATGGAACAACACGAAGTTGTGCAAAATACGACAGCACAGTCATGTCATAATAAACTGATAAATTTTAAATATTTATGTTTTTCTCTTCATAATGACTGTGACGCTTCTGTTCAGCTGCAGTTCATTTTCACCTTTTTACCTCGTTTCATTCTTTCTCTGCGTCGTTTCGCTCTCCCGTTTTCTCTTTCTTGTCTATTTCTGAGCTTAAGGGCCTGTAGCTCTGCTCGTCTCTGCTTCTGTTAATCAGCATAACCTTTCTGTGTGCTTTGTCGGTGACACACAGGCTGGCATAAAAAAGATGGTTCTCAGCATCTGCGCCAGCTTCGCGCTTTCTCTCTCAGCGCCTTTCGATTTCCATCGCAGGAAAAAGGCAGCTCTGTAGATAGCGGACGATTTCTGTTTGAAGTCTATCATCGGCGAGGAAGAGGAAGAGGGATTTGTGGATGAGGAACCCCACCTTTCATTCCACAATGCCTTGCCCTGAGGGGGGTTATCCTAATTAAAGCACAGGCATGCTGGTATAGGATGGCACAGAGGCGTATGTAACTGTAGGTATTCGGCCCTGGTGGAAACTGGCACAGACGGAGGAAAGAATCTCTGGCTGGTGGACTTCAAGATGGCTTTCTCTTTGCTCTTGTTTGAGGTTTTGATCTATATGGATTGTAAGGTATCATGGCCTCATGGTCGGCTATGTGCTGCAGGGTTGATATCCTGAATCTGTGGTTTAATTGCCCGACTTCTGCCAAGAAACCGCATCCTAAAGAGATCGCTGCACACTGCCATCTTGAAGCGTGTCTCTAATTGCATGAGAGGCTCCCTTGTGTAAACCCTACAGAGAGAACTAGGAGAAACTCCAAAAGTCAAAAGTGTAGGAGGCTTTGAATGGGATCTCTTGGAAACTTTGTTCCTCAAAAAAAAAGACTGCTTTTTAGATAACCCTCAAAAAGGTTACATTATATGTAGATGAAAAGCCAAGCAGCATTACTATAATTTGAAACCAAATTCAAGAAGTTCATTTGATCAGTATTCCTTAAATAGTTTGCTCAAAAACCCTAACCCTAACAATGAAACTTGTAGCTTGTAACTAAATAAATTAAATGATTACAGAGCGGCTGTTTTGTAGTTGTTTATATAACTACATTACAATATAAAAGGTCTGCAAGTTTATTTTTTAAATGTTTTTGACTTTAATGTCTCTTATGCTAACTGAGGATGCATTTATTTAATCAAAAACACAGAGAAACTGGGTAAAACCTTATTTTAGGGTCTCTTAACTATAGTTGCATATTACTAGAATATTAGCATTCATTAGTAGTAATTAAACACATATTAATGTCTTATTCTATATGCCCAATCTTACCCAATACCTAAACTTAACGACTACCTTACTAGCTATTAACGAGCAGCAAATTGGAAATCTATTGAGAGGAAAAAGTCATAGTTAATAGTGAATTCTAAAGTTCCCTTTACATTTGTGGCAATATTGTGAATCTGTATTACAATTTTAAATATCCATTTTCTATTATAATCCAGTCTTCTATTTCACAAGAAATCATTTTAATGCTGATTTGCTGCTCAACAAAAAATGCATCATTAGTTGCAGTGTTGAAAACATCAATGGTTAATATTTTTGTGGAAAGCCTGATACGTTTTTCACGGTTAACTGAAGAAAAGGATGTTCAAGAGAACATAATTTATTTGAAATAGAAATCTTTTGCAACGTTATGAAAGTTTTCACCACCACATTTGATTAAATTAATGCATCTTCACTTAATGAATTTAATAATAATAAAGCTGAGCCTCTAATTGTGTATTTGTGTAGTTGTGGGGTGTGTCAAATCAATCACTTGTTTCCCTGACAGTTAGGATGCTGTCTATGTGGGCAGCTAAAATGTTTATGAGCAAGATGAAATTCTGATATGATTTTAACAACCTCTCAAATTTCACACAGAACACTTTTAAAACGGCCACCACATACCACAAAACAGGCAAGGAGGAGGAAATCGAACCTAAAGCGTCTTAAAAGGACAATGTCCCCGAGGTGCTGATGCCATTTGCACTACAATTGTCAACTATATATTTCCTTTCCTGCCGTTTTTCATTCTGTTTTTATGTCTGCTTCTGTGATAAAGATGTCCAGTTTCGATCTGGTGTGACAGTGTAATTGAGCAAGTCGCACTTCTCTCTGTGGGTTGGCCATCAGAAGACATCTTGGTCATTCTCTGGCTCTGTTGTAAATCCCAGCACGGCCTTGACTCGCTAAACCTGTCTTCCAGCCTATTTTTGCCTCACCTTGTGTTTATTTTCTTCATAGCGCTTGGCAGATTTATCTACGTTCTTCTCTGTGTTTTAAATGGCGAACAGCTTATGTCATAACCTGTACGACTGGCTGTACCCTGCGTGAATTGTAACACTTTTCAGTTTATGTCTCTCTTTCCATTCTCTTTATTTCCTGCCTCCACCTTTATTGCTGAGACGCGCAACCTTGGCTTTAGGACGAATGGTCATGCGGAATGACAATGAGGGCAGAGACAGAAATGTCACTGTAAAATAATTTTTGGATAAAAAAAACTAAAAAACTTAGCACTTTTACCAACACCTTCATTATTGTTTAGGAAAGAAAATGTATGGAAGCTTGTTTCTGCTAATGAAAAAATACAGAAAATTTAATTACAATTTGGACTTCTGCCTCAGAATTCTGATATTACATCTTACAATTAATAACATGTAATTGAGAAAAAAAAAACTTGTAATTTTTTTTTTTGTAATTGAATACATCTGTGACGACAGGAACAGACAAGGTTGGATCCATATGCTGGCTTTTATTGAAGGGCACGGTCATACAGGTGGGGTCAAAACAACGCCAAACTGGGATTGCACAGACAGTAACATAAGAGATAAATCCAAAAGGAATAGCTAGGGTCGGTCGATCGGCAAACAGCAGGCAATTTCGGTACATAGAGAAAGAAATGAAAAAACAAAAGACAGGGGAAATGCTTGGTAAGGGAGGGAAACACTCACAATACTCAGAGATTATTCACTCTCAGATGAACACTTTATAAAGGGGAGACAATGGGATAAACGAGGGGAGGAGTTGATTAATGAGACAGTACCTGCCGAGACAGTACCTGCTCTAAGTTCGTAGGAGGGCCAAGGCGGAGCAGGCGGGACAGAGACCCTCCAGAGCGGAGCAGACGGCCGAGAGACCCTCCAGGGCAGAGAAGATGGTAGAGATGCCTTTAAGGTTGCAGGTGGTCTCTGTGGTTGGAGCAGGGCAGGGCGAGAGTTCAAGAGTGGTCACTCTGGTTGCAGTCTTTTGTGGTAGAAGTGATAGTTTTGCCATACTTGCAGAATTTACAGGTTTATCTATATGGAGTTTACACAAGACTAGATAATGATCTGATATATCATCGCTTTGCTCAACACCATTAACATCAATTCCATGTGACAGAACTAAATCTAGAGTATGATTTCGACAGTGAGTAGATCCTGATA
>JAUMHI010000033.1:14317704-14331540 GCA_032359435.1 Enteromius unitaeniatus | reverse complement strand
CACAGGGGATTTATAACTATCACATGTTTCTCTAGATACTGTTACATGCAGCACCATAACTTCAAACGAATTATATTTAAAGCCAGTCTTCTGAGAAATACAGAGAATATTGCTATAAATTGTAGCAACTCCACCTCCTTTGCCTTTCAGACGTGGCTTAATTTTATAGGTGTAATCCTGGGGTGTAGACTCAGGTGAGGGGGATACCAATCTATCCTAATTAGACTGAAACTCAAACCTCAACCCCCATCCCAGTGGAAACTCCCAATTGGTTAAAACACGATTTTGGGATGCGTCCAAAGATGAGTTTAAAACTCAGGACACTATTCAAGTTACAAACCTCCAGATTCAGACTGAACTGGTGAACTTGATTTAAATGTTAATCTCATTGATGAACTCAATGCGAGAGTTAATCTTTTGATTAATGGTTGTTCAAGTCGATGCAATAGCACCTATTGCTGTAGAATTGTGATTTCACATTTTCATTCTCTTAAACTCACTCTCTCCTTACTTTCTCTCTTTTGCAACTCGTACGAATGCGTGTGTTTGTGTTAGTTTAGTTTATGTGTCTTAGGTTTATCCAATAAAGCTGTATTTATAATTGAAAAGAGAAGTATCTTGTGTTTTGTGCTTACAAGTTAATGACTTGCCGATCTTGCTACTGTGCTTATTAAAAGTGTTTAACACTATTATCTGGATTTTAATATCCAGCTCAGAGTTGATGTTATACGGCTCATTCACTGAATTGCAGACCTACTCGGTGAGCCCCCGTAAAACAGTGATTCTGTTCAAATTCCCTGTAGAATCTGAAATGATTCTGATTTGATTCAATCTTTATATTTGAGCTAATTTTAATCTTATAATTGTGTGGTTTTATAGAATTGTGAGTTCACATTTTTTCCTCAGAATTCTCAGAATTTTTACATTCATAATTAGTTTCATCTACTAATTAATAACTTACAATTTTGAGAAAAAAAGTCTATAAGGTCATTAGATTTATGAGTTTTGAGCAAATTGAGCAGATTTTTGAACAATTACCACTCCCCTAGTGGTATCTTGCACTTTAGATTTTTTTTCTCAGAATTTTGAATTTACATTTCGAAAATCTGAATTGTATTTATTCTTTTTGTCTTCTTTTTTACTCTTAGTTTACATCTCACAATTAAATTAAAATATATATATTTTTATGCATGCTGGAAAAATAAGCTTCCATAACAACCTGTCCTCCAACTAATACGCCCGTAAAGGTCGTTTGTACAAAAACGGTGAAATATGACCAGAGTGTAAACTAGAATTGCGTCCCCTATTGGCAACAGGCATTTACATATTGATATTTTGTACTATTTTATTGGCCATGTGATTCAAGGTTGGTGTAGCTTAGTTTGTAAAGAGATGTGATTATGTGATCATGGGTTTGAAGCAAGAGAACGCAATCCTACAAATCACAATCAGATTTTGCACAATTTTGTAATGGGTTTAGTAGTGGGTTAGGTGTGGTCATTCATACAAATTAAACCTAGTAAAATATGTTTTAATCACTGTTAGATCGCTGTAAAACTCTACACATTGCATATAAACAAATGTGCATTTTGACATGTAGTCAAATGTCATTTCATGACGACAGACGCAATACGACACTGTCATTATTTTAATGCCAGCTAGAGGGTGCGTACCTTTAAGACATAAATATTGGTCGTAATAAGGTACTTGCACAAACGACCTGTAGAGTAATTTTTCATTGGAAGACAGGCTCTTCCATAAAAAAAGGGAAAAGTTTGACCAGGGTAACAATGAGGAGACAGTGGTAGCACTGAAGCTGGAATATTTAAGTGAGATGTGCAGAGAGAGAGACAGATGATGGGGAGAGAGAGACAGACACACTGAATACAAGTTTCATTGGCTGCATAAGAGCTAAAACCTGTCAAAAAATAAAGCGCCAGACTTAAAAGATCTGCGTAATTAATAGGACTATGAAATGAAAACTGATAAAGTTCACCACGGGATGTCACAACTTTGCACGCGTTCAGACAAACTCATTCAAATGTGAATTTGCTTTTGATTTAGCGATTGTTTTGATGCTGTTATTCTCTTTGTCTTTCTCAATAACAGACGGATCTGTCTCTCTTTATGCGAGCCACCCACTCATGCAGCAAGTGTCATCTGTATGTGTGGCATATTAAAGGCCTGTGGGATCTCATTAGGGTGACAGACGCAGGGCTTACTCTCCCTCCCTTGGATTACCATGTTTGTGCCATGACGGGTTCAGAAAGTGCAGTGAGAGGGCAGAGGTGGCAAGTGGTGGGTATCAGTGTTTTTCAGTCAAATGTAACATTTGATGTTGTCGTCGAAAGGTGTTTTGATTCTTCAACTATAGGGCACTTTTGACCCTGAAAATAAACTCTCTTAAAACCGACTTTTTACACTTTGATGAGTTCACAGTGTCATTTCCAAATCTCAAATGACTGTTTGATAGCTTTCTGTGGTGGAAGTCACATTTTCTAGGATAAAATGGCTGTTTTATATCTCAGTTTATGTATTGTAGTCATACAGCTAAATAATATTTTCAGTATCTTTGCATATATTTATATACAATTAATACAAATGTAGTAGTTTATACAATTTTAATAATGATAATTTTTTCTTGTTTTAAGGGGAAAATGTCTGGGTCTGGGACAAGGGACAATAATCTTTATCATGATACAGAAAAGACAGACAGACGGACGGATAGATAGATAGATATACAGAAGAAAGAGATACATAGATAGATAGACAGATAGGTACATATGTGGATAGATATAGATAGATTTATAAACAGTGGATAGATAGATACACTTTTATATTACTTTGAAATAATATTTATTTGCAGAACCGTACTGATTTCTTTCTTTAAATGTTTATTTTTGTTTCTTCTTAATAGTTGATAGCTACGTTAATAGACACCTTTTCACACCGTTAATCAACTATTAATTACAGTAACTGTTGCAGAGAAATACACTTTTAATTTGAATATTTGAATTTGATTTTGATAAGCTGGATCATAGCTTAAAACCTTTTTGAGTTACTTCAATTTGTGATTTGGGGTTGCTTATTTAAGAAAGATTTGTTGTCAGTTTTCGGACCATTTGTGAACATATATAGACAGTCATTGTAGCACTGACAGGTTTATCCCGCCAATCCTAAAGTCACAGAAGCACTGTTTACTGTATGGCTTTTATCTCGCCATGATTTAGGAGAAGAATGTCTTCCTCTGAAACCCTTTCCACTGATGTCACTGTTTGGCAGTGTTACTACATTTCTATCTCATATTTTATTATATATATATATATATATATATATATATTTATTTTCTGTTCTAAGCATTATTTCAAGGAGACACTGCCTCTCTTGCCTCCTTGGAGAAAACGTCTCTGGAGTGCTTGTGTGTTTTTTGTGAGCGTTTTTGAGTGTGCTGTGTATAAGGGACTTTCCTTTGTCCTTGGGGAGCAGGTGACTCATAAGTTTAACAGATGTCATAATCGCCCACCCAAACACACCAAAGCAGAGGTGTGAGAGAGTATCACATGACTGAATACAGATCAAGCCCGTCATGTGTGGTCGGGCCAAATATCTGGTTGCTAAGCGTCTAACCCAGTTGCTTGGGTGATGTGTACACATGATAATAAAGCCCCCTGAGCTAATGTGCTTGTATTGTTTGTTTGGGATGAATATGTGAATAATGAAGACATTGTCCTGATAGTATCATCATCATTTTGGTTTCTGTCAACAAGCACGGGTCCTGCCGGAGCAAAGACTTTTAATCATCCATGACATGCAATCTGTAGAGCCGCTTTTTCAGGCCTTGTTGACAACAGGGTGCTTGTTATGTCAGTCTTGAGGTCAATAGGTTTTATGCATGATGAGTAGACAGCATAGTTTTGTGTGAAGGTGAAGTGTTGCTTTAGTGGACAACTAATGTCAACAAACAGAATTGAAAAATGGTTTTCTAATCTTCCCATCTACTTTCTTAAAAAATAAAAGTACTTAAAAGGTTACGTCCCCCAAATTGAAAAAAAAAAAAACCTGCAAGACCTTCGTTCATCTACGGAACACAAATTAAGATATTTTTTGATGAATTCGGAGAATTCTCTGACCCTACACAGACAGCAAGGACAAACGTAGCAAGGAGACTGATAAAATATTTCACATGGCATTAGTGGTTAAATTTTAGAAAGCTACGCAAATACTTTTTCTCCATGTTCTGTGTCAGCAGGACCATATTGGCAGATACGTTGTTTACTCTTTGATCTGATTGTAAGCAATGTATCCCTAGATTGTATACATTGTTTAGGTATGTGACACTCTAAAACTGGCAGTGTAGGGTGAAACGGAGGAGATGAATTGTTGAATAAAGTTATTTTTGTTTTCTTTGTGCACAAAAAGTATAGGTTTGCAAATTTGAACCACTGATGTCACATGGATTATTTTAAAGATGTCCTTGATTATTCTGAGCCTTGATTGTAAGGATCCTTGTCGTCTATGGCATGGTCAGTAAGCTCTTGGATTTCAGCAAAAATATACTAAATTTCCAAAGATGAACAAAGGTCTTACAGGTTTGGAACGACATGGGTGAGTAATTAATGACAAAATTGTAATTTCTGGGTAAACTATTCCTTTAAAATGTTCTTTGTGTTGCCATAGAAGAACCATAATTGGTTCCAAAATAATAAGCAGCAAATTAGGAGTTTATTGAAGCAAAAATCATGCTTAATGGTTTGTTACTTGTGAGAATTGGACCTTAAAAAGTGTGAACACAAATTAATAAGTTTTATATCTAAAGTTTATATGAGCTCAATTTTATTCATGGTTTTCATATACTTTTAGTAATTTTCTTTTTTAGGGCTATTATTATAATGTCAGAGCAACCGTTTCTTGGTAAGCATGCTAACCCTGCTGAAAAACCAGCATATGCTGGTTAGGTATGTTTTAGTGCTGGGATGCTGGTTTAAGCTGGTCCTTTGCTGGTTTATGCTGGTCCTTTGCCAGCATGGAAGTCTGCTTTTAGTTAGCTTTCAGTAGCCTTTTTAAGTTTAGCGTCTTAAGTGTGGAAAAATATATATAGGAAATGTTTCAATTCTACACTATAGTGCTTCCAGATTTAAGTGTGAAGAATTCATAAATGTAATATTTATTGTTCCAATTTTAAAGCAGTTAGATCATTGGTCTCAAGCTCAATTCCTGGAGGGTCACAGCTCTGCACAGCTAACCCTTATCAAACACACCTGATCCAGCTAATCAAGCTCTTCAAGATTACTAGAAACATCCAAGCAGGTGTTATATGGAGCTAAACTCTGCAGAGCTGTGGCCCTCCGGGAACTGAATTTGAGACCACTGAGTTAGATGCTTCTGTACTAGTTAGGAGTTTTTTTGGCATGGAAACAGCAACACAGGAGAAATTTCAGCTTTTTTCCCTTGGAGACAACATATCAAACTCATTAATAACCAATTTAAAATTCATTATAATTCCAAAATGTATGCAAATTAGAGGACTTAAACTTGGTGATAATACCTTTGCAGAAAATAATGCATAGCTATTATACAAACCAGCATGTCAGCAGGATTTAATTAACTGACAAATAAACAACAAGCATGTTTAAGAATATGAATTAAACATCACCAGTGTTTACCGTACACTAAACTACATTTCCTTAAGACTGATTCAAGTGAATCATAATTTGTTTGATTGTTTTTGCTGGATGTGCAAATGTTTTCTATTTTACACTTCAACAATGCAGATTCCCTTCGAATTTGGAATAAATAAATATTGCTGTTTAATTTGTTTCCCACTTCCAATTTTCCCCAGACAAATCGCCGATTCAACCCTGCGCACTAATCAGCCACAACACAGAGATGGCTTTCCAGCGAATCAAGGCACTTGACATTCACATCTGCAGAGGTCTCATTATCCAGACGGCACCGTCTTGCCTGTATCCGTCTCTTCTGAATGCATTTTGGCTTTTACAGCCTTCTCACTTCCTGCTCCATTATCTGTGTTATCTTCCTATCCCTCTCCCTGTCGCTGTGAGGTAAATGCGGAATGTCACACTCAATATTCCGGACGTGCCATGATTAATTCCCTAGAGTTTCTCTTGGCCAGTTTACTAGCGGCCAGCCTGTGGTCGTCGGACGCTCCTTTGTCTCCTCCAATTCCCATTACGCTTTGCTGGCACTGACCTAATTTCCTCGCCACCCGCTCGGCTTCCAACTCGGAGCCCACCACTGTCACCGACTGAACTGCCCCACAGGGACCCATTCACAAACTGATGGGCAGTTTTATAGCCTGCCGTTTTATAGCTATTTTTTTATTCTGAATTGTTTCAGTCAGCTAGCTCGGCTCATCTTTCGCTTCTAACCCCCAGGGTGCAGCAGTGCAGGGAGTTCGAGAATCAAACGCATCTCGCCGTATTTACCGCCTCCATAAAAAAATACGCCGCAACAGTTTGTCAACTTTGCACCAGCAGAGGCATTTGTGACGCACCGACCGAGGCCATAATCTCCTAAAGATGTGAGGTGATTAGTTTGGAAATAACACTGCTGCTTCAGGGACACTAGTTTTATGGGCCGAAGCTCCAACAGACGTATGGAAATACAACTTCTGAGACGATTTTCTTGAGGTGGTCTCTCCGCTCCCATTTTCAATCTGATAAATGTCTGTTCCTGCCAAGCATATTCCGGTCGCGAGTCACTTGTGTGTTGTTGCGCTGCCAGCGTTGCCGTCCTCGTCCAAGCATAACTTTCCTGGCAGAGCTACAGGATAGGGCTTTGAAAAGCTTCTTTTCAGCCCGCCGAAGGTTCTTTCAGCCCTTGTTTCAATAGATTGGTTACCCACGCAAGCCCTGACCTCCATTCAGGTTCGACTTATTCTCGGATTATCTTCCCTGCTCTCTGTTTCTTTTCACTCCATCACCTATCTTTGGACTTAATGGAAAATCTGTCTGTTGTGGCGGCCTCTATTAGCATGAAACATGGCCATTCAGCTTTGGCTTTTGACCGGGCGGTGATGCTAATAGGTCCGAGGGAGCAGCCGGGGAACCCCGTGGCAGGGGGATCCCGAGGGTGCGGCCTCTATCACCTCGACGTATCTTAATGCACGTCTTCCAGAACAAATTGGGCTGTTTACTTAAGAATTGGCAGCCGCCCATGAATATTTGATAGCGAGCGACTGTTGATGGCTGCGTACAATGACTCTCTTATCTTATTTAGCCAGCCTGGCAGGCTCACGCCTCCCAACACTTCCCCTGAGAGACAGACGCCGCTGAAAGGGTTTGCAATCCAATACGGCAGCTGCACACCAAAGCCAGCGGTTATCATTGAGAGCGCAGGGCCGCCTAAGCCTTTCCCCCTTTCCCCAACCATCGCGTATACAGGATATTAGCTCGAACCTCTCATATCACCTTTGCCGCAATGGCTAATAATACAGCAGGCTGGAAATCAATGAAGCTGCCCTAGATTTCGACTCGCCGCTCTCCATAAAGGGATCTGGAGGGCAGCTAGGTTTAGTTTTCTCCCTGTTTCTCTCTTTTCTCTTATTATAGGGGAAGAAAAATGGGTGACCGGGACTCTAAGATCATTTCTCCTGCTCTGAAAGTGCTAGCCACTCTCTCCAGGGAGGTGAGTGTTTCACTGGGGTTTATACTGCACTATGACAGTGGCTGTCTCTCTTCATTAGAACACAGGCCTTCGCTCCCTCAGATGGTAATTCAGCAGCGCAGGATTGTGCTGAGTGCGCAGAGGAGGATTCTGGGTGGGCTGATAGAGATGAGAACAGAGCGAGAGCGATGCAATGAGATCGGATTTCGCTCTCCAGGCCAGTGGTGGGCAACATCATCTGCAAAGGACCCCTGAGGCTCTGCGTTTTCGCTCTAAATGCACCTGCCTCAACAATTGGGAAGCTGTGTTTAATGACAGCAGTTGAGCTAAATATGAGCTAAAAATACAATACCAGTAGAAGTTAATTAAGTGGCACACAAAAGTAATTTATAGGAGAATGCAGTTACCATGCTAATGCTGAAGCAGAGAAAAAATATTAGTGTTTTTATTGCATTTTGATTGATAGTATTTTATTTTTTTCAGTAGTGTTTCCGCTAAGCCAAAATGTAGAGTAAAACTAATTTGTCATGATAACTATGACAATAGCAAAGATTTATAAAAAAAAAAAATGGTTAAGTTTTAATTTTCATGCTGACTTATCAAGTCTTAATCATCCAGGTTTGCAGGATCTGTTAATTGTTATTTATTGATCAGATCATTCATCGGCTTACCAACATGCTTCACAGCTAAATAGAGTTTTACATGTAGAAAGTAATTTAGCCTTGCTTTCGTCCAAAGCTGCTTAAAGCACTCATGTAACATGGACAATCCCCTTAGAACAACATGGGGTTCCTTTCGGGGGTTGAACCTGCAACCTTCTGACTGCCAGCACTAAACTATGTTGTGGTGTAGTGGGTAAACATTATGGGCCTAACGTACCTGAAGCAACGTAATAAAAACACAGCAATACTAAAGTACGTATTTTTTATGTCAACATAAAAAATACGTACCAGGCACACGTATTAAACCTGTGTTTTACCACCACTTAGTGAACATTTCTCTTTGAAACAGTGGTGAAACTTGCAGTAAGGTACATAAAACGGTGTTGCAAAAAAAGTGCACAGAGGTCAATTTTTTTTTGAGACCAGGTTTATTTTTTTATGCATTCGTATACAGTACACACATAGGCAGAGGGTGAACCAACTCCAGGGTAAGGCTACGATATGCGCTTCCCTTGGATGCATTTAAAAGAGATTTCCGACCAACCAAGAAGAGGTTTCAATCAAAGTGTCGCCTAGCAACAACCTACACATCACAGTAAAAACACTTTTCTCACTTTTACTGTGCTTTGGCATGGCAGCCAATATAAATAATAAATACAATTGCCTTACCTAATGCAGAAAAATCCTGCGTTTAGACTTGGCATCATATTCGTTGATGATGTCCTCGTTGTTTAGTCCTGTGGTTATGTCACTTTCGATGTGCAGCAGACTCAAAGATGAAAGTCTCTCCTGGCCCATAGTTGAACGCATCCAGTTCCTTACTTGTCGCATTGCTGAAAACGATCTCTTGCAAGTGGCGGCCCCTGGTAATGTTTTTTGAAGTTTTTGAAGTTTGGATAAAATCCAGTCAAGCGTGCCTCTTTCACAAATTCAGTAGATTGGTAAGGTGAGTGCAGTTTCACTAAATCCATCTCGGTACAGGCCAGTTGATAGAGAGGGTAGTCGCATATTTATGACACAGCGCACCTTCAGGATCGCATTTTAGCACTGCATCGGCACTCTTTGCTATTTCCATGGAATGGGTGGAAAACCTGGACTGACACTCACCCAAAAGAGTATTCAAAATAGGAAAGTACAGCTTTTGGGCCCATTTCTCTTGCATGCTTTGTGTGACATTGTGTGATATATATGGTATTCTCTTTGTCCAAGGAAACTTTTGACAACACAGGAATCCAACGTAGCAATTCTTTTCACCGCTCGCTTACATGTGAGATTGCGTTCATCTTCACAGACTGGAATGTCAAGTGAATTACATAATGCTTAAATTTTGATCCATAATTCTTCCCACTTTTCAGTGGTCCTCATACTTTCAAGGCCATTTATTGTAGATTCCATGACATTTGAAGCCTGAGATAGTGTTGTGTCTTTCTTTTGTAATGCCTTGTGCGCAACATGGATCATACTGAAAACATGGTAAAACACCACAAGACACACACAGAACATGGCCTTTTTGAGATGGCTTAATAGAGCGGATGCCTCAATAAACTTACGATAAGGTGGCACAGAGAGCTTGGAAAGAGTGGAGAGCAGGGCTGATATTGAACTCTTTACAGCTGCTATGTTTTTTCGACGACATGCCCATCTCGTGTCACTAATTGCTGTCAGTTCTGCTTTAACTCCAAGATTCTTTTGGTGCTGCTGGTATGCACGGTGAGTGCCTGGTTGTGAGGAAAACACAAACAGACTCTTGAGGATTTGAAAAAACATAGTTTCTGTGCGATTTACTTTGCAGTCATCCACCAAAACGAAAATCAACTTGTGAGCCATACAGTGCATGTACACCGCAGATGGATGGTCCTGACGCGGTTTCTGCTGAACTCCGTTTACATGACCGGACATGACAGCCGCTCCGTCATAACTTTGTGCAATGATGGGTAAAGTCTATATTACCCACGCATCCAG
The DNA here is from genome assembly GCA_032359435.1 of Enteromius unitaeniatus. NCBI lineage: Eukaryota > Metazoa > Chordata > Actinopteri > Cypriniformes > Cyprinidae > Enteromius > Enteromius unitaeniatus. The sequence continues at coordinate 14,321,290 of JAUMHI010000033.1, read as the reverse complement.
AAATCCCCACGTGTCCATAAATTCCAGTAGCATCAGCTCTTTCAGAACAGTCCACGAATCCTAGAAATCGTTCCTTTATCTCCAACCTCTCCGTGAACCTCACGTACACTGCCATTTGTTCCTCTTTGAAACTGCGCGCTTCGTCCACTAGAACTGTAAAAAAAACATTTTCTTCGACTCTGCGTATTATCTTGTCTTAATAATGATGCAGCTATTTCTAAAAATTAATTTTGTGTGTCAGGACTCGTTAGGTTAAATGGGGCATTTAATCGAGTAGAGTGTCTGGCATACCAGTCACACAGTTCCAAAAAGTTCCCACGATTTGCGGAAGCGTCTCTTTCGTTGTGGCCTCTCAGTGCAAGTCCTTGTTTTCCTAAATAAAGCAATATGTCATCAATGGATGCTGCATATTCCCTGTTGTCCTGCACTGTGTGATTCAATTAACTGTGCAGCGACTGAACCAGTAGTTTTGGTTTGCTCAGAACAGTGCCATTGCTCTGTACAGTGACGATGTGGTGCTCCGTTTGCATGTTTCTGTAACTTTGCTAAAATATTCTTCCAGTCACGTACTCCATTTGCAATAAAAGCAGGATCTCGGTATGCACCACTAGAACTGCGCTGGAACAATCTACATGGGAAGCAAAACATCGCATCTGCCTCTTTGCTGTATTCAATGAATGCATATGCCTTGTAGTAATAAGATGAAAAGGAGCAGTTCTGCTTAATGAACAATGTTTTCGGATACTCTGGTAAGTATGGTTGTGATTGTCCAGTGTCCCTTGTGCCCAAATCCCCCGGTGGTGTTCTTTTAGTGGTCAGACACTCTAACCGATCTTCCTGATCAGAAGGCCTTCTGCTGCCACCCCTACCAGCTGTAATGTTATCTGTTGAAGATGAACTCTCTTCTAAGTTTTTTTTCTGATATTTTCACACTTGTATTGGATAGGTAAGGGTTGTTGTTCAGATCATTGCTGCATAATTTTCTTTTTTTTAAATGTTCTTATATCCATGATAACTTAAATTGTCTGCCAGCTTAAAATTATCATATGTTAGCGTAATGCATTTACTAAGCATAAGCTCAAAAATCCCGCCTTTTTAGAAAAGCTCGCATTAAATATTTTTACAACCAATGAATTTATATTTAATGTGATAAAAACTTTATAAAAACATTGTAACCTATTTAATAAAAAAACGGCTTTTCTCTGGATAAAGAACTAGAAGCAGCAGTATGCAGTAGTTTGAGTGAGAATATTAGTGAGTGAGCGCAAATTTTATATTGCTAGTTTCAAGTCCGTGGTCTGTGGCCAGGGAAAGGCTAAACAATCTGTGTCAAAACATTTCATTAATGGTTGTTTAGACTAATAATCAGCATCGTAATGTCTAAAATAGATGGTTAAATAGAAGCGAAACGACAGACCAATCACAATTCAGTATGAAAGCAATACAATGACATCATTCCAGCATTTTGAATGCTAAGCACACCCGACTTGATATATATTTCCCTCAGTGAGGTAATGGCTAACTTTATCTCTTTATTTCCACCCTGTTAATTTTCTTGCCATTGTGCCAATAATCCAGTTAATAATTAATAAAGTTTAAGTGTCTGAGGTTGGCAAGCCTTTCTTTAAAAATACATCCATTTCATTGTGTGAAAACACAAGTAAGTTACAGAGTTCACAAAGGTACTTTTTACTCTGCGGTGTTTTTTAAAATGCAGACTCCTACTAAATGGATGTGGTTAGTAAAAAGAATAGGATACTTAAACGCTGCTTTCTTTCACTTCTAAAGATCTCCTTGTGCTGAATACTAAAGAGCTAAGAACATTAGGTCATCAGGTTAAAGTGACACCGGTGCCGTCATTCCACTCTCTTTCAACAGCTCATTGTCTTGTTGTGAATCTAAATCTCTGTTATTGGCTTACGACATACTGGCGGCCAAGGCCAAAACTGAATATGAGGGCCGATTAAAGTGGAGTCAACTATTTCCCATTCTTTTTATAAGACTTTTCCAAGCACTTCAAATATACTTCATGACGACTGCTGAAATATTTAGACACATGCTCTTCAGATCTCACTGTTCTACTCATTGAATAGAAGCTAATCTGATGCCAGAATCAATCCACATGCTTTCTTTACACAGTCATCTGCTTTTCATCTCAGTGCTTATGTGCTTAAAGGAACCTTCCTTTTTAAACTCTCAGTTATACAAGGTTATTTAATCAGAGTTTGTTTTACAAAGCCTTATGTGTATTTTATTTGCTGTCATGTAAGATTTGACATTTACTGATATAGATTAGACTGCTGCTTCCTAACTGCATTTGAAGGGACACACTTTTGCCTTTTGATTTCAGATTTACTTTAAATTGAACATTTCTAAGTGCATCTTTGAACTTGTCAGCAGCTCATCTGAACATGAATAATGAATGGTTTTCAAGGCAGTATTTGCATGCAATTGCAAAAGTCACACTTGGCCTTGATTACAAAAGCACTGATTAAACCAGAGCAGAGAGAACTTCTTCTCGTGGTTCATCCATGTGGCTCCTCTGAGTCACGCAGCGCAGGAGTTAAACAGAGAACACGTGTCTCAAGAACCCTGTGGCCTTCGTCAGCAGCTAATTAAATCCCAGCCTATTCATTCTGTTTAATGTGGTTTTAATTCAATTACAGGCAGGGTCAGGGAAGGGTTCTCTGAAGCAGTGGAAAGGGAGAGATAGAGGGACGTTGTTGACACTGGACATAGATGACGTGAACAATAACTGCATTAGACTTCAGGACAAGGAGGACAGGACAGAAGTAGATACCAGTTTTACTCAAATGACATTGTATGTTTCAGTTGGCACTGAATTTTGCAATCATATCAGGCTGCTTTCTTTAGCATGCTAATGCAACTTATGAAAGAAGTAGCGAGCTCTAAATTCATAAATGTCCCTAAATCATCCTCTTGAGCTGTATCTTTTCAATGTATCAAACGTTTCAGAAGATCCCAAAACCAGCCTGAATGATTCAGCCTCCTCCAGATTATAGATCTGTCATAGATCTATATATATCTATCACACCATATATATATACATACAGTATATGGAAACACTTTTTTTTAACACTTGTTAACTAACTATGACATTTCTCTCAATAAATTCCTAATTTGCTGGATAGTTAGTAAGGTAGCTGTTAAGTTTAGGTATTGGGTGGAATTAGAAATGTAGAAAAAGTTAATATAGAATAAGGCATTAATGTGTGCTTAATTAGCACTAATAAATGGCTAATATTCTAGTAATATGCATGTTAATAAGCAACTAATATGTGTACAGTAACTTTAATATATATGTGTTGCCATATATTCTGTATATATATATATATATATATAGTTTATATCTTCACTATATATAGTTTATATCTTCACGGCATAAAAACTAAATAATTTTGACTCGTACAATGTATTTTTGTCTATTTCCACAAATATACCCAAACGACTTTTGTTTTGTGGTGCATAGTCACATATGTGTGTTCATATATTTTATATATATATATATATATATATATATATACAGGTCCTTTTCAAAAAATTAGCATACTGTGATAAAGTTCAT
>JAUMHI010000033.1:14281777-14316395 GCA_032359435.1 Enteromius unitaeniatus | reverse complement strand
ACTGAAGTAGTTTCAAGCCTTTTATTGTTTTAATATTGATGATTTTGGCATACAGCTCATGAAAACCCAAAATTTATATATATATATATATATATATACTTTTTTATTTTCTTTTTTTTTTTATATTTTTATTAAAGTGGTCCTTGTCTTGGACACAGAGGTGAAACAACCAATGTTTCCAGAGGTTTGAGATCTTTCCTGGCCTGTAGAATGAAATCAGCCATTGGAAATCTGTAGACCTTCAGTACTATGTGTGCTTAAGGACTAATGCATCATGAAGGACTGTCAGTGTAGAGAAAGATCCACCTGTCTGACCTATTGAATGCAGATCATCTTCAGATCAATAACCAATGTCAGGATAAAATCCACTGGTAGGTGAGGAATACTCTTAAATATATATAGTGTTACATTATGACTATGTATAACATTATTATATTGGCTGTATAATTGGGTATAATGTTAAAAAATGATGTGATTACTTTTATTCATTAGCTAGCAATCATTAACTAGCAATCATGTTCCAAAAGCCAGCTTGAAAACCTTTTTGTTACTTGTCCAGGTTGGTCTATCAGCTAATAACCAGCTTAAACCAGTTCCCAGAACAGCTTCCGGCATGAACTGAATTTTCCTGGAGGGTTTTGTGTATTTAGTAGCTATAAAATCATGCATAATCATAATGCTCTGTTGTTATTCTGTCATGTCTTATGCGGCAAATAAATTTGCTGCTGTCACTCTCAGAGTTTATATGCAAGTGTTGACATTTTATATCAGCACTGAATGTTGATATTGCTATCTGTGAGTCCCGTGTGAGCATGTTTGATGGAGATCATAAACTCTATTTAGAGAGAGTCGGTTTGGCTTTGTTGTTGTTTGCTTTTAAGTGTGATGTGTCGGGAAAAAACTCCCACAAATCCTGGCGAGAGCTAAATGCAAAGCAAATAATGAAAAGAGGAGCAACAGACCATTAACTTTTTTTGCCTTGTTGTGACATAGTGCACAGAAATATTGGGCTATAAGAAAGCAAACAAGGATATAAAGCTATTACTGGACGAGATTAATTGATCTCAAATCCTATAATGGTTTAATTGACTGGAAAATAGCAGATGGTTTGATAGCTGCATCGTAAAAGAAGCTTGTCAGCAGAGCCTTAATAGCCTCTCTGTCCAATTTCAAATATTTCGCCACACATTTTATTTCCGCCGTCCTGCTCTACTGTTCTCTGACTTTTAGAGAGAAACTGCTATAATTTTACTACACACAACTGTAGAGGACTGATTTTTCTTTCTCTTCATCATATCTCTCAGCTGAGTTGGAAAATCTTTCTCTTTCTTTGGCTGCATTTTGATGGTGAAAAGCAACATAAAAATAACACATATTATATTATACTATTAGATTATATTATTTGAATTAAATTAAATGAACAGTTATAGATTTTTATATTTTCTAAAAGTGTCGAGTTGGATTGCAAATGCTAATTCAAAATCACCAATTCTCATTCTGCTGGATCTATCTTTCACTTTTAACACTGTGAATCATCAGATCCTCCTGTCCTCCCTCTCATTGCTGGGCATCACAGGATGATCCTCTTCTTCAAATACACTACATCACCGGGTCCCATCATACTGGCACATGGTTTCTCCTTCCATTGCTATGTTGATGACACACAGCTCTATCTCTCATTTCAACCAGATAATCCAACTGTAGCTGCATGGATTACATTACGTTGCATGGACTGCTTTTCATGAATGAAACAACATCACCTACAGCTCACCATCCAGTTAGGTTCATCATAAATTACCCCATCAAGTTCAGTCAAAAATCTTGGTGTTATCTTCAATGACCACCTACATTTCAAAGACCACATTGCAAAAACTGCTCAACCTTGCAGGTTTGCAATGCACAACATAAGAAAGATCAGGCCCTGCCTAATGGAACATTCTGCAAAACTTCTTGTCCAGACTCCTGTCATCTCTAGATGGGACTACTGCAATGCTCTTCTGGCTGGACTTTCAATATGCACAATCAAACCTTTACAAAAGATTCAGTATACAGCAGCATGACTGGTCTTCAACAAGCCCAAAAGAGCGAGTGTCACACCTCTCTTTATCTCCCTTCACTGGCTTTGAATTCAAGAGTACAGCCACAAGCTCAGCATCCTCCTACTTCCACTTTTTAAAAATCTACATTCCTTCCAGAGGTCTGATATCTTTGAGTGAGTGATGCCTCTTGGTACCACCACAGAAAGGTACAAAATCACTTTCCGGAACTTTTTTGTTCACCGTTTCTGTCTGGTGAAATGAACTTTCCATCCCTATCCAGAATGCTGAATTTATCTGATTTATCTTTCCTTAATCTCACCCAGTCTCGCTTGTACTAATATGTACAATGCCTGAAACTTTGAATCGCAAGTACATTTTTTTTGCCACTTTTTATCACTTATTGTATTCCTCAAGTGTACAGTAAGTCGCTTTGGTTAAAAGTGTCTTCTAATTAAATAAATGTAAATGTCATCTTCATATCATATTTTCTAGTCATATGCAAATCTTATCAATATATAATAGATCCTAGACGATTTAACCATATTGGAAATGCTGGAATGGGGGTCTATACAACATAAGGATGTTAAACAAAGGAAAAACGTCTTCTCAATCCTGACTACCCTCCACAAAGGCAAATGTGCCCTTGCAAATGAAGAAACACGTGCTGAGCACCTGCAGCATCCTGGCCCCTGTTGCACTGAAAAAAAGGGCTGAGCCATCGTTTTTTGCTTTTAAGTGCTGGTGGGTGTGTTCAAAGGAGGAAGGAGGGTGGATGCTATGTGGCAACCATTAAAAATTAATTCAGGCCCCTGAGGTCCCAGACCACCCATCAATCTCCCAACGACCATGGCTGCATCTTACTCTGTGACAGATGCCCTGGAAATGGACAGGTTGCATGTGACTTGAATAATCTCTGGGAAAACTGGAGCACGATCAGAATGTGGAAGAGGGGAGAGGAGGCCAATGGGCTCTGTCTCGGTTAATCCTGAAGAATGGCCGGTAAAGTGGCGGAGGAACGTGTCTCGAGTAAGTCTAGACTGGATGTAGCAAATGCTGAGCGGGCAGAGCTTTAATTGATGAGTGTGCATCTGTCACAGTTTTCTGAAAGGCTTTTGTATTGCTAATGCGAATAAAGAGAGTGCTCGTAAGCAGATCTCATGGCAACAGTTGCCTGAACAGAATGCCTTTGCCAAAGTGCAAAAGGATGTGTGGATGTCTCACAAGACAAGCTAAAAGAGATGCTTTGAAATTTTGCCATTGCCAGCTGACAACCTTTTTTTCTGTGGAATCTTATAAGAGATGTCTAGCAGAATGTTTAGGCTGTTCCTTTATACACTGAAAGTGGTTGATGACTCGTAACCATACTGGTCATCATCAACCTATATGAAGGTATAAATATATTATCAGAGGCAAAATGTGGGAAGTGGAACATAAGGCTCTTAATAGGTTAATATAGGGTTAAATCTGTAATTATTTACTATTATTCCTTTAAGTTTGTTCTAAATCAGGGGTGTCAAACTCTAATGATGATGCAACCCTAATCAAACAAATCTGATTCAACTAAATCAAACCATTATTTGAAAACTACATGGTATGAGTGTTGGAGAAGGGTTGGAACTAAACTCTCTGTGCTAAATCTTTATCTTTTAAATTTTAGCACAGATATATTTTCACTCGCCAAACTCTCTCTAACTGAGTACTTTAAATTAAATTCCGTTAAATAAAATTCTATTATTAAATAATACTTGATTATCCTAATATCCAAATATCAAATACATATATATATATATATATCAGTCTGGCAAGTAAATTAAAACATTTACTAGTCAACAATAATTTAGTTGCCAAGGTGTCCGTAAAGGGTTGCTATACGTCTTATTTGAGTGGCATTTGGGGTGCTTCTTCAAAGAAAAGAGTCATAAATAAAATGAATCAAAATTAAAAATAAATTAATTCTCATCCCCAGAAAAGACAAAAAATCTTTATCTATTATTCACTCAAATATTTGTCTTCCTCCCTACCTGAGAATCATTCATTTTTAAGTGAATAATTCCTTTAAATCCAATCTTTCAAATGTGTGTTTTAGTTAGGCTTAGGCAAATTGGTTTTGAGTAAGCCAATGCTTTTGGTCTTTACTCTGTTTATCCTTTCACATTCAGTGTCTTTTGTACCTAGGAGTCCTCACACCTCTCACCGCACAGCAATAACTCCCTCGGGCAAACTCTACGCACACTATAAGCCTGAAACCTAAATTCACTCTGGGTCTCCATTTTCCTCCAGTTGCAGGTTATGTAACGGACGAGCGGTCGTCATGGCAACCCCTCCACTCCGTTGCCCCGGCGGATGGTTTGATGAGCTGCCAGCAGTAGGGTCACAACTAATGGCATTCCAGCTGTCTGCCATCAGCTATCTGCACCCCGCGTCTTCCATCAGCACTGATCCAGGACCAGACAGCAAATTCCAAACCCCTTAACAAGATCATACTCCTAGATGGTACAGAATTCTGCTCTCAGATCAACATGCTCTCCTGATTTGACCAAAATAAGAGGCTGTTAGAGATTCGACTGGAGGAAGCCCCCGCCTCCACCGGGGATTTACCCAGATGCTTATTAAAGAGTTTGAAGAAAGCAAAGGCAGGAAATACCCGTAGGAAATCAAAAAGGAGGTATTTTTTTATAATGTTCTACACCAGCGCTTCTCAACTCAGCAGTGCACATTTTTTATATCTCCCTTATCTGACAGGACAAGTTCGATGATTTTATTTGATAATGAGTTGATGATTCAAACCAGATGTTTAAAAATGGAAAGCATACAAAATGTGCAGTTTAGTTATTTTTAGACAATTTTACTGATATACTCTGCATTCCAAATGGTTTATTCTATAAAAAAGAACCCCATAATCTCACGTCTCCTTAATGAGATTTCCTGTTTTTTTAGATGTTTCTCCGAGTCTCAAGTTTCTCCTCCTTATTGAAATTTTGATATCAACATTTGCTTCTGAAATGACACCTTACTGGGATCTTCTGCTTCTAAACTGTTTCAATATAACCTCATAGTCTTACACGTGTCTCCTTACTGATAATACCTGCTTCTCAGATGTTTCTGTTATGAAAAAGAACTTTATTATCGTGTCTCTAATGTTACCTGCTTCTCAGATGTTTGTTTCTCTCATGTACATTAAAATAACCTCATAATCTCAAATGTCTCCTTATAGAGATTTCCTATGTAAAAATCCTTCATAAGAAACATTTGATTTCATTTAAACATTTTTTTTTTCAGATGTTTTCACTTTCAACCTGAGCTTTCAACTTGTTTCTGACTTATGATTGCAGTATCTTGTAAAATTTGAGATGTCAAACTCTACAATTCAAATCTCAATATAAACTCAACACGTTCTCTATGATCTCAGCTTGTAAATGACTTGTATATTCTTGCCAAAAATAAATCTCTTTATTATCCATTTCATGCAATTAAAAAAAAAGAAACGTTATGCTTCGTGAATGTTTCTTGTCTGCTTCTCATATATTTCTCTTTATTTATGATTTGTTTTCTAGAGTTTCACGATAGTCCTAACAGTTTCTTAAACTATGCTTACATTTTCCAATCAAAAGCCAAAAATCTCAATATGATCTCTATGGTACTTGCGAGGAATTTTGGGGAAAGCATCTGAACCAATGCATATAAAATAACTCATATAAAAATAAAAAAATATCTTCTGGGTTGAGGAACCTGAGCATAATTAATGACAATCTTTTTAAAGGAGACAAATGTAAGATTACGGGTGTCTTTTTCTCTGGTTTGGAGCTCATTAAATATTGATGATCACCTAAACTTTGAGGTGGCGATACATCAATAGGGCTGACCTATGTTGGAAGAGTAGAAAAAAAATCAATGAAATTAGTAATGCTACTTTGATTAAATTCCAAAAGGTGGAATTCGACAATGTCACTTTAAGAGGCATGTCAAGGACATCACGTCTGCATCTACAGTCATTCGTAATGAAGAGCCTGGAGGTGGTAAGCATTCAAGGAGGTATGAGTAAAAAGTTGCTAAACCAAAATGTATCTCTTGCTCAACAAATCCATTTGCTTTTCTTTTTGCAGCACAACAACAACAGTGATCAAAGGTTTTCATTAAGGAAGTGATGACAAAGGAGCACAGGTCAGTGCTTTTAAGAAATATATGTTTAACCTCGTTACCATCACCGTGGTTGTGAATGCATTAAACATTAGAGCTGATTTATTAGGCACCTGCTTCTGCTGAAGGGAAAGATCCGCCCCCTTCACACACGACCAGAATGAACTAAAAAGAATGAGTTCAAATCAATGCAAAATCAATTTATCTTATTTCACACAAGGCTGCCTCTTAGGGATTAGACACAAGAAACTAAATAGATCAACATTAGCAAAAGGAAACGAGTTTTTATGACACAATGCTCACAAATAATGAGACCTTAAAAAGATGACACTGAAAATGTATCCATAATGCAGCGGGTGCATGTTTATGAATGCCATTGTTAGATTATGATGTTACAGATGAGCAAAATTCACAATTGAAGAATAGGCTCTCTTGAAGATTGTGAGCATGAATTTGAAAAGAACTGGCCACACATCACAGAATGTGAAGAATTGGAAAGAATTTGAACTGAATCTCAAATAACAGGAGTAGAAAATTATACAAAGATATTTTGATTTAAAGAAATGCTGCATAATAAAGAGACCTTAGATGATCTCTTTATAAACTCTGTTTCATGTTGTTAGACTGAAGATGGTGGGGTTATAATTCTAACCGTACTGTTTTGTAAAAAGTATGAAATACTATATCATTTATGGTAAAAGACTATTGTATTCAGCAGGACATCACATGCTTTTACAGGAAACTGTAAAATGTACAGAAATTGATTAATAAGAGTACATTTTAAATATATATATATAAGATGTGTATTAGCAAAAATATTTACGTGTGTATATTTAAATCTTTATATTATAAAATTGTATATTATATATAATATACATATATATATATACATACATATATTATATATATATATATAAATACACAGAGTGCATGCTCATATATTATGTAAAAAAAAAAAAAATATATATATATATATATATATATATATATAAAGTATAAATATTAAGCATAAAAAGTTTGTAGACTGTTGCTAGGGTGTTGCTTGGTGATTGTTTTTGAAATCAAATCAAATCAAGTTCAAGTTTATATATATATATATATATATATATATATTCTTGTTTTATTTTTTGTTTTTAATCCTTTTTTTCTGTAACTACAGTACATGCACATTAGGGTGTTGCATATTACTTATATTCATTCAATGTTTATTGCCTGATTTTTTTGGTCTTCCATTGCAGTTCATTGTTCTTGATAATAAATTCACTGTTGATGTACTTTAAGTGATAATGTGGAATTCTAGTTTACCACCTGCATTATCAATGTTTTTTGTCAGTATATTTTCATTTAATCTTACAAAGAACATTTAAGTTGCAAGTTAGTTGCCATATTAACATTATATTATTAACATGAAATGAATGCCATTTCTCTTTTCACCAGCTTTGCATATAATTGCTCTTTAAGGCCATTGTCCAAGGTAGTGGTCATCTGTTTAAAAGTGTCCAAAATTTGTTTGGATTCTATCAATCAAACTCTCAATATGATTGAATAAACATTCAGGCTTCTCAATCAAGGAATGACGCGCAATGATGTCTCTTTCCCCCATCCCTCAGTGACTTTGATATATGCCTCTGAATCTCATCTAATTGTCATTATGGGGTGTTGGGCAGTAATTAAAAGGGGGCTTAAATGTTGCAGCATGCTATTTTCCTTACCCAAACACACACACTCACGTACGTCTCCAGAGTCAGTCAAGGTCAGATTTAGGGGTCGGTCAAACGGCGGGTTTTGAGGTGACGGTAAATGAGAATCAGAAGGAATTTGCAGCATCGCTTAAATCAGAACATAATGGTTTGGATGACAGCAGAGAGACAGGCATTGACAAAACCACATTAATCAAAGCAACCACATCTGCACTCTAATCGTTATCCTAATTTACCTGCAAATGGCTGATTCAGGATTTATATTTTTAACCCAAACAAATTTTAATCGCATTTCACTTTAATCAATTGCGTTTAAAGAGATGATGAGTAATTTGTTTAATAATCTAGCACCCGCAATTATAGTTGGTTATTATGAAGTTAAACTGCCCAACTCAAAAGTGCATCAGAGAATACCCTTCTCTCTCCTTTATCCTCTAATAGGTTTTTTGGATGGATACTTGAATTAAAAAAACAAAAACAAAGAAAAACAATGTTAGCATCTTCTGATTGCGTGTTTTTCTCATGTTACATGTTACAATGCAATTTGATTCTTAATTATGGTACAGTACTTTCTTCCTGGTGTTTAATTCTAGATTTTAAAGTATCCTTATTATGGGGTTCATAAAGGTTCATTTCATGAAGTTTAGGATTCTCAAACAACAGGTTGACCTACATGCGAGATCAAAAAAACACTTTGTCTTTTATGTTTTTATTTCTACTTTGTTTGTTTACTTTATTTGTTATTTATTTATTTGTATTAGCTCCCAAAAGATTACTTCAATGACTAATTGTTCCAAACCCATCCAACGATTGGTTGATTTTTTTTAGCACTATTTGTGAGCTTTTAACGCTCCAAAAGCAGCACCTAGTGGTAAAGAATGAATTTGCATTTTCATTCAGACCAACGCAAAAACATCCAAGTTGGCAGGCAATATGCTAATATTTCATTTTGACATCAGCATGAAATGACTTGGAACTCGATAAAAAAAAAAAAAAAAGATTCAGAGTAGACTTTATTTTTATTTTGAGATACAATAACTTATTAACAGATTTAAAAAGGCAGAATGTTTTCATTCACTTAGAGCTGTGCTACACACTCCATAAAAGGTTATTTTCCATAATAGTTGCACTTTAATGTGTTGCTTTGTGGTTGCAGTTTCCTGGATTCTAGACCATTGTGGGATGATTGTTAAAACGCACTGAGTATTTTTTTGTTATTGCTAAGCAGTTGCTGTGCGAAGTGTTTTGGATGGTGATTGCATTTATGGTACACTCTGAGAAATATCTCTATAATAAAATAAAAGGCGGTGCCATTTCAAAATCTACATGTTTGTACATAAAGGGTTCATTTTGGTATCTTAAAGGTACCATTTTATTTCTCAAAGTGTACATATTTGAACCTAATATGTATATAAGTGAACCTTTTAAAAAGTACTGCCCTAGTGAAAGCTTTCATACCTTTATTTCTGAGAGCGTGGAGAGTGATGTAGATCTATAGTTTAGTATTCTACCTATTTTAAAGTCTGCCAGATGAAAATCATAGTTCTGATTTCTTAGATAAGTAATAGCACTCCTCTTCTCAACAAGTTTCATGATTAGGCAAATCATTCATGTCTGTAGTGGGTGGCGTTATGGACCGAAAATTTTGTTCAAGTCACTAACTCCAAGCATCTGGTGAGAGCATGTTCATTAGAAAGACGTTTTCCTCTTCTTGCTCTATTGACTTTTTAGAGCGTGTATGTACAGATATGAATGTTCCTGTAGCAATAACCAGAGGAACATCAGGATATCGGCCATTAGTTTTGATGCTAATGTATTCATAAAACTGGCCTTTAAGAAAATTATTTGGAAAATAGCTCTTTATCCACAAGTTTCAGGTGTTCACACAGTCTACATTGTTCTCAACATTTCTCTTTACAGGGATAAGTTTACTAGTGAAATTCTTCTGTGTGGTGATGCTAAAGTTGTTGTCTAACTTCTACTGGATTTCAGCTTGAAAGAATCTGGTATCTTTACACAAGGTCTTATGACTCATGCATTTATAAAACTTACAAAGCAGAAGAATGCTTTGTCATTTGAAGGCCTGTGAGCGTATGTTTATGAGTAAAAGGGTTTAATAAAAGTGTATAATAAAATTGTTTGAGTGTATTTGTAACATCACACCACTCGCTTAAAGTATAGACACAAGCTGGAATGAAACATAACCTACGCATTTAATGCAAAAAAGCCTTACAGCTACTTCGTCCATGTTTTTTCTTGCAAACAACTTTAATGGATAAGTTAGTTAAAGCTATGGTTCAAATGTTAACATTATGTTTATACCTACGGTATAATACATATAGTGCAGACATGCAAAGTTAACTCTGTCGCCTCTCTTCTGAAAATGTGTTAGTCAGAGTATTATGGAGATATTTTTGGTGCAGCATTCTAAATAAATGGGGGGAAAAATTATGCAAAAAATGTAAAGAGATTACACATAGATTGATACATAAATAGATTGAGATCTACAAATAAATCTTCAAGTCTCACAAACATGAATGAAACACAAATTATTTTAATAATAATAATAAATCACAAGTCTAATTTTTTTATGTCACAAACACAGCTTTGTCTGGGATTCCTATGTGCATACATTTGTTGATTTTGAAACATTTCTTGCGTCAAGATGCTGACAAATCCACAAATGTGTGGACTCCACCCACCTACCCACTAAAAACCAATCATATAACAGTACACACTTTTTTTTTTTGCTGCTAAATAGATCACCAGGTGCACTCAGATTTCATATTCTACAAATTTTTGCAGTCGAAATCAATGTAGTCTAGGCAGAAATAATTGTATTCCATGGCAGAAATAGCTTCCGTACCTCACTGCAAGTCACTGAAACGGACCGTCCAGATGAACTATATTTCAGAAGTAATTCCCAACACTAGTTTAGAGTTTCTGTCCAAAAAGAAATAAAGTGCGTCTTCTTTTTGGTTATGCTCTGTGTGTGTGTTTCTGTCTGACAGGTGAAGCGGTGGACCCAAAGACTGATGTGATCAGCAGTGATTGATTTTATCTGCAGGGCTGCACAGTGCTGAGGTCCACGGGTCCGGGGCCTCTCTGGCCTGACACCTATAAACCCATCCAAACACAGGCTGGTCTGATTGATTCGTGTATGGACCAGACGTGTGACCAATGAATAATTAAAACCCTTAAACCCGTGCGACTTAGGGAATTGGCTGCCCGATGACCAGCTTTCTGACTTATTGACAGTCTAGCAGCTGTCACGTCAAGAGCTCAGGTGATTTGACAGCCAAACACAAGTCAGCAGAGGCTTAGTAAGTAGGCGGAGCTGATAATACTATTCAGCCAATCAGAGTGTGTGAAATTTAATATGGTGCAACCATTGCTGCCCTGGACAGATTGTTTGTGACACTCACAATTTATAGAGGGGTTACCTCTCTCTCTCTTTCTCCAGAAGGACAGTTACATTAAACGAAGAGTCAGGTATTGCAACAAATTACGTGTAATCATGAGGGATATTATATTACAGTCAGGTTGATGTATTGTGCTTTCATATTTGAGGAGGGTTAAAATGCCAAACAGTTTTGGTTGATGCCATTAAAAAGGGATAACAACATAATTTGAAATGGCAGTCTGTGCATGTGTTTAAATTGCAATGCATGAACATGTATTGATTAGCGCGTTGCTCTAGTGCAATTAGATAAACAGGTTCTGCTGTCTTATAGCGCCCCCTGCTGCTCATTGCCTATTCTTGAGGAGAAGCACAGGTTAGCGGTCTCACTTTTTACTAAAGTAAATACTTCAAATCGTAGTTTTGTTTTTCTTTTCAAAACACACTGTTTAGCATTCCTGCATTCGTTGCATGAAAAACATTAGTCCTACTCTGTAGATGCTTTCATAAATATACTAAATGTGTTTATACTGAAGGACTGATAAAAAATATATATGTATATATATATATATATATATATATATATATAAAAAAACGTTTTAGCTCACTGCAGCTTTCAGTTTAAGTCTGAGTTACAAACAATATGACAATTAGAAATGTTCAGATATGTATGCGAGCACATGATGTTCATTTAGGCTATAATAGCCTACTGCTTTGGACTAAACTGAAGGCTACTGTATGGTATTATATTGAATGCATATGTTAACTAATACAATTTATTTGATTGTAAAGCAAAAGAGAAGCATTTCACAGCTGCAAAATCCTGTATGATCCTGTAAGAAATTAGGCTACATGAGAAAGTGAAACTAATGTAACTTTGAAATACATAAAAACATTTTCTGAATTTTTAGTTGTTTTGTAGAGATGATCAGATGTTTATTCGTGTGTTTTATGTTAAGGGAGTTCTCCAGATAAGAAGGCTCAAATATACATCAAACAATTTTAACATATTTCATTAACAAGACCTTTTGTTTCTCAAATGTTGAGGGATAAAGTGTTTCTGTCTGTAGACTGATGATGACATAGAAAAACATGCAGCAAATGATCCAGGACCGAATCCTAAAGATTTAAGACATCAGAAAACTCTGAGAGGAGTATGGTATCAGACATATCTTAATGTTTTAATCAAGCTAAATAACTAAAAAAATATATTTTCAGAACGCAAAGAAAGCAGCCGGAACTGAACTGAAAACACATCCCTGTGCAGCTTTCCACACACCAAGATCTGATCTGAGATCAGTATGAAGACCAATGTGACTCCAAGGAGAACTCTGACTCTGCAGGAAACACAAAGGCAAATTTGGAAGTGATAGTAAGCACCATCTCATCTGCCAAGCTGGTCATTAACTAGAATTATTGCAGAATACTAGAATCAGTAAAAATAATAAAAAAATAATAAAAATAACATCAGTCAGCTGTTTTATATGACAACATACTGAAATGCGTACAGTATAAAAAATGATAATAATGTGAATGGTAAAATAAATTTAAAAAGTTATGGTAAAAAATTGGTTTTCGATATGTTCTCTTACTAAAACTGTAATAAAATTATCTTACAGTAAAGTCAAAAAAGAATATCATCTTATTAGTTAATTATACATAGTTTACATTAACAAAAGATGACAAAATCACGGCGACCTGTACGATTAGCATACTGGGCAGAAATGCAAATTGAAAAAGTACTAGTATCTGTAGCGTTTGGTCCAATCGTGCACAAATTATTTGTTAGATTTAATAAGTGTTTGGTGCACTTTCATCAACCCAAGAGGTAACTCGAACTGCAAATATGAGTGTCTGTTTAAGAAATATCACTTCTTAATGACACTATGTGTTTGCTGAACGGACAGATTAGTTGATGGTAATTCTGCTACAGTACTACTGGCAGCTAAGATAAATAATTGCAATTAATAATAATTAATAGTAATTATTTATATATATATATATATATATATACATATATATTTCCCTTATTGAACTTAAAATATGTTACATATCTATTAAGTAGATAAATACTATCTCTGGTCTAAAAAGTTACTAGTAACTAAAAAATAAGAACTAGTATTATTTTGTCTTAACAAGGAGAGTATAAGTACTAGTTACTATTGGAATAAGTGCTAGTATCTAATGAAAACATACTAGTATCTAATGAATAAGAACTAGTAACTTTAGAAAATACACTAGTTCCTAAAGAATAACAACTAGCGCTTAAAGAATAAGCACTAGTAGTTCATGAATAAGCACTAGTACTTAATGGAAAAGATACTAGTATCTAAAAAATAAGTACTATTAGCATGGAAATAGATACTAGTGCAGTTTATAGATTAAATGTTAAAACGGCTTGCCATAGTTACACACAGTTAAGGAAATTGCATAACAAAAAATCTCTAGGGGCAGTCTATTCTCATGTTCGTCAGTTGCTTTTGACCAAAAGCACTTGTAGAAGAGGTAAATGGCTCAGAGGCATTTCGAGGGAAAAGAACATGCTGAATCTTACCAGAAATTCCGTGTGTCTCCTCCGCAGGAGCTCATCGATGAAGTGCTGAACTTTCTTCGAAGAAGAGTATGTGAGACGTGTGTTTGGGGGGGGGAAGATTTTTTGTCAGAATGACTCAGCAATTTATGTACTGTATATACGGCAGTGTTTCATTTGTCTTTGTTGAGGGTAAACTTCATAGACCAAATCCAAAATCAAAGACCTGTGAAAACAAGGATTGTCACACTGACTCAGTTATGTAGATTTGATTTAAGTTTATCTCATTTCTCAGTAGGCCTATATGCAAAAGAACATAGTCCGTATGAATAAGTGACTTATTGCTTTCAATTTTTGTGATTTTTCACACTCAAGGATTTATTTACAGCATGAAATAAACTAAACTCCAGTCACCCTTACTGTATGTGAAACCTGCATTATTATTAATATTATTACAATCAGTACTACTGATGTTATAAAACAAAATTATTTAGCTATTTTCATAATGTCTTGCATGCAAAAGATTAACTTGGGCTTCTTTTGTTTTATGTAAATTAGAGCAACATGAGGGTAAATAAATAATGAAAGAATTTAAACAGAGTTCCCTTCTAAGTTCTGAAATTCTATGCTGAAGTCGTCTATTTAAAACACACAGCGTGACCCTGTTTTGCCCCTCTGTACAGATCCAGGACTGTCTTGATCTGGCAGTGGATGTGGGCTGTGGATCAGGACAGGGCACTGAGCTACTTGCCCCTCACTTTCGCACTGTGGTCGGGACAGATATCAGTCCAGCTCAAATAAAGATAGCTTGTGGCAAAAAGCATGCACCAAATGTGTGTTACAGGTAACTACGTAAGCACAGATAAGAATATATAAACTATCTATTTATTTATATATATTATTCTTCCAGTTCTTTTCTTTTCTTCCTCTTTCTTTTTCACACTAGAGTTTATACTCCCACTATTTATAACTCTGTTTATCTCGCTCCATTAGAGAGAGCCCTGCAGAGGAGTTGCCTTTTGAGGACAATATAGCTGACTTAGTTACAGCCATGACAGCCGCTCACTGGTTTGACCATCCACGCTTCCTCAAGGAGGCAGACAGGATTCTGAGGCCAGGAGGCTGCCTCGCTCTGCTCAGCTATACCATGGATTTTGAGCTGGAATATGGAGAAAGCACCTCCAAACTCAATGGAATCTGTCAAGAGGTTAAATAAACCAACACAATGTTTTATGGGTTCTCACTGTGAATTGCTGATATGCGTCAAACCTTGCATGACCTGCTGCTTTATTTTAGTCAAATGATATCCTTACACTAGAGATCTTCAGTGTAAATTTGATTTATTTTTTCACAGTTCTATGCAGCCCTGCGCCCTTTTCGGAAAGCTTTTATTGGACCGAGTTCTCTAGAGGTCTACAAGAAGATCTATGACTCTTTGTCATACAGTGATAAAGAATGGTAAGTGTGATTTTTATTACACACTTTTATCGAATAATACTTTTGCAATAATCCTGTTAAAACAGTTGCCTAAGGTAAAAAAAAATAAACTTTTAATTTGATAAGGATATTTTAGATGCAGCATAATATTGTATTAATATTGTAAATACTTGAAGATTTTCATCATGCAGAAATAATGCTTTAAAGATTCACACTTGAATTCCTTTATGTGTTTTCAGGCATGAATGTCTGAGGTGTCCGATTATTATGCCACTGTCAGGGTTTATTGGCTTGGTTGAAACCTTCTCCTCCTATCAAGGTTTCCTGGAGAAAGATCCTGTTGAGGCAAAAATACTGTCTCAGACCATCACAAACCAGTATAACAGACAGTCTCCACTCATAAATAAAAAAAATCATAAATCATGCTCTCAAAGAAGCCATAACCAAAGGCTTAGCTCCAGTGTAATGCATTAATTAATGCCTTTAATTCAATCAAATCAAATACACATACTAAAATGAATTATTTATTCACATATTTCAGAAATATATAGAAGTGCAGAAGCACATTATGCTGTTTAGTTTCAAACAGCCTAATGTACTTAATAATTTTTGATTCATACATATTTATTCATATTTTTATTCTATATTATTTTTTTTCCAGGTTGTTGGAAGCAATGGGAGCATCATCAGCTGACACAGAAGTAACAGTGATAGGGAAATATTTCTATTTATTAGCCTCTAAACCACAGATCTCCTAAAGCAATCTAGAGTCCACTCAGTTGTCTGTGTCCCAATAACAATAAAGCATTTGTGTTTTATTTCTATTCTGAACATTGTAAACACTTAACCTCAAACTTGCACTTCTACACGATGAGTTTAATGATTCTATAAAATAGCTACAGTGCCCTTAGTCTCGCGTAGCTTTGAACAAAAAGGACGGAAACTTACTTTGTGGCGTTTGATTCCATACGGACTTTTTATTGAATGAACGGAACAACTTCCGGCTTCTAAACCGCTCATGCAGCGGAAATTATTAAACTCAGCGGAACTAATCTGCGCAGTATTTCACTCAATTCTATCTTTTAACGGCATCTTACGCCTTTTATTGAGAAGTTATTTGGGGGGAAGCTGCGAAATTCAGTTTGAATATCCTTATTATGGTGTAAACGGGGTAGTTCAGCGACTCTGACAGCGGCAGGTAAGTGTTATATCGATCGCAGCCGAGTTATTTGAGTTGTATTATGAATCTTTTAACCCCTGTGTCTCTCAGTATAACTAGACACTCGTCTCGGTTTGGGTATATTTAATGTACTGTGCAATGGGAACCAAGGTGTAACGTTAGTTGCTAATAAACATGTTAGCACAATAACGGCTCAAAACAAACCGGTTTATATTGTTTTACTTCATAACATCTGTGTCTGATACGATAAATATAATCTCTACAATATAGGAATGGGTTAAGAGTTTTAATATTCCTGGACAGAAAGTGGTTATAGTAACAGATGGTAATACCATGGTACTTTGATTTATATAGTTATAAGAACCAATCACCCTATTCCTTGTACACAAAATATTGTTGTTTATAATTCATATTAGTGACATGCTGTTACTGTTAAAACCAAATCCTGTCCTTTGTGTGCAATTTAGGTTTTATGCATTTTGGGTATGTAGTATGGTCAGTATAATGCAAGTCCATACTAAATAGCTTTCTTATACTTCATTAGCACTCCAGTATGCAGTTTGTGTTCTGAATGAATTGTTATTAATGTGTAGTTTCTTTGCAAATTCACTTCAGAATACAAAAACAAGTGAACCTGAATATAGTTAATTTGCATACTTTTACACACCGTGCACTCTTGTTATTGTTTATTCGTGGCTTGTTAAATGTTTTGTTTCTACAAGTTATTCTTGCTGTGCTCAATTTGACCCCGACGTTTTATTTATTGTGATATGTGATAGTTTATGATACGACGGCAGGGAATTAAAGCTTCAACAATACAATGATTTTGCAGATTTGGGGTTTCTGTGTCTCAAACAAGAAAGGAAGTCAGCTTATGTGGTGTAAAATAACAATACAGAGTCGTTTTAATGAATGTGTTAACCAGTGTTATTAAAAAAATGCTATTTTAGTTTAGTATTAGTTTTTATCGATATATTTACATTATTTGAAAGTTTTATTGTTTATATGTCTATGTATATATATATATATACATTATTTTTTTTTTATTAATATTTAAGTTAAATGAAAATTAGAAATGTCTTACTGGCATCTAGCTGAAGTAAAATAGGTTTTATTTTATTTTGATTTAGCATTACCTTTTACTTTATTTCAAGCCACAGGAAGATTAAATTTAGTTGAGTACAATGCCCCTGGTATTCACCATCTTTGTGTGTGTTTGTGTTTCTCACAGGTGTGTGTGTGAGAGTGTGTATGTTGGTCTGCTGGTATGCTGACGTTAGCCAGTAAGTTGAAGAGGGAGGAGGGTGTGAGGGCCGGCCGGACTCCTGCAGGCTCCAATGATGCCTCTCATAGAGTGTCCGTCAGAGATCGACTGTTAATCAAAGGTACCAGTCACAGACCAAACACTTCTCGTGTCTTCTCATGACCAGTTATTCAGTCTGTACTGATAAGTTCATGGACAATCTAGGCATTGCGATTATAAAAAAAAAAGTTGTCATCCTTTACTTAATGTCTATTTATCTATCTATCTATCTGTTTGTTTGTTTGTTTTTTGTTGTAGCATTCTGTCACGTGTCTCTGTATGTCTTATCTATTTTTTGTGCTATCATTCTATCCATCTGTCGTCTATCATTCTGACTGTCTGTCATTATTCTATCATTTGTTCATTCTTTGATCTATCTATATCTGCGTGTCTGTCGGTCTGTCTATTGATTGTTCTATCTGTAGATGTCTATCTATATCCATTCTGTCTATTTTTGTCTGCAGTTCTGTTGTTCCATCTATTGCTCTGTGTCTATCTTGGTTCTACACATTGTAACTGGATCATTAAATACACTGTGCCAGACTCTTTTGAAAGAGTAAGCTCAGTCTGAATCTGGAGAGCGTGATTAGTGGAGTTGTGTTGTGCAGGGACTTGTGGTGCCAGTAAACTGGTGTAAGGTGATGTGATGCAGGCCAGATCAGGAGAGCAGTAGAGTCTATTTATAACAGACCAAGAGGAGGAGTCCGTTTGCCATTACCAGCAGCTTTAAAAGCACTTCCCATTCACAGTCAAACGCTCAGGCTATTTTCTGAATCGCTGAGGCCGTTGGATCCACCCCAACTCAACATTTAGAGACGGTATCGTGAGAATGCAAGTGGCCATATATAGCTAGACAGAGCTGTGTCTTGCATTTGCATTATTCCAATAACTACAAATTCAGAGAAGAATAAACGAGTGTGTCGTTCTAAAAAAAAAAGCTGTTTATGTGCCGCTTATTAAAAGCTGGTTCTATAAGTGTCTTTGTTACCCATCACTACTAAACAGCACTCATGCTTTGATTTGTTTACAGAGGTTGCAGAACTTGAGGTTAACCTTCCAAGTGAGTATATTTTATACTCATTTTTATTATGCTCTTTAAGGATGCATGATATATTTATACTATATTATTATTATTATCTATTATATTATTATTGATTAAAGGACCGTAAAAATCTAAACGAGTAAAGATGTATTTTTTGTTTAAACATTAATGTATTTGTTCTTAAAAAAGAACTTACAATAGTAAAAAGTGTCAAATTGAACACTGTACAATAGAATGCTGTGATTATCTAAATACATTTTATTTAGATACAATGAATTCTAAATTATCGTTTTTAATTTTTAGCGATTGATTTTTATGCACTTTTTTTAACATGAAAATAATGATTGGCTTAGTATTGCTTTGATTTTAAAGGTATATTCCTAACCCTAACAATCTATCTACAAACCTGTCTTGGTGTGTTAATTTTAATTTTATTAACTTTTTTTGTCATTTATGAACTTTTAGTCTAATCATTAATTATTCTAAACATTTCTGCAGATACCTGTAAAGTAACGTTTCCTGATGAAAACAAACTCCATCACTTCCAGTTGGCCATTTCGCCAGGTATGGCCTTTTTTCCCTGAAAGGTTAAATTGTAAACATTTATTAAATGATGGTGCTGTTAAAAAGTTTACCTGACCTATTAATACCCAATACAAGGCCTATATGTACAGATCACAAGTATTTTAAACAAAACATTGTATGGCCGTCACATTCACATAACCTTCACATAATCTTTTGGTAATATTTTCTATTATCTTTCGGGTTATGTGTCCTGAACCAGTGGATGGAATGAACAAAGAACAACAACAAGAAATAATAGCAATTTTATCAAAAATCTCATTGTTTTTTCACATTGCTCCTTGTTTTTCATTGCAAGTATCTGTCAAATGTTATCTATTTTACAAGTGAAAATATAACCTTACATTTCTGCAAAACACCTCATCAGATGAAGGCTATTACCTTGGTGGAAAGTTTCAGTTTGAGATTGAAGTTCCCGAAGCCTATAATATGGTGGTAAGTGCCGTGACATATCATAGAGTAATGAGGTAACGCCACACTTATTCACTCGCAGTGCTACGGTGATTTTATTAGTCCATTTGTAAGTGGGCCAGTTAAATAGATGTTTGCGGGCATTACTGATGCTCTGCAGTGTCTGAATTCAATAAAACAGCTGCCTGAGCGTGCCCACACAAATGCACACATATATAACAACCCATCCTTAACCTCAGAGCACCTATAATAGCCCAGTAAAGGCTGTGCAGAGATCCAGACATGGAGCCTGGTATCCAAGTTTAGAGCAAAATCACATGATATAACAGAGTTAAAAGACATTAAGCATTTTTACAGTGGTTGCATTGCTTAAATAAGTGAGTAGAAGTCATTTAAATGAAACCTATTATATAGCTTACTATTTCTATTGTAGTTGGATGGTGCTTTTAGTCATTTTTGTTTTATGTGTACAAGATCTTGGACAATCTACAAAATATCTTCTTTTTTGTTCCATTGAAGTGATTACAATCCTCTAATTTTAGAAGGACATTATCTTTGATGCTATAAACCCCACACAAATTCAAACGGGCTGTAAGACAACTGCTTTCCTTTCTGCTTTCCACAGCCTCCCAGAGTCAAGTGCTTGACTCGAATATGGCATCCAAACATTGCAGAAACTGGGGAGATCTGTCTGAGGTATGTATCTATTTGCCATTTATTCAGGTTTTAATGCATCAGACTGTAGATTGTTTTGATTATTTTGACTGTTGTATTTGTGTCTTTTTAAATTATATTGTATTCATGTTAAAATCTATCTTATTTATTGCAAGTTTATTGCGAGAGCATTCAATTGACGGTACTGGATGGGCACCCACTCGTACCTTAAAGGTAATTTGTGTTTTTGTGATGCATCTTGGAAAAAATCATTACAGTGTTTACTAGGCAGAACTGTATTGAAATGCCTCATTTTCTTTCTTTCTTTCTTTCTTTCTTTCTTTAATATACTTAAACAACTATGCTTTTTAAAATATTTTGGTTAACAGCTTTTAACCATTAAAAATTATTTTAATTTTTGATGTTTTTCAAGCAATAATGTTTTATATTTTCTTTAGTAGCAGAATATAACAAGTATATATATAAATTAGGGGTGGCACGGTTCATGAAAAAAAACCGAACCGCTCGGTTAGGTTTGGTGCATGCATGCGTGGCACGGTTCGCGGTTCATGACATGCTCAATGTAGCCTCGTGCCCCGTATGTGACGTCAGTGTGTTTCCCTTTCACGCAAAATAATTGAGGTGTCTACAGTGTGAAGTGAGTGCTGCAGGTCACAATACTGTACATGTAGAAATGGCAAGTGGGAGAGAAAAGGAAGGCTGCCCGGAGTTGGAGGATGCGCCAGCGTCGTATAAATCTGGTGTGTGGGAACATTTTGGATTTCATGTTACCTATTAGAGGATGGATACCGGGTTCAGACAGATGTTTAGAAAGGATGCTCGGGTTTGGGCTGATGCTCTCATCTCTTGACATTTCCGAACGCCTTCCTACAGTTGCTTAATAAAAGCGTGCTTTCCACACAAAAAAGTGCATGTGTCATTAATATGAGAAAAAAATGTGTATACAGCTCTGTCGGATACGGGCTGGGCTTGGACAAAAAAAATGCGGCCTGATCCGCGCTCTATTATCTATGATGACAGCGGAAATAAAACAAACGATAGAACTGCGACTGTATGTAAGTATTGTGCAACACACATCCAATTCAGTTTAAGAATGATTACATAATATAACTTTTTTAATACTGTATCCTAAATTGTGGATAATTAAGCTGTATATATCATATGCTGTGTACATTTCTGGAGTGTTAAAGATTAAAAGAAAAAATAACAAGAATTGGATCGAACCGAAAACCGTCACCCTAAAACCGTGAAACAAACCGAACCGTGGGTTTTGTGAACCGTGACACCCCTAATATAAATATTTCATTTAAACTGGTTATTTACTACCAAAAAAGGTAATGTGTGCGTTAGGGGCCATTCACACAGAACTCATTTTTGTATTCCACCATTTTTTTTTTGGACCAGTGTCTTGAGGACTATGCTTATTTCTCACGTCTTTTGCGGAGTCTTGTGCATGACACTGCATTCAAAAAATAGCATCGCTTCAAGTTAAATATAATGGCTAATCTGTATTTTTTTTTTGTCTCTAGGATGTAGTATGGGGACTGAATTCACTCTTCACTGTAAGTACACATGGAACAATTTTGGATAATCTTTTTTATTTTTATTTTTTATGTTATAGTCATCCTCCTTGAGTGGGAAGACCAGCATATGTGTTTCTTTTACAGGATCTTCTTAACTTTGATGACCCACTGAATATAGATGCAGCAGAACATCATTTACGGGACAAGGTATAACACCAACACACTAAACATTTTTTAAAAAATTTTGGAAACAATATTAAAATAAAAAATATATATATATATATATAAATATATATATATATTTGCATGCATATTGGCAACAAAATAGTACTGAATACATCATGAATGTTCGTATATCACCCAGCTCTATGTGCAGAGCATTTGCCGGTATGTTTCATCCAAACCCATCAATTTCCTTAATGCTTCCTGTTTTAGGAGGATTTCAGGAACAAAGTTCAGGACTTCATCAAAAACTATGCAAGATGATGTCTCTGTTGAGCCACTTTCACATGCATGTGACTTTGCAGATGTACGTCAATCCAGACTGCAACAGAGACAAAATCTCAAACTATTAAAACATACTTGGGGAAAGAAGAAAGTTAAAATGCCTAATGAATGAAGCTGTGAGTCCCTGATGAAGATTTGGGAGGACGGTGTGGACCTTGCTGTCCATTTCCTATGGCTTTTTTTGTTTTGTTTTTTGAAGCGGACACTCACGCAGGTTCTTCTAAATAAAGTTTGCTTTTACCTGCCCCCTCCCACAAAAAAAAGAAAAGAAAAGAAAAAGTACAAAGACGGTGATCATGAAAACGAAGACGTATAACCTCTCTGATGTCACCTCCTATTGCTAGTGCCTCTGTGTTTTTTGCCACATATAACTGGACATTGTAAGCCAACTTCTGCAGCCTGCTTCTTCTCAAAACTTGACAAGCTACAAATACTGAGATGAATTTGTTCATAAGTGATGTCATAGAAATCCCAAAGTTCCATTGGTTCGTTCGCTCTGGGAGAGGAGTCCACCAATGAGGAATCGCAAAAACATATAGCACTGATGTCCTGCAGAATATGTCGGTGGGTTTCTGTAAAGCCATTCTTTTAACTCGGCACCTCCTTCATGTAAAATCACTGCAGTTATCAGACTACTCTGTATCACATGTGCACACCTGCAAATATCAGAATATCAGTGGGTGCCTCTGAATGAGTTATGAAACTGTTTCAGCTCAAATGTGTGAGGTGTTTGTGGGCGAGTCTCATGAATGTTCGGGTCACATTTTATGGAAACCAGTTTACTCCACAGGATAAAAATAAGAAGAATTTAGTAGAAAAGTTGATTTTCAAAAAATATATAAACTCAGAACTGAGTGTTTACATCTCGTAGTTCTATTTATTTATTTATTTTTTTGCCACGGAATAAAAAATAATAAAGGTTAAATGCAAGTAAGGTTATATCTTATAGTTTGGATTTGTATTCTCATAATTGAGAGTTGATCTGCAAGTTAACATCTTGCAATTCTAAGAAAAAAAAAGAATTACGAGGTTAAAAACATAAAATAAATCAATTGTGAGATAAAAAGTCACAATGTCATTATTATTATTTTCATCTCGTGGCAGAAAACAAGTTGTCCTGCATTTGACCCAAAAATCAAAGGGTAAAAAAACAAGAAACACTATTTTGCATATAAAGAAGATGCGCTGATAAAGATTTTGAGTTGAGACATTATTTTATGATAAATTAAGCATGTTTTCTCCACATTTAAACCATGCATCATTTTTCCTGCTTTGGGGCAGTGAGTATTTTGTCAAAACTGCGCTTAATTGTCATCAGAAATGACTCAAACATGTTCAGGATGGATTTGGTGAGATTCAATCTTGCTCTCGTATGCCTTTTTGTCAGTGTATACACGTTCAGCTTTACCGATGTGTGCATGTACACAACAATACCTGTGTGCTTGTACTGTGTTTGTGTGAAAGAGTGTGGTGTGTGTGTGTGTGTTTGAGTGGGAGAAACTAGGATTTTAATACATGTCTGATTTGGTAGCATGCACTGGGCTACTGAACTGCTCAGCCATAAAGCCTGTTCAATTAGTGAGGATTTACTTTATTTAAATTGATTTCTTTGTTTTCCTTAGAGGTGTATATCCATTTGTAAAGTATATTAAAGAAGAATTCTACCACTAAGTAAAGATTTTGAGTAATTTGTGCTTTATTTAACAGTTTTTTGGTTTTTAAGCTTATCATTAACTAGCTTAATCATTTTAGGCAATGGAATTTTTGAATTTGCACAAAATGTGCTGACTAGGTATTTTGCCTACTGTAGCTATAAGTGGATAAGAGTATAAAATGTGGAGTCCGTTAACATTGGCTGTGTCGTATAATGTGAATTTACCCGTTACCTTGGTAGGCAGCTTACTCTGTTTGGAAAGAAATACTCTTAGGGAGTCTTTTATCATTTGCTGGTTCTCCAAATGTAACGTATGTAGATGTAATTCTTGCAAATTCTTCTAGGCTTGTATATTGCATGACTTTTGTCCAGATTTGCAGTTTGGAGAAGTTGACGCTAGTTGCCACTAGTCAGAAACTGTCTGCAGATCAAAGCTGACAGATTCCACAGAAAATCATGAAGTACATGAAGGCCATAGACTCCGATTCTTAATTTGATTTCATCCCATCTGAGAATATCAAACCTATTTCAGGACACGTATTGTTTTCATTTGTCATGCATTTCCTGGCAACAAGCCGAGCAACAAGAGTTTGTGTTTGTAGGAAAGTCGGGCAGTATTTCCTCTTTAACCAGTTACAAATTCAGCAAGTTTAAGTAGTGCACCTAGTGTATGTATTCCAGTTTTAAGGCTGTGTCTGAATACCAATGCACTGCTCACTGCATGCTTTGCAGTATACACTGAACATGGCTGATTTTACTAAATATATAAAGATATAGTGTATATTTTAAAATCGACATATTATGCAATGACAGAAATCAGTAGTTTTACTGAAATCTATAGTATGCTACATTGATGTGCTTGCTCATTTCATTCTATCTATTAATGCTGAAACAACACTTAGTTTCATTTTGCGTAAAATGTGTTAACAGTGTAGTTTAATATTAATAATCAAACGTTATTGTGTCAGTACACCAACATTAGAAATCAACAAATTTATGTCAGTCATGTCACAGTACTGTATTTACTGTATCCTCATGGATTATATACTGTACATTTTGGTATTCAGTGCATACCAAAAAAGATACTATGCATCAATATAGGGTGATTACAGATGTATTACACTCTTCTAAATAGTATGTTATTCCTAACAAATATGTTGAACACAGCCATGTTGTTTGTTTTTATATTTGCACCAGATGGCGCTATTGTTTCAAAAATGGTTTTGCATATTTTATCTGTCTTGTACATGTGTAGAACATACTGAAGGAATTCATTAATTAATTGAAGGTATTAAAACACACATCTCTACTAAAAAGCTACAATTGGTACAATACACCACAAGCCTTGTAAAGTGGAAATATCACGGCACTGAATGATAATGTTTTTTAATACCATGATATTTATATGGTTATTCGTGGATTAGCAGGTTGTTATTGTCCATGTTCAAGAAACGTGTCACCGCGGGTACCAAGTCTAAAAAGCATTAATACTTGCAAAGTTGTTGCAATTAGTTATTATTTAACATATTAAAACATTTCTACTTTTTAAAAATGTAATAAAATATGAATTCCGTACGAACCCTGACTCAGAATTCTGTAGTGTAAATACAAAATTCCCACGTAATAACAGTTTTGTGTTTGGGGGGCGTGTTTTACCTTAATTAAGCCGCTCTTCTATCCTATCAGGGCTAAGGTGGGCGGTGTTCAAGCGCTCAAGGCGCCCGCCCGGGCGCGGAGACCGTAACTCGGTCCGGAACTCATCGCAGAGTGATGACAGTCCCAACGCAGTCACATTTAGTCAAGGAATAACTCACTTGCAGCTTTGTTATTAAATCAACCGATCCAGTTTTACTTTCAGACATAAACCCAGGCGCAAGTTTAGACCATGCGCTCTATGTGAACAGCTGCGCAAAGACGCACAGGCTAAAAGACATTTGACAGCTCGCCAACGGGACACTGGAGTGGACATGTGAAGAAATGGATATGCAGCCTCTTCATATGATCAAAATGCGATCTGACATCATCATCGTCCTCATCCTCACTGCTGTGATTGTTCCCCTGTGCACCTCGCAGTCAGGTGAGCGTCCAACTCCCGTGCGTAAAAGTGCTTATGCGTCCTACATATCAGTCTTGTTTGAAAGCTTTGCGTTCTGCAGTAGCATTTCATTTGATGTGTGGAAACATGTCATGCATTCAACATTTTCTAACCCGTGAAGTCGCAGTGGTCGAGTGTTTTCACTTCAATTCTGTGCCAAACTCCAAGTGGCCAAATTACATCCGTGCGCAATTCGTGATGTAATTCCGTTTTATATGTGTTTATTCATCATTAGATATCAGGAAGATGTCAGAATATTCCTCGTTAGGGGAAACTAATATCATAAATGTACTAGTGATGGTAAATCATTGTTTGCACCGCATTGCGCGTTTGCGCACGTGTGGGTATGTACGGATATGTTTTAGTCAGTCTCTTGAAAAGATCTTCTGATCTTCTTTCTTGACTGATTCTTGTTTTTTGAAGTGTGAACGAGCAGTTTAAGTTATTTCATTTCATCTCCACACGATGGTGGCAGTCAACCGAGAAACACCAGGACAGTCGAAGCGCGGAGCCGTGCGTTTTTACGCATCTTTCTTCACGATGTGTAATGACTGCGGAAGCGCTCTGAACCTTTAAGAATTAACTCATTATGTATTCATAGAGATTTCCACGCTCTGATTTTTTTTTTTTATGAATACCTCTCATCCTCGTCCCCATCATCATTAATTTTATTATTGATGCTACAGTATTTATCGTCTTACTATTCTGCCCATTTAATAAATTCAATAATAGCAATAATAATAATACAAGCTATTTATTTTGAGAATTTACAAATGATATCAAATTATAAATATAATTATAAATGATACAACTTGATAAAAATGATTTATTATGAGATCTAATTATTTTTCATGCAAGCTTGATCTGATTTGTTGCTTTTTTGCATAGAGAATAAATTTAGTTTCAGCTCTTTTGGAGGAAATCTACTAGATTAATAATGGGATAATGAAGTAATGAAAATGATGTTAGATGGTCTATTGGCTGCCTCTGCTCAAGGTTACTGCACCTGCACAATATCAGGACATTGAATATTTATAAGCTAATTTAAGTGTTTTTCCAAACAATGTGAGCTATGCTGATTGTACTGCACAATATTTTTCTATTAACACAATGCCGTGGTTTGAGCTCATTTCCAAAAGTTGAGCATGTAAATTTGTTCTGCATTAATTTTTCATTGTTTAATAGGCTTGGTTTTGTGGAAAATCATATTTTAAAATGTGTCCTTTAAATGCTTCTCATTTATGCATCAGCTCACACCTCTGTCAAGAACCATATGGCACCACGTTTGACCCAGGCTTCCATCTGACATTTAAGTTTGATAGAAAATTACTGCTGGTCGACTTGAGAATATGATCAAATTATTAATCATCTTCAACCCAAATTAAGTTTGGTTGGAGAGTTCATGTGAGCTGAGGGAGTGAGAATATTTCCTGTTAATTAATGTAGTCATTGCTCTGATGTCTAGACGTGAACTTTCTGTGTTTCTTTCTTGGTAGAATATCCCGATATTAAGACAACTATTATTTATTGCAGCCCATAACGTGGATCACGGTGACTGATCTAATCATTATCTTTGCTAATGCAATCATTTCCCCCTTATTTAATCACAGGTATGTGTATACACTACTACTCTTTATGTATAAACATCTGTATTAGAATACATAGTTAAATCTCCCTTATGTTGTTTAAAACCTTTTCTTTGTTGGAACAATGAAGAAGATATTTAGGACTGATGGCCTTTTGCATCCATAAACTTTATTTATTTATTTTTCTTTCATTTATTTTTGCAGCATTCAATACTCTGCATAATATTAGCACAACCAATATATACAACATGTTACTGAATTTGTTCAAACAAGCAAAAACTGCTTGCACATTGATGAAAGACCGTGTGGCAAGATGTTCTGGAGAGAAATGTGAAGCTGTTACTAGTGTTTTTTTATGATTTGATGATTTTACACTTTTATGAAGTGTACAGATGTACAGTATTGGAGTTGTAAATCATCTTTCTAGCAGTTACATTTAGTTTTTAAGGTGGATAAACTGAAAAGTGTGGAGTTTTCTTGATGTACTGTAAGGAGTCAAGAAGTTATGTTGGGTTAGTAAGTTTAGTAAGTGATTTTATCAGACTGTACACTTCCATTAAAAAGTATTTATATGTATTTATTTATATGTATTTATTTATTTGACCAAAATACAGATTTTTTAAAAATGTTTTCAAGTCTAATTCTCACCTAAATGTGTTTTCAAATGTGTTATTCTCACCAATGCTGCATTTATCTGACCAAAATACCGTTTATTGTTACAATTTCTTATATTATTTTTTTTTTAAATGTAGTTTATGTCTGTGAGTAGTTCATTCATTGCAAAATGAGTTTTCAGCATTCATTACTCAAGTCGGTAACACTTTATTTTGATGGTCCCTTTTGAACAATCTGTTGACAATAGGTAGCTTTGCACCTACATGCCAACTAACTATCATTAGAATACTAATACACTCTCTAATTAATATCTGCTCACTTACTTTATTGTGATGGTCTCCCAAAAGACGCTCTACTGACTATAAGTAACTTTGCAAGAACATATCAACTTATTCTAACCCTACCAGTCTACTAATACTCTGCTAGCACTCTATTTAGAGTTAGTAGATATGTAGGTGCAACGTTACTTATGATCAACAGAATACGTTAAAGGGACCATCAAAATAAAGTGAAACCCTCAAGTCTTAATCGTCACATTTTTCAACACTGCAATGTGCTGCTTAACATTTCAATGAAAACTATTCTACACTTTTTTTCTGGACTCTTTGATAAATAGAAAATTCAGAAATACAGCATTTATTTGAAATGGTAGTCTTTTGAAACATCATAAATGGCTTTACTGTCATTTTTGATGAGCTCATGCATCCTGGCTGAGTAAGACAGAACTTTTGGCCAGTAATGTATAATGTCAATGGCTTGTGGCTATTCCTTCAAAACAAAGCATTTTAGTGTTTCCCCATGCACTGCATTGCCTTAGACATTTAAAGTGCATTGCTAAAGATGTAACTTCAATTCTACTGTTATGAAAAAACTAGACGATTCACTGTTTTCTGTATCTACTCTTAGATTATTTCTTTTTTCATCAGTATTTGACTCTGCTGCTGTTTTGACCCTTGGCCTGTGTGTGCCAAACGGCGAAAAAACATCTTTCTCTATTCAATTGAGCTCATGCTGAGCTCAGACTCTCCGCCAAAGCAAACGGTTGACTTCTTTTTTCGGCATCCTCTTATTGTCCCTGGTGCCTAAGAGTCAATGACATCTTCAATTTCCCGATTCTCTGTACGAAGTAAACCAATAAAGCCTGTTGTAATCCATAGACTCCCGCTTTTTAAGAGTGGCAGAAAGGCAAAAAAGCGGAGAGGATTTTCTTTTCAGTGGCTGTAGGGTTTGTTTCTCTTCCACTTGTAATTCCTCTCAGAAAACAAATGCCTGCGGTCCTTTTTCTGTAGGACAGGGCTGCCAGTACCCCCCTCCTCACTCTACGAGTCTTTCAGGCTCGCTTTCACCCTCCCTATCCGTTTCTCTTTCAGCGGCTTCTCTGCGCCGCCTGGCCCTGTGCCCTCACAGTCAGCTGTAATTCTAGTCTTCTTCTCATCCTGTGTGTGATGCAGTCCTGCATTTCTTATTGAGCTTTCGCTGCGAGCACACAATTGTTGGTTTATACAGGTGTTTAAGCCCAACAAGAGCATTCTTCATTGTCTTTCTGAGCATTAGGCATTAGAAAAACCCTTGGGAATTTTGAAACGAAGATAAAGTGTGTCCCATAATGCCATAGCTGATGTTTTTTGCTGAAGAATTAGAAATGTTATACTGTAGTTTGCTTATACAGTGTTTACATGCAACTGCGAGTGTAAAACTGTAACTTTTATGTTTTCAGTGGACAATGTGGCACCGTTTTGTGTAGCTAAATAATTGCTATGTGGCTGCTAGGGTGCTATAACTGCTTGTAAGCATAGATTACATGGTCGCTAAGGTGTTGTCAGAGGTTTCTAGGGTATTTAATTTTCTTCTTTTTGCCTAAAGTTAAAATAGCTTACCATTGGAAATGTTAAGCTTGGTACAGTTTTTAATTGCATTTGAAAGAAGTCTCTTATGCTCAGCAAGGCTGCATTTATTTAACAAAACATGCAATAAAAATAGCAGTGTTCTGAAATATTATTTTAATTCAAAAGAAATGTTTTCCATTGTAATATATTTACAATAGAATTTTAGTGTCACGTGATCCTTCAGAAATCATTCTGATATGCTGATTTGCTGTAAAAGAAACATTTTTTATTATTTTCAATTTTGGAAACATTCAATATTTTCATGGAAACCATGATCCGGTTCAAATTTTCAATCTCTGTAATATTCAGCCCTGGTTTAAGCTGGTCTCTAAACCAGACCAAATGAAAAACGCCCAAAAAAGATCAGCAAAGTGAATGTATAATGGTTAGGTCTTAGCAAAGCTACGGAAATCGTCACTCATTAACTTAACTCATGAACATATCTTTGAATCGTGAGAGACAGCGGTTGTGTGGAGAAAAATATGGTATGGTGAGCGTTAACAATATTGCTATTTTTAATTTTTTTAGTCTTTATGGTGTTGGTTTGTTCTGTCATGTTGGTAAGGTTGCTGTTGCCTTGACCTTGGCTCTGTGTTTCTTCAAAACCATGAGACATGGGCTTTATGTTCTCAGAGGAGGGCTGGCGTACATCTCCACTGATCCATCACGCGTTCCAGCAGTAAACATCACACTCTAATTCAGGATGAGCGTGCCTGTAATTTAAAGCGACAGCGTCTTAACCGAGAACAATAAAGCAAGACAAAAGCAGACGTCGGTAATTTTAATTTGATAAGCAGGCGATGACGGTGAGAGATCATCTGTTCTCGTTGTGTTCCACAGATAATTATTAGGCTCAAGTCATCAATTAAAAGTTTTCTAAGAGCCTGTCATGCCATGTCTGACTTTATGTGGATTTACTTTAAAATGACTGATAATCCATTCAGAAGTTTGGGCTGGTAAGATTTTTCAAAATGTTCTTGAAAGTCTCTTAAGCTCAGTAATGCTGCATTTATTTGATTAAACGTACAGATAAAACAGTAAACATGATCGCAATTCAAAGTAAATTTTTCATATTTTCATATTTTTTTAAATGTAATTTATTTCTTTGATGAGAAGCTGAATTTTAAGCATCATTACTCCAGTCTTCAGGGTCACATGATCATTCAGTGATGTTTCTAATATACTTATTTGCTGCTTAAAAATAATTTCATGTTGTTATCAATGCTGAAAACAGAAAACAGTGTTGTTGTTTTTTTTTAAACTGTGACACACAGTTTTTTTCAAACATTTTCTAGATTTATAATTTTTATTTAATAGAAAGTTCAAAGAACAGCATTTTATTTAAACCACTTTTTAAACATTACAAATGTCTTTCTCACTTTTGGTTTAATTAAAGCATCCTTGGCGAATAAAAAACCCAAAACAAACTATTTTAGCAATTTTAGTCAGCCATAGCCGTCCCCATGATTTGAAACTATAAACTTTTATTAAAGTTCCGTTGTGTTGTACTGCATTAGTGAGCTTGCAAATTATTTGTTGCTGTATATTAGCATTTAGCATGTTTGAAAGTCATTGTAATGTTTGACTGCATTGACATCCATGAAATATGTGATAGAATTGAACAACAACTCTTCCTGGAATCCTTTGAAAAGAGGTTAAAAACCACCGTCATGAGACGTTTTAGTCGCTAGAGAGACCTTTCCATTGTGAGAATAGCTGGGTAATGCATATTCACACACACACACACACACACACACACACACACAGCTGAAGGAATCAAAGGTTTGTCGCAGCTGTGTTGTGGTTTTGCAGGTTGTCTGAGCTCATGGATTCCCCAGGCAAAGATCCTAAATAAAGACATCCTGCTGGCTGCCTCAAACTTTTGGCAGAGTCACAATAGAAAGCCTTTTATTATAGCATCTGTCCATAGGTACAGAAACCCATCATCAAGTCTCAGCTGGGTGACAGTGCTCTCTGCATCTCACTCAAAGACACTGAGAATTGGTCCTCTTCTTCTGTTCACTGTCAGTCTCAACCTATTTTTAGGACTGGAAACATGTTACAGTCTTGTTCTTCTGCTGAAAATGGCTAAATCAGACAGAACACTCACTAGGTTATTGCTGAAATCTTGCATAGTATAGTAGTGTATAGTACACCAGTAACCACCCACTTCTTTGTCTGCCTTTATTCAACTAGGAAAAACTCCATAAGCCTTTAACTTAAATAACCAGGTATGAACAAGCTATTCATTCCATAAAACATTGCAATTGTAATCGACTTAATTAAACATAATCAACTGAAAAATGTTGGTACAATATAAAAGAACTGACTGGGATTTATCATTCATTTACACACAAGCATGATGCAGGGTTTTCAACGCTTGACTGCTCAACACAAATTGCATCTCAGCAAGTCCTATAACTTTCATTCGTTTTGAATGTGCATTTGAAAACATATGCACATTTGTAATAAGAATTGTTCATAATATCTTTTGTCAACAGAAGTAATGTCTCCCAGTGGTTTTCTGCCAAAATAAAGGTTTACTTCAAAGCAGATAAATTTAGACAGTATAAAATATATAGATATATTTTAACAGTTTTTTTTTCCTGAAATTAATTAATTAAATTTATTTATTTAAATAATTAATTTACTTTACATAACAGTAGTGTTATTGCAATATATGTCTCCATTAATAGTAATACATTATATTATTATTATATATATTTTTTACTTTACAGCACAGTAGTATTATCGCAATAATATATGTCTTCAGGGTATGATAATTGTTGTAAGGCGGTCCTTGGTGGAGCTGTCATCAGCGGGAACCAGCGGGAACCCTCTCCTGAATATTAGTTCCGCCCGGACCGATTTGGCCCACGCACCTCAAGTATTTCCGTCCTAGGTGTTTTCAGTTATCTCCCATTTAAAAGAGTGCGGTTGAGTTCCGCTCAGCGCAAAGTATTGTTTTGCCGACAATCACAGAGCGTTTACCCTTGCAGACTTTGGATTGCTTTCTGGTGGCTTACTTGGACTGTTTTCTCAATCTTGATTCTCGCCTGTTTCCCCGACCTTTGCCTGGATATACCGACTGTGATTCTTGCCTGATACCCTGAACTCTCGCCCGCACCTGGTACTGTCTTTTGCTCAGCCTATATTGTGTTTACTCTCCCTGTCTGACCATTGACTGCACGACCACGTCTGTATTAATAAACTGTCTGCAAATGGATCCATCGTCACGTGAGTCCTTGTCACAGAATAATTCGCCAGACACGGATCCAGCGACTGTTTATCACCTACCCGAAGAGGTGAATCGTCAAGGTAATCTGCTGAATATACATCATGCTCAACTTGACAAACTGATACGCCTCACTGAGGAGATGGGATGTACACTGCAGACGCTCAACACCTCTATGCAATCCTTAAACGCTGCCGTCACCGCACTCGCCCAGAGCACCACCAGCGCGACAGCTGCCGCCACCCTTCCAGTCACGCCACCACCCGCACCCACGTTCACGAGCCACGCCGCACAAGTCTCTCTACCGGAAAAGTATGATGGCGCTCCGGGAAAGTGTAAGGGTTTCCTCATGCAGTGTAACATCTACATGACACAACAGTCCAGCGGTTTCCCTAATAATGACGCCAAGGTCTCGTTGATATTCTCACTATTGACTGGGAAGGCACTCGAGTGGGCTACCGCCCTCTGGGAAGGGCAAAGAATGACTTTTTTAAGCTACAATGCTTTCCTGCAGCAATTCCGCGAGGTATTTGATCACACCACGGGTGGTCGGGACCCTAGTGAGGAGATATTGTCATTAAAGCAGGGAAATAACACAGCGGCGGAATTTACCCTTCGCTTCCGTACCCTGGCGGCACAAACTGGGTGGCCATCGGATACTCTGAAAGCTTTATACCCCAAGGGACTAAATCACTTGCAGTCCGAGCTCACCTGTCGCGGCGAAGGAAAGTCCTACGAACAGTTTATGGAACTGGCCATTCAGGTTGATAACCTCATGCGCTCTCGACATGGCAAGCCTCCGGCTACTCCTCGGGTCCTCTCATCGGCCAGCAGCCTCCCTGAACCCATGCAGATCGGTAAAACCCACCTGACCAATGAGGAACGGGACCGTCGCCTCCGAGGCAATCTATGCCTGTACTGCGGCCAGCCGGGACACATCCGGGCCAGTTGTCCCGTTCGCCCTCCACGAACCATGCAACCCCGGGTGAGTCATGATATTCCTTCTTATACCATGACACTCCCTGTTGAAATTGAAATTCGTGGCCAGAGAATAACCACTTCAGCCTTCATTGATTCTGGA
>JAUMHI010000033.1:14255036-14281677 GCA_032359435.1 Enteromius unitaeniatus | reverse complement strand
TTCCTGGGTTTTGCAAACTTTTATCGCCGCTTCATAAGAAACTTCAGCCAGGTAGCATCTCCACTCACCACTATGACTAAAAAGGGGCCCAACATCCTCCGGTGGAATCCACAACCTTCAGCAGGCATTCACCGATCTTAAAACCAGGTTCATCACCGCACCCATTCTCCGTCATCCAGACCCTGAGAAGGAGTTCACAGTAGAAGTGGATGCGTCTAACACTGGGATCGGGGCAGTGCTGTCACAACATCAGGGAGATTCAGGCAGATTACACCCATGCGCCTTCTATTCAGGCAAACTATCCCAAGCTGAGCGTAATTATGACGTGGGAGACCGAGAGCTCTTGGCAATAAAGTTAGCCCTGGAAGAATGGCGCCACTGGTTGGAGGGTTCCAAACTACCGTTCCCCGTACAGTAAGAGACTAAATTCTCGTCAGGCCCGCTTGGCGCTCTTTTTCACCCGCTTCGACTTCCAAATCACGTACAGACCAGGCTCCCAGAACGGCAAGGCTGATGTCCTTTCATGACAATTCGATCACCAATCCACCATCAATCCACCAGAATTCATTATTCCTCCCCTGAAGATTGTAGCCCCTATCCGCTGGGAGTATTAGTGTATTAGTGGATGTATTATAATCATTGAATCACTATTTTCTTGTCTATAACTGTACCATTGTATAAAGTGCTATAGAAATAAAGTTGAATAGTGTAGATTGGCAATTTGATTAAACATTTAAAAAACCACACTGCAGAAGTATATTCCATTGCTTAATTCTAGAGTTCTTGGCAGGTCTGTGTTGACAGGTTTATACTTCATTGCTAAAAAGTTATTACACTGTGAAGAAAATAAACAGGATTTTCATTCACTAAAATGTAGTGTGGCTGCAGTTCTGCTTGTATTATTTTTGACATCCAGTCAGTTGGTTATGCTTGTATTCTTACTTTAAGCAAATGCTAAATGGTTACACTGAGATGTCAAATCTGCTATGTTGTGACCAGTTAGCTACAGTAAAGTACTCTGCATTGCATTTGTATTTGATGATCTCCAGTATTCCTGCGGTGCAGACGCCACATATAATTCCTGTCGTTCCTCTTCCAAGAAATTGCATGGATAAAAACAGCCGTGCTGTTGCGTGCCATATTAATAGGATACAGAATGGTTTACTCGTACATCTCCATGGCTGCCCACCAGCCCAAGATAAAACTGAAATAAAGGTTACAGTGAAGTCAAAGGTTAATGAGAGGACAAAGTATCAGATTCGTCCAAAAACTTCATGTGAATATCTTAATTATTCAGTGACTGGTTCATCATCGATCAAATCTTTTATTTTCACAATCATGCAAGCAATATTGATGTAGAACCCTTTTCTTCAAAGGTGGATCCTACGCACACTTCACTTGCCCTCCAGCTGCATGAGTGTCAAGTTGAAAGAAAGTCAAATAAAGCTGGACTTATTAGTTGTAAGACCTGATCAAAATTCTGCTTCTATTTGAAGTCCTACGACTGAGTTCTCAGATCACAGAATAAAATGGCCTTGGTTTTTGCATATATGTCCACCTCTTAAAAATGAGGCTGTTCATGCTGCTCATACTTTAGGGGTTCGTCAAATCTGGCACATATTTTTTCTTCTTCTACCATTTAAAATTTTGGGGACAGTAAGACATTCAAAGTTTTAAATCTGAAAGTGCACCGCATATAAAATGATTGTCTCAAAAGAAAGAGTTGACTCTGAATCATTGAAACAAGCAATTAACATCCTCATCAGTATTGGAAATGAATGATTTTGTAAAACCCATGTTTTTCAGAATTATTTAATGAACATAAAGTTCAAAAGAACTCTTTTGTAACTATGTAAAAGTCTCACTTTTGATCAATGAAGCAATCAGTCCAAAGTGCTCTCTACCAAAATGACACCAACTTTTGCAGAGAAATATCACGTTTCCTCAGAAAAATGCAAAAGTGAGACATTCAAAAATAGGGTTTCCAATCTATTCCCGCTCTCCTTCTTTTTTAGCACTTATTCAGGGATGTACACACACACGTCATGTCCTTAGAGACAAGGTGATTAATTGCCCTGACTAGGGCTTGTGAAATTTGCAATGGTGACGCTGTACTCGAGGGGAACCAACCATTGAGCCTGTCAGCTCAAGCACTCCGACACCATATTCCTCGTCTTCTGAACCTGACAGCTAAAATTAGTCTTTGAGTTCTCTCTCCCTCCGTTTCTCCTTTGTAACCGATCCGCCATTGTTTCACCTCGCCCCGAGGGATAGTTTTTCATCCCTGCATGAGTTATTAAAGTAAGAAGAGAGGGATTTGATTTAATGTGCGTGATTATGAGAGCAGTTTGACTGTTTGTTTCCTCTTGAAAAGCTCATAATTTTTCATTAAAATGCAGCTAAATGTAGTGCCTGAAGATGTAAAGAAAAGCAATGAATCCTTCAAAATGGCCATGTTTTGCAAGATAAAATGCTGCTAGAGTTACTTTTGGTGCTGCTTATCTTACAGAATAAAGCCTAAAATGGAATTGCGTTTAACAAAGGGTCAGTGAAAAAAGTTGCATAATCTAACCATAATGTGAGATTTCTACAAATTTTCTATTCATTTTCTATTGGTTTAATTAAGTTTTCAAGCACTACATCAGTAATATATATTTTAATCAGATTTTATTTGATTTGCCTTTTGTTATTATCAAATCTCTTCAGAAAAAAAGGTACAAAGGCTGTCACTGGTTCAGTATATCTTTGAAAAAGGTACACCTTTGATCAGTAAAGTGTGAATATTAGTACCTTAAAAGTACACATTAGTACCTAAATGATACGTCTTAGTACCTCTTAAAAACATGACATCACAGTGATTTTTATATCGTTTCTTCTGAGACTGATTAATGGCATGCAAGTAGCATTTGTCCAGCACTTGCAAAATCTAGGCAGCAGAAAATTAAAAGGATAATTGCATTGCATTTACTTGTGCAATTACATTACCACTAAATAACCATTTGGTTAAAATGTAAGTGCAAATTGGAACTCTAGGTGTCGCTAGATAGTTTAAGAGATTGAACCCAAATCTGATCAGGTGATTTTTCAGAACCTGTCACCAAACTTCTTAACTTTTTATGTAAATAATCCTTCAGAAATCATTATAATATCATAGGTCTAATCTAAGAAGAATAACTAATAATTAACAGATACAGTAAAATTTGTGTACCTTTTTTGCTTCTTGGCCCATAAATAT
Organism: Enteromius unitaeniatus; assembly: GCA_032359435.1. NCBI lineage: Eukaryota > Metazoa > Chordata > Actinopteri > Cypriniformes > Cyprinidae > Enteromius > Enteromius unitaeniatus. The sequence continues at coordinate 14,278,442 of JAUMHI010000033.1, read as the reverse complement.
ATTCCATTGCCTTTTTTTAAATTGGTGTGATGTACTTTCATAGATTCAAGCTTTTTTTTAGTTCATGCACTTAGCCTGCTTGGCTTCATTCAAAGAGACCTACGATTTAAACCCTTAACTGGGGATGCTGGGATATTCACAGTAATGGTTCTGCTCAAGAGTTTTTCCAGGTCATTTATCAGGTCTAGCTTGGCAGGATCGAATGAATCACAAGCAGTCCCGACACTTTCATGGGAGTGGTCTTCTGCGAGACACTAGAATGAACTGAGCAGCTGAGCTTGACGGAGGAAGGTCATGCAGTAGTTTAATGCCCCATCACACCAGACAACCTCTAACGCTTAAGGTCATTAATCACATTAATATTAATTGTTTAATTAGACTGTAATTACACAAGCCATTCTCATTGTATTTGAGCCTCAATCTCATGAAAATCTTACCCAGGTCACAGAAATGTTACAAATCAACCTCTTTTTTTGCAAACAGTTATTATTTTTGACCTGTAACATTATTATTTTTTTACGATAATTAAGCATAATGAAGACAAAATGTTCCCACTAATGTATTATTATTATAGTTTAATACTGTTGAATAAAAAAACATCATGCCAATGAGAATGTAAGAGTTGGATTGTTATAAAAGTAATGTCACAATCCCTTTTTAAGTGTAAATATAATTTCTGTGACATAAATTTTTAAAAATGAAAAAATGACAGATAAAAAATAGGTAAATATAAACAAACAAACAAACGGATAGATAGAAAAATAAATAAATGCCCGTTTCTCATGAAGCAAAAAAAAAAATACACAGTATATATACGTTATACGTTATTTTAAAAGGCATAAATCTGTGTTTGTGTGAGCATGTTTACTATAGTTCGGGGAACAATTCAACTACATATGACAGAAACATTCAAATTCTTGAATGTCCCCTGTATTGGTTTGTTTTAATTCGTTTAATATGCTTTTAATATCGTAGCTTTGGGCTTAGTCTAATTGTAATTAACTTTATATAAAAACAATACAAAATAATGTGTGTTTGTGAATGTGTGTTTCTAGGATTGAAGGAAACTGGGCAAATCAGGTCTAACATCAGGAACTACAATCCAACAGAGAATTTAATTACATTCTTAATTAAGCTGTAATTCAAAGGCATCCTGTGTGTTTGTGTGAGGAGCACAACGCATGTTTGATGTGCCTGCAAACTATTTGTGCCTCCTTATCAGTGCAGGTTTCATATGCAAGGCCTGAACCGGCAGCGATAGAGACGCAGGGTACAGCGGGTTGAACGCAGCTGGGCTTCGTGGCTTTCATAAGGCAGCATAACACAGGCCAGTCAACATGAGCAATCTGTCAGATAAGCCTTCATATTGTTAATACTACCTGTAATGAATCAGCGCACTGCCACCGGCGAGAACCGCCATGCCACATAACACCGTCTACTTGTTGTTCTGTGCTGTTCTCGGGTAATTCACCTAACTAATTAGCCAAATTCTTTCAGAGCCTCTCTTTTCCCCTTCGTTTTTGTATTTCCCCTTAAGAAATCCACATTCAGCTATGCACTACACACACAAATAGCGCACATTAAGAATACAAATTATTTGCACGTTTGAGGAAAGGCAAATACCTTGAAGAATATTTCTAAATTATAGTAGAGCAATCTCATGGGGAAACATTGCTGTAGTGACGTTTATCACTGCAACAGCAATATGTTGTTTTGTATTTAACTAACAATATATATATATATATATATATATATATATAAATTAATTTCAAAATCAAATTTGGAGACATTTACTGTCATTTTGTCATGTTTTCCGTATAGGTAATGTTCGTTTTGCTGTATTGAAACCCTTCAACACGTACACTTGCAGCATATTTAATATTAAATATTTATGCTTGCATTTTGAATGTTCATGCAAATCAGTTCTATCAGACTCTAGTTCCTCCGCAAACATCTTAAACTGAAGCCGCATTGATCTTTACTTTTAATCTGCTGCCCGGCGTGAAACACCAAGTTCTTCAAAAGTGCTCTGATTTTTGCACAGCATGAGACAAACAAGTTGATAGTCAACTGCACTTTTTAACTCATTTATATTTGTGTATTTTTCTATTTTGTGTATGGTCCTATCAAAAACATTTAGTATTTCTCATGCTTACTTCTGCAGGAATGGTTTTATACTACAGTCGCTCAGTGACTACTGTGTTAAAGTACTGCTCACACAACTTTAACAAATCAAAGAATAAATGAAGGTGTTCGGAAGAATGAATCGTTCTCACATCTTTAGACAGAAACCTTTGATATCATGCACATTTTTTTTAGAAGTGAGCATTTCAGAGTACTGGAATGTCATCGGCTGGCTAATCTAATTGTATATGTTTCAGTTGGTAAAACAAATCAGTGTTAGTAAGTCAGTACTGATTTATACAAAAATAAAGAAAAAAAAGTTAGACTTGATGACGATAAACTGCAAAATAGGTAGGTTTTTTACTGTTCCCTCGTGATCACTGGGGCATTAGGCAAGGCATACATCCTGCAAAGTACAAAACATCCCCAATCCCAAGAGTCTCCTGGAGATGACTGGAAGCCCTATTAGGCCAGAATATTTTTTTTTATAATTCTGTTATTTTTTGCCACCACTTCCTTCAAATTTAATTAGTAGTATTATTTAAAATCAGTATTTTACTTTGTGTACTTTTAGCACAGCAGATAAATGACTAAGACATTTGTACTTTTATACAGAAGTTATTCCATTCCTAATCCTCCAAAAATCAATAGACAGCACAACAAATTATACCGAGGAAACCTTAAGGCCTGCCACAGTTTTCCTGACATAACTCTTGATGAGATTGACCACATTGAAGGGCAGTCTAGGAAAAAGTAAGAAGCATCAGACTTTTTAAATTACAGTGAATTTGATCACAGCTGTTAACAGCTTTTGCTACATCGGTTTTATTTGGATGCCACATGCACCCTCCGTTTTTTAATCCAGACTGAAGGTCATCACTCTCAACATTCTGGTGGTTACTTTCTTCATCAATAACTTCCTTGTCTGATTCCCCCAAATCATCAACACAAACCCTTAGCTCCAAATTGTCCTCCCCCTCCCTATTTTGCTAATTTTTAATAAATTCACTAACTAGTCTTACCGCCCTTCTTCTGGAATTGCCCCTGTAATTGTACTTCCAAGTCTTTTCCATACCTTCACTATAGTGAATCCTTTTGTTCCTTCCCCTTAAAAAAATAAAAAGTGTTTACTAAATTTCAACATTACGTAGAAAACTAATGAAATTCAAAAATATAAATACAGACAAAAATGTACCATTTAATTGTAACTTAATATGCAGAAAGGTGCGAAAGGTTTGAGTTTAGTTTGCTACTGCACCTAACAGCTAACGTTAAGCTGAGCAGACCTCTATTGAAACTTATGGCATGCATGTAACGTTACTGTAAGAATAATTAAAATAACTTACCTAAAATATCAACTTAAAAGCTTACCAATTTCGCTGGCTTTTTCCCAGGTTCAAGAAGTCGAAGTGACCTTTACCGAAGTCTGTGCAAGACTGCCTAGCACCCACTCACCTTTACGACAAATAGCTTCCTTTCATGCACTTTTACTCATTGGAGAATTTTTGCCTAAAGCGTTATAAGCCATGAATCATAAAAACAAGCTACAACCTGAATCAGAACATCTACAATACTTGAAAAAATATTTTAAAATTTGTCTAAAAGACAAAGGTACAAGACTGCGTGTTACAGCAGACTGGGTAAATAATACTACACTTCCCATGAAGCACTGCAAATTACAATCACGCCTTTTGGCCAACTTTGCTATGATAGAGCAATTTCACACTTCCGGGTTTTCGAAAGCTTTCTGTAAAAAAAAAAAAAAAAAAAAAAAAAAGAGAGAGAAAAGAACAGAAAAGAAAAAAAAGAAAGAACAATGAATTACATTGTTTACCTATTAGATTGTGTTTTAAAGTCTACCCAACCCTGAATCAGCTGAATGACACCTTTCTGCCATCTCTCAGAGATAATTTCTTACAATCACATGCTAAAAGTAACCTATTTTTTCCCTTTTCTCTCTTTATTGAACAATAAGAATTTACAAACACAAAGTATACTATCACTAAGAGGTTGATTATAAAATATTGTTGCTCTTGCTGTTTTCAACGGCTGTAATTAAATAATATTGTGTGTTATTAATAAACTGTAATATGGTTTCATTTTAGCTAATATTTTCATATTAATTTAATATTGAATGCATGATTTAGTCATAGAAATGACAGAGTGGAAATTTATTTCAATAAATTCTGAAAAGTCCACTGATGTGCATTCATGACATGGATACCATATGGTCTAAGTTATTTGCAAAATTGCAGGAACTGAAATAAAACTATTACAGTTTATTTTCAGAATTCAAATAATTTAATCTTTACTAAGGCATTAGACCCTGGATGCAAACATTAGGATGGAAATTGTGTATAATATATATATTTTTTTTTCAAAATTTTACTCCAAAATATTCTAAATGGATTTTAAATGTGGGTCATGATTGGCCATACTTATGTGGCCCACATTTGGCATGTCAAATTACATGTTTTGTGTGCCAGTCTTGAAGATTGTACCACCTTTGCCAAACCTGGCCCATGTTTGGCCCCCATGCTCTATGCCAGTGCCAGATGAATTCCAGCTGTGCCAGATACATGCCAAATCAGTTCCAAATCTGTTTGCTGACTGGGATACAACCTGCTTTGTGCCGTATCATCAGTTCTTTGAATTTTAGTTATATTTTGACCCTGGAGGATTTTTTCTTACTTTGTATTAGTTCTATGGCACCTGGTTGGAGGTCTAAAATCAGCTAGTAAGAATTGAGCCCCAGCAGACTTTACCTCCTTTCTGCTTAATTGGAAGTTTGTGAGTCCAGAGGGGAGTTACCGATTGTGTACCGACCTGCAGAGAGAAGATTAGAGGCTTTTGTGATTTTTCCCTCATTACTACTAAACCAGAGGAGCTTTCTATGCTTAACTAGATTGCTAAAAGCAGCCAGCCTTGCCTTAAAAACAATTATATAGCATTAGAAATATTCTAATTGCATATGTTAGTGTATTGTTATATTATGATCAATGGTTCATGGGTTCAGAGCTAATTTTCCTGTTTCTTAAATATTATGTCTGATTTTTAAATGGTACTGTGCTCATCAAATACTGTAAATGTCAATAATGCATATTACATTTCCTTCTAAGGGAAAACTAGAGGTTAATGTAATTAATTCCTGAACATATCTTTGTTTCTAATTCTTCTTGATTTGTACTTGTCAGCTGGATTAGAAATTATTATACTCATTGTTTGAAAATGTTATTATATTATAACACCAAGCCCCAGTTTCACAGATATGACTTAAGCCTAGTCTGAGCAGTTTCAACTGAAAGAAACTTGCACTGCAAACTGTCTATTCCAATTTAAATGATAAAGCCTAACTTGTATGCAAAGGGTTAAAGGGTTAGTTCAACCTAAAATGAAAATTCTGTCATTCATTTCTCACCCTCATTTTGTTTCAAACCTGTAGGACCTTCATTCACCTTCAAAACACAAATTAAGAGAGCCATCTGACCCTTCATAGACAGCAATGCAACTGAAATGATCCCAGATCCAGAAACGTAGTAAAAACAAAAACAAAAACAGTGGCTCAACTTCAGTTTCGCGAAGCTACGAGAACACTTTTCGTCAGGATGGTTATTTTTGTTTTTCTTGTGGCATTGCAAAACGGGCTTCTTTTACTGTTACTATATACACTTTTATAGTGCTTTTACATCTTTTTTGATGCATGAAAGTTGTTAATTGTAACTGCCAGTGTTTTTTTGGGGGGGAAGTTTGTCCTTTTGTGTTCCATAGAAGAAAGAAAACTAAAAACTATGAGTATTACAGACGTATCATTACATTTTGATATATGAACATCACAGAGGAGTTTACAGAAGAATGCATCATCCAGAAAGCATTGTGCTCTATTTTTATGTGCTGCTTCCGGCAGTGAACTTATTAACGCCATATTGCAGAGGTGTGCCATAGAGGATTTGCCTTACAATATGTCTTAAAATACACATGCCGAAGACATGCACAATGTTTCTATTTCATACAGATTCACTCATTCTAATTTTAACATTAGCACATAATCCATCTCCAGCACATTATATGAGCAGACTCTCTTTTTTTATTCTCTAGTGTCTCACTAGGACGCTTGTTCCTACAGCCAGCATATCAGGGAAGCTCAATGCTGTTAGCATTAAACAGGCACCTAATTGGACCTGTGTTGGCTAATTGTGTCCATGACGTACGGTCCCCTGGGCGGCAGGGCTGCTAATTTCAATAGGGGTAAACAAGCACTAGGTCTTTACTGACGGCTACGTTTTAATTAGAGGCAGGACCAACAAATGTGCTGACATAGTGCTGCAGAGAGGGACAGGAAATCAACATTGTTAGCATGCTATCTGTTTCTGCCAAGCAGTCACAAGAGTCGTCCTATCCCCCTTTATCATGTCATTTCTCAGCCGTGCTGTCTATTGAGTGAAACGGTGCCGTTTCAATTTCGCCTGCGCTGTGTGTCTAGCATCCTCATGGGGCTGCATTGCACTTTAAAAAGGGCAGCTAAACAGAACATGCTCTCTATCATTGTGATGCATTGCTAACGGGAGCAGAATGAAGTATAACAGGATCTACGTTTGGGTGAACCTCACAGAAAGACACATAGGGTGCTCTTAACCTCAAGTCAAATGAGGGGAAACAAGAAATTGGTTTGCCTAAAGGCAATTTAGCCTGCATCCAATTTCTTCACTCATGCCTTTTGAAACCTGCTTCATGACCTGTACGTTTCTTCATGAGATTCATCCAACATTTGCATGTCGTATTGTTGGGATGATGGTGCAATTTAATCTCAGCTGGTTTAGCATTAGATCTTATTATTAGCATGTTTTCACAGTGTGGCTGTAAAGGTTAAATCTCAGGCTTATAATAGAGCACCCGCTGTCATTTAATCAACCCAGGCTTATTGTAAAAACATGCCTGTGGCGACATGAAAATATGTTGGTTCTTGTGTATTAAGTGACGTTTTTGAAGTGAAATGTCCAGTGAGTGGTGCTTAAAGCATGTTTGGTTTAATGTGAAATTGATGTATGTGAATCTGATAATGTTTTATCACTGTGTGTATATACTGTGTGTATACACTAAACCCTACCGATAATGTTAGCAATATAATTTTGAAATAAAAACAGTAACTGTGCTATTTTAGCTTGCATCTATATGTCTTTGAGCTATTTTCTGAAATGACTCATTACTCATGTTTTGTGAGACACACAGTGCATGCTGTAACGGGTGAGCTAACGAGCAAGTTTACTACAGTACATCAGAAAATCCCTACATATGGAGCTGGTTAGGAAATGCAAAGCATTAGAAAAATGCAAAATCAAATGTGTTATTTTCCAAATCATGCACTATGGTAAAACATGTTTTGAGGTCATAACATAATGTTGTGCAAGGAAACTAACTGAAATAAGTCTTTATTAATTAACAATCTGTCCTGTACTTGTAATTTCTGAGATAAAGGTTGTTGTGTTTAACTCCCACTAGTCTTCCTTTCAGCTGGTAACTGCAGTGAATTATATGTACAGTTTTTTTGGAGTCAGACATGAAGACAGAAGCACATTTTCCAATAACGCTCGGACACATTTAATTAAAACTAGAGAAGAGCATTTTTTATTATTGCTGGTGTTCAGTTCACCAGACGCTGAATTGGCCATTAACCACGATGTCGACTGCTCAGAGACTCATAAATCTCTTCAACATTTCCCAAGGAGGTGCTTATATCCCGTTTAAGATGAAGGGAGTTATAGGGCACCAATGCAGAAGTGGCCTTTGAGCCACGAATGCCCTCCCAAAATTGCAATGTGAAGTTTAGGGAGCCAAATGTTTATTGTGGGTACAATTGGTTACTGTAGCACTCAACAAAATAATGGACGGCCTCATATGTTCAGAGGAATATTGTACAGTTTTTTCCCAATATTTTGAGGCTGTATTAAACACCTGAGCTCCAACACGAAAAGAAAGCAGCACAATAAAAGCAAGCGCACAAATGTCCTCGCCACAGTGTGTTTGTGGATCCGGCTCAAGATTTATGGGCGTAATAATGGAGGCTCAGTGGGTTCGTTGCAACACATCGACACACTCTCTCTGTCATCTGACATACTTTATGTGTCAAAGCCAGAGAGGGAAGAGAAAGAGACTGTATGTGTGTGTTTACACCTACTGTGTCCTGTCACTTTATCCATCCATCAATAGAACGTTCTCTCAGTTTGTGTTTTGCTTCTGCTATTCCACGGTTGACGCTGTTTTCGCATTGTTGCAACATTTGAGGCACTTGTGAGTAACATCAATCGACCATGAGGCTGTGGTCAAACAGAGACAATGTTTTTGCTCTGCTTGTCTTCAACTTGCCTTATTTGTGCTTTTAATATATTATTCTTTGTGAGTCTCTTGAAGTCTTTCTTGAACTTCACTTTGTAATTTTAAGTCACGAAAAGATTTAAAGCTACTACCATTCAAAGTTTGGGGTCAGTAAGAATTTAATGCTTTTATTCAGAAAGGACACACTGAAGCCTTTCTTTTTTTGCACTAAGTGGTTGTTACACAAAAGACTGGAGTAAACTGCTGAAAATGCAGTGTTTCCAAGACAAAAATACATTTAATTTTATCAAGTATTAATATAAAGAAGTTATTTTAAATTGTTACAATACTGTACAATATTACTGTTTCTGTGTATTTTTGGTAAGCACGTCACTCCAGGTTTGACATCAGTGATTCTAAAGCCTTTGGTTTTTACAGTCACTTTGCAGGAAGTTTTCATACGTGGAAGTGCAAATGAGATTTGAGAGCTTAATTGAAAAGCATGTAAGGGTAAGTAAATGCATCCACAGCTGTTGTTGAACTCTTATCCAGACTTCCAACGACTCTTCTCCAATCGCTGACCCTGAGGAAAGTAGAAAGAGTGGAGCTTGAGTGAATTATGCAGGGTTTTCTCAGCTAATCAGGTCTCTTAGGGAGCCATGAAAGTCTCTTACTTCCTTCAGAATGATGCCAAATTCAATACTGTCAAGAGAAAGAACTGTGACTGACAGTACGGAGGTTTTTGTCTGCTATGGTTAAACAACAGGCTAATGCCTCACACATCGCATTTCCTCCATTTTTATTTGCCTTTTAAGACATTTTGCCAGCTTTGAAAATTGCGTTTGCTTATTCAGCTCAGACTCATTTATGTAACACAATACACAGCCTAGTTAGGCAAATCAGCCTTGCAATAATCCAAGCACTCATTTTCATTCTCCTTTAATCATGTTGTGTTCGGTGACTCAACAATTTCATAACACCCTGGAAATTTGCTATAGTACAGACGCTTCCCCTCCAGCATAGATATCTGTCCTACAGCTTTAACATGCTAACATTAAGCTAAAGCGTTAGAAATGATGGATTTGCTGTCAGTTGCAATACACAAGACTGCTTAATGCAGGGGTCTCGAACTCGAATTAGCTGTGTGCTGCTAGCCAGCTGGTGTTCTTCATCGGGTAGGGTTGAACAATGTTTTCATAACCATGAATTGTTACTAGGCTGACAAAAACAAAAACCCTATGCTTTTGTTATTATTTTGTGCAATTTAGAAAAACAAATGCAGACAATAAAGTGTCCAGTGTGATTTTGAATCTTCATTTCATGTTTAACAGAAGAAAGTAAGTCATATTTCCATTGCTCCACACTCGAGTATTAAAAGATGGATGTATCTGGGTGACTATTCGTTCCCTTTAGCATTCTGACCTCCTGATGACTGGAAAATACAGAATGCTGTTTGATTATGTCGTCAAAGTCTTTTAACTTTGCCACGTTAGAGGAACGGCATTGTTTGCTCTCATTTCCTTGGAGTATTTGAGAGAATTTTAAAAGCTTTGCCTTTTTAATAAAGGCGGATTAATTTAATTAGGTAGAGCTGCAGTCCACCAAGTGAGTTTTGTTCCGTTCACATGGGGAATTTGTTGAATTAGCATTAATGCTAGCAATTTATTGAGGAAACTTGGTAAACATCCATGTATTAAATTCAGCTCCATTATAGGGATTTCTGCGGTAATAGTTAGCAACTATAAATGCATTTATTTAACAGTACTCTATTAACAACACTAGCCTTGTTCCAAAATGTAGCAAGTTAGCAATTGACACACACATACACACACACACACACACACACCATTCTCTCTGTAGAAGTGGACTTCAGGAATGGTTGTAATGAAAGAAAGCATTTTTTGTTATAGTTTGTCCAAAAGAAGGCTTATGCATAATTTAGCTGTCTAGCTTTTGATACGGCCCTCATGTCAGAAGAGTGAAAATCATATTAATACTGTGGTTTTTTTGTTATAAGAGGTGATTTGTGCACAGTTTATTGCGGTCAGCACACCAGTGTGAACTATTATCCACACGGGTGCATTAAAACTTTATCTTCACTCTCTTAAGCCTGTACATATAGAAAAATGGTACAAAAGAAACTGCAGTAGCTGTTTTCTCATAGGTGCTTAAGTGTAAGATACGTGTAGTATTGATCGGTCAGTGACCTTTGAGTCTTTCTTCTAAGTAACAGAATTACCTCCCATGTGCTGTTGGGTCAGGACTCTGGAAATGTCCACCACATGCCCTGTATAGCCTTAGAATCGATCCCCAGATTACCCTCGCCTTACCTACAAAGGTAGAAAAGAGTATAAAAGCTTTAAAATATTACACAGCTTTGAAAATGGTGAACAAAGTTGAGCAGATGTGGGTGGATAAAAGAATTACATTTTTGATATTATATTTTGGCACGCGCGACTGATGATGAACTTTAACTGAAAATCATATTTAGATAGAAATTGTCAGTTTGTTACACTGCTGTAAAGGGTGATCTATTTAAGTCCACTGAAAGGATTGCAGACACATCAACATCAGTGTCATCAGGTCAAAAAATTTTCATATTCCCTGCTGCTGTAATGTTAGCAGTTTTATTAAAATGCTAACGTTACGCATTTAGCCCGACGTCTGTTTTTATATTTTTTATCAACAATCTATATTTTTATATTGTTTGGATCAACTAGCCGAGTAGACAGATAAAACTCTTAATTCATAACCATATACTGAAAATAAGTAAGTCTAAATATTGTTATCTGATGCTGATTGTTTAGCTAACAAGCTTGCTGATGCTAAGTTATAGTCATTTTGAGATAATGTCCAAATATTTCTAATATATTACATCTGAGGGGAAAAAGAAAGGATGGTTCAGGTAATTATCAAAGTTGGTAGTAATGCCCTCCGGGGGCATTTGGCCAAGAATGTTTACAACGCAGATAAAAAGGAAAAGAAAAAAAAAAGAAAATATAATATTTTCCTTCAAATATTATTCCTAACTTATTCTCATGTCATATATAATGTTCTGTGATGTTCTGCAAAACAATAGCCTAATCTTCTAAACACTTTTTTCTTACTGGTGAAAATTAAGCGGTAAAATCTGTTTTCTTTTGGGTACATTGCAGTGTAAGCTTCACAATGAACATTACTACATCATGCTTGTCAAAAATCAAAAAATATTTTGAGCAGTAAGATTCTAAAAAATATGTGCTGTATAAAAGTAAGTAGACTGTATAAAATTGGTAAAAAAAAATTATCAGTACTTTTACATAAATAAACCAGTACTTTTGTACTTTCACTTGAGTAAAATTGAAAAAGGAGAACTTTTACTTTTACTGGAGTAATATTTTACTGTATGTATCTGTACTTTCACTCAAGTACTTGATTTGTGTACTTCGTCCACCTCTGATAAGAAATCATGTCTTATATGTTTTGAAAATATATTCATATATGAAAATTATATGTTTCTAAGTGTTGTGATATATATATATATATATATAGATCAGGTACATACATTTTAATAATGATAATATTTATTGCATGTGTTTTATGCTATTTATTTACTTACTGTATAATTGTGGTACATTAATACAGTACATTAAGTTGAAAAATAAATCTGATAGCACTAACTATATCATTTCAGTCTGTCTGCAGCAATTTTAGCTCAGTACTCCAAGTGACAGTACCTTTTATTTAACATTTTGTGCTTGCTCTATGAATGCTTCCTGGTGAGGTCTGAATGAGATATTTCCTCACCGTCACAATAACCGTGACTAATACATGTGTCCTTTCACAAAATGTATCTGATAATTTGATGCGGCTGTTACATATTCAGTGTGCCTTTTGCAGCCGTTCCCGTTTCCCCAGAGTGAATCATATTCATAATCTGATATTAGTCATGCAGCACTCTAAGATAGGTTACCGCTGAATAAACAGATGTGCTCCATCACTGAGTAAATACCGTATAGAATAAAGAATAAAGCTTGAATAAGTTGATAAAGAAAAAAATTGATGTAAGATTGGCTTGCCTTTGTGTTTTGTATGAATTTATGCAGTAGGTGCTCTTTGCAGTCTAAAGACTTGTGTACACACACATACATATACAAACATATACTACAGCACTGAACTTCAATAAAATGCTTTACAGGTATATTTCTAAAGATTAGACTATTACTATATGAACTCCAAGTCTCTTTGACTTCTCCAGAGAGAACGAGTGCTAACATTAGCAAAATCTAATGAGTCATTGGAGATAGTTACGACTAGGCGAACTTCCTGAAGTCTGACATTCCCCCTGGGCTTTGCCTTTCACCGTACAAAGCTTTGTAGAATCAAGAGAGTTTAGAGAAGCTTCGGATCAGGGCTCTCAACCAATACACTGAATTATAACTAACAATAAAGGAGCTTTTATTCCACAGAAGATTTAATTTTCCCCATGTCATTTGTTAACATTAGTTAATTTATTACAGTATTTCTGTGGAAGTTGATGGTTCTTTGTAGAATCTACGGTTGCCAGTAAAAAAACATTTCAGTAATCTGGCAAACCTTTTTCCAATATACAGAAACAATGTCAAAGATTTCTTACTGTCCATATTACAGTAAAATACTGTTCATATTTCAGAAATCGGTTACAGTGTATAGTGCAGACAATTGTGTTGAAAATAATATTGAAGCAATCTAGTTTTATCACCTAGCAAAGCTAAAATGTTGTTTTGAAATGTTTACGTAGTGGAGATGTTATTCTGGACCTTATCCAGCCTTGAACCATGTTTTTCTTTAATAGATTTGTAAGATGGACAAAAGAGAGAAAGAAGCGCTTGAGTGGCCTGCATGGTTGTTTGAGAATATAAACTTCGAGGTTCTTCAGATCAGAGAGTTTTTAAAGTACTGATACACAGATCCTTTTCTTAAGAATTAAATAAATTAAAAATAAATAAATTAATAAAGCTGAAAAAGTCTTGATGGCACGTCACATATTAGAAAAAAACTATAACTGCATGTAATATAAAGGAGAGCAAAGTTGTTTTCAGCCACTTTAAGAATAATAAATCAAAATTGATTAATCATATATTTGTTTCATACATATCGCAGTTCTAAATTATTTATCTGTGCACATAATTTTTAAATGTACCCTTATAATATCAGAAATCGGTTACAGTGTATAGTGCAGACAATTGTGTTGAAAATAACAAATGGTGTCGTACACTGCCGTGAACTGCTGCCATTGAGATGGCAGGGAATGCTCACAGGAATTTCTCCACTTATACTAGATACTGGTTTGGTGATGTTAGGAGCACATATGCAGTACATTGCTTTTAAGGTTTGTTTTATTTACAGTATATTGTCTACAGAAGCATTCTTGTCAGTCTTTGAGAGCTTTGTATCTTTCTCTTCAGTGAACATGGCAAGTGAGAAAAAGGTTGCGACCGCGACAAACCTCTTGATTTTGTGGTATTGCCTCTGTGTTACACCTGGACCTTAAGAGGCTAATACTAAAAATAATGTTGACTTTGTCCCAGGGGTTTAAGAACACAACAATCAATTGCTATATGTGTGTCTGAACAAGAGGTTATATGATTATGAAGTGATTGACTTAAGTAGTGCATAAGAAATCTAGGTAATGCTTTAGAGTACAACCGCGTAATTACACAGAATTTATAGCGTGGCTATTTTGTAACTATAGAGTACCTCTATAGTACCTACTCATAAATATAAGGGAACAACGTTTGGGGATTAAGGGAGTAATAATTATACTGTAAGTATTTTATGACTAAAGGGCACCTTTCTGAAATTACGTGGTATGTATGACACACTTACAGAAAATGTACAGCCGTACGTAAGTGTAGGTAAATAGAAACAATATGGAAAGTTAGAGAGGTAATTATTGAAAAAGTTGTACTGTAGTTATACTGTTAGTATATTTCATAAGTAAGGTGTAACTAATCAGAGATTCCATGGTATGCATGACATACTGCATTTGATTTAGAATTTTGTAATAACAAAATATACGAAGCAGTATATTTTTACACTGCGTACTGGGTATTACACCATATATCTTACATTACTGATCCAAATAGTAAACTGTAGTATAATTTAGAAGGTACACTATAAATTCTGTGTAATTACGCGGTACATTGCGGGTTATAATCTTAAACGTTAATCTAATCTAAATCTATACAGTCTATGCTACAAACCCTAATATAATTCTCTATTTTTAGTAAGGAGATGGTGTGATTCCAAATTAATGACATAAAAACACAGTACATCAAAGTAAAAAGATATTAAAGCCATTACTCCATTGTCCAGTGGTCCTTCAGAAATCATTCTAATATTCATATATGATAACTACAACTATAGTAATGTTTTGATCGCTTTTTTGATAAACATAAAGTAAAGAAAAACAAAAAAACATTATGGATTAGAAACAGAAATCTTTTGTAACACACACACACACACACACACACACACATATATATATATATATATATATATATATATATATATATAAAGATATATCCCACAATTTTGAGGTAAAATTTAATTGAGATGAGAAATGAGATGAAAAGTCTTTTATTACGTGGCCAGTAAATGATGGTCGATAAATGGAGTTTTAGAGGAAAATAGCGAGCAAAATCTTTCTATTATTATTTTTAATATCCATGTTTTAAAGCTTCTCCTATTATTCCTGGCTAATTAATGAGATGAGATTCCTCTCTTTATGCTTGAAGTTTCTAAATTGCCCCTAACTACTCAGTAGAGAGTGTTCTGAGGATATTGACTAACTTAACCTCCTGCTGCGTGCTAATGAACCACAAACCAGCACAATGGAAGTAAGTCGATACCGGCAAGTATATGATTTTAAGAAACAAAGTTTTTTTTATGTTATTCATATTTGAGTAATGAAGGTAATTCCTACTGTACATGCAACCTGAGAGCAAGTCCCGTGATGACTTAAGCGGTTTTGTATGCTTTTATCAAATGGTGTTGCTATGCGCTGGGGTTTTCATGGACGAAAACAGCCTTCATTGCTAATGCAGCCCGGCTTTCCCATTTACCTCTAGAGCACAAGAGCAACTTATTGTTCCATGACAACCACAACAACACCTCAACACAAACAAGATATTTGATATGCCATTGAGAGAGGATATTTACATCTAGCACAATAGCGCTCAATAAATAGCCTGTCCTGTAGATGAGGTATGATTGTCAAAGCAATAACATGGAGAAGCCAGGAATGTTTGATGTACTTCACAGCGGGCCATGAATATATATCATTCCCTGATAAATTATCCTCTAACATACCAGTAATACTACCAGCAAATTGCTCTCGACGTGATATTATTGCATGAAATGAGTAAATCACTAGGACTTCGCATTGATGGAGAAAGTGTTTATGTGAGTTTTTAAAGGAATTTTTTTTTCTAGTTTGTCTGGATATGCAGCAGTCACTTTGCTCACATTCAACCTCTTATTATGGACTTGGTTAAAAATAGAAGCAATGTAATTGAATATTGTTTCAGCCTGTAATTCAACTAGTGCGTTTTTAAACTGTGAGAGAATTGATTTAATCTTAGGATATGAAAATAGTAACAACATTTTGTCCCTGTTCTCAAAGTGTCAGCTGCCTTGTCAGGCGCTCTTTAAGATGAGGTAAATATATTAGGCTTGGTTAACTATAGTACATGATGACTTGCCATTTTTATCGCACTGTGACAATACCCTTGGTAAGCCATCATGTGACATGCTTACAACTCCTGGCAACCATGGTTGTGTTTATACACAGCATCTGTGCTCCTTTAAAAAAGGCCACATTCATCTGGGGAACCATCTTAGGTTACTTGTGAAATCTTAAACCTTTAAGCTTGGAGATTTTTGTGGCTAGAACATTAGATTAGATCTAGGAAAAACTGAAACATTGAAAAAGCAAGTAATTTGGAGACTTTGTGTATTGGATTGGTTTTATAATTGCATTGTGGAATTTAACTGCAAAAGTAGTAACTTTTCTGTCATACAATTTTATGCACTATATTTGTTTAGCAACATTCTAGCACCATCATTCTTCATAACTTGGAAATCTAATATATGTTGCGTGTTTTGAATAAAGATTTATTGTAGTGCAGAACCAAAACTATATTGTTTTTATGATTGTCATGGGGGCAGAAGTTGAAGCCTATTGTCACAATGAAGGCTAACAAAACCTTTAGTGTTCAGTGGTTAAAATAACCTATACTCACTGTGAAACAAGTTACATTTTTGCAACTCCAAATATATACCTCTATAGAACATACAGTTTTTACAGTGGAAATAATCTGTAGTTGCAATAAAACACCAACATCTTTTATTAATTTTCATGCAAATTATGATTACGTTTCAGATTATTGATTAATAAAGACATATTTCCACATAGTTCCTTGCTTAATACAGTGTAAAAGCCAGAGATACACTGCATACATTGCAGACGAACATACATTGTCTCAGACGAAAGATTGGCATTGTGAAACAACTGTGCTGATTTCTGTGATCGTGGCTCCTCAGCGGTGGTCCTATATTTTGTAGTGAGAGAGGTTCAAAGATGTCCGTTGTCACATTCTTCCAACCAAAGATATCCTAATATAATTTTCTGACAGTAGAGAAATTTATAACAATCATCTCGCAATGCAATGCAAGACGTACGCCAGACATGTTGGCGCGGACCAATGCACATTCTCACGTTAATTTCATCATAAGTAAATTGAAACATGAGCGTGAAATCTGGCGTATGCGAAGTTTTGTGCGTTAATACATGAGGCCCCAGATGAATGCAAAATGGCGCTAAAACATAAAACCTCTTACCCGCAAGCTCTCATCCCACTCTTGCACACATAAAAACTACAATTGTCAAAGTGTGATTTATCATGCTCCTTGTATTTAACGCTAGCGCATGCCGATGACATTTTATAATTTTATAGCAATGTCGTACCCAAGTTTATTGCATGTCGCACACTGTATTTTGCATTGATCTTGTAGGATTGCTAAAATAGTGCAGTCTGTGGAAGGCCTCAAAACACTTTTCCTAAGTGCATGATTTATAAACAATTAGATTTTACGTTTACGTGACACAAAGCACTCGGGTGCAAGTCCATTTCCAAACTGCTTTCCAAAAAAAGCTTTGCAAGTTGTATGTTCATCTTTTTCGAATAAAGCAAAACATGCTTTTAGTGCCATTCACTGGCCATTTCACTTCAAAAAGGTTGGAAAATTTACAAAATGCTGCATTATATCGTTATTTGCAGAAATGTCGCTATAGGAATGCAAGTGGATAAAAATGGAAGTATAATTTTTGGTTGAACATTTCAATATTTGCTTAAACCGCTCCTCCAGTGGTCCTTATTTCCACCTCCTCTGTGTAAATAGATTAATTATCTCCTAGTTTAGGCTCAGGAGGTGAAGCTGTAATAGGGGTTAAGTGTCCTCACCGCTAGCAGATTTCCAATAATGAAGTTAAATGGCTGCAGACACACAGAACCAGACATCACAAGGTTTGAATTACTTTGCTAATGAGGGACCTGAAAGAGGCAACTTTGACAAGGAAATGGGCTTCATCATTGCCCTGCTGTAATGGGCAGGTTGGTTTGCATGTTTGGTCTGTGGAGAAAGAGAAATAAGGATATTTTGGAGAGAAAACTTCCTTTTTTTGTGGCTTACGCAACATTGCATGCACGGATAAATCCCCATTAGTTTTGTTTGACAAACTTTTGAAATGCAGATTTTGTTCTTAGAAGGAATAAATGAAACATTTCATTTAATTATACATAATCCTTTTAAACAAGCTCTGTTAGCCTTAAGTAATTTGACAAGCAATGCTAAAGCTTCTGTATGGTAGCTTGTTTTGTGCTCTGTTGTATTCTGAAATCTGTGAGAACATGATTCATAATGAAATTTAAGTCTTTCAGTGTTGCCACAGGGGATTTGAAAGCAGCATTGGCATTGCATAAAAATTGTATTTCTCACTTTTAAGTTAAATAAAGTTCGGCGAAAAATAATATTTGGTATAAACAATAATGTTTCCAATAACAACATCCTTCATGTCAGAATCTTCAACATTGTTGTCACATATACAACTTCAAATGTATGAGTTTTCCGCATTCCACATAAGGAAGTTAAAATAACATAATTACGTTTCTACATTTACTTTTGAATTTGTTAACACTATCGGGTAGGTTTAAGTTTGGGTTTGGTTTAGGGCAGTGGTTTTCAACCTGTGGGCCACGACAGTATTGCAGGGGGGCCGCCAATTCTTATTAATAGAAATTGTAATATTGTTAATATAACAAAAAATGTCTAGTTTGCTGATCCGTAATGTATATTTTCTGTTTATTCAATACATTACCAGTTTATTCAATAAAGACAATTAACAGAACCTTGCTTCTGAGTACTTAGTTAACCCGACACAAAAAGCGGGATTGTTTAAATTCTTTTTGAATTCTTTTGCAGTGGGCCGTGAGTTAAAAATGGTTGGGAACCACTGGTTTAGGGGATATATTCAACATGATAGAGCATAAATCTTTAGCGACATTCACTGCATATTTGAATTCTGAATGGCTGCAAAACGTATCTCAAGCAGCGTTATAAAAACACTGCAAAATGTACCTGTACCAAGTAATAAAAACATGCCACGGTCATGCATTAAACACGTTTTAGAGCTCTCTCTGGACATTTCATTTTGAAACTGCCGTGAAATGAGCAGTAAGGTATATAGTTATGGGCTTGCAGAAATATATGTAGAAATGTACTGTATGTATGCACATATTTCCAATTAGCCTGGGTTGCACAAATCAGTTAATGAGAGAAAATCAGAATGATTCAAATTAAATTAGTTAAATCAAACCCCTGATCAATATCCAAGTAAATAGAATAGTATTTTCATGACATGATGGCAACGCTACAGTTAAGAAATTACAGTTAATTTCATGACAAGTCTAAAAGCTTTTTTATAGTTTTCTTTGTGAATATAAATAATATAACCTACTTCCAAATATTTTACTTTAGAGATGTTAAAACAAAAGACTCGATGTAATCCTCCTCCGCATCCGTGGATCAGAGTTTTACATTACCGTTCAGACTTGGCCTGGGATCAAAACGACAGCATCTTGTATTTAATTTCATGCCTCTGAGCTCTTATGCCATGCTGGAGAGCCGAGCAATGTGTGGGAGAGACCGAGGGGCTGCTGGTCACTGACGCACCGTGTGTTCATACGCTAGTGCATTGTGGATTGTAACCAGTAGCGTGCGACATCTCATGAGCGTCTGTACCATTGGTGTGAAGGCCTGGACATTGGTTTTCTGCTGGGACGGAACTGTTACTAATGGGTTTCTAAACTTAGTAGAACATAAAACTGAGCTGAGGGGTAAGAAAATGCCATCATAGCTTTTTCAGTGCAGGACTATCTTTTTAAAGGTGAAGTGTGTCTTTTTTATCATGTGCAGCAATCCTGCAAAGTGAAACGACTTATAATGTTCTACATATAGCAGGTGCTTTTTTTAAAAAGCTTTTTTTTCATGTATTTTTGCATTAATTTTGCCTCCATGTTTGAAGCTCATTTGAAGCATTTTCAATGCAATTTTATAGCATACAAGAACAAGTCTTTGTTATAAGAGCCATGCAGTTATTATAACTCTAATGCATTGTGCTCATGCATCACAGGGTGATATTGTTAGTATTAGTTTTAGGGGACCAAGGAAGGTGCAAGTTAATCTAATAAGTTTTTATAGTTCATAAACATATGTTGATGAATAAATGTAATAACATTATAACATGATGTTTTTTTCCAGTGTGCAAAGAATTTTGTAAAACCCTGCAATGAATGAAAAGATATCTGCATGCAATGTAAAAACATTTAAGCATTTAATTAATTGGATTACATGGTGCAACGATTGAGATATGAAATCATGCAAGGTATGGAATAGCGATAACTGACAATATTTAAATGAAGTTACTTAGAGCTGAAGTTACTTGCAAACCATGCAAGACAGAATGCTGTTTATTTCAGAATTAATTCAGCAATTACTTCATAGATAATAAAGCAATCATTAATTGCATTTTTGTTTCTGAAGTGCATGCATAACATATATTTTGAAGTATTTTAAAATAAATAGTTTGGCTTTAAAAACTGTAACACTTCCTAAAAAAGGGACATTTTTACTTTAGTGCTTTTAGAATATGTTAAAATCAAATTCAGAGCACCTGGCAACCACGCACACCACTTTCGTATTTTGGCGACAAGTTTGGCATGGACGAACCAAACTCAAAATGTAAAAATCTAGATATTTTTGCAATTTCATTCCATGCCGTTAAAGAAATGACATCCTTCACTTTTAAATGAGTAGCTTCTTTTGTTGTGGTTTGTACTATTGTGAAAGGCCAGATGCTGTCTAAACGATTTGTCTGTTTCTAAAATGATGCCTTTTTAGCAATCTCCAGCCATGATGAGATGGGTTTTCTACATTGTGTGCACCATGTCATCTGTCCACCACACAAACTGCTCCACTGCTCTGCGTAACCCATCAAGACTCAGTAATTTAGTGCTGTCTGTCATACAGTGGCTATTTCACCCCTCCTCTCTCTTCAGCTGTCATCGGTTATATCCCCCATCCTCCTGCTTCACCTCTATGCCCTGTAGTAAACTCACTGGGATTTTCAGATGTACTCTTACACAATCCAGTGGACAGGTTAACTGACGTGCCCTTTAATATGGCCTCTCAGTACCAGGGGAAAGAGGCTTTGCTCTGTCATTCTTTGAAAGCAGGTGATGAGCTGAGCTGTAAGTCACCGCTCAGCGCTCGCTGTCATCAGTGGCGTGACCGCCGGTCATAGTGAAATAGAGATGTTTTGATTATTATGTCTTGTGGCGTGTGTTCTTTACACTTTAGATAATTTACTGATTTCATTCACTTTTCACAGGTTATGCTTCAATGATATTTAAGGGTAGAAGCAGCATTTTGGGGAGGTGTCAAAGTGTTTTTACTTCAAGACATGTGCAAATGGCAAAAGTAGTAGTTTTGGCTGTATTGTAAGAATGTTTGACAGATTAGGGCTCAACAAGAAGGATTTTATTCATATTTTTCATTAATGATAAACATTATTTTAAGGAAAATTATGCAGAACTTAACATTTTAAACATTCTGAGGGATACTTGCAATGCCTTTAGTTTGCAGGTTTGTTTATCTAATTTTAAGAAATAGAAGCTTATTGTAACATCTTCCTGTTATTTTAGTACTATTTATGGTATAATTGTGGTATTTATTTATTTATTTGCAATTTTATATATGTGCATTTTTCATTTTAGTTTGTTATTAAGTTTAGTTTCAGTTATTTTGATATTCTATATTTTATACTGCAACTTCAGCTTTAAAAAATTAAATAAAATAAAATGAAAATGCGGCATGTACATATTTAATGTATTTATTTATTCATACTTGCAAATGTTATGATATATTCTATATTTTTGTTGCAATTTTGACTGATTTGTTACCAAAA
This sequence comes from Enteromius unitaeniatus, assembly GCA_032359435.1. Lineage (NCBI taxonomy): Eukaryota > Metazoa > Chordata > Actinopteri > Cypriniformes > Cyprinidae > Enteromius > Enteromius unitaeniatus. The sequence goes on along the minus strand of JAUMHI010000033.1, from coordinate 14,256,463 downwards.
CAAGGCATAAATTATACATTTGAAAGCTTTTATTGATGCTGAAAATGTTGCATCTCTTAGTGTATTTTTCTTAACTAATATTAACAAAGATTAATAACTACTGTACAAAATGCGTTGTTCATTTTTAGTTACTATAATGTTAGTTAATGCATTAATAATAGTCAAGACATTGGTAGGCCATCTTTATTGATGAGCCCTGATTATTTGTTTGAGATTCTTTAAATTTAAGTTTGCTGCTGATTAATGTTGAAAAGTAATAATACATTTTTTGTTGTTATACAGTTTTTTCGAATGTAAAATATGTAAATAAACTGCACATTCTGCACTATATTCATGAATACAGCTGCAGTGCATTCGCTGAAAGATGCTGTTTTAATAAAGCAACCAGCTTTTAATGACATGAAAGGAATCTTTTGGGTTTTGTCTGAAAAGTTTGTTTTAATCTGTGATGTCACCACAGAGACATTGTATTTTTGTGTTTTTAAGGTCGATAACACAAGTGTTGAACATAAAAGAGTTTTGAGACAGCTGTGAGATGGGAAGATGTTCTTTTTCCCCAAAAATCTCATTGAAAACTGCCTGCAGCATTGACACAGATGCACTTACCAGTTGGTTTTCACCCCACGACACCTGCCTTCCATCTTACGTAGCCCAGTATGAACCCGTTTCTTGTATTCCAGCACTATAGTCCATTAAAAGACCCAAACGTCTCACTCAGCTTGAGTCTGGACAAATTATCAAATGACTGGTTCACTTTTCCATTAACTGCCGATGGCACAGAGTGTACACAATGGAGATCATGCCAGGGCTGCAGTGTCTGGGCCGGTTACCATAGTTTTAGAAAGGTCAGGATAATACAGTCGCATGGTGAGTCTTGAGTCTGTCAGAGGGATAAAGAGATAATGCTGCGGGACTCTCTTGCTCTTTTTTCTTTGCCACCTTTGACTCCCTCTGTGGCTTTATGGGAAAGGAAAGGTAAGCTACGCTGACCAGGGCCCAATATCTCAATTACACTAAAGCAGCAGAGCTTTTCAGCCATGGTTTTCCTCAAGGGTTTCCACTGAAGCAGTCTTTGAAATACATCTGCTGTCACAATGACTAGTTTAAACAAGTAACGAAATGAGAAACATAGTGGACTGTAACTTGTATGCAACTTACAATAATAAAAAAAAAGAGTTAATTATATGCCGTTTTTACTCATGAAACTGCTTTTATAAATCCTACTGAAATTTTGTCAATCTTAATTGTAAAGATTCAGGGTGGAATGTTGTAACTATAATCACATCCAATGGGCATATATGTGTAATATATTTCTGATTTGATAACATAATAAGAAAGGATAAATGGAATGTGTCACGATCAGCTGATGTGCCAGTCCAGCTCTGGATGGCACTTCAGCTATTCATGAACTTTATGTGTCTTTTCGC
>JAUMHI010000033.1:14233619-14254477 GCA_032359435.1 Enteromius unitaeniatus | reverse complement strand
TAAACTAAAAGATGAATGCTATAAATTTAGTTTTCACATGAGATCCATTTATATGAGAAGTTTCTCTGTTACTTTTACATTTAAATTGAATGCATTCATATCTGAATCGCTTGTGTGATGATGTTTTAAAAAATGATGTTTTAGAAAAATCTACTTGAACATCAGTAATTTATTTTTTAAATACAAGTAATTTTCCATGGTATTAAAAAATACTGACCTTTTAGATAAGCTTCTAGGTCATGTACCCAGAAGTGGCATTTGAGAAAGGCATGGTGCTGCTGATGTTTCTGGCCTATTTACATAATAGCACAAACTCTGAGAAGAGGATTTAATAGCAGAGAAAGAGGACGGGCACCAATAAAAGGAAAGAATAGAGGAAGGAAAGCATTTTTCAAAGACTGTGTAAATAAAAACTCTAACTGACTCACTGAAACTCCCCAAATACACTGTTGGGATTCAGAAACAACTCTTGCTTTTAATGATGCCTGGAGAGTTGTGTAAGTGTGTGTTTGTGACTTGAAGCGGGTGAAGTGCACCTTTCAGGCTGGTCAAACGGCAACAGCCTCCTCCATTTGTTCAGTGCGAGCGTGTTTGATCCTGTTCTCCCAGACTTCTATTCTGATGGTTCTTTTGATTTGGCTCTTTCAGCGCTCCTTTGAGACGCAGCAAAGATTTGAGAGTATCTGTGTCTGATCTCAACCTGTATCATGGGCCAAGCCAACTGATGTACTCATTGGTTTGAAAAATGGAGCGGCTAAACCCGAGGCTTTACCTTAAAGTGCATCTGGACTCCAAATAGATATGGATATATAGCTTGATATCAAACTAAATCCGAGTCTTTTGTGGTCTCTTGTTATATCTATGTCCTCCTCTTTTTCTTTTCTCTATTGAATTGGCATCTGTTTCTCTTGCCTTTCTTGGCTTCTTGTACTTTCATCCTCCCTCAGTGCTTACTCTTGTATACAGACTCTTTTCCTAAACTTGTCCATTTGTCTGTAAATCATGCCCAGTGGTGTGGGCGCCAATCACTGAAAGTTTGGCTCATAGAGTACCATTGTAAGTGTATAGCTGTCAATATGTTTTTACAAAGCTGGCTTAAGGTTATGACCACAACTGGGCAGATATTGCATATATAACAATTATTTTACAATGGCTTTGAATGTGGCTAATCCAACCAGAGTTTTGTTTGGCTAAATTTATGGCAAAATTATTGCTATTAATATATTATAGTATATTATTCTACTTGAAGTCTCTCACCAAGGCTGCATTTATTTGATCAAACATATATTGTACCTATCACAGTTTTTCAGCAGTGTTTTCCATTCACTATAATGGACAGGGATAAACTGTATATCAAAAGAAATGAGTTAACAACATGCATAATTAAAGAAAAAAAATATGTAAAGTGAAATGCAAACATTAAAATGCGAACAAAAACACAAATACTTTGTACTTTTTCTTAATTAGAAATATAAAAAACCATACAGTTTAGATGACACATTAAATTACCATTGTTGACATTGTTTAAAATTACCATATTATGTAAAATGTTATCATTATCTCAGTGGTTTGTAATTGTTAGAGCAATTTGGAAAAAGGTTATTTAATTTAAAAAAGCAAAATAAAAATAAATGGCTTTATATTTTTTTAGAAAGTCAAAATTAAAATTGCCCATAACTGCCAACGATCTGGTTGGTTGGTTTTTGAAAGACGGTGTTTTTTGACTATTTTGGAAAGTCAAAATACCAACTTATTTATAGTTACATGTTGGTTAATCTTTGCTCTGCGGTGCTTGTGCATTTTTCTCGTTTTGTTTAAATAAATGTCAAAGTTTACAAGCTTTCAGCGTGACAGAATGAGTAGTTCATTGACACAACACTAAAATAAAAGATGAATGCTATAAATTTAGTTTTCACAAGATATCCATTTATATGAGATGTTTCTCTGTTACTTTTATTTTGAAAAGTCAAAATACCAACTTATATGTAGTTTGTTAGCAGGCATTGTTCTCATCACAACAGCACAACAACCTCTAGAGCAGGGGTCATCAAGTTGAGTCCTGGAGGGTCTGTGTCCTGCAGACTTTAGCTCCAACTCTAATCAAACACACCTGAAGCAGCTAATAAAGCTCTTACTAGGTATACTTGAAACTTCAAGGCAGGTGTTGAGGCAAGTTAGAGCTAAACTTTGCAGGACACCTGCCCTCCAGGACTTGGTGACCCCTGCTCTAGAGTATCTGTTCCTCCCTTGAGTTAAAGAGCAGATCAACTGTTTCATAACTGCAGCTCTCCAAAAGGCACAACAACAACCACCATTAAAACCATTTGGCTGAAGGTCATGTGTGTGACTGTCGACTCCATTGAGGAGAGAGGCTAATCCTCCTTAATGATCAGCTACAAATGCTTGACTGGAGGAAACTGCATAAGGCATTATGATGGTGAATGTGAGCTACTGTCACATTGTGTGTCCTTGTAATCTATGAGTGACAGAGAGGGATTTTACTGATTAACAAAAGTCATAGTGATGGCCTCCTTCAGCTGCAAAGGCCAGATGGAGAAAGAAACAAGTCACGGGATGTTGTTCACAAAAGTGTTGTTCACTATTCTGATTTGAACTGTGAATTCATTTTAAATTCCAAATCAATTGTCAGCTTTGAATTTTAGAATTTAATGTCAGTCAATTTAATTCAGCAAGCTGGGGGAAATGAAACTTCATTCAATCTTGAACTACTTGTACTGTAGCAAACAACTTCATTTTTAAACTTAAAATTGAAAGTATTTGTTTATTTTATCTAGATGGATGGATGAATTGATAGATAGATAGAAATATAGATAGACTGGTGGATAGATGGATGAATTGGTATGGACGGATGAATGTATTAATGTATAAACTGGTATGGATGGATTGATTGATGTTTGGATGGATAGATAAAACAATAAACTGGTGGATGGATGGTTAAATTGGTAGACAGAATGATAGATGGATGGATGGATGGATAAATGTATTGATAGATAATAAACAGATGAAACAATAAACTGGTTAATCAATGGATAAATTGGCAGAGAGACTGATGGATGGATGAAAGGATAAATTCCTAGAGGGATAGATGCATGTATGGATAAATTGGTACTTGGATGGATGGATGGATGGATGGATGGAACTGTAAATTGGTAGATGGATGAATCTGTGGTTGGGTGGATGGATAGATACATGAAACAATAAACTGATGGATGGATTGATAAATTGGTACCAATTTACATAAATTGGAAAATTCCTAGATGGACAGATGGATGCATGTATGGATAAACTGATAGATTGGTGGATGGAACAGTAAATTGGTGGTTGGATGGATGAATGGAGCAAGATAGATAGATAGATAGATAGATAGATAGATAGATAGATATTGCACACACAAGAAAAATGTAGTAAATATACGGTGTGATTAATATTGATTCATCATTCAGCTTTGTAAGCAGGTTTTCAATATGTAAAGGTTGGTCTTCTCACTGCTTTTCTATTCAACAGCTTTCAAACCAGCCCATAAGGAGTTTTAACAGCCGAGTGTAACATTGCAGCATAGCTGTAGATCTCTTCGCCTGTAGCTTAATGGAGCGCAGCGGGGAAACTCAGCCTGAGTCATACGCAAGCACACATGGCTTCCAGCCACACACGCACACACAACCACAAACAAACTGACCTTTTGAGCCTGAAACAGAAGCACTTGATATAAGAGCAGGCCATCAAATATCACACAGCCAACATCTGTACTGACTGAATGTGCAGTTGTTCCTCTCGGGCGCTGGTTAACCGAGGCCTGACGCTGATGTAGTTTGCAGCTGAGTGTGTTTTAGAGGACATCTTTCTTGTAAGTGTGCATGTATCACTTGTGAAGATGCTATCTTTAAATTGCTATTGTCTTCTGGATCGGGACCTCTGCCGGTGAGAATGGATGATGGAGGTTTTCACCTACATGGTTAGTCATCTATGCGGAGATGGGGGGGGGACCTCTGCAGAACCTTTGTTTATCTTCTGACAGGTTTGGGCTGAGCCACAAAAGAAGTGGATTACCTCGCTTTATTCCTGCAGTGCATGTGAACGAACATTGATAGAGATCTTAATGGTCTTCTGGCATCAGGCCTTTTTTGTTAATCAGTGTCGTATTTACATTTGTTAACTACTTTAGTTTCTGGTTTGGTGCATAATTTATCCATGCCATATCTACATCCTGGAATATCATATGCTGCATTTACATTACAAGGTTCAAGTGACACCTCATTCATATATCTGCTATGAATTGGTTGGACCTTGTATTTGCATCTTCTGTAAGTGGATGAATTGGATATTCCCATGTCAATGTAAGTCAATGAAAAATCAACGGTGGTGGATGGTCAACTCAGGTGGATGCATTTCCAGGTCAGTACAAAGTGGTGCCACATTTGTGGTTTTTGTTTCAAACTGGGTTACTTTTCCACTGTTGCCACAGGCTGTTTTTCTCATCTGTGGGTTAAAGTGATCTGTTGCTATTTAAATGGAGGGGGACAACCACACGGGAATACTTTAGCAACCACAACAGAGATGCATTGACAGCAAGGGATGTTACATTGGCTATTGATTGAAATCGGTCATAAATGGCTAAGATTTGAAATTTGCCAACCGTGATCATAAATTAAAGTTTTGTTTTAGACACAATCACTTTATCATAATCATCACTGATCCACCATTAAAGATTTTTCCTTCATAATGTTAAATGTAAAATAATTATGCAGTTCTTTTTTATTATTATTAAATGACTCCTGGACAAATTGGAAAATTAGATTTTTTCACATTAAATATGAATTTAATTAAATTTATTTTGGATGTTCTCAGTGGTGTTTCAGTGTCTGTCAGGCGCAAGTAAAAATATAAGATGGTGTACAATAGACCTTTTAGATATTTTAGATAGTACAATTTTATATATTTTTGGTGAAATTGTTGGAAATTGGATTTTCATAAAAATATTTTCCAGAAATACCAAAACTAGACAATAACCAGCTAAAATGCAATCTCCTTGAGTACTGACACTGTGCTATTATGAAGGGAAGGCTAGCATGCACCTAGACGTATGATATGTTTTTCATTTTCACACTTCAAAATACAGGTTATCTCTGCCGAGATGCTAATATTTCTTTTGTCACTGTCACGCAGGTAGCGTATTGACTTTTTAGTTCGGAAAACAGGCTGTTGTTCAGTCAATTTCATTTTGCACCTCAGCTTATCTGTTTAATAAAACACCGCACCATTTCTTTTTTTAGAGGCACGCTTGGTGGCTTTTGTATGACTGCTTAGTTTTTTCCCCCCGGTTCTTAACACAAGGAGGGTTTGAAGAGCCATTGACATTGATTTCTGGCAATAATGCGTCTCCTACTGTCAAGCCCAAGAAAGTCATCATAAACGGATGCGCTGGTTCTTTACTGTTGTAATTCAGATCCATTCAAACAGTTGACTGTTAGTAGTATTGCAAGCTTCATTGACTTGACTCACTGACTGACTAGGATATTATTGACCGATCAGTGTTCTGTAATTAACTGTTTTAAGCAGCTTAAGTATTGAAGAGGGCCGAACCCTTAGAGTGATGTGCCCTCCGGGGCTTTAGTAGGGCTAAAAAACGATGGCCATTCCCAGAGATTTATTTACACACTGGGTAGCTGCCAGGTGCTGGCGCTCTGCAGTAAATTCTTTTATAGGTGGGCGTTCAACTAAAGCCTCTGGTAATTCAGCCACAGTCCATCACATCAATGGAAAGCATGTTGAAATGTGATTTAGTCCACTAATTAGAGATGCTAATTGTTTTGTCCCTCAGGCTTCGCTGATGGGTGTCTGTGGAGTTCTCAGATGATACTACATTGGCTCCAGGAGAAAGAGATCTCTTTCAAATGTTGGCTGGAGATTTTATGTGCTGCTTTGTATGGTGTACCTTTATGCAGAAGTGTCTGTTTTAAATCAAATTTAAATCAGCTTCATTTAAAGAAAATGCAATTATGCTTTACTTATGATTAAGTTAACATTTAAACAATTATTGTATGGAAACACATTATTTAGCATGAACATGTTGATTTCAGATTAGAAGTAAAGTAACAGTAAAGACATAGAAATGTTACAGAAGATTTTAAATAAATTCTGTTCTTTTGAACGTTTTAAAGAAATTTAGTCTCTACAACAGCATTAAGAAGCTTGAGCATCATATTAGAGACTGAATGATGCTGAAAATTCAATTTTGTTTCCACAAAAATTAATTACATTTTAAAATATATAAAAATTAGTGCTGCCAAACGATTAATCACATCCAAAATAAAATATCTTGTTTACATAACATATGTGTGGGATATGTTATTAAAATATGTTTCTATATTAAATATATTTACATACAGGAATTTACAAATGTATATACATGTAAATATTTTCCAAATATATACAGTAATGTATGTTTGTCTATTTGTATATACAGAATAAATATACACAGTACACATACATGCATTATGTAAACAACAAATTTTATTTTGGATGCGATTAATCATGATCAGCACTAATTAAAATAATTGTATATATATATTTCACAATACCCCTGTTTTTACTGTATTTTTGAATATATGAATGCAGCCTTTTTAATGGAGGTGAGTTTATAGGGTGTTCTTGACATCCCTGCCTGTATATGGCTGACCTGTTGGCCTTTATCACAGCAAACAATAGTGAATGAAATGGAACCAGCACTCAGAGTTCATGTTGGAATTGAACTCTTTATCGTTTAATAACACCGAGAAAGGCCAGTAAGGGTCCATTTCATGGTTCGGTGCCTTGAATGAGAGTGACATTGAACCCAAGTGATGACAAAGTCCTATTAATCTATAGAATCTCACAGCATGCCCCAACATTTTTCTTCTGTCGACACTGACAATGTAATTCAAATATTATAAATGTACAGAATTTTGCTTGTGAAGGGAATTTATCTTGTGTGAAAGTTGTTTAGATATTCTTATAGTTATTTTAGAGATCTCTAAAACATTTACCAAATACAAACTTGTCATTTTTTCCTAAAGATGTCATTGTGTGTGTTATCATATTCCTTTTTTGATTGATTATCATCTATTTTCATATTCCTTATTGCCCATCAGAAATGGTGAAAACTGGATTTTGTAAAAAAGAAGATCAGAGGAAAACTAAGTTTGTTTGATGAAAGCCTCATTCGCAATCCTCACTGGTGAATGGCAAACAAAGCTTACATGAACAGACCTTGAAAACTCTCTCCAGACCATTTAACTTAGTCCTATATGTCTTAGCTAACTTCCAGTAAAGGCCATTCCTAAAATAGCTTGTGTTCAGCCTTGAATAAATTATTCAATTTCATTTTTCTTAATACATAAAGATTTCAGCTCTGCAAATGATTGATGAGGGCTGAATAAATAATTCAGAAATTTGGGAGTCATGTGGAGAATCATGCCAACTGGACTAGGAATTAAAAGAGACAAAAGAGGGACGGATATGAGGAAGAAAGTTTATGTGGAAAGCTCTGCTGACATTTTAAAAGTTTGGACAGAAGATTTTTGTTTGTGTGTGTGTCTTGATAGAATAACTCTGGTAATGCATATAAAAAGTGTGTGTTTATAATTTATTTATTATTTACATAAATAAATATGTCAGAGACCAGTAATAAGTTGAACTCAATATGACCCATTTAGATCTCAGAAGATTTATTGTAATTAAAGCATTTAAGTCTTTGAAAGGAAATCTATGGCACACTCTAAATAATTACCTATTTAATGGCTAATGAGTCTCCATGGCTGGTTAATTTTCTTTTCCATATAACAATTATCCCTGATGACATGAGATGTGTGCCGCTTGTTTGTGTCTAACTGCTCAAAATTCAAGCAAATGGAGAGTAAACCAACTGTAAATCTCTGAGTCTGAGTCTCTGCATAGCCCAAATTATTTTTCATGTGGTTTACCACATCTTCCATCTGCATTACATCTTAAGCACTTTAAATTCAGTGCACAGGTAAAACAGATCTCACACACTTTTCCAACTATCATGGTGAGGGGCAATCTGGTTTCCACAAACAAAGTGGTTGTGTGGTGCAAAATTAGTGTGTGTTGCTAACAAGAAATGTTCTTGTTTGGTTATGTTCTGACAGAGTTTTCTTAATTTTAAGAATATTTGTTCTAAGTCATCATTTTAGGCATTTTTATTAAGATGAGATAAGATAAAACTGGGAGACTTGTTAATGTTTAATGCTCTTTTATGTTTATATTTAAAAGACCTTCTGCTATGTTAGTTTTTTTGGGGGTTACCATTGTGGTAAAGTGTAGAGCATATGCTTAGGGAACTGCTTACATGAAACATAGATGCTTTAATAATAATAATAATAATAATAATAATAAGTAGAAGAATACTACTTTGGGCATGCCATGGATGTATCGAACCCATCTTATGTTATGCATAATAAGTTGGTGAATGCCTAAAGTTAAGTAAATTGAACGTATATTTTTTTCTTTTTTTTTTAGTGTAGATGTATTTCAGTTATTTTATTTTGTTGGTTAAATGTTTTAGTTTGTGTTCAACAAGCATAAAATGTATAAATTTCATTAAAACTATATTCGATCAAGTTGAGTTAACCAAACTCAATTAAATTTCATCGCATTAATTTCTTTTTTATGAGTTGGGGATACACATATTTATTGGATGGAAATCCTGCCTTCAATTAAATTTAGTTTATCCAATGAATAATTTTTTTGAGTGTATACAGGATTTGAATTGGGATGAAATTTGTTCAGTGTATATTTAATTGTATTAAATTTATAATTGTTAGTTAAATTTGTTTTGTTAACTGCATATAGGTAGTAGACAAACAAAAATGATGTAAACGTATCTTCATGTATCTTCATTCTTCGAGTCTCAACTACCATGAGAGAGGTTTATCTTTTAATTTGTTCATATGTTGATCATATGTTGATCAGTTGCTCAATATTCACTGCATTCATTAATATTCACAGTGAATTGTTGTTAAATACTTTAAGACATTATATCAGATGATTATTTCCATTGCATTTTTTTTTTATTCTAAATGAATATTAAGTTACTAAAGAATATTCTCTCACATCCACAAGTAAGACGCATAGACCCGGTTTCACAAATGGGGCTTAGCTTAAGCCAGGACTAGGCATTAGTTAAATTAAGATATTTAAGCAACTTTTACAAAAATAGTGTGTTAACTTAATTTAATTAGTTGCTAGATCTTCTCCCAGTTTAATCTTTTCAAAATGCCAACTTTTTTGAAACCTGTAGTAGGCATCACATTTGAAATGAGCTCATTTAGTGAATAAAAGTGTAAAATTGATCAGTTTTGTTATGTTCTCTATGTTCTATTATGAACAAAATATTGGCTCATGTTCTTTGAAAATCTAGTTTCATTTTACTCAAATTTAAAAACACGTCTCAACATCTCCGGACTTGTAAATCCAAAATGGTTCTGGAAGATCCATTACCAATTTCATTGGAAAACGATCTGCAAACCACTGTTTTATATCCTTGTTTAGAGGAGTCCAATCTTAAAATGTGATAACAGTGTCACATTTAAAGTCCGTTTAGCAGGGAAAACTGAGTTAATAACTATCATTATTCTAGGTAAGCAGCATTAGATCTGGAAGTTTTGGTGTGTAACAGCAGTGTGTGCAAACATGGTTTATAGATCTGTGAACACCTGTATTTTCTCATAGATTTCTGCGTGGGTTTGTGTTTGAAGTATAATCGCTGCACTTTTCAGATATGGAAACCCTGACTGTGTTAATCACAGCGGCTCAGAGCTGACATCAAACATTTTCATCAGTTCACCTGCCGAGCCCCTGCAGACCGAAGCCCATTGTGAGGGCCTGAGGACACACACACACACACACACACATACACACACACTTCCCAAGGGCACTTTCCCCAGCACATTTGCTCAGAACTCCCACACTTGCAGTGCTGTGTATATACTACTGAGCACACTAAGGTGCCTTACAGTGGACTGCAAGTTCCTTTCAACACTTCCAGGAACGAAGCAGCATTTATGTCAACAACAGTTGATAAAGTGCACTAAACAATCGTTTTCTATTTTACACACACATTTATATTGACTATATATGTATATATATATATATATATATATATATGTGTGTGTGTGTGTGTGTGTGCATAATTTTTTTATATTAGATATCATTATGTTATGTATTAGTTATGTATTTAGAATTGTTTCAGGGACATATATAGAAAAAAAGGAAAATCTATTAAAAACCATCATTAACTCAAATTTTTTATTAAGTGAAATTTATCTGTTGTGATTTTGATTCCTTACTGTTTTACTAATTAAAATAAAACTGAACTGTGAGTTTACATAATGACATAATCAAACAAATATAAAAATGCATGTGTGTGATAAACAAATATATGGTATCATTGTAGATGAGAACACAAAACAAAATTTTCAACAAATAGGTTGTTTAGGCAATAAATACATACATAAATGTAATTCTGTTTTCTCGCACTTCTGAGGGAAGAAAATGTTGAATTGGATAATATAAAATCAGAATCATGTTTTTTTTTTCTTATAACTCCATAGTTTTAATATCACTACTCTGATTGTTCTATTACAGTTTACTGTACATCCGACTTTATATATTGCAATTCACAGAATTCTTTCTTTTTTTTAAGCCTTTTTAGTAGCTTGAGAATCAGTGTTTACAATACAATTAGGGTTAAATAATGATAATACTTAAATTGTAAAAAATTGTGATGAAATTCTGTTGAATAAAAGTTTTTAAGAAAAAATGTAATAAATGTTTCTGAAGCCATGTATTACAATGTGTTTAACTTTTTTGGTAACACTATACAATGAGTTGCCATATATTAACATTAGTTAATGTATTACCTAACATGAACAAACAATGAACAATGCATATATTACAGTATTTAATCATCATGTTAGTTAATAATTATATAATCATTCGTTGTTAGATCATGTTAGTTAATGACTAATGTTAAAAAACACAGCTTGTGATTTTAATAATCCATTAGTAAATGCTGAAATTTATAATTAAGATTAAATGCTGTAAAAGTATTGTTCATTCTTAGTTCATGTTAACTAATTTTGTTAACTAATGGTAACTAATGAACCTTATTGTATTGTTAACTTTTTTCTGTTCCTACATTTTTTAACGCAAAAATTATAATCTTACAAGCTTAGTGCAATTTAATGAGACAGTTTTTCCTGAGGGAATATTTCAAATTATAGAAAGTTTCTTTATTTTCTTAAGGTGTTTTTACAGTGCCCTCATTTCGTAGAGAGACGAACTTATAGCGCTCCCTACTGCTTCCTTTATCACTCTTAGAAAAAAATGAGGCCGTATCGAGTGCTCTTCTGCTGTTTTCCATCTGAATGGCATCACCCTATAATACAAATATCCAGCAGTGAACTCTTAAAACACCCAGCTTGCACTTCGTTCTCAACTGAACATGGCCATTATGATAATAACGGCCCTTAGCTATGCACACGGAGAACTCAGCTCACATTTCCTTTATTCGTCTTTCCCACAGTTCTGGCTTATCACAGTTCTCACAATTACGACTAATTCAGCGATAAGGCTCGCCACTGAGATCCACAGTAATTATGCTTGGAGGGCATTTCTCCTACTCTTCTAAGTAATCGCGCTAGTCTGTGCTCCACTGGGAGGAGGGAAGAGGCTCTCGGATACCGGCTGACGGCCCTAAGGGACCGGTTTGGAGGACAAAAACGTGTCCTCGCTGGTGGAGCTGAACTGGATGATGAGGTCTCAAGGGTGTTCCTTGGGCTAGCAAGGTTAAACCCAGGCGTTAGCTTAGCCAAAATACAGTCGATTGAACCACGCCATGCTAATCCTTTAAACCTAGCATTATTTCACACAGGTGGCCTGTAATGCGCTTCTCTGGAGGGGCATTTGAACCGTTTTCATCTTTGTACAGGTTGTTATTTTGTACCTGTTCATTGTGTAGAAGAACTAACAAAGTATCGCAGCCGACATTAAAGTCTAGATCTGTGTTGTTTCGTATGGTTTCACCACAGTGTCTCTGTTTATTCATTACGAGCTGACATTTTTTGTTTTTGAGTTTTTGAGTTTTTGAAAAAAACCTAATCTCTCAAAGTGCACTAGCTCATCTCCATCTGCTCAGCGCCATTATGCATGCACCGTCACTATTGTGTTTTAAGATGCAAATACGCCTGGCTTCTTGGTGAGCCGACACTCTCTGGTTTCGCTTTCATATCCTCGCTCTTAATGCACACGCACACTGAGCTGGAAATGGCTGAAGGTCGCACCTCAATCGGGGCCTAATCTACTCAAGTCACTTTTTTGTGATGGCAGGCCTTTGACTAACCTGCTAGCACACTTGCTTCATAAAGTCGCAATTTCATTGTAGGCTACGTTTTTATACATTTTACTTAATTTTACTACATTTTACTTTACTTAATTTTTGAATCTCGGTGTGAATCTAAAATTAGCTACTAAAAGGTTACACTATGAATATTAGAAATAAAATCTGCAGATAATTAGTGAAACGTTAACTATTTTGAATGAATTTAAGTAGATTCAATTTGTAGAAATTAATGCAATTTATTAGTTTAGATATGACAGTTTTATTTTAGTATTATTTCTATATTATTTGTAGTAATTGCAGTACTTCAAGAAATGTGTTTAGTTGATTTATTTCAGATTTTTAATAGTTAGTTTTAGTTAGAAATAATAACACTGGGGGACAGTTAACTGGCTATTTGAAATACATGTTTTGACAGTCTAATTGTATCTAAATAAATAAATTAATTAAATGAGATTTTATATTTGCATATATGTAGCTTTATCTGTTTTTATTCCAATTTTTTTTTCAGTTAAATTTCATAAAAAAATACATTATTTAATAATTTTGTCAGCTTTTTAAAGTTTGAGTAGTCTAAGTATGTCAGCTTGTAGTATGTCTAATTTGATTTAAAATAATAATAATAATAATAATCCTTTTTGTCTGAAAGAGCAAATTCTTATTTTTTCAATAACCTTCTCCAGCCACCTGGATAGTATGTCAATGTGTACACTATAAAATCTGTGTACATTTTTATTGTATTTTGATCTGAAATACAATACAGAATTGGGTCACAGATGATCTTTCATGTTGACTTAAGTATGAATGTAATGCTTTCCACTTACATTCTTATTGGGAAGCTAATGCCAAACATTACATGCCAGAAAATGAGCATGACTTCCGATCATTGGCTAAAGGCATTTTGTGTGAAAGCTGGCTGGCTCTTGGCTTGAGCGGAGTCAGTTTGGCTCATGAACGCCACATCTATTTCTGTAGGTGCGTCTTGGCAGTTGTGCATCAGTCCCATTTGCATCCATAATTCCCTGGCAATCTGTCACATCACTCTTCGCTGTGGTTGTCCCCTTTATGCTTTCGAGCCAGATCCCAGATGTAGCAGTTCCTAAGAAGTAATTTGTTTAGGAAAGGGAGTTAATTAGTCTTGGTCTGCAAGTCATGTTGCCCTTGTGTGTCATTTGTTTATCTGTGTGCGTCTGTGTTTGTGAGATGTTGCAAACAACCATCGGGGGAAAAAAAATAAGTCAAGTCTTGCATTATCCAAGAAACTCCCAAACCAACTGATAGGATTTTTGAGAGCTGCTCCAAGTTTGGCCCCTTGGGATGTTTTTAATGATCATATGTTTAGATTTCAGTTGGAAATTGAAACAGAGGTAAACACAGCCCTTGGCTAAATATTAAGCTAAATACACCTGTGCTAACAGCTATGTAGGGATTTGGTTGCAAATCAATGGAAAAGTCTTTAATTATGTTCCGAAGAGATTGGCTCATAAAACTTTTTATACTATATGTAAGAAAACAAGCATGATAATAAGGGAGTTTTCATCAGGCGTATTTCAAATAAGACAAGGCAAGTTTCATCAGGTATTCAGAAGGCAGGTTTTGCTTGTTTATTTATTTATTCCTATTAAACCCAAATATGCAAAAACTTTTATATATGAAATTGTATGTATTATTTTTAATGAAAATTCTGTCATTAATTTCTTACCCTCATGTCCTTCCAAACCCATAAAATTATACTCTTTAAAATGGTGGAAGACGTAAGTCAGGGGAGAAGAATGGTTGAGTAAATTATGTTATTTTTGTTTTATTTGCGCAAAAAAAGTATTCTCCTAGCATCGCAAAAGTTTCGTTTTACCAATGTTTTTACTACATTTCTGGATCTGGATCGTTTCATTTGTGTTGCTGTCTATGGAGGGTCAGAAGGCTCTCTGATATAATCAAAAATATCTTATATCTTATTTGTGTTTTAGGTCTTATGGGTTTGAAACTGCATGAGGGTGAGTAATTAATGAAAGAATTTTCATTTTTGGGTGAACTAACACTTTAAGGCAACCAGCTTCAGGAAATGTTTGAGTTCTTGTTTTCAGCTGAAAAAGTTGAGAAATCTCAAAAATCTCCTAAAGCCTTAAACTATCAGGTTTTGCCATGTTTTGATTTTTACAGTGGCAGTTAATTAAAGCCTACTACATGAGTGCCTTGGAGAGTTTTATATTAATTAATTAATTTATTATTATTCAACATTAATAAAGATAGATAGATAGATGGATAGTTGTGTTTTCTTAGGCATAAATGAGACTTCTTATTTGTGAGCAGCAATTTTCTTTCAGTCTAAACAAAGTTCATCCACTTTTCCATCATTTAGGTTGTCTAGGTTAAGCACTAGCTATCAAAGTGGCCAGATTGCTGCCTTTAGTCACAATATTTATGCTGTGACTGACCGCGGGAGAACTATTCATCTCGAACACGTCTGGCTTCTCCACCTCTGTTTCCCCAGAGTCCGATCTGAATTAATTACAGACTGAAACACTGTAACCTTATCTCTCTCTCACTAGATTAATCGACTAATTATGAAATCATCTCAACTGCATGGAAATGGAGGAGTTCTTAATGGGTGATGATGTTAATGGAAGAGGTTGCTTTAAATGAAAAGTTTGTTTGCTGACATTGGAGACAGTGGTTCTCCTTCCTGCTCTGAACTGCTCAACACTTCAACTCAATTCAACTGTTGAATTAAGAAGACTCAGGTCAATAAGGGTCAAAGCAAAACCTTGTACAATAACACAAAGCACAGAAAGCTAAAGAAAGGTAAAGCTGGTCTTCTAACTTTCAAACCAAAACATCAGTGCGCTCTTCATCAGCACTCAATAACATAAAGCTCCTCATCTTCGCTTATCTGTTTGATATAGCTGCGCTGATATTACATGTAAATGTCAACAGGACGTCAAGTGAGCTTCCTTCAGCCCTGAGGGGGAGAGATGCATTAGGCTCCATAATTGCCAGCTTGTGATGTGGATTTAGGCTGGTGCTGCTGAATGGAGGTGTTGTAAATAGCGCAAATTCTCCTCTACATCATTGTCTTGACTTTTACGCTGGAATACCAGGACGCAATGGCTGTGGAAATCAGCTCAGCTCAACTACACCCAGACACAATGGCTCTGATCCAAAACCTAGTGAGCTGCTTACATAGACAGTGATGCATCACAGGCACACTCCTGTGAGTCTTCAAAACAACAAGATTCCATTGTTCAACAAGTTCAACCCATGATGCATCTGCAGTAGGTAACCGCCATATAGAAAAGATTCTAATTGATTCTAATCTAATTTTATATAGTCAATTTATTCAGCAAGAGGAGCTCAGGGTTTTGCTTGTGAGCTTTGAAAATAATCCCCTGCTGGTAAAAGCTGTAACTATATTTTTATATTGAAATTTCATTTCATTTTGTTTTATTTGTAGGGAAAGGGACAAGGAATTCTTGTGGTGTTATGAGGTAGTTACTGTTGTCATGGCATCATTCTTTCTGAGGCTGTGGAGAAATTAGTGGAATGACAATTATAGGCCTATAAGGCCCTTTCCCTTCCCTTTAGTAGGGTAGGGTCTGAAGGGAAGGGTAGGGAGGGTAATACTAATTAGTCTGAATTACCATGACTTTGCCACCTCATACGAACAGTACAAATTGGTCGTGAGACTGTGTCCTGTCCTGCCAGGGTGAAGGTTTTGGGAATGTACTTACTATCTTATACATTTTCTTTTGGGAAAGGTTAGGTTCTTGTGGTGTCATCAGCTAATTAGTGTTGTCATGGCTTCATTCTTTCTAAGACTGTGGAGAAATTAGTGGCTAGATATTTCTAGCTGTGATTTATTTTTTTTCTTGGGGTCCGTTTGAAGAAATCTGATTAATCTTGGAGTTCATAGAGGCAGCATCTTGGATTTTCGATTCTGTGAAAATTGTTTGTTCTGATAAAAAATAAGTTAAATTTAAAATGTTTAATCATTTGATTTTAGAAATTAGGTGAACAAAGTTAATAATCTCATAAGGCTTTCCTCTCAAATAACTGTAGTTTTACAGTTTTAGCTGCCAATGGATCTGTAACATCAAACCGTGAACAATTAAACACAATCTGCTGCAAATCTTAAGAAACCTTCAGAAAGAAGCTTTTAGTGTTTTAGTACTGGAAGGTATTTTATGCTGTTCAGTGCTGGTGTTGGATATGATTGGAGTGGGTGTTTATATATTTATTTCCCCCTGTGTTTGTGCCTGTGGGGAGGCCAGTCAGATAATGAAAAAAAGAACTGTGCTCTTTTTGTAACCCGCAGACACAAGTGTATCAGGGCCACCTCGTCTTCAGCCCAACTGCTGATGTCTTAAAAGCTAATGCCCTGGAGACTTAGTCTTCCTTTAGTCAGCAGTCTATACTAATATGACATCATTTAACAGCACTAGAGACACATCTCTGTGGCTATTCGTATGTAAATCAAACTTGTGTCAGACCAGGTTAAAAAAAGGTCTTGTGTTGTTTGATGCAGTCTAATACACTGAATTTATGGTTTTGAACTTTTAGTACCCAAAGTACTTTGACCATAGAGTATTTACAAAACATTTCTTGAAAATAACATTACTTTTTATCAACATATAAAATAATGGATGACCAAACATAATGATAGGTTAAAAATAAAGACCAAAGGAAAAAGTACAGTACTATTTACTTACTTTCATTGAAATATGTTTCTTTGAGAACATGGAAACTATACTTGACATACTTTGCAGATAAACTAAGCACCAACTTTCAAAATATCTATATCAAATATCTATTCTATCTGCATTTATTTTGACGTATATAATATATTATTGACAATTATGATATACTGACCTAATAATAGGTCAAATATTTACCTACAAGTTTACAGTGATGTGCATCTTGTTTTGGTGAGTGTGATTTTTATTTTTTATTTTTTTGGTGTTGAAGAGGCCAGCTGCACTGAGATTGTGTTTGTTTTTCCATGTCATTACTCCCCATTGAGTTAGTGACTAATTAACACAATTTCAGCTGCAAACTCATTCATTCACAGCTCTACCCGAGCACGCCTGTGCTGTTATTTCCCTCCCGCTTTTGGCATCATGTCAGAGCGTGCCCTCACAGATTTTACTTACACCACTTCAATATGTCAGTCTACTGTAGGTTGTGAAAGAGTTGCCGCTGTGAAAGGCCTCTGTCCTCGCACATAACAGATGCATGTGTCATTAACTACTACAGCAGAAACTCTGAGATGAACATAGAGCTCTCACCTTCATAGTTCTCTATTATAAAGCATGTCCTCTTAGCACTTTATGGATTTCACACTCTAGAGTTTACTCACAGTTTGGGCTCATCCGTCTCATGCCACTGGGCTTGTGTGCTGC
This sequence comes from Enteromius unitaeniatus, assembly GCA_032359435.1. Taxonomy (NCBI): domain Eukaryota; kingdom Metazoa; phylum Chordata; class Actinopteri; order Cypriniformes; family Cyprinidae; genus Enteromius; species Enteromius unitaeniatus. The sequence goes on along the minus strand of JAUMHI010000033.1, from coordinate 14,236,666 downwards.
TGAGGGGGAAGAAAAGGGTTTATTCTGCATCATTTGTACTGCATGGCAGCCCCATAAGCAGCGTAAGCTCCCTTTTTATTGCTCTCTTTTGTGTGTGCGTGTATGCGTGGCAAATGGAAATTAAAATGAAGTGGATTTGTAAAGGGGGCGGGGCTTAGTGGGCTGTTTTCTCTAATTGGTCAGGTTGAATTGGACTTTTGTTTTATTTATTATTATTTTTTTTTTATTATTGGCAATCTGTTGTCTGTTGTCATCATTTTGAAATAAAATAATATATAAAAATATCACATTTGAAACAAAAACATATATAAATATAACTCTTTTTTTTTTTTTTACACAAACACCATATATATATGACATAATATTAAGAAAATATAAAAAAGACACAGCACAACAAAATTAGTACAAAACGTTGACTAATTACACAATTCCAAATTAAAAAACTAATTACAAATTCTTACAATTATATCATGTATTATCTAACATTATCCTATTTTACCTCTTCCTAAAATGTTTTCCATTGTTTCAGAATAAAATATCATCCTCAAGGCTTTATTTTTTATTATTAATTTTAGACATTGTTGGAATTGTATTATTATTATTTTTAATCTCTCAAAGATTTAAGCAATTTCTTCTGCATTCGTTCAAATGTAGCACATTCAATATTTATTTCAATATATATTTGAATGCTGCTTAATTAAGCGAACATAAATTAGCAACAATGGCTACCTAATGGAGCATATACCAACAAAGAACAGAAGTTAACGTTTAGCTCTGTAGGAGTGTATCATGAGAGACAGAGACTAATAATGTGCAGTGGTCAAGAAGCTATCATTTGACTGACAGTAACATTTTAAAACACCCTTATGGACCAGAGCTAAATCTCAGAGCAGCCATGCATCTCTTGACAAGAAGAGATGGCAATGATTGACAGTTTCTAGTGTGACACAGTAAGAGCTCATGCACGTGTCACTTCCTTCGTTAGAGGGTTCCTCTGAGAGAAACCGCCAGCGCACACACTCCCTAATTAGCACAAAGCTATTGCTACCCTGTCAGACAGAACAATGTGTGGTCATTCTTCAGGTCCCTCTTTAAAACCCTAATTTTTCTCAGGTTCTTTGAATCATTTAACTTCTCAAGCATTTAACTCCTTATTGATCCCAGAAGAATAGGGCTCTGCTCCAAACTCTAGTGAGCTGCTGAACTGTTTACTTTGTAATGTAGCATAAAGGAAATTAAACTTCACAACTGACTCAGAATGGCCTTCATAAGAGACAACAATGCTAACTGGATCAACTTATGCACAATATATATGTGTGTGTGTGTGTGTTTATTTTTGCTAAAGCAGCTATTTTTGTCAGACTTTATTGGTGATTTAAAACTTAAGCTTAAACTTAAAGCTTGACATTGTTTTTTAATAATAAATTTCTATATTTTGCAGGGATCCGGGAAGTACATTACTTGTTGTGCTGCTAAGATTATGGCTGCATTAATAGACTTTGAAATCGTAAGTTATCAGCTCAATAATTTAATAAACCCAAAATGCACTTGGAAAATTGGTGTATTTTATTTAGATTAAAAAATATATTCTGTTTAGAATTTTTGTACTTCATATTATATGTAAAAACCATTAAAAAATGTAAGGCTAGTAAGGTTATTTTGGAGTAATTTGATCGAAAATATACTAAAAGTGTAATATTGTAATATATTATTACAAGTGTTACAAGTAAAAAGTAACAGTTTCTTTTGTAATATGTTGTAAAATATTTATTACTAAAAACATGTTTAAGCATATATATTAAAAGTGTACTTGCACAATCAATAAATTTAATGTGTCCTTGCTGAATAAAAGTGTTAATGTCAGTAAAAAAAAAAAAAGGTTCACATATGATAAATTATTTGTTTTTAAGACCAAGGGATATATAATTTAAATATATGTGTATATATATATATATAATATTTATTCATATTATTATATATATAATTTAGAATAATTTGTCTGTAGACTTTCTGTAGCTACAGCTTGATAGCACTACCAACACCAAGGTCACAAGTTCACTTTCCAGGGACCACACATGGTAAATGCATAATTAAAATGCAAAGCAAGTCACTTTGGATAAAAAATGCCTGCCAGTGATTATATTTAATGGTGATAGCTTATTTATTTATTTAATGAAGAGGTATCCCTAATGCATGCCATAATGACAGCATTGTTGATGAGCAATTTAGCTGTGTGCTATTTTCTAACACACATGTGATTAATCGGGTTGCATCAGTGATTCAGTCACACATTGGGCAGGGATTTCCTAGACTCTGCCCACATTCATAGTGAGAAGACAGCATGGTGCTGGGTAACAGGGTCTGGCAGGGCTGATACAATTTGGGCATGTAGTGCGCCCACAGATGGTTGGACAGCACAAGCCCCATAGAGTTGGCATGCATAAGATCTCCATGTTTTGATGCTTGTCAGAAGACAATAACAACCCAGTCTCTGCTCGTTTTAGGCATTGCATCCTCTGCGGGGCTTAACATTAAGCTTTGACAGGTAGAGCGTATTGTTTATTTGTCCAAAAGCTATCGCTACTTCATCACTACATTACAGCAATCTTGGACAAGTTTTAAAAAATATGAAGTCAAGCATATTATATAGTTATCCATAAATTAAGCACTCGGAGAACATGAATTTGACTGCAATGTGGGAAAGAGGGTCATTTCCAGCTCATATTAATGTTCCCCTTTGCTTATTCTTTATTAAAGGGTAAGGGTTAGTAATGATTATACTATAGGTGTTTTCACCTTTTTCAAGCTAAAGACCATTTGGTGGATATAGTGAATTTAATAAAATTTGAATATTTTATTATGTTGCTTACATTGCAAAGGCATTTAAATAATTATCACTAATTTGTAGAGTCAAATGCTTATACATTAGAGTGCGGATCGGGCCGCATTTTACTGTCCAAGCCCGGCCCACGTCCGACAGAGCAGTAACCGAACCCGACCCGAGCCCGACACCTTTTTTTCTCATACTAATGACACATTCACTTTTT
>JAUMHI010000033.1:14220829-14233502 GCA_032359435.1 Enteromius unitaeniatus | reverse complement strand
ATTCATCAAAAGTTAATAGCTTTTTTTAAGTTATACAAACATTTTTTATCACAAATGAATGAATTATGAATGCATCAATCAACAAAATGTTTAAAAATAAATATATTTATTTGCACTATGAATAGAAGCGTTCTTTGACTCAACGTAAACCATTTACTTAGTAAATAGTCAACTTTACAGCTGTGTGTTATAAAATATGAGTAAATAGTTAAATGTTCATGCTGTTATATGTTGCATTCAAGCTCTACCAGTGAGTTTTAGCATTTCATCTCCATGGTTTGCGTAACTGTTGTGATCATTAATGCGTCACCATCACTTGTATTTTGGCTGCGTGGCAGGTGATCTGGTAAGTTCTGTCTTGGCATCACTGGCCCACACAGGCTGTGTGTAGCTGAGACTCTGTGTGCCAGTCGTGCTCAGAGAAGGGAGAAATGAATGGCAGGTGGACACGTTTACTCCCAGCATGCCTGTTGCTGGCAAAGGATTGACACACTCCCTACTGTTGCCCAAGCTGCTCTTGTTCCTCAACATGGTTTCTGAACCTTTTTTTTTACCCTAAGTAAATAATGAATGATATTCATTTAAAACATATACATGTTATCATATGCTTTTTTTCCCCTTTGTTTTGTTTTTTTGCTGTTATAAGTAGGACTCATCAGTCTTGATTTAACAGTTACATTGATTATCCTCATCAATTTTTGGTAATTACCCCAAATTATGGGTAATGAAAGGTTCATGTTGGTTTTGGGAGTCGCAAACAATAGGTTGGCGCATGTCAAAGCCAAAAAAAACTTTCTTTGTCTTATAATATGCATTTATTTTTACCGTATTTGCTTGATGACTCCCAAATGATTCAGTCAACAATTAATTTTTCCACTTTGTGTGCCGTTAATCTTTGGTGTTAGTTCTGATTGGTCTCATTATTGCATCATATCTGTAATGCCTGATAAAGCAGTAAAGCTGCTTTGTGTACAGCTATTGCCAGGGAAACCCCTATTTAATGCTCCAAAAGCGGCACCTTTGAGGTTTGAGGGAGTAGGTAAATATTTTTGCCTGATCTTGGCAATAGTTTTGCCTGATCTGAACATTTTTCTTTTCTGAGGTCAGTGTTTGGCTGTTTGGAAGAGCTGGGTCCTGGGTAAGACTGAGATGGTCCTAAATTTCAGAACAGACAGATGGAACTCATTACAAACCTCATCCATTGAGCACTTGATTGATTTATGATAACCAAAGACACATCTACTTAGGCACACATAGATAGGACATCTAGGTTTCCTGCTGTTGGCTTTGCTAGCGCTAGAAGGTTGGTCGGAAAAGTATTTTTCAAGGACTGTTGGGAGAGTTCTTGTCAGGTCAGATAACTGAATATTTCCACCTGTTTATCCCCTGGTAAAAACCAAGGGAGGTCTTGGCTTAGCTCTGGCTTATTGAGATTATGAGAAGCTTACGCCTTCTTGCTGCGTTGTTTTGCTTGATTGGTCAACAAATCGCTGTGTTTTGGGATGATATGCTGGAATATCTGATTCCCTGTTGTGCAAGTCTTCATGCACAATCATGGCCTGGGGCAAGCTTCCAAGCAGGGGCTTTGCATTCATTTGGCTTGAAGCTCACACTGACAGTACTACAAAGAAATACTTAGACTTTATGGTTCTTAGACAGTAAGTTAAGCTTAATGAATACCATTTGTGGCATATTGTTCATTTATTTTAATTTTTTTATGAATTAATGGAATATGCAAATACATGCACAAATTAAGAAAACATTACAATCCATCATGGCAATGATAGGTCCATATTTTATTTTCAAACTGTAACTTTAAAGGTTTAGTTTAAGTTATTATAGCTTTATTAAATATAAAAAGAATTCTACTGTATAAATAATTTTTGTTGTTATACACATATTAAATATAATTGTAATGAAAATTAAAAGTATTACCTTGACATGCAACTGAAATAAATTTAAGTTGAAGCATTGAAACTGAAAAAAAATAAAATAAAATAAAGTAATATGAAATATATTTCCAAATGTAAACAATTTAAAAATTACAAATAGTGTAAATATAATAATACAACAAATATTATAAATATTAATTTAAAATAATACAAATATAAATGTTAATAAATACTGCAATAAATAAATAATATAAAAAGAATAAAAAATAACACTGCAGCTAACAACAACTACCTCAGAATGATGCATAAACTAAAAACTATTTGATAACTAATTTAAAACTATTAGACTGCTTGGATACTACTGGATAAGAACTGAAGTAGATGATGACATCACCAACCTTTTAAATGACCAATTTCAGAATTGATAAACAACTCTGTCTGCGTCAATCAATCATTACTTTCTCATTTACTGTACCACTTTAAAGCTGCTATGAAACAATATGTTATGTGTACAGGGCTGAATTGACATGACTTGTTAATGTTAAAAATGACCCTTTTAAAGCTGCTCCCTGTTCAAAAGTAAACTTGCCGGTATTTCAGGGAGCATTTAATGATTCTCAAAAGCTCTTATTTAATAATGTGAAGTGGTTTATAAGTGTCAAATGGCGAGATTCTGCCAGCAAATCAGAGAAAGAGATCAGTTCAACACCATACAATCTAAGTTAATGCTTTGCAAATTATGGGCTGATGATGTTGGCCAGTGCAGGCTTGTCCTGCTGTGTTTCTGCCACTACAAGCTATCACTGTGTAGGGTTGTAAGACTCATTATGCAGCTGAGCTCATCTCAGCTTGTCTATTCTGAGCTCAGCTCTTCTTCTAATGCAGAGCTTTGACAGAGAAAAGACTTAGAAGACCTCATGAAATTAAAAAAAGATCTTTTGTGGATTTGTCTGTTTAGCTTTGAGGCTGTGCAAATGCAAGTGTACTCCTAATAACAATAGCTAAAAAGTACAGTTGCAAATCTGATATCAGGGCTGTGATGTAAAACAATTATGAGTTCCATTTGTATTTGGATGTTAGAAATGTTTAGTTGTAGTTTTACTTAGAAGGAACTTCAGAAGTCAGAGTTCAGACTATAACTTTTTCTGTTATGTGTATGTAAATAGTTGTTACTTAATTTTTGATGTTATTAGCAAAATAGATTATCTTTTTGGGCAGGATAAGCGCTATATTTCAGTTGTGTCTGCTGCGCACTGCCAACACAAGTAACCCAAGTAATTCAAGTAATTCAACACAAACTATTTCCTACTGTATTTCTTTATGTACACAGTTATTATGGAATTATTCAACATGAAAGTATATTGTACTGACATTAAAAAGCTTACCATGCATCATCTTGAAATAAAGCTTCATGTTCGTACAGTATGTAATTAGTCAGTTATTTCTCTGAATTAATTATGATGTGTTTATTATTTTTATTATCCCGATAGAGCATATCTATTTCAGGCCCTATATGATCGAGCAAATTTACTAACATTACCGCTTACATGCAAAATGTTATGTATGCTAAATTAATAATTAATTTAACAAACATTTAAATCATTACGTGCTTCAATGCTGTTAATGAAATCATTGTTGAAACCTTTACAGTTAACCTACTGCACGAATAAAAGCAAAATGTATAACAGAATTATAAACCAACAAACTATAACAACATGATATAATCAATGAATACCAGTACAATGCGAATAAAGGTATATTTGTAAACAATGCATAAATCTTTCTTCAGATTTAAGAGTGAGCACTTTGTAATTTGATATTGTGCCTGGTCATGTCCATATATCATGTTCATCTGATGTTGGCGAACCCAACTTTTTAATAAGCAGGGATATTCTCCACTTTAAAAATAACCGTTTACATGCATAGGGTGTCTGCATCAGAAGAATATACTTCGGATTTGAAAACGCTGACTTAATTCGTACAATTTCCTATTAATTCAATGGAATTTATGGGAACAGTGAGGAATACCAATATGGCGGCGTGGCAGATTCACTTAAAATGATGTCATGAGCAATCCGGTTCTCTATTATATATCAGTGATTCCAACACTTAATGGTGGCATTACTATAGATTATTCTCCACACAAAAGAAGATATTGTAAAAAATGTGAACAAAACAAAACAAAACAAGGAAAAGCAAAACAGAACAAAACTTCAATGGGGACCAAAAACTGTTTGGTGACCCACATTCTTCAAAATATCTTCCTTTACAAAAAAAGAAATGCATATAGGTTTGTAACAACTTGAGAGTGAGTAAATGATGCCAGAATTTTCTTTTCTTGGTGAACTACCTAAACTGGTTTAGTTTTATTTAAGTTAAGTTAAGGTTAAGTTTAGTACCTGAACTACTAAATCGGCATATGCTGCTCTATCTCCTTTACTGGTTTATAAACCAGCATCCCAGCATCAAAACATACCTAACCAGCACATGCTGTTTTTTTTCAGCAGGGTATTCATTTAAACTTAAAGTCGTGTGACAGAGGCATGAGCGGAAGGATCTGAGTCAGATGGCTCAGGTAGAGATGTGATGGATAGTTGAATTATCTTTCTGACACTACAGATGGCATACGTACTCTGCCTGTACACACTTTTCCTCAGCTGTTAATTAGCTGTTTAATTACGAGAGATGTGAAATGCAGAATAAATAAAAACAATGTATTCAGTGTTATAATATATTCATTGAGCTAATAAAAAAATAATCACAAACAGGAGGCTATTCATGCTAATAGGCTAAATTACTGTCTCTAAGTATACCCACACATAAACATCTTTACATACCTTGCAAATGACACATTTATGTGGACATGCAAATTATATTTCCCTCAAGCCTTTCGGCGTAAATTATTTCCATGAAAGCTGTTTCCACCTCAGAATAACAATTAGAAATAAGTAATTCTGACTTCTTATCGAACAGTTGCACCTTTACAGCTTAGATTTGCTATTTTATTTATCACAATTGTGATTTTATATCTCACAATGTGACACTTCAGATTTCACTCAGCTTGAGTTTATAGATCACAGCTTGTGCGTGACAGCTCCTCTTGTGGGTTTTGTTTGACATTGGGCATTAGCTTCATAAGATTTCAATGTCATTGTTTTGGCCCGAGAGCCAAACTGCCAATAGTTCACTTAATAATGGAATTATGAGAGGAAAGTAAAATGGTTTGATAAGGGATGACACAATGCACAATATGTGTCCTAATTTAAATCATTAATGCATGGATGCATCTAGAGTCAGAAGGGAGAAGGACACAGGAAAATCTTTTGACAGGTTCTGGCAACAAAACACCTTCTCAAAGTCATCTGGGCAGTTTTGTTGCCTCTTTGTTGCCTCTCTGCCTTTTTGTAATACATACGATTTTAGATTTTGAGATTATGATGCAATAAATGACTTTTTGTACAGGTCCAACATTTGACTCACATTGCCAGTTTCATTCTCCATTCATTCATATTGCCTGGTCAGCAGCCTGGTGGGGTGAATCCAAGATGAATCTGTCTGTTAATCCTAATCTGTGTTGACAGGTGTGTTCAGTCACTTGGCCTGGTGTTGATGCCAGTCTCGCTTTGCCAGCCTCTCAACTGTGGCTGCCACATGCTACATATGGGACTTCAACTGGCCAAGTTTGTCACTGAACCCAAAAGGGATCCAAAACAAAAACCAGATTAAAGGTCATAAAGGTCAAAATTACACAGCAATTGCCACTTTGATGGTTTTAGCAAACCTTCAGAAGATATTGATAAAAAATAGAGGCTGTTTATTTAAGACCGTAACATTCCTTGTACTTTTTCTTGTAGCCTATGTTAGTCCAGTTCAATACCACATTTAATAACAGCAACAACAACCACCACCAAAGCAAATAATGATAATACAAGTAGTAGTAATATTGTTGTACCATGCAGTGTTTTTAATTAAGATGCAGGATTATTGTTAGTATACTAGTTATTGTGAAAATATTGTTGCCACATTTTGTAATCATACTAATATTATACCTCTACCACAAAAAGGGGCAGAGAGAGATACAATTAAAATATTAACAACATTCATGACCATTGTTTGTAAAATATAGATTTTCTGCCATTTACTACCAGTATAACTGCTACTACTACTCCCAATGAGAATAAGAATAATAACAACAATAATAATTAGCAATGGCAATGTCATTGAGCCCTCCAGGTTCTTTTTTTTTTTTAATTAAGATTAGGATTAGGATTTTTGTTAGTACTAGTTTACAATATATTGCTAGGTTATTGTTGAAATATAATTTCTGTTGATTTGTATAATAACAATACTACTACTAATTAGTAATAGTAATGTTGTACCTCTCCACACTGTAAAAAAAACGGCATAATTTACAGTAAAAAGAAAATATGCAAAAAATATGGTAACAGAATTTGAGGTTTTACGGTTTAAGTTATATTTACAGTTAAATACAGTGATTTCATTAACTGGCATAATGTTAATATACCAACTTATTAAAGTACTAAAACATGTTTTGAATCTTTGAAATATACTGATAACCAGCAAATGCAGGCGACGATGAGAATGTCACCTGATGAACCAAAGCCTATCACAAGCAGCTTTTAGATTTGAACATATATATAAGGAGCTCAGTGTCATTCACACAAGCACTAAACACCATCATGGTGAGACTCATTAAAGTAAAATATTCAATAAACATTAACATACAACCCTAATAAACATAACTGATGGGAACAAACTAAGAAGAAACATAATTATTTCAAAGAAAAAACATCAAATTCAAACAAAATTTAAATTGCAATGTAATAATAATTATTATTAGTAGTAGTATTATTAGTATATTTATTTATTTTTTAATAGTTTTTTTCGTTTTGGGCAATAGTAATGCCCCAAAAAATTGGGTTGTTGTGATGCAGTAAATGAAAAAGAAAAGATCACAACAACAACAAAAACGTCACTACTTCACATATCTGCGACTGTTTTGTGAACTTTTTGGACTTCGGCTAATTATTTGCCTTCCCTCTCCACAGAACAACCCTCAGGTGGCAAATTACTACCTTCGAGTAGTCAATTAGCAATTTCTATTCCATTAAACAGATTATTTAAGGATGCTGTCTTTGAAGACGCTTTCAAGGTAATGTCTCACATTTGCAGATCTCACAGATCCTCTTTGATGTTTGCTCCTCCTCGCTGGAAAAAAGGGACGCATCAAATAGTTCCTGAGTATCGGGACCCAGCCTTGATCTTGTTTGTGGAGTATTCAGTCAGGGATTTCTCTACAGATAAGGGGAGGGTTGCTGTGTCAACATCCACTAGCTGCTTCTTAGCCACTCTACAAAACTTCACATTTTAAGCCTCATTTTTCAAACGATAGTCTTTGTAGGAGCTATCAAAACAAGTGTTTCTTGTTTCTTGACAGTCGGAACATTTGAAGATTTAAATCAAACAAAATCTGATGAATTAAATGGGAAATTAAGTCTGTAAGCCGGTGCCACATACTCAACGTGCGTTGATTTAGAAGCTTTTTTTTGCCACTGTGAAAGAAAAAATTTCAGTTTCATCTGTGGTGTTTGATTACATGTGATGATGTTTTCACATCTATATAGTGTGTTGTCTTATTTTTTATCAATATCAGTTTAGTATTCTTTATATACTATTATATACATTTAGGGTTTACACTTCATTTCTATGACTTTTTAACTACATGTCAACTAATTAGCATTAATTTGCAACTACTATGTCTACTAAGGTTAGGGTTAGTAGAACAAAGTTGACATATATTTGCAAAGTTTCTGATAGTCAGTATGTTGTTTGTTGTGGACCTATCCAAATAAAGTGTTAGAGGATATGAAGCAGACATTAAGATATTGTGTCCACTAATACTCTAATGACTGCTAGTTGACTGCTAGTTGCAAAGGTACTTACGTTAGCAGAACATCTAAATTGGACTATAGAATTAAAGTGTTACCAAATTTAGTGTTATTTATATAATGTTATAATAAATTATATTATTAGTATACATTACATTTATTCATTTATTTATGTTTAGATTTTTTTCACATTTAAATTTAATGAAAAAAAAATATATAATAGCTCACTATTATTATCACTTGAACTAATTTTATTAATTTATTTGCCAAGGTTGCCATGTCTCATCTTCATTTAAATTGTCTAGCTGTTTTATATCTAACATTTATAATTCGTTTTAAGTAATTTAATTTATTAATTTAAAATACTATATAATATTATAAAATACTTCTAATATTTATTTTTAATAATTATCACTGTTATTTAAATATATATAATTTATATTATGGAATATTTATTCAAAGCAACTTAAATTTATTCAAGGTACACATTTATATTTTTGATCAGTTCTAGCTCCACTCTTCTTGTTGCAGGATTTTGCAATTGCTCTTATTTTAGCACCATGGACTACTTTCATTCACAAGCGACTGAGCGTGGTGACATTGACAGTGCTGAATCAGCAGCTCGCAACCAAAGACTCGCTCCTAAACTTGCCTTAAACTTTTGCACTATTCTTGTTCTGCCATGCAAGCACTGCTGTTTCCAAATCTGGTTTTTAAGTGATTCACTTAAGGCTTGCAAAACCTGACAAGTATGCATTTCACTCACAAGCATCGAATGGTACAGTAACAACAGCCTTGTCTTGACATAGCTATTCTCTCAGCCCCAATCCTGTTTAATGATTCACTCTGCCGAATCATTACTATTAACAATATTTGGATGTGTTGTACATCGGCCGAGGTTCGGTCGTCTTTCACGCTCGTTTCTCCGAACGAGCCAAACAACAACAGCAGCAACAATGTTTATTTTCTGTTTTGGAAGATTTCCCTTTTCCACCACAGCCCACACATGCTAGGTAGGTAGTCCCTGAGGGAGTGGCGTAGCGCTCTGGCAGAAGATGTGTATCCAAGGTCAGAGGCAGAGCCGTGTTCTCTGAGGAGTCATTACTGCAGTCTGTCTGCTGTGGGGGGCAAGATGAATGGAGCTGTGCTCAGTGTACTCAGCCTAGCCTTCATCACCGCCACATCAAGGCCTTTTCTATCAGTGCTCATCTGTGTCTCTCAACGCATATCTCCCTTAAGGCTACCTTTTGTTTATACAGCCTTTTTAGGAAATGCACATGGTATAGTGGCAGGTTTTCCATATTATTCCTACACCACTTCTTCTAAGGTAAAAATATAGTCGTAATTGACACTCCAGGCACTGTGTGGCTTGCGAGATGAGTTCCTCGTTGGAAGAACCTTGCTTGACTAGAACTTGCAGTTGACAAAACTTGAGACTTTTACCTCTGAGAGAACTATAGAAAGAGCAGCTTCTTAAGCAGATGGGTCATTTCTACAGTTTCTACAGCAAGGCTTGCACAACTCCATTATGTTTTGTCTTGTCGGAGGGAGAACATGTCTGTCTATCAGAAAAGCTCAGGTTAGTATAACCTAAGAATTGTTATCAAATATTTCTCATTCACATTCTAGGAAATTTTTCCACCTTGTTATATGATATTTTTTATAGTAACAGTTACAGTATATAGGCAGAGTTTTAATACATAGGGTAATATGGAGAAGATGAACAATGTAGATTTAAGTTCATTTGAAACATACTCAGATATAAATTTTGCATTTGAAGGATGATGACTGATGATTATGCAGACCACCTTACCTCACTTTTAAAGAACATATTCATGCATTTTTATATAATTCTTATTGATATGTACTGTATACATTTGAAGTGTCTTTTATTTTAATTAAATTATAATAATTACAATATGTAAGTTTAAAAATAATAACAAGAGCCTTAAAGAAATTTAGCTTTTTAGCTCTAATAGTTTGTAAGGTAGTAGTTAAGTTTAGGTATTGGGTAGAATTAGGGATGTAGAATAAGGTCATGTATAATACAGCATTAATATGTGCTTAATTACCACTAAATGGGTAATATTCTAGTAATATGCAAGCTAATAAGCAACTAATAGGTGCAATTACTAAAGTGTTACCGTATATGTATATACATTTATAAATATATATGTAACATTTATTTCAAAATGAATCTAAGAAAACATTATTAGGGACATGTGCTATATTATTATGAATTTGTGTTAATAGGGTACAGCATGAAAAACTATGTGGCATGAAATTGATGTAAAATATGCATTATTGTTTCATAGGCATATAAACCCCACCAAACTGTAGGAATGACCCAGAAGTGTGCTAGTGTTTCTTCATTCCACTGACCCTTCATTACTGTGAACAGGAGCATTATGGCTACAGAAGACAAGAAGAGTGATGAGCTGCCATGCAGTCAGACTGTGGGTGGCAAAGACTGGTCACTACGCTTCTGTTATCTCATATAAATGATTACCCTTCTATTTTCATCACTGCTGCCATTTATCTGAGAGATGAGAGATGTTTTTTGGAGAGAGTGTGTCTTTCTAGGGAAGCACATGATATGCAAATTTATGATGACAAAGTGTAAACGCAACAGGCTTAAACTCTGCAGTTTAAATGGTTGCTTCGACTTACACAGTGCGTCAGATTACCAGCTGTTGTGCTTTACTCAGTTTATCATGATAGCTTAATATGTGCATCTGAGAAAACAAACCAGAAATGTGCAATCAAAAATGTCTGCTTTGTGTGTTGCTGCTGGGAAGAAGAGTACTATAAATTAACTGGCATATTCTGTGTAATAGTTTCTGCATGGAAATGCGCCTGATTTAGCATCTTGAAAAGTTCCATAAAGGGGACATTTTAGGCCTGCTTAAATTGTAGTCTTTGAGATTTCATCTTTAACACCCTCAGGCAAACCATTTTCCAGACACGCAAGTACAGCTCTTTTCTATTTAAATAGGGACAGACTGAAATCCCCATTCGTTTTAGCAAATCACTAATTAAATATGACAGCAAATTGGAACGCAAATTTTGCCCAAATAAAGCAAAATTAGAGGCCTCAAAATTGAATTGGCACAGTAATAACTCATCACATTTTCACTTGCTCTCATGTTGCTGTTTTTCGCTTTATTTCACTCGTTACATTTTAAGTTGCTTGGAGAGTATGGCGGGTTTAACATTTATTTTATGTTTAAGATATAATTTCAGTTTAAATGTTAGTAGTTAGCCATTTTTTATATAAACATGCTAGTTCACATTTTGGCCTTCTTTAATACCGCAGTCTTTGAGATTTCATCTTTGTAGCACCCCAGGCAGCAATTTTTTAAGACATTCAAGTACTACAGTATCTATTTAAATGGGCACAACTAAATTCCCTAAGGCTTTTCATTTAGCCAAATCACTAATTAAATATGACAGCAATTGCATAACACATTTTAACCCTTTAGCTTGAAATTTGGCAAATTTTATCGGACAAAAATTAGATGGGAAAATAAACAAAAAGGCATGCATAAAGCAAAAAAAAAAAAATCATATTCTTCCCTCAAAATTGAAGTGGCACAAGAATAACTCATCTGCGCTCACACTTCAGGCATCACCTCCATTCCCCACCCAACATAATGCATGATGGCTCTCAGAATATCCATTATGTGATATCCATTCAGTTCCCTGAAACCTCAAGCACAGAGAGGCAAAGAAAGTTTGATCAGAACTGAATGGTAATGTGTTTTGTGACACGATGTGTAATTGATTCTGACTGTGGAAAGTTTTCAATGGGATGTTGGCTTTTCTGTATGACTCTTTGAGATACAATGCGTGATCCCTGTGTACTCAATGCGTTTGGGTTTGGATATGAAGCCATCGTACCCTGACATATGCTATTATGAAGTAAGATTACAGATGTGCAGTGAAATTACTCACATATGGCACGAAGGGCAACACACAAACACACAATGACAAAAAGCCTAGATAGAGTGCAGAAATAATTCTTATGACAGTTTAATGCATGCAAACATCTGTCAGTGCTACATCTGGAACAGGTGGCGTTACCCAAGACAAAAACGCATGTTTTTTTGTTTGTTTTTTTTACTCTGTGGCTGTACATGTTGTTGCTGTAGATAGCATATGCATACATTTCAATGAATTCATTTGAAATAAGTCAGCACAGGAAATGAATTAGCTTCACACCATTTTATGAGGTATTTAGGTTCTGATGTGATGAAATATGCTGTAAGTAGAAGGACACCATCTGTGTTGCCCAAATGGCTTTATACATGAGTGCCATTTAAATGATACTGTTTTTGTAACCTAATGTAAGCTATGATGAGCGTGATTTGGACAGGTGCCACATAATTTGCTTTACTATTGCTACAACTAATTGTTGTGCTCAGAAGTAGATTACGTGTGAGCACATACTGACAGGTGTCATAGACCCTAGATTCAGTTGCATGGCCACACTAAATGTGCGGACAGCTGTCAAGCCTTTAATCAGCCCAAACCAACACTGCTACCACCACTTCACCACACATAAACACCCAGAGACATCCGCATTCCCCCAAATCCCCTACGGAGCCTCTGACAGCTCTGCCTTGAGCTTGTAATCCATCTCTGGGAGCCACAACACCCAGTGCAATTTTTATTTCCTGCTGACTTTACCTGGGAAACATAATTGAAAGAAGCTGTTTTTATTCGTACCACTTAAGGTAAATCGTTAAAGAGGAAGGTAACACTTTATAATAATGTTCAGTTCAGAATGTTCAGAGCAAGGCATTCATAAGTGATTAGTTAATGATCAACTAATCATTTACTAAATATTCATAAGCAATTAATAAGTGATAT
>JAUMHI010000033.1:14203965-14220729 GCA_032359435.1 Enteromius unitaeniatus | reverse complement strand
AAAAAACACTGTAAAGACTGAGATAAAAAATTATAGTGAATAAAAGAATTATATATATATATATATATATATATATATATATATATATATATATCCTAGGGAATAAGTTTAATAAGTCTAGCTATATGCAATTACTAAAACGCTCTGCCCCTCTCTACCCATTTCCGTCTTATGCTTCATGAAATCCACTTGCTTTCCTTTTTAATTAGGATGTAATCAGAAACCGGGCCTGTTATTAATCAAAGCCACCCAAATGAGAGGGGATTGTCCAGCTCACTAGCCTCATTACAGGTTTGCGTTTGGGGCTTCTCTGCTAATATTTCAAGGCTGAAGCCTTGCGCAAACCCAAAAAACCATTAAGTCAGTTCTTTTGATTTTCTGGAGCCAGTTGTATAAAGAGTCCTTCTGCTTGTTTTCAATTGGATAGTAATACGTTGTTGCTGAGCACCAAATCATCACATTAGAATGATTTCTGAAATATTATGTGACAATGAAGACTGGGGCAATGAAGCTAAAATTTCTGCTTTGTCATCACAGGAATAAACTGCATTTAAAATGGGTAATCGGATGCCAAATTCACTTCTGTTGATGTCTGAACATAAATGTGCATTGGAAGTGTGTGTACACATCCATTCTACAATGTTATATATTTTTTAATCCCTATTTTAAAATCCTTTCTCAAATCAGGGTGTTCTGAAATACCTGTCAGAATGATGTAGTTCTGCACAGGCCCCTCCCACAATAATTGATTGACAAGTCAGTCTTACCTTGACCCGCCCTGAGTGAGCTGTCATCAGTCTGCTTTTGTGCCACCTCTGGTGCAGAAGAAGACAAGATGTCTCCGATTAAGCAATTGAGGCATTTTGTTGGTTGTGATAATGAATATAGCAGTCATCATTTACTCCCAATATCTAAGCCACTAAAGACACAGAGGATTAATGTTACCTTCACTTTTAAGGGAGTGCACCGATCCCGATCTGCTAAAATTATTATGTTTGTATGAATAATTCATGATCTAGCTTCATCTAGAAGAAATTAGAATAAGGATTTTTTTTTTTTTCTTAATGAATCTTTGCAAATCGCTTTCCTAATAATTCACAATTAACCAGAAGAGAGGGATGGGGTCAGCAGAGCTCATTAGCATATCAATTTGTGGAAAACGGGCATCCAATAACCCCTATTAAAATATATAAAAATAAAAAGCATTGATATTTATGATCAAATAAATGCAACCTTATTGGTAATATTATTTCATAATCATAAAATAAACCTACTGAACTAAACTTGAACAGTGTACTGACAATTTGCATCTGGTTGTTTGCTGTATACTGCAAAATAATGTCTTGTTCACTATTTGCATAATATAGAAGTAGGCTGTTTCAAATATACCGAATTTTTTTGTGCATCTCTATCAAAGTTGTGTGTAGTGTATTGCGAGTGAGTGCGAGATGTCCATTTCCTCCCTATAGCTGTTATTTCACCCACTAAATGTGTGCTGCTGTATGGGCATGTACTTTTCTGAGTGGTAAATGAACCAGGATGTAATTTTACTAGAGATGATGCTACTTGACTTCTGCTCCTCTCATTTACAGATGTAGGATTTCCCTACCTCTTCGCTAACACTAAACCCTCTAAAATCACTTCAGCCTGACATAATGTGTCCGGTGAGAAAGAGGAAGGGTTCAAGAGGGCTTATGGGAGAAAATGGTAATTGTGTCTGTGGGCTAATAGCACTGTCTCATTATCCCACTGCACTGTCACTGTAACATTTTCGGAGGAAAGAGTTTCAGCGCGGCTGCAAGCTCACTAACATTAGTGTAATTATAGCATTTTTTTCTTCATGGGAAATTAACACATTGTTAGATTAAGTGTCTCTTCACCTTCTCAAAATTGCTATCACAAGCTCATAGCATATTAGTGTTTACTAATTACACATTTTAACTTTATGCTTGAAATGCCATGAAATAAAGGCCATTTTCATGGCTCTGTGGACATTTGTTCAACTTTCTTGTCGTAACGTTTTTTTTAGGACTGCATCAAATTTTACAAACACAAGGAGAGAAACGGATAATGTTTTTTAAATGCTTTATTCAGCCATTTTTGTGAAGCACAGTAAAGCAATTCAGTCAACAATACCAACGTAAAACATCCCAAATTATTCAAAGAAGTTTAAAGTTCTTTTCTTTTTTGGGAAGCAGTGTTTCAAAGAACAAGGTTAGCAGATGATTTTAAACTGAAAATGTTTGAGTGAATTTAGTTTTATTGGAGGCTCACGGTTCAATTGTCATTTTAATCAAGTGCTTTACATGCATACTTCTTACAGTTACAGTAGCTAAAGCAGCCTGTGTGGGAGTAAAACACTCATATAAAATGTAATTAATTTTTGACTCACAAGTGAACTTGAGAGAAAGAAAATGGAGGACATTACCTTTTGAATGTTTTGATTTAAAAGTTATGATTCAAAATTAATTGGCCCCTTATACGAGTATTATTGTAGCATTTTTTTGTTCTTTTGTGCTTTATTAATATTTAGAAATACCTTTCATTTTATTATAATGTTAAGTTTTAGAAATTAAGAAATTTAGTATTTTTTTTCATTTAAAATTTAATTCAATTTATTTTAATTTTGTTTTGTTTTGTCTCTGAAAAAATGGCATAGAAGCAATTTTTACTTTAAAAAATGCTAGTAAATAATAACATTATATATATATATTACCCTACGATTATATCTAATCTTACATTAAGATTAGATCAAAGATTTTAACTTCTAACTTGTACTACAAGATTTCCCATTTAATTCAATGTTACTTTCTTTTTAATGAGTTTTTAGTTTTGTGTAAAAAAAAACCAACTCTCATACAAAGTATGTCCATTCAGTTTATCTTTATCCATGGCTATCTAAGTCTCATTACATCCACCAGTGCTATGAAATGATCTCTGAGGTTAACTGAATTCCTCACAGCAATTATAGACACCTAAAAATTATTACAGCTTCACGGAAAGCGCTGACAATAAAAATGAATATAATTGAATGCATCGCATTCATATGAATGATGATTGAACTGTGTATCTTAATCTGTCATATTAGACAACATTGACCCTGGCACAGACAAAACTGAAGTGTAATTAATTCTAAATCAATTACACAGAATCTTTTTTTTTTGAAAGCTTCTTGCCTGCAGATTGATTTTTTAGCACAGAGCCAATGTAATAAAGTCATTTCTTGGGAAGAGTTCTTCTATGAATCACATTCAGTGTAATGCATTTAGATTCATAGCTATTTTCCAAAATGTAGTTATGTTTTGTTATTCACAATATGCCAGCTCTTTTCTCCAGTGGTTGAATGATTGCCATTGTTTCTAAAGATACTCGTAAAGGTCATGATTGCTATTCAAATGAAGGTAATGATCGTCTGAGACGTGCTAAAGGAAGTCCCATTATTTGAGTTATGGAAGACCAAACTTTGCTTACAACATGCATTGTTATTAAAACGAGTCTTCAATGCTGCTTAATTTAGCTCTCCAAATTGTTTTCCTTTATGGATTTTTAATATTTGCCAGTGAGAGCTAGTTTCAGGCAAATGTGTGCAGTGTCATGTAGCTTGCCACATGGAATGGAAAAAACAGATTGCATTTAACAATAGCGATGACATTTATATTGTGTTTTTCTACAGTTTGAATACAGAACAGACCGTGCCTGCTCGTAAAGATGCCTTCGCCACATTCTGTCATCTAAAAATGGATAATTGTGACCCTGAAACTTCCCACTTCTCGCTGCGGGGTTCTGTCACCTACCCCCCCCCATTCACCGTCTCATATCTCTCACGAAAAATGATCTCCTGCCACTTTCTCGCTTGTAACTGGAGTTGTTTTGTTTGTTCTGAATATTCTCCTGTTACTTCTCGCTGCTCTCAATAAAAATGTCAGCAAACTTTCATCATGCCTTCACCACAAGCAGTCACAGATTTGAAACGAGACTGTGAAATGCAGATTATAAAGTCATTAGAACTCCAAATATTTATTGTTTGCTGAAGATGTTTTTCTGAAAAAAGTTTGCTCTTTTGTAGCTTGTAAGACTGTGGTCCTTTTACTTTCAAATACTGTATCAACCTTGCCTTTAATATTTCTCTAAATAGTTGTGTGCAATTAATATGCATGCATATTCTTTTTGCCCATTTCAAGACATAATAATGCTGACCACAAAATAAAATAAAATCTATTACTAAGTATAATTGCTCTTCCATGGCTAATAAGTTAGTGATGTGGAGAACAGTCTTGTGTGATATCAGTATTGACATGGTCATGTAGTGTGTTTAAGTGTGCGTGTGTGTGCCCTTTATAGATCACTGCATTAACATTTACTGCACCAATAGTTATGTCTTCCTGTGACTTTTCTCCTGGGGAGTGCAGACAGATAAAGTCATTTTAGTGTAAAAATGAACAATTAGAATAGTGAATACCTTCCCTGATCACATGTCCAACATGTCCAGATCTCATCAGACTTACAATGACTGACATTATGTTGTAGTTATGTTGACCCTTATCCAGAGAGAGTATGTAGAGTATGTTAAAAGGTAGTACCAAACCTTTTATATCAATATTATTTTTGCATCTGTTGTTGCGGTTCCCTTATGCAAAATTTACCACAGTTCTCTTTGGTTCTTGTACATTTTCATAAGAGTTTTTGTTGTCCTTGAAAATAAAACCATGCAGACCCACCAAAATATTTGTTCAGTATTAAAATTATTCACATCTGCTGTGTTTATGTTTAACTAAAGAGGTGTTAGTTAACATGCTGTTCACTGTGATCTGACATTATTCAGAGTTATACCAAGCTCCTGTTTAAAAGAGCAAAACCTTCACAGGCATATTAAACATAAGCTTAAACCTCATTTAGCAATAAATTGTTCATTGTAGCTTAAATCAATTATGAATTGCGGTGCAGAACTGTAATTGTAATTGAATTAGCCTATGTTTTTAAGAAAGTCTATTAAAAAAGTAATCATTTAAAAAGTAAGATTTTCTTTTTCTTTTTATTATTTCTTGGCAGCTAAAGCAGTGGTCCAGTGAATTTTTAATACCGAAAGGGCAAGAAAACAAATTAGTGCCAAAGTAAACAGTGTTATTGTGAAAAGCAAAGTAATCCTGTAATTAAATTAGGTGAATTACAACCAAAATAGAAATTCAGCTCATGTCCTGAAGGTCTGTGTAAGGTTTTGGAGGTTTTTTTTTGCTTTGTTGCTAGGTAACAGAAACTGCTGATGACAATAACAAAGGTTGCAGATGTTGTAGTTATATTTGTTAATGCCTGAATCACTATTAATAATGTTTATACTAGTGGTTGGTAATGTGGACAAGCCATTCATTCTAAATGCATAAGTTACCAAACAACAATACTGTGGCATTATAACTTATAATTTAAATGCCATATAAAACTGTACTTTATAAAGTATTATAAAATATTAATAATTATTTACTTATTGTCAGGCCATTCAAGTTGTGCATGAAATTGTTTCTTCATCTAAACAAATTTGGAGAAACATACTATAACCTTACATGACTTGCTAACCGGGATCCTCTGCAGTGCATGGGTGCCATCAAAGTCCAAACAGCTGATACAAAACATCCCAATAATCCACAAGTAATCCACACTACTCCAGTCTCTCAGTTAATGTCTCGTGAAGCAAAAAGCTGTGTGTTTGTAAGAAACAAATTAATTAATAAGACATGTTTAACGTAAAAGCATTGCTTTAAGCTAAAATACCCATTAAATTGCTGTTCTTGTCTTAAACTGGGGACAAATATACACCGATCAAGCACTGTTTATAAGTGAAAACAGTTTTAACTAAATATATTGGTGGATTTTGGCACAATAGAGGACAGACTTTTTTTAAGGAAGAAGTGCTATTATGGATTATGTACTTTGTCCAGTAACTGGATTAAAGTTAAAATGTCTCAATGGATTTCTTTCTTACAAAGCTTACAGCTTTTCCTTTCACAAGACATGATTGATTGTCTATAGTGGTGTGGATTGCTTACAGATTGTTGTGATGTTTTATCAACAGTTTGGACTCTTATAGGCACCCATTTACTGCAGAGGATCCTTTGGTGAGCAAGTGATCTTATGCTAAATTTCACCGAATCTGTTCTGATGAAGAGATCTGAGTGGGAGTAAACTACCAGCATATTTTTTCTTGGTGAACTATTCCTTTCATTTAATAAATATGTGATTGGTTGTATAAGTGTTCTGCATATGTGATTTCTTTGAGCTAAACTCTCAGTAGAATCCTCAAAAAGTATATTCAAAACATTAAAATTCATATCACAAGTTTTACACCCAGCTGTGGCCCTTGAAGTCCTATCTGAAATTTGACATCATAAAATGATCTTTAGCAGTGTGTCTCTGCACTTCCAGTGCTCCTGACTGGCAGGTGACAGCTGTCGGTATGTGCTTGGTCAGCTCTTCAGATGGATTTCCGTTAAATAGTTCCTGTGTGTGTGTGTGTGTCTGATCGCTACAGCTATATCAGATTCACTTCTTCTGCATGAAATAGACCTGTCCTCGGTGTCTGCTAATGATACGCAGTATGAAGCCGTGATTGGATGTCAACATGATTGATGTGGGTGTGGAGAGGGAGGGTCCAGCGCTCTCTTGGGCCATTATCTCTTCAAATTATATCAAGGCTGTCTGATGAATCGACTAATAGACTTGATGATGAAGTTTCGGGAAAGCCTTGACTAAAGGACAAACTACATCCTTGAGCTACCCAAAGCAAGTGGCTCATGGAAATCACCTGAGACTGTAGTATGCATTTGTTTAGTGAATTTCTTTTTATCCCCGCAGTCCATCCGTGAGGTGACGGGGTACGTGTTGGTGGCTCTGAATCAGTTTGACTATCTTCCTCTGGAGAACCTGCGGATCATCCGAGGCACTAAACTGTATGAAGGACGATATGCCCTGGCCATCTTTCTCAACTACAGACGGGATGGCTACTACGGCCTCCGACAACTCGGCCTCAAGAACCTGACAGGTATATTTTGTTTATTTATTTATTTTCTAACCTATTTCTTAAAAAGTTCAATAAGATTCTACGCTGAAAACATTTGCCCATTTTATCTGAAACGTGCATTTATGACGGTCAGCAGTTAAAAAGCTTTTTTGGGAGGGGGGTTTGATTTGGTGTGTTTTCTTCACTCACAAGCTGTCAAATGGAATAGAAGGCAGAAGTTTTTAAAAGTTGAGTATAGTTGAGGATACTTTTATTTATCGATAATGCACTTTCTTATTCAAAAATAAAAAAAGTTCATAAAGCTACAAAAGTTTATATTTCATATAAATTCTTTATAAAATTTCTATTTGTCAAAAAAAAAAAAAAAAAAATCCATAAAAATATTATGCAGCACAACTGTTTTCAACATTGGTAATAATACAAAAAGTTGAATATATTAAAACAAATATTAAATCAATATATTATATCAAACTGGAACAATAGTGTATATGCAATTACTGGAAATAAGTCAGTTAAGACCTGTTAATTAATTTTCCATATTATAATTTAACTAGTGTTACTGCAGAATTTTTCTACTTAGCATACTAAAGTCTATATTACTCTTTTAATGTCTGACTGAGGTCTGTGTATGTTGTGCTCTTAGTCTAAATTAGCATAGCAGGGACTTGTGTATTTCAACACATGTCTGATAAGATAGGCGCTAATAATGTCTTTCATGCTGTGAAGAGCGGCGGCTATGATAATCATGTAGATCACAAGATGTCTCTCATACAAATTAGCCACTCTTCATTTTATCTTATCAGTGTATTGTGTTTCTTTTGAGCATGTTTTACAGATGACATATAGCTTATTTAATTTTTTTATTTTTCTCCAGCCTTGCTCGGTTGCCTCATAGGGCGACTTTCTTTTACATCTTATACCATGCAATATAGAAACTCATCTTAGGACAATATTTCTAGATCCCTGCTGGGATGTAAAAAATATATGGAGGGAAACAGATACAGATCAAGGAGTCAAACAAGCAACAGACAAATAGAAGAAGTCGGTGGCACCTCACAGCAAAACAGCCAGAGGCGTGATAATGCTTGTCTGACTTTTGATGACTCATGGACGGCCAATAGAAGCCCAAAGGAGTCCGGCAGATGGTGCAGGGTCACAGTAGGTGATGTAAAGAAAGTTAAGACAACCACTGACATGCCCAGTAGGCATCTTGCGTAATCATGGATTATTAATACAGCTTTAGCACTAGGCTGATTAAACAATATAGTGTAAGAGAGATAAATACAGCACTGACAGTCCGGGGACGCTGCTGCCTTCTTGTCTTCTTTTCTTGGCATCTTCAAAGATATTTCTTTCCTTTTATTGCTACTCTTTTGATTGTGATGAGGTGTCAGGTGGCGTCTTTGGATGACTGGGGTATGAGGTGAAAGAACTTGTCTTTGAGTACTTCAACATTTAAGAATCCAGACAGTTTAACTGCCACAAAACATTTTGTCATGCTTAAATGGATAGTTCACCCAAAAAACTAAATTCTGTATGTCAGTGTCTAGTTCCTGTTTTCTCCTCTCATTTCTGATTTAAAGGAATAGTTCACCCAAAAATGATGTAATCATAAATTTATGACCTTCTTGGATCCATCTTTTGGTTGCATGAATTTTCTGTAGAGGGGCAAAAACCAATCAGATTCATTAAAACAAAAACAAAACAAACTTGATGATGAACTAGAGTTGTATGGCTTTGGAACGACACTGATGCATGTAAACCATGATATAATTATTTTATTTTTGGGTGAGCTAACACTTTTAATGAACGATATGAGGAGAAAACATAAACTGGATGCTGACATGCATTGGTGATCCTTTATGTTCAGGTTTAGAATTTCCTGCTTGGGGAACAAAAAGAAATAATTAAAGCTGGTCTTCCACCCTGGCCTGGCCTTCTCCTGTTCACCTGGATAAGCTGGTCAACCAGACAGACAAAAGTCAACAAAGCTCCTCTAAAACCAGCTAACAAACCAACCTAATTTAAGCAGATACTGTAACCAGAAAACAATTTAAGGCTGAGTTTAGTCAGTTAAAACCTGACTTTCTTTTAAAATGGTAAAAAAAAAAAGTACTTACAGTAATGTACTTGCAAAAGAGCAAATCTTTGTGCTAACATACACATGCAACACTAATTTGAAGGAATAAAAGTCTTTAAATTATGTTAACATATGAATAATATTACCTTTTTCACTATATGCAAAGTTATCTTTAATACAATCATGTCCAAAAATTAACAAACATGATAACCTTTAAATTATATGAAGATAAAAATAAAGATAAATAAATAAAAAAAAATAAAATCAACACAACAGGCTTTTAAGTGCATTGCTTTAATTACTATTTTTGGCTTATTTTTCAGCACAAACAAATCCATATTATTCATATAAATCACTTTATTTTTATGGTCCCTTTAACATGTTCTGTTTATTATAAGTAACATTGCAACTCTCAATAGAGTGCTAGCAGAGTATTAGTAGACTGGTAGGGTTAGAATCATTTGATATGTTCTTGCAAAGTTACTTATAGTCAGTAGAGCGTCTTTTGGGAGACCATCACAATAAAGAGTTAGCAGATATTAATTAGAGAGTGTTCTGATATACTAATGAGAGTTAGTTGACATGTAGGTGCAAAGCTAGCTACTTATTGTTAACAGATTGTTCAAAAGAGACCATCAAAATAAAGTGTTACCTTGAATGTTATTTATTTAAATGACTTGGTGACTGTTTGGAACCACAATAGAAATTGGCACTAGAATCAGAATAACTTTTTATTCTTGCAAATACAATGTTCCAGCCCAATGTAGCAAAGTTGCATACTATTTATGATACCACAGCAGAGCCCTTCATAAAAGACAGTGCTGTATATCATAACCCCTATTGTAAGCAAGAAAATGCGAAGCGAAGGTTGGTTGGGTTGAGTGATGGGAAGAGCTGCACATTTGAGGTAACAGTCATCTTTTCTTGCTAGAGAATTGCAATTCCTTGCTAAAGTCTTTGAATCATTTTTTTAGGATTGAATTTATTTATTCCTGCAGCATTTGGTATGGTACAGTCTGATTCTCAAGGCAACAGTAGCCTTGTTTCTGCAATTTTCAATATGAGTTTTAAGAGATGAAAGTTGTTCTTCAGCCCCTTGAGATATTCAGCACATTGATGATGAATGGCTTCTTTGATTATAGCCATGTGCTCCCCTCTCATGGTACCTCTACACAGCTCTGCCGTATGATCAATAGCTTTCATAAGCAACTTATGATACAATAATGGCTGCAACCTTATTTTCTGTGATCCTTCGTTCAAATGTTCTTCTTTTTTTTTGACTATGTCCTTATAGATGACCTCTAAAACCAGCAGCTACACAAAGGGCAGTTGCATCAACCTTTTTGAATGTCAGATGATAGAATTTCTTGCAGTGTGTTCTCAGGAAACAGTTCAATAATTGAGTAGGCAGATCGCTGTATGTAAATATTGCTTCATCTTTAACCGCATATGGCCAAAGGTTATTTAATAAGAAAAAAATCAAATGTTTCAAGTACTTGTTCAGTTGCTCAAAATCAAGGTTTACATTACACAAACTCATGAAACAAATCTGTTGTTCATAGACAGTGGATTCTCTAATAAATACGATCTTGAACTACACTCAAGCAACCAGCCAAGAAGTCTTAGTACACTGTGCAAAGCAATTAGACTATTATGCAGTATGCATACAAATTAAAAAGCATTACTCAAATGATTCATTCTTCTTAGATATATATATATACATGATTTATTTGCCTTTATGTTTTTGTCTTATTTAGCTGCATAAGAGGCCACTATTACAATAAAGTATGTTTAATGCAGCAGATCACAACTGTTCCAGTATGTACAGTATATTGTATACTTTTCCAATAGACCTTTTGTTTCTTTATGTCATGAAACATTGCCATATGAAAACAAGCAGCAGTCCTTTTAATGCATAAATGCATCATCTTCTTATTATTGTAGCAAAAAATGTCCCAGTCATAACAAAAAGCAGGTTTTAATAAAGTATAAAATACTTGTTGTGTATGTAAATAAACATGATACTTTACCATTTTGATCACAGAAAGATTGTAAACAAATAATCAGAAAACCTCAGTATCATTTCAAGGTGTAATGGAAAAACGTAAAATGGATTTTCACTGAACTGTTCCTTCATGAACAGTCATTTCTCTTTTAAGAAACATTTTTTTATTATCGTCCATTGAAAGCAGCTGTATTTATTAAAATTGTGACACTGAAATGGAAACTTTTTGTTGCTTTCTGAAGGATGTGATTTCTGTTTGGGTTTAACAATCATCACAATTATTTATAGCTTCTCTGAATTGTTATCCTGCTGAAATACATGATATGATTTTGAAACCAGTCTGAAATGTAGATACTGAAAATGTAAATGCAAATATTCTACAATTTTTTTTGTCAATTTTACAGTATGTTGAATCCTGTTGAGTTATTCCTTAAAGCTGTTCCATTGAGTCTAAGCCATGTTTGGTAACTCCACAATTCCACCTTGTCTAATTTATTCATTATGTTAGACAAATCTCCATGCAACCTAACACTTTGTGCCCTCATATGTATGCTTGTGCACATCCCCGGCGGTATATTAATGCAATAGCCTTGATGTGAAGCATGCTCACCACCCACCCCCACAGAGCCTCTTGGGCTAGAATGTCCAGTCCTCTATTCTCCTCCACAAAGCCTTGGCTGCTCAGTTAGTAAAATCTTTCTAGCTTCTGAGCTTCTGTCCATGAACCCAAGGCTGGGCCTTCATTGTCTGGACGATTTTGATCCAGCTGGGCCCCTGTATTGTTCAGCTTTTTTGCACATTCTATCAACAACAATCTTTCTGATGAGTTTCAATGCTTCTGTGAACATGTTTTGCACTGAAGAGCTGCTGCTCAGTTGTTCTTTTGTTTTCAAGGACACTTATGCGATACCGTTAACTGTAACTTTGCTGTGCAAAGTGGGCTGTGAGTGTCATTTCATGCCAAAAGAGGAATCTTGTTAGGGAAATATTTTATTTTTGCAATGAAACATAAATAATGACAGGTATTTTCTTATGTATTTGTTTGTACGTCCAAGTGTAATGTGCTCTATGCAAAGAGAGAAAAATCGGGTGGACACTTGTTTCCATGCATTGCTTATTGATTTTGATATGTGGGTGTTACACTAAAAACTGGAGGCAGATAAATGTCAACCTAAAGAGATGAGGACTAAATGACTGAAGTAACCTGCATACATCACCAGGAAGAAAAATATTATTTTAAAGAAGATCCAGTTATGGCATTTTGATGTATGTTTGTATTCATGTATTTGTGTATAGATGGATGTACTTTATGTATGGATGTGTGCATGTATGCAGTAAGATCTATAAAATGCATTTAAAATTGGGGAAATTTAGATTTTATGACATTTATGAATTAATAGGGGACACTGACATTTCAAGTGCAATCAATCAATCAATCAATCAATTTTTATTTTTAAGTGAACCCTCTTTAAGAAACAAAATCTTGCACTGATAATTCAAATCCTACAAATATATTCACTTGTGGATATAAAATCATTAAATTAAATATTTTTTAAGTTTCATAGTTGGATTTAATGGTTCTGACTATTATTTATAACTACTCTGAAATGCGATTCTGATTAAATTTGAAATCTATACTGTACATGCAAATGATTTTTGAGTGAGGTGTCTAACTAGTTGGGTAGAATTATATCAGTGATTGATCTGGGTTGTTAAATGAATCAAAACAGAAGGAGAAAGGCAGGAGTATTAACATTGTGTTCCCTTTTTAATCAAATATTGTACAATGAACAGCTGCTGTTTTGGTTGTTAGCTGGTGTCTTAGCCTAGCTTTACTGTGCCTAGCCAAAGTAAGACGCGAACATATAGTAGATTAGCTTTCTAAAGCTGTCACCCCTCACCCTAAAGAATGATAGTTATAAGTACTTTGATTTTATTTCCAAAGCTATTGTAATAGCATTACTTCTTGAATATGAAATTATGTCAGCAAATTCTGTTTTTCCAACCATCAGTCAAGAACAAAGTGGGGAGAGGAAGAGCGCTTTGTGGGTAATAATTGGTTTGCCTCTGAATCTCTCAAAAAACAAAGGCCGTTCATTGCAGCTGAATGTGATTAAAACGGCTCTCCGAGGACTTCCTGCGGTGGGGATATAAAGAGATCTCCTGACTGAATTCTAGTGGCAAATTGCGTTCTGGGTGTTCCTTTTCTCAGTGGCCTCCCTTGTTCTTTTCATGCCCAATGCAAAACTCCACCATTAACTATTTAACTCATCATCCCTGCAGAGTGCAGTCAGAGCATTTAATGTCAAATGTAATTGCCTGAAAGTTTATGAAATAGTCTGAAGTCTGTTAATATTAGGCATTTTTGGCATCAGCAATTTGTGTTTGTCAAGGAAAGAGGTAATTTCAATAGACTGCCATTATTTTAGGTCGTTCCGGTGCTTGAGATTTGTTAAGGTCACCTTTGTTCTGTTCTGTTGTAAATAATCCCCCCTTCTTTTTTATAATTAATAGAATGAGTGAGTCTTATGTGGCCACCCACTGTCCGTCAAGAGACTTTCTAAAGCATACTGCACACAAAAATGTCAGGAGCTAGTCGAAGATTGGCATTTCCAATCTGATAGGCTTCAGGGAGTTGGGATGCACCAGGCTTTCTGGAAACTAGGAGTTGTATTTGTGAAATGCCAGGCTGACAATGAGTCGCTAGATTTACTGGATTTAGATCTTTACAAGATACTTATTTGAGACACCTGTAAGAAGTAAAATTGACAGACATGATCGGTCTGTGTGCAGCCTGTACATGCACTGTACATTTTGGGCAGACATAAAAAGTAATTTAATGTCAGTTTCAATTTGTAAATGTCTTTACTATAATTTTGATCATTTTAATGCACACACACAACCTAGGCTCATTGGAAATACGTTCCTCTACTTACATTTCTGCAAAACTCCAAAAAGCGTACTTACACTATACATACAAATTGCTGCAGTTTAAATTAAATTAAATTAAATATCGGCTTCATATGAATGAGTTTTCTTACTCATTAGGTTTGCTCGGTAGCTCATGTGATACGGTGTTGCACTGGACTTTCTCTTTGAAACATTAGCAAAAGGTGCAGTAAGGTAATAATGGTGCTGCAGAAATGCATTTAGAGGCACATATTTCAAATGTGTGTGTGGTTGCGTATTAAATCACTGAAGACAATATCTGCATACTGCAGTGCTTCCTAACCTACTGTAATCTCATGTGACAACAACTAATTGTGTATTCCATGAGGCTGCCAGTTTGTTTTACCAAAGGGGTTTGTGTGGTTTGACATTGAGAAATGTCTTATTGGATACTGAGAGACTAAATGCCTGCATTGTAAGTGTAAGTCAGTTTGCTTTGAACTCTTCAGGGGCTCCATAATCGAGATGGCATTCATTGTATCAAACTGTACGTAGCGTAATGGATAAAGCAAGCCACCCAATGTCCCGCATTCATTATCACCACAATGCAATTCGCTGGAGAGCTGCAGTGTCAATATCCCTGTTGATCTTTGTCTTCTCTTTGTGAGTGGACCTGGTTTCAAAGGTACCTGCTCGTGAGATCAAACCCACCTTTCACCAAACATGAAAAGAATAGGTGAGAAATGTAAGGTGCCACCTGCGAGCTGGGTCTTGCAGAATGGTCTATGAGGTTTCAGCCGTATCATGGCTTCAACAAGCCTCCCAGCCTGGTCTCCTGAGATCTCGCTGGCTGTGATTTCTGGGACGCTGTGCTATCTCCACCAGCCAAACTCTCCTCCCTGTGTGGCTGAATAATGAGACGCATTGTCAATGTGGATGGGTGGAGGGCGGAGGCGACAGAGGGCCGTGGATCATGATGCTAGTCTGAAGAGGATATTAGTGGAAGTGGCACTAAGCGACGGCAAGATGGAACTGGAAATTTCATTAGCATTTATTTTATATAAATAGTGCAACTCGGCACATCTCTCATTTTAATAGGACTGTGTTTTCTTCAGCAACCATTTCAGCCTCTATGGTTGATAGGGAAATGTAATAAGAAGTTGCAAAGTGACTTGATGATATTGGCAAGTTAGTCAAGTACTCTAAATGAGTGCTTTGTAATGTTTTTTTGACTTAAAGGCCCCCAGGTGTCTAAAACATTTTTCAAAGCCTCCAATACGGCTATTTCTGGTGTGTAATTTGAAATCATGACAAAGTTGCTTGTTTTCTTTTTATTCTAATATTTGATTTATTAAATTATTTTTCAATAAACTGGAACCTGGAGGTGTAGCTGTATTAAATTAACCTGCATTAACCTATATTTAACTAAATATTCGTTAAATATTATTTAACAATCATTTTGATCATTTTAATGCACACACACAACCTAGGCTTATTGGAAATACGTTCCTCTACTTACATTTCTGCAAAACTCCAAAAAGTGTACTTACACTATACATACAAATTGCTGCAGTTTAAATTTCCAGTTCAAATGAACACTAGAGACAGTAAAACTCTGACAACTATTCCTTTTTCCACAAAGTATGATTTGTAGGTCCACAGTTTTAAAAGCCTAATCTTTGCATAATTACTTGTGAAATATTATTTAACTAATATTTTGATCTAGAGTTTTAATTAGAATTTCAGTTTTTGTTTGTTTGTTTAAAAATTAATAATACTTATATGATAAGTAATTTAATTATTTTAGTCTTCTTGAGGCCTTTGTGGAATAAAATTTAAAAATCAAATAATGTAAAAAAAAAAAAAAAGATTATAGTAATATTAAACAATATTACTGTTTTTACTTTATTTTTTGATCAAATGACGATTAAGCAATTAATCGAATTTCAGGAGGAGCATGCACGAACGATCGCAGCTGCCACCAATCTCCTTATTGCTGATTACCCCACAAATCTTCTCTCCTCCGCTTTAAATTAATTTTGGCTGCTCAGCTGAACACCTCACTAATTCACAGATCACTCTCTTACTTAAAGGAATCCAAAGATCGAATCCTCCTAAACCCAATTCCAGATTGCCAATCACTTCGGAAATATTATCAATTTGCTTCCACAAATTTGCTCCGGCTATCATTTTGTGCACATCGATCATACCCTCCACGCTGTTTATTTTAGCGTTCTTCGGCCTTCTTAGTTGTTCCGAAATTACTGTCAATCTAATTTTGATCCAAAAACGCATCCGACGGTGTCTGGTCTGTCCATAATCGTCAAAGATTCTATTTCCTTTTCATCAAACAAGTAAAACTGACTACCTGCCTGCCAGCTCGGCCCCCGGCCATTCCACCTGCTGCCTGGTCTCTCTCCGGCCTCGTTCTACCTGCCCGCTCGGCCCCCTGGCCATTTCACCCGCCGGCCGACCTCTCTTGGCCTGCACTGCCTGCCATGGTCCTCTCTGACCGTTTTGCCCACCTCCCGGCCTCTCTCTGGCCTCACTACGACTGCTCACCACGGCCTCTCTCTGGCTGTATTTTCTGCGTCTGGCCCTCTCCGGCCTTGTACTACCTGTTGCCGGCCCCCTGGCCGTTCCTCCTACTGCTGGGCCTCTCTCTGGCCTCGCTCCGCCTGTCCGCCATGGTCTCTCTTGGCCGTAATTTCTGCACCTGGCCTTTCTCTGGCCTTGTACTCCCTTCCTATACCTATCCTCATTTCTAAACACTTCTCTCCA
>JAUMHI010000033.1:14191986-14203865 GCA_032359435.1 Enteromius unitaeniatus | reverse complement strand
TAATTTCTGCACCTG
This sequence comes from Enteromius unitaeniatus, assembly GCA_032359435.1. Classification (NCBI taxonomy): domain Eukaryota; kingdom Metazoa; phylum Chordata; class Actinopteri; order Cypriniformes; family Cyprinidae; genus Enteromius; species Enteromius unitaeniatus. The sequence goes on along the minus strand of JAUMHI010000033.1, from coordinate 14,203,850 downwards.
GCCTTTCTCTGGCCTTGTACTCCCTTCCTATACCTATCCTCATTTCTAAACACTTCTCTCCAGCTGTTCCTCTCCTTTCCCGCCCTTTCCCTGTCCTCCCTGTCACTGCAGCATTGGCCTTTCTGCCTGCTCTTCCGGCCCCCTGGCTGTTCCACCTGCTGCCCGGCCTATCAGCCTCGCTCCGCCCGCCACGGTCTCTCTTGGCCGTAATTTCTGACCCTGGCCTTGTACTCCCTTCCTATACCTATCCTCATTTCTAAACACTTCTCACCAGCTGTTCCTCTCCCTGTCCTCCCTGTCGCTGCAGCATTGGCCTCCCCCTGGCCTTTCCGCCTGCTCATTCCGGCCCTCTGGCCATTCCATCCGCTGCCTGGCCTCCCTCTCTGGCCTTGTTTCACGTCTTCCTCCAGGGGGGCAAGCGGGAGACGAGCCGGACATTGAGCTCAGCCCTGGTTAGGGTTCTACCCCCTCTGCGTTCTCTGACATCCTGGCTCGCTCCTCGGACATGACGCCACATACGCTAAATTATGATCATAAGGAAGAGCGAACTCATGAATTATATGCCGTTTATCATCATGCTTGGTTTAAACAAAGTGTAAATAAAAACTTTTAATGTCTGTGCTATTTCAACATGCTGCTCATCTTACTTGAATTACCATCATTTGCAAAACTTGGATTTACAGTAGATGCATTTTCTATAATGAGCTCCACATGTTCTATCTTTTGATTTATGGCCCATAGTTTATTTGACCATTTTCTCCAAGTTTTCATGCCAGCAAAAACTCGGGGAGATACTGAGCTGCCAGTTGAAAAGACAGCAAAAACAAGGAAAGCAATCTTTTAGAAAGTTTTAACAGCTGTTATTTATTTATTTTTGCCTTGCATATTATTTCAGTTATCAGGACAATGCATCACATTTGTCACACTGATTCACTGTGAAGCAATAAAACTTAAGAAGGCTGAAATTTAATCAAGAGGCTTTAACACAATTACGGATATCCACGAGGAGGCCCTCCTCCACACAGTATGTGCTCGCAGATATGCTCACATTTGTCATGCAAAACAATCTCTACACTGCTGTCAAAGAAACTAATGGAAAACACTGCCATTTCTTAGAGTTTTATGTAGTGATAAATTTTCACTCTTTTAGCCAAAGAAGGATATTTTCTGTTTAAATGTGGGTAAACTGGATTTTTTTTTAATCTGTGTTTTATTGTGAAAGTGAAACTATTTTGTTTGTGCTTCCAAAAGCACAGCACTATAAAGTCAAACAATTCCAACTCTGGACAGTCTAGCACTTCTGACTCAGAACATTTATGTTGTGTTTTCTTATTTTTAAAAAAATCTGCTACTTACTATTCAAATGTGAGCATACAGTAGTCCTTGAGTTGTTTTTTTTTTCTCTGAACACAAATGCAGACGTGGTGTTATGTTTATGAGGCATGATACAATGAGTAATTACAGTAATTACAGTATTTCCCCACTGGACGCAACAAATGCCTTATTTGTAATGGCTTTTATTGTTTTTGCATCATCGCACTGGAACATGGCATCACATTATGGTAAGAGGCGTAAGATTTCTGTCAGATGCTAGTGGTATTTGGCCAATCACAATGCACTGGATAGCTGGCCAATCAGAGCACACATGCACACTTGTTTTAGGAAGGCAGGGCTTAGAGGATAAACAATAATATACAGTATGTGGGGAAGAAAAAAAAATTAAACTTAACAGGCATAAACACATTGCATTACATATATGCAAACATGCAAAATAATGTTCTTTTTAGCACCATCATGTCCCCTTTAAACTATTAATTCATCTTAAAATGAAAATTCTGTCATCATTTACTCACCCTCAAATTGTTTCAAAATGTCAAATAGACCCAAAATAATATATATATATATCTCTTTCTTAGGCTTTTGTTTGGGATTTTTCCTAGAATTCAGCTGTCTATTAATAAACATGTTACCGGTTCAGTTCTGCGCTGAAAGATGTTTTTCTGGTTTTAAGGAAGCCAGTATGACTGAGTGTAATAGTGTATTTCTGGAAGTTAAGCACACAAGGTCTCTGCTGAACGTGAAGGTAACTGAATCTGAAATATTGATAAATAGTTTTGAGTATTGCGATTCAGTCTTTGTCACCTGACTGACCATATAATGAGCAAAATGTAGAATGAAAAAAGGAGCCCATGCCAAAACCAGAATAGAATTTCATAAAAAAGTGCTAGTGTGTGTTGGCTTGGATGAGCACCAAGTCTTATTTCCTTCCAGGCTCATTCATTGTGTTTGGAAAGCACAGTACAATATGATCAGCCAACCATGCAAGGTGTCTGATACACCTTTTCACACTCTCAGTAGGGATCCTGGCACCAGAGAGACAGATAGGGGCCACAGACTGATCTTGATAAAGACCGAAAGTGTTTATGGTCATTTACAGATAGAGGATGTCAAAATAAGATGCCAAAAACAGATTTTTATTCTTAATCATTGTAATTACACACTGTGAATGAGACGGATAAATTGAACTGTCTGGCCACTTATCTCCGCTCGTCAAACCCCCACATGCTCACCACAACGTTCCACCCGTCTAAATGCTTCATGGAACCCTGAGAGACACTTTTCAAGATAACAGAAACTTTTAAGATTAGAAATGTATGCTGCTTATGGAGAAAAGCTGAATTCAGTGAATGCTACACACAGACAGTATCAGTATGGATGGCTTCTATGGTAATCGCTTTGCCAGCTTGTCAATGTTTTTAGTAATTTTGTAATATACTTTTGCTATTCTTGTAACTATTTCTATTTAGCTTTTTATTGTTGCATTTTAGATTTACTAATTGAATTATTTAATTATTCTGTGTAATATCAAACTATTAATTAAGTACGTTAGTAATTTGAAAATAACAAACCTACATTTATTTCGGGTAATATTTTTGGTACAGTTAACAATTTGTAATTTAGGCAGCATTGTTGTTTTTTCTGTTTGTAATTATTATTTATCCACTTCAAAAGTTTTGTTTGTTTAATATAATATACACACAGACACACACACACATACAGTTTATGGTTTGAAAATGTTTAAATGTATTTAAATCTATATATTTATATTCATATAATGTATGTTATATGTAAACATGATATATCAAAACATGTACTATTTATTTTTAGGGGAAATATATCACATGCATAATATTTGCATGTACAAATACATTTTGGAGCCACTGTATTTGAATGTTGATCCTTCAGCTAATATTTTGATGTTTTTAACCAGAAATCCTGAACGGAGGTGTGTATGTGGATCAGAACAAGTTCCTGTGTCACGCTGACACCATCCACTGGAATGACATCATCAAGAACCCACGTTCTGAGCTTCTGGTGGTTCCTTCTAACAACAGTGGCAACTCATGTGAGTACCTCATCTAACAAATTTGACCTTTTTTTACCCTGTTTTTATTTATGTATTTTTAATTATGTAAAATACTGTCCTTCACCTCAATGGTGAAAACTTTTGAAATGTATATATATATAAATTTAATATCTATATGTTGTGCTATCTATATCTATTTCTATTTTAACAATAAAAAACCACATCCTTGACCCTCTATCAATTGCATATTTATTGTCTAAACTGCTAGTTTTTCCTGACACTAGAATTCTTTTTTCTATGCAATCCACCTGTTTCTAAAAAAAATAAAACTTTGATGTGTTTTGTGTTTGGCTAACCGAGACTTGTCATAGTGCTTGCATGTTGTTGCTTTTTTTGTTATTTCTGATTGCTTCTATCGTCTTCATTTGTAAGACAAACCCCCCACAAAAACAAACCTGTGTATATGTATTTATACTGTGTCTATATAAAGGCCCTGAAGATGGATGCTTTGATGGATTAATTGATGCTCCAATAATTTATCCTGTAAATGCTCAGCTACATTCTTCAAACTCAATGCAAAAACCATTACATCTACAATAGGGAACTACTTTGTGCAGAGCAAGAAAAGAAAGAAACTGCCTGTCAGAACTACAATTCTAAGGCTGAGTGAATACATTTTGCTAGCAGTAGAAAACGAGATGCAGAAATTCACATCTAGTGCCTGAACTATTTCTAAGTGATCTTTGTTGATACATCTGAATGGATCATTTCACGTCTGTTATTATATTGAGCACAAAATGTCATGGTTGATTATTCTGGCTTCTTTTCGCAGGCAGACGGTGTCACAGATCTTGTAATGGACGTTGCTGGGGTCACCAAGAAGACCAATGCCAAAGCTGTGAGTTTTAATCCAACTTTCCACACTTTTATAATTGTTCCAGACATTTCAATTCATATTTGATTGTCTGCAGCAACAGTATGTGCTTTCTGTTGCATATGTAATCATAGTTTCATCAGAAGTTGTATCTATCTTTTTGTTTGTTTGTCAATGTGCTTCTGACGTTAGGGATTTTCATTTCTGACGCCATTTCTAATAAAAGGCAAAAGTCTGCAGTATGGTATTGTCAGTTTGAGCCTCTGGGCCAGTAGCTGTAATAATTAACTGGTGGGAGGCTTATCAGAGTATCTCTACTGTCTGTAACCTGCTGGTGATACAGCCCATAGTGTGTGTGGTAATTAGAGCAAAATAAAAGAGTGAAAGAAGGAAGGACAGAGAGAGACAGCGATCATAATCTTTTATAATCTGGCTGTCAGAGCGATGCACTTTAACTCCATGAGACATTTGAGACCGCTGGAGACGGCATGAAGTATTTCAAGTCATGAAGTCTAGAGTGACAAACCTGTTATTTGACACTGTCTGTTTTGCTTTTGCACGCAGCTTCACTTAACTAATGTAGCTGTCGAAAAAAAGAGTGCATTGTATGCAGGCTGTATAACCTTATATCAACCAAACATCTAACTTAAGTATGACATCTTTTAGAAATTGTTAATATATTGTTAATATAGCAGATATTTGGCTATTTTGAGATGATGAGAATTGGCCAAAATCATGTCTGACTTGCCAAACTGTGGAAGTGTCAACATCTACCTTTATTTATGTATTTATTTAGTTCTGTCAAATGATTAATTACATCCAAAATATTTTTTTTGTTTGCGTAATATTTATGTGTGTACTGTGTATATTTATTATGTATATGTAAATACACGCATGCATGTATACATTTAAGATAAATTTGTTGCTTATATATAAATATAAATTACATTAATAGAAATATATAAATGTAAATACATGTACATTATTTAATTTTTTTCAAAATATATACTTGTGTGTGTGTGCATGTGTGTGTGTGTGTGTGTGTGTGTGTGTTTATAAGCATGATAAATACATACAGTACACACACATATATAATGTAAACAACAACTTTTAGTTTGGACGTGATTAATCATGATTATCCATTTAACTGCACTAATTTATTTACTTATTTATTACAATGAGAATGCACATTTATTTATGTTTGCATTTATTTATTACTGTGACAACTGAGGAGATGGGGACAAGTAGTCCTGTTTTTGCCTTCTTTTCTTCACATGATTGAGTGTGACTGCCTTGCTTTCTTAAGGAACATTGCAATGAAGTTTGCTGAAGTCGGACAAGACAAGTTTATTTGCTGTGTTCTATACGACACCTGTTTAAAATCCAGAAAATCCTTCATTCGTATTATTCATATTTTGTAATATTTTTTTCCCTCTTGCTTTCTCTCCATCTATATTCTTAATCATACAGTGACAAAGACGGTGTGTGCAGAGCAGTGTGATGGACGCTGTTTTGGTCCGTACGTCAGTAACTGCTGTCACCGTGAATGTGCAGGAGGCTGTTTCGGACCCAAAGACACAGACTGCTTCGTATGTCATTATCTTCCTGTGTTTATACCTCATTCTGCATGATTTTAAAGCGTGCTAGAGTAGTTTCAGGGCGATGCTGCACTGTAATGTGTTGAAAACACTGAAAGCTCTGCAGAGGCGTCTCTTCATTATAGTCATATTTTGTTGATTGACCACACTTGACTGTTTTTGTTCTCAGGCTTGTACCAACTTTAATGACAGCGGGGCCTGTGTGACGCAGTGTCCTCAGCCATTCGTTTACAATCCAACAACCTTCCAGCTTGAGCACAATCCCAACGCCAAATACACCTATGGAGCTTTCTGTGTCGAGAAATGCCCACGTAAGTAAGGTTTCATGGGCAATAAGATTAGTAATTTAACAAAAAATCACATTCTCATGGTCACTACTCTTTATTTGCAAAAAAAGTGATGATTGTTTGGCCTAATTCCATTTTCAGTTTGAGAAATGTTCTTTCTTTGCCTCAGGCTGTGTCATTAATACTCAAATGTTCTACTGTCTGGATCTCAGATAACTTTGTGGTGGATCACAGCTCTTGTGTCAGAGCCTGTCCGAGTAACAAGATGGAGGTGGAGGAAGATCACATCAAGATGTGCATCCCATGCACTGACATCTGTCCAAAAGGTCAGTGAAATTCACAAAGGTTGTTTAGTTCTCTTATTGACTTCAGTGGGATGGTGATACATACATCCAGTATGAAAGTCCTTTAAGTTTACTTGGCAGCCATGCAGGTAATGGTACATTTTCCTTCATTAGTGCAAATAATACTATATGCATTATATAACTATATCGTTATACTCACCAAGGCTGCATTTATTTGATCAAAAATGCAGTAAAAGTTTAACTTTAACTATTGTTATTACAATTTATGTTTTCTGTTTTCCTATATTTAAACATTGAATTTTCATGTTATGTAAAAAGTAATTTTCAGCATCATTACTCCAGTCTTTAGTGTGACGTGATCCTTCAGAAATCATTATAATATGCTCATTTGATGATCAAGAAACATCACAGATGCTGCTTCATATTTTTGTGACTACTATGATACAGTATTTTTTTTCTCAGTATTCTTTGATGAATATAATGTTCAGCAGTTATTTGACAACTTTTGAAACATAATTGTCTTTACTTTTAATTCTAATTAACGTAAAGGAACGGTTCACCCCAAAATGAAGGTTCTGTCATCATTTACTCATCCTCAAATAGTTCCAAATCCTGTCTGAATTTCTTTGTTCTGCTGACATAAAAGACGATGTTTTGAAAAAAAGTTTGTAATCAAGCAGTTTTGGGTCACCCTTGACTTCTATAGTATTTTTTTCCTACTATAGAAGTCAAGGGTGACCCAAAACAGCCTGGTTTGAATTTTTTTCTAAACATACTGTATTCCTTTGTTTTCAGCAAAGCAAAGAAATTCATATATAACCTACTTGAAGGTGAGTAAATGATGACAGAATTTTCATTTTTGAACTATTCCTTTAATGCTGAATATAAAAGGATTGATTTCATTCTTGATTTTTTTTATTTCTTTTTTAAGCATATATATATATATATATATATATATATATATATAAAAGAATATAAAATGTGTATTTTATGCCTACTATACATGTAAAACTGTGACGTATCTAGCATGTAAACACATTATTGGTCTACCCTGTCAAGATTGCAAGAAGTTTGTTATTTTTTAATAGAGAAAAGATTAATGAGGGATGACAACAAAATAAGCAGAAGTGATAATGGGCCCAGGCACCAAACTGGGTCATATTAGTCAATCTCAATATGACTTGCATTTGATCATAATTAGGCTCACAATGAGGGGGAAATGGACTCGCTTGATGTTTAAATAACTCTTTTTCTTCAGTGAAATATGATCAAGCCAATGTTTTAGCTCATTTTACAATGTATGTCAACACGCCTTTGAGAATCTGTTAAAGGGCACATCAGATGAAATTGTCATTTATTTATGCAGTCTGCCAGCTTTGAAAACACATACACACACACACATTGCTATTTGTGGTTTATGGGGACTCTCCATAAGCGTAATGGTTTTTATACTGTCCAACCCTAACCCTGCCCTTACAGGAAACTTTATTTCCTGTTTTTAACAAAAAAAAACAAAAAACACCATTTAGAATGTTTTTTAAGCCTTTGAATTACGGGGACATTGGCAGTGTCCTCATAAACCACTTTCAAATTATAATACCTCTATTATAACCATGTCATTAATCAAATTTGTGTCCCCATAAACCACAAATACCAACACACACACACAGCAAGTTGGTTATGGGTTGTTTGAGTCTGAAACTGCTGTCTCTATTTGCAGTGCTTTCTACATAGATATTTGAATAAGTTTGAAAAATACTTCGAAGTCATATAGTCCAAGGGAGATGTTCACCCATTTTTGTTTTGTAATGTCTATTTAAATTTGTTTCAATTTTAGTTTTAATACCTCAACTTGCCTTTGTTCATTTCAAGGGCAACATTTTTTTTTTCTTTTAATATTTATATTTATTTTTATTTAATGAAAACCTTCAGTCAGTTAATTCAGCATTAAAAATGTCTCAGAATAAACTTTCAGCATTATTAAACCAGGTTTTTGACCTAAGTGTTGTTGTTTAAATGGTACATGATTTAAATTGGTTGTTGTGGTTTTCAGTGTGTGATGGTATAGGTACCGGCAGTCTTCAGGCGGCACAAACTGTAGATTCCAGCAACATTGAGAAGTTTGTCAATTGCACCAAAATCAACGGCAACCTCATCTTTCTCATCACGGGCATTAAAGGGCGAGTCCAGTCTATTTATCAGTTTTTGGCTTTGTCTAACATATATATCTCGTGCCAACTTATAAAACCCTTTTTCTGTCTTGTTTTGTGTTTTTTATTCATAACAGGGACATGTTTCACAGCATAAAAGCTCTGGACCCTGATCGGTTAAATGTATTCCGCACTGTAAGAGAGATCACAGGTGAGCGACAGTCACCATCAATCACATGACAGCCCATTAAACCTGTGTAGCCTTGCATGAAACCATTAACTTTCTTTATTTCTTCATACATTAACTTTTATCCTTTGAGTTGGGAAATATTCTATGTCACAAATCCTTATCTTTATGCGATACACAATATTTATTTGTTTATAAAGCCTCAAAGGAGTGAACTATGACTCATGCTAAAAGCCTTTTGTCACTTTCAACTTGTTCTTATGATTGTGCCAAATAGCTAATGGAGTGAAGCAGTAAAGCAACGTTTTCAAATTGAAACTCGGAAACTGTTCTCCTGTGCTCCATTGGTGTACCCTCAGTTTAGACACATTTCACCAAATGCAAGACTGCAAACTGGTAATTAAAACAATGTGCATCTGAAGAAATGATGCTCTGTGGTAATGGAACTCGTTCTTTTAATTAGTGCCATCATTTCCCTTAATATACTTTCATTTCAATGTAATGGGGCTGTTTTATGCTGTCATACCGGCTGTAAATAATATTGTACTCACTGAACCTGTGGCAATATCCTGAGCTGATGTCTGCTGTCATAGAAACAAACTTGTTTATCTGGTTTATTCTCAGGGTATTTAACAGCATGGATGTATTTTATTTGTTCTGTGTTTTCATAGGTGTCTTGAACATTCAGTCTTGGCCGGAAAACATGACAGACCTTGGCGTTTTCTCAAACCTTGCCACCATTGGAGGACGCACTCTTTATAGGTAAACTGTCACAAAATTGTAGTTGAAAGTAAATTATCATTATCAGATTCACACCAGTTGTGTACATTTATTCACTTGTTCATACCTTTGGTTGTAATGTTGATTAACAAGGAGTTCAAAATTAACATGAGGCTCATGACTGTACGCTATAGAAAATAGTCAATTAAAATATTGGCCACTTATCATAAGTGGCCTTAGTTACTATGTACTTACATTTAAATTAATAATTTAGTACAATGCACTAATTGTTTATATACATTGTGTAATTACATCTGTAGTTAAGTCTTTACATTTGTAATTAGAATGTTGATCTTTCTCTTGGACCTTAACCCATCCTTAAACCTACACATACCAAACCTGTCCCTGACCCAACCAGTAGCAGCAAAAGTGTTTTATAATACAATATGAACCTATAATAACTCATGAACCTATATATTTTTTTATTATATTTTTTTTTAATGAAAATATAAAGATAGTAGTTAAGACCACTTAATATAACGTGAGACCAATTCTATTATTTAATAAATGTTAAAAACATTCTATATTTCACTGTGATTGTTTATAAGTATCAGTATTATTATTATTTTACTTTAATAATTTCTGTGAATTAAATTGTATATTATTATTGCTATAGTTGTTGATGTTTTTGTATTTGTATTATATTTTGTAATTCAATTTTATATTATTATTATAATCATCATCATTGTTATGAATTACACATGATGTTATTAATGTTATTATTCCTATCACAGTTTTACATAATTAAATTCAATATTAGTAATTAAATTGTGTACTATTATTGCTACTACTGCTTCTAAGTATTTAATATATTCAATTAAATGAGCTCATTGAGTTCAGAACACTGTCAATCAAAAGACATTGTGTCACAGTTAATATAGTAAATACAGTAAATATAGGTGGATTGGTGATGCCCATGAGTAATGCCTGTCTTCCTTTGCCAAACTCACAAAAGTTAGTCCAACATTCATTGCTGGACTAGTTTGGTGAAATCTAAAGTGCCTTTGTACTTTCAGAGGATTGGCAAATGCATGCTGTTGTCCCAAGTGCACTTTCCCTGTCCAATTTTGGGTTGAATCTTTTCGCAGATTTCCTCATACTCTAAATGATTTAAATACTCTCTAAGTAATATATTCAGAAACGTCCTCATTAACTACTTCTAAGAATTCCCTTGTTTCATATTAGATCCAAGTGAAAAATGTTCGCTCCCTGCAGATGTGGCACTTAAAATAGTTCCTGTAGCATTGTTGTCAGTTATCAGATACCTCTTCAATTATATCCTGCATTAATTTTAAGAAAAGTGAAGCTGAATTAGCTATCTGCGTCTTTTCTCAGCGGTATTTCTCTGCTGATCCTGAAGCAGCGCTGGATCTCTTCACTGAAGTTCCAGTCTCTGAAAGAGATCAGTGCCGGTAACGTCTACATGACCAACAACAGCCAGCTCTGCTTCTACAACACCGTGAACTGGACCAGTCTGTTCCGCACCAGCACCCAGAGAGCTCTGATCAAGAACAACAGGGACCCCAGAGACTGCAGTGAGTGCCTTACTCTCAGCTCTCATCTACATCTCCATCTGCTCAATAACTGTGATTTCCTCTAAATAAGATGTCATGTTTGAAGCAAGAATAAAAAACTTGGCATCCTATAGTGATACATTTGCTTGAAAAGCTTCCATATCAGACTTGCGAGTCTCTAAATAGACTTTAATTAGACTGAAAATTGAGGATCAGATGCTGTAATTTAGTTGCTACTAGAAATACAACAAATTTAATTGCATGTTATGATGTATTATTTAATTTGTTATTGACATATGAGAACCGAGAATCATACACTTGCAGCTCTGATCAAGCTACAAGGAAATGCATTATTACTTTATATTGTTATTCGTTGCAATATTTATATTGTCATGTTGTTTTATGTTTTCCCCCGTGTGCTTGTAATTTTCCCCCAAAAATGCAGTTTCGTTTAAATGACCATTATAAAACAGGTATTTTTGCTGTTATAACTTATTCTATAGTACGTAATTAGAGTTAAGCTAATAACGTTTAATATTGAATTTGGTTAAATAATTGTGTTATGTGAGTCATCATACAGTATGCACATTTTTTAGATAAGAGAGATATATGCACCATATACTGTACCACAGTATAGTAAATATAATTGACAAACATACAGCTTTGGATCTGTAACATATTTTTGAAGAAATAAATAAAAATTATTGATGATCAGAAATGGCAGTAAACACAATATAGGCCTAATGGAAAACAAAAACTTTTTCTATTTCAAATGTTGTTCTTTCAACTTTATTATTAATTA
>JAUMHI010000033.1:14150023-14188037 GCA_032359435.1 Enteromius unitaeniatus | reverse complement strand
AAGGTGTAGAACCATCTCAAGGATGATCAGAAGAAATGGACAGCACCTGAGTTAAATATATGATTGTCACAGCAAAGTGTCTGAATACTTAGGACCATGTGATATTTCAGTTTTTCTTTTTTAATAAATCAGCAAAAATGTCAAAAAGTCTGTGTTTTTCTGTCATTGTGGTGTGCTGTGTTAACAAGGAAAAATAACTTAAATGATTTTAGCAAATGGCTGCAATATAACAAAGAGTGGAAAATTTAAGGGGGGTCTGAATACTTTTCATACCCACTGTATATACAGTTAAGGAACAATACATTTTTTTCCCACTCTTTTTGAGTCCTGATACCATTGGGATTCATTCACTGGAGGTTTGATTTCTTAGATACTGCTGAAGAAACTCTTTTCGATTACTCTCATTGAAACAATCGACAGTGGAAACAAATGAAAGCAGTATTGACAGCTCCTTAAGCTGTTTGCACTTGTATTGCTTTTCTTGTATGTCTGTTTAGTTAACTGACTTAGATTAGGATGCATCCCGTGGTCACTGAGTATAAAGGCCTTCAGTATAATGTAAACTATGCATTTTTGCCAAACTGACATTTAGTGCATTTTGCTATTTACTTTTGTACAATATTTGGTTCATTACACATTGTTCTCTATCTGTTCTAGGGATGTTCGTGAGTATGCCAATGGCTCGGTTTGTGTTGAGTGTGACAGCCAATGTGAAAAAGCCGGAGAGAAAAGTTTGACCTGCCATGGTCCGGTATGAGCCTAAAAGCCATCTCATACTATATTAGTTAATTGATTTCGTTTTTGCCTTAAATAAAACCTGACAGCCGTGACATCAAACAACAGAAAAAGCTTAGATTTCTGACAGAGTCTATTGCATCCTCATCTCATTATAGCTTCAGACTGCATATAGCGTGAAACAGAGTGATATTGATTAGAAGCAAATTAAGCTATCCACTTACAGTCTCAAAATTAAATCCTGTCTGTAGCCTCTTTCTAAATGTACCATCATAACACATAAGATGATGCAAGGCTTGACTAACCATGCTGTATCACGCAGTTGCATATTATTGATGCACAGAGGTTGTTTATTAGTGGTGCTTGCCTTAAATATATGTGTTATACTTGCATTGGGTCAAATCCCTTTAAACAAAGCATCAAACTGTGACCTCAAATGTCCTCAATCTGTGTTATTAATATAAATGTTACTTATATATATATATATATATATATATATATAAATTAAGCTCAGTGCATTTACTTGCCTCACCATAAACTTATGATTTTTGTTTGTTGTACTGTATATATGCACTTATGTAAAATAATAAGGCAGCATATTAAATTTAGTGTGTTTTAAATGAGTAAAAAATTATTTCTGACAGCTGGGCAAAACCTAGTATAGTGGAAAAATAAAAAAAAATTAAAATGACAACTAATTAGCCTTTAGGTTTAACGTTATTAATTTTTTGAATCTGCCATGAATAGATTTTTGTTGTAAATATGCCTGATAAAATGGTTACATTAAATTACATTTTAGTGTGTGTTTTCTGTGAATCAGGGAAAAATACATCATATTTATTTAATATGAATGATAATGCACAGTTAAAAAAAAAATTCTAATAAGATAATAAAATGAAATTAAATAAAATAATAAAAAATTATTGATGTGTCCTCAAGGAAATTATGTTTTCTTTCCTGTAATTAAATGTTTCCTGCCAGTCTCTTGAGACACTTTTCATTTCTTAAATTTCCATCCTTCTCTCTTTTCCCATTACAGGGTCCAGATCACTGTGTGAGGTGCTTGCATCTCAAAGATGGACCCAACTGTGTGGAGAAATGCCCTGATGGTCTGCAGGGAGCAAACAGCTTCATCTTCAAATATGCTGAGACCAACAACGAGTGCCATCCCTGCCACCCCAACTGCACCCAGGGGTACGGCTGTTTGCTTGTGTTTGCACTTAAATCTATTTGTAAGCCTCTTTCCTTCCTTTAACTGCATCAAGCACAGTATGCCCAGAGCACTAACCTAATTGCCCATGTGGGTAAAGCCGTCGTGGTTAGTGCATTCAGTCTTAGAAGCAAGGGCCTGGGGGAGTAGAGAGCAGGAAAAACAGGTTTCCTGACTTCCTAGATCAATGGTCCACAACTAGTTTTGCTGCAGGACCTTTCACATTGGACATTCAAGTGATGATCCAACACAGAGAATTGTTTATTGGGTAGCAAAATTAAATTTATAGCAGTTACACGAATGACCTAAACCCGATATTATGCAAAATTAATCTATTGAGTGTTTAATTTGCAATAGTCATGTTAAGGGATTCATTACGGGCTGATAATTCTGTGTTCAAAACATATCTTTTTTTTTTTTTATCTGGAGTGAATCTGATGGTGAATCTCACAAAAACATGACTCCAGGTAACATGTCAAATCAAAGGAAAATATGATAAATTATATTTTGTATGAAGAAAATGAAGGCTATTTCCTGACTATTCTTAGTTACATTATCATTGTTTTTGTTTTTTTTTGTTTGTTTTGGGTTTATTTTTTTTCTTATCTTGTTTTTTTTAAACTACTAATTTGTTCTTTTTTTATCTGGGTACATTGCATCATGCTGAATACTTACTTGTAAATAATACTGAAGAAAAATTACCAGTCTGCTGCAATGCAATTTAAGTATATTGAATATAAATTGTTATATCATTTTCTGTTTTGCAGTTGTACTGGACCCAGAGTACAAGATTGCATTGGCATGTTGGACAGGTAAGATTGTTTGTAATAAAGTAAAATAATGCACTAATAAAATACAAATCATAGGGAAGGGGTTTGTGCTTAACTGGTTTATGGAAAAATTAACTTGATCTTTCAGGACTCCTCTGATTGCAGCTGGGTTAATTGGGGGTCTCTTTGTAATGGTCATCATAGCTCTGGGTGTGGCTGTTTACATCCGTCGAAAGAGCATTAAGAAAAAGAGAGCTTTGCGTCGTTTCCTGGAGACTGAGGTGAGAGTGGCCTATTCTCATATAAGTTTTCTTAAATCAGCAAGCACTGACTAGAAGAGAAACATTCCATACATTATGCATCATATCTTGTGTCTCTTCTGTCTGTCACGTTGCATCAAAATCTTTCTCTGTCCACAGCTTTTATATTCGTTTCGTTTCAATTCTTGGTGAGCTGCATGCTTAAAATTTCCCCAGCACACAGCCCATAAAGTATTCAGCGGCGGGCCTTCCTTAAATGCGAGGCAGGTTTGTTGGGTTAATGCATAGCTCTGTTGCCCTGAATGGCTGTGCAGCCTATTAAAAAACATGGCCTGTCTATGCTGGTTTGGATAATTTGCAGGTGGAGCATCAGTGTTATAGACAGCTGTCACCCTGAGAAGATGCCCTGTATCCAAAAGCTGACAGAGACACTCACGCACTAGAATCCTGAAATCCATTTTAGCAAACCTGAGGCCTCTGTTCAAGTAGAAAGTGGTTTGTTTCTGCCAAGAAGAAGATAAGACAATGCCAGGCCACCCAGTGTTCATAAAAAAAATAAATAAATAAAAATGTGCATGCATCTGTATAATGTTCGCTGATTGCCTCTGAAAATGTAAAAATAGATGTTATTTTAAAAATGGTAGCTACAGAATTTACAGAAGTTACACAACAAAATACAAGCTAGACATTTTTTTTTCTTTAAACTCTTCTAAACTTCTCTTCTTATGGAATTCCAGTGTGTGTGTGCATTACGCTTTATAAAGTTATGTTGAACCTGATACATACACAGTATTTAAAAAAACAAAAAAAAACAGATGCTTCTCTGTTAGCACCACATATATGGACAGCTCCCTCTAACGCTCTGAATGCTGGGATTCAGCACCACAGAGATGGACAGCTCCACATTGTGTATTTAGTCAGCACTTTCATAAAACAAAGTGACAGGCCTCCTGTCTGTGCAGTGATTGGTCACATAAAGTAACAGTTAGTCCCTGAATAATGGATAACCAAATTTACACATTTATAGATTGTTAAAATGTCACTTTAAAAAATGTATTTTCCATTACCTAACATTGAAAGTGCTGAGTGGACTGTTTGCATAGGGTGTGCTGGGAGAATCCTCCCCCTTTCATATAAATAAGAACAGTGCATCGAGGGACTAAATATCATTATTTTAGCTGCTATCAATGGTGTAATCCTCAGTTCAGAAAAAAAAAAGCAATAACCAAGTTGTCATTTAACAAATATTTTTTCAAAGTAATTTATTTAGGATAATTCCCCAGGAGAAACTTGGTATTGAAGTAAAAAATCACCCCGATATAATCATGCATTCAATTCCTTAAAGGCAGGGTATAAGCTTTTTAAAAAATGCCTTAGAAAAAGATTCGGGCCCTTTAGCAAAACAAACTTGCAGACAATCAGCAGTAATGGGCATGTCTATTCGTGATGCGGAGGAGACAGTGTTCAGGGAAAAGCAGAGCAGAGCGACAGAAAGATAAAAAGCAATAGAATAAAATGTTTGTGGCACAATAAGGCAAGAGGTATGACCCGTGTAAATATCGCATCAGCTTTCCGTCGCTGGAGAGAACTCAAGGAGTGGAAGACCTACAATCAGACACCGAGGTTGTTTTGGTTCTTTTTGATAATTGAGTTACACTGGACATGATAAAGCGACCGTTGAAAATCTTTTGAATTTATGCAAGTGCATCATAGATATAACAAGGGAACAGTTTTCTGTCTGAGATTTGTCTTTCCGTTCGCGTCCCATGTAAGTTAGCATCACTGTTTATAATGACTTCTATTTTGTCACGCTACTCGCGTCCCGTATAGACGGTGTGAAATTGGTACTGCTTTGTTTCACAGAACTCGTTGACTGGGTTGCTTAAGCTACATATGTGTGGGGCAGAGCTATCAAAGGGGCAAGACCCTTTTTGGGTTAGGGGCGTGTTTGTTTTGGTGGTTTGTTATTAATTGTTCCAAATCCATACAACTTCCTATGTTTGTGGAACACAAAAGTTTAGAAGAATGTCCATGCTGCATGTCTTTTATGTTGTTTATGTCTTTTTCTTAACAACATAACAAGAAAGTTTGGAACAGTATGAAAATGAGTAAATAATGGTGGGTTATTATTATTATTTATTTTATTTTAAGTCAATTTTAAGTTTTCTAACCCTAGACACAATGATGATAGCTTATGTATTAAGCTTTATGGGCTTTGTGGTCTTTTGGTTTCACACAGTGTGTTTAAATTAATAATAATTTGCATTTTAATTTCCTAGTATTTGTATAAGCTGAAACACTTCAAAGGTCTGAAGTCTGTTTTTATGAACACATGCTATTAAACATGTCTGCCACACACATTGTTATTTTCTCCAGCCCTAATGAAACTACAAATTCCACTTTATATTTAGCAATTATGTCTCTGTACATCCTTTTCAACCTTACCTCTTCTCTACCCCTCTCATCTTCACTCCGTTCCCTTCACAGCTGTTTACTCTGTAAATATCAAGTACCATCTTTCTTTTCCCTTCTAAGGCCTAATGACTACAGCATAAACAAACTTAATACCGAAAATATAGTTAAATGTAACTTCTAAGAGCTTGTTTTGGAGCTCTGTGTATTTCTGCATTCAGAAGTTGCGTCTGATCTAAGACTTGGTTGTTTAAGCAGTTGGTGGAGCCGTTGACGCCCAGTGGTACAGCACCAAACCAAGCTCAGCTGCGAATACTGAAGGAAACTGAGCTCAAGAGAGTCAAGATTTTGGGAACTGGAGCCTTTGGCATGGTCTATAAGGTAACACTTCTACATCTGATGTCTGTACCTGTCAGCATTTGTTGTTTTATATAAGTTGAAGGATTGTTGACTGATTCTGATGTCTTCTTTATAAAGGGAATATGGGTTCCAGAAGGAGAAACTATGAAGATTCCTGTGGCTATAAAGATACTCAATGAAAGTACTGGACCTAAAGCCAATGTGGAGTTTATGGATGTGAGTTAACTACTTCGATCTTAATAATATCACTATAAAGAGTTGTATAAATGTCAAACAGGTAGACTCAGAATCAAACACGATTCCATTCACTTTCTTTCTTTGACTTAATATTGCATAATATTGTGCACATTATTCTAAATAAATGTGTATCCTAGTTAAATAAGAAATGTAGCTTTGTGAAATGTGAGAAAAAAATGTGTAAAATGAGAAACATGTGTCCTCTTTTCTTTGAATCACCATTCAAATAAATAGTTTTGAAAGATATTAAATATTTTACTCAGCAAGAAGCCATTAAATTAATTATTTTCTGATACTACTAGGTATTTATCTGCAGACTGAACCTGTATGTATTATGTTTTTTTTTTATTTTATATATATACATTTTGCACTTTTATATGCATTTTATATCATTTGTATAATATCTTGTCTCTTAATGTTCAGGATGTTGATTTTTTTATTATAAATTATTTTATTTATTTAATAAAAAATGTAATCATAAAAATTGCTGTAAAAAATAAAAATTACAGTTTAAAGTACCTAAAGTACCTATATATATATATTATAGCTTCAGAAAATACAAAAAACAGAACAATGAAATTAATTGGTAATGAAATATCAGAAACCTGCAAGACTTTTATTTTGATGTATATTCTGTCTTTTGTCTTAAAAAGCATGTTTTAAAAGTTAAAACTTTTAATTAATTAATTAAAATGCACACATGTAAGAGAGTTGCAGCAAACGACGTGAAAAAAATTTTACTTTAAAGATATCCATATAGCATGTTTCCCTATGTAATATTATTTAAAAAAAAATGTGTTACACTTTATTTCGATAGTCCATTTAGACAGTCGATTAACCATAAGTAACTTTGTAACTAAATGTCTACTACACGCCAACTGATTCTTGTTAATTCATAAGTACAGTACATGAGTGAGTATGAAGTGTGTTGCGGACCCATCAAAATAAAGTGTTAGGAGATAGTAGACAGTAGACAGTCTACTATTACTCTATTGACTGCTAGATGACATGTAGTTGCAGAGTTACTCACTGTTAAAATTTGTCTACTGTATATTGTTAGGTATGATTATAACATTCATTAAGATACATTTTGGTTGTTGATAGGAAAATATCTCCAGAGAAACATTTTTATCATGTGACTTCAACACTTCAACACATTTTTCTTTGTGGTTTTCTAGGAGGCACTGATCATGGCCAGTATGGAGCATCCTCACCTAGTGCGTCTTTTGGGGGTCTGCTTGAGTCCCACTATTCAGCTGGTAACTCAGCTCATGCCCCACGGCTGCCTGCTGGACTATGTACATGAACACCAGGAGAACATCGGCTCCCAGCTGCTGCTCAACTGGTGTGTGCAGATCGCAAAGGTAAGAAGCATTTCATGTGTTTGGGCAAGCAGTCAGACAGCATCCCTGTAAATACTGCAGAAATTTCTGAAACTGTTTCTCCAGCTATCTCTGTGTCAGATTTAAACCAGGTAGAACTGTTGAATGTAATCATTATTTTTAACTTTCTGGACAAATATTGCAGTGAAAACATCAGTGACAGCTTAAGTTTGGATTGCTGGTTATTTGCCGCCATACTAATATGCAATAGTAAGATTCAGTATTTTAACATAAAAGCACGTACAAATTGCCCTACACTGTCCCTACACCTAAACCTAGACCTTACAGGAAACATTTTGCATTGCATTTTTAGATTTTCAAAAAAACAACCACAAAATTAAACCACTATACATTTTGAATTATGGGGACACTGAAAATGTCCTTATAAATCACCTACATATTGTAATGCCTATGTCATATCCAGGTCATTATACAAATTTGTGTCCTCATAAACCACATAAACATGCACACTTCTGCTTGTATTTTACTTTATTAACTAAGAGCAGGTTGATGATAAATAAAACAAAATAACATAGTTTACAAATTATTTTGCTGGTCTGCTGTATAATATTATATTAAAATACATGCTTGGTAAATAAAGGCAACATGTATTTTAAAGGTTTCCATCAGTCTCCGTTTCAGCTTGGAATTGAAAAACTGATCATCTGTGACTTTTTAACTGATCTTTTAAACATTTTATAGCTGAATTTATTTTATGTTATTTTTTTTTTTTTTGCAAATAGTGAAGCTACACTGCCCTATTAATTAAGGTTATGAAATTATAAATATATATATATATATATATATATATATATATATTATATTACTTATTGACATTTACATAAATATATTAATGTACTTTAAATACATGTAAAAAAAAGTTCAAAAATAGTACACACTCATAAAATATATAAATTATATAAACAAAAACTTTTATTTCGGATGCGGTTAATCACAAATAATTATTTCCAAGCACTAAATGATAATAATAATAATAATAATATTTCAGTTTGTGGACATAAGTATTTGGTATATGCAGTATTTGGTTCTTAATATAGCACTGAAGAATAACACTTTCTGCAACATTAGTTCTTAAATAAAACTGTATCTATTTGTTTTTAAATAATGTTGGCTTTAGCTGTAGAAGTCATGGAAAAGTCTCTGAGCATTATCTGTGTTGTATTTCACAGCATTCCTGTTTAAGTTCCACTGCCGTAGAGCCGGTCATTTAATCTGTCTGTTGTAAATGGATTGAAGAGATCCAAGAGATGGGTGCTGGTTTGTTGTAACTCAGAGCTCTAGGCTTTGGCTTAATGGCACCTATTAATCAGGTTGTAGGTTGAACAAATGGCTCGACAACCTTGCCTTTTCCTGCCCTGGAATTCTGCTGGTGACTCTGACCCGCTGCTAGAGGTTTTCCCGGTCATGCTGTGAAAAGTTAAAATGGTGTTGCTGGCCAAATTCTCATTGAGCTGCCAAACTGCTCCTGCACACAGTGAAATAATGACCTCGGCATGAGGATGAGACTACACTCATTATGAGATTATGTATTTAAAGCAGGTTACGTACATTTCAGTTAAGAACAGTTCAATATTCCAAGCAATAGCAAGTGTAACAAACTAGCTCTTCTTGACCAATCAGAAGTGCACCCCCTGTGCACTACAGTTATGATAATGGGCAGACCTCCAACACAAGCATCTCTCCCAGCATGCTTTGATCACCATCGGCAGCCCAGCACTGCGCCTACAGTTGCTCTTTTATCGTACAAGAGGGAGTTGCAGTGATGCAAATGTTATAATTGATATTTTCCACATACAGTATTACAGAGCTATTCATAATTTTTTAAAAACATCATTTTTCTTGTGCACAATAAGGCATTTTCTGACGTTCTCTTTCTTTTTGTCTGGCATTATGAGTGTTGTCTTTGTAAAGCTGCCACTGTGAAACGTGTTTCGACAGTTAGGAAATTTCCCATTGTGCCGAAGGGATCTTCTTCAAAGATTCCCTCTTTTGCCCACTCAGTGTGTTCTCCTGAGATGCAGGATTGGAAAACCGGTATATATTGTGAATACCTCGGTGTAATTTCCCTGCACAAATGGCTTTCTTTTGCTGCAGGCGTATCTCCTTTGGCCTCATTAAAGAGCTTCAGGTTCCAGAAACCTCTTATATATTCCATCTTTCGTTCATCTACTGCTTTTTCTGTGGAGAATCCAAATGAGAAGCGTATCTTGAATTCTATGACACATTTGCATACAGGTAAACCTACTGTTGTTGATTTTCTTATAGTGCAGAGCAGTAACTACTCATGGCTTTCCAGACTGATTCCTATATAAAAACTTGAAGTGACAATAAACTACAGGTGATATTGACATATACTTTTCCATATTTAATCACAAAAGGGACTTTTCTGGGTCTTTCCACATAGCAAGATGATTAACAATGCTCCAGTATGTCCATGTTTCAAATGTGTTCTTCACATTTCTACATGAATCCATGTTTAATTTCAAAGTATCAGCTTCAGTTCAGATTGTTTAAGATCAGAATCTCTGATTTGTAACTGCAGAGTTATCTTGGAATTTCTGATCTGAAATTTTAGATCTCCTCTGCAATAGTAAGACACAGTCCATTTCTTGTCCATTTATTCTTTTAGAATCTAGGAGGAACAATTGATTATGTGTCCACTAAATTATAAAAAAAAAAGCGGATGAGTAATTTTAAGTCACTATGAGGTCTTTTTGAGCTATAGACTCAAATCGTTTAGTAATGTTGATTTTTGTACAAACAAGTTAGAAAACTGTCAACATTTTATTTATTTATCTATTTATTTATATATAATTGCACATTTATTTACTGATTTCTTTTCTCATTGCAATCTTGGAACAGTGACACAGATCTAAACTTAAAGAAATTTATCTGTACACTTTATATATGAATACATATTAATACTAATGGCATTAGGTTGGTTAGAGGGACACAGCGGATTCTGCTCAGCTAAAGTAGTTACAGATACTTACAGATTTGTAAGTGTTAACAGATTAGAGAAACTGCTTAACGAGATTTCTCATGAGCCTCTTAGAAGGTCTCCCCACATACATTAAGTATGTGTGTAAATGTGTGTTTATCGGTTACACCATAGGATTTTATCTGTAGAGATTGGGGTTGTAAGCTGTTGCCACCACTAGTGACACTGGGCTTAATTTGTAGATAATTGCAGTTTTTAATGGGAACGAAAAGCCAAGGCAATGTCAGACAGAGTGTCACTGAAATTGTAGCCATTACCAGAAACGAAACATGGAAATTAATGGCATTCTGCTTTAATTTGCACCTTCATCTTTTCATGGCATTTAATCTTAGCCTCTCCTTCTCTTGGGACTCCAAGAAATGTGAGAGAGGTTCTTGAACCTTTCATTACAGCCGACGATTACTCTAACATTTCTAATTTCTTCTAACATCTCCTTTTTGTGTACCGTTTGGTAATGAGTGCATACAACTATTCAAACTAATTTAAAGCATTACATTTAGACAAATATATGATGACTTATCAATCAATATCAAAGGTTGTGTTCTCTCTGGATGACACAATCATGTGTTTTTTGTTCAATGATGCCAAAACTGCATTTATAAATTTATAAACAATATAGCATTTTCTTTATTATAGTAACATTATCATGAAATTGAGCTTATCATGATACATAGAGGTTTTCTATATTTTATTTTATTTTATTTTATTTTTTCTTTGAGTGAACTCTAATAACCCTGTACTGAATTTTGATATTGTAATATGAATAGTCACATTTTCTCTTTCCTTTTTGTATTTGTTTCTTCCTTTAAAAAAATAAATAAAAAGTCAGGGTTACTTTGTGATATTTACTCTCCTAAATATCAAACAGATTTATTGTTTTATTACCTGAGTGGTGACATTTCAGCAGATGCCATGAGAGGGGGCAGTGTGACACTCTGGGAATAGAGGAGCTCACCTCTGCTCTTCAGATCTGGGAAATCTTCACTGTTTGTTCAAAGTCTGGCCAGACATAATTCTAAAAACCTTGTATAAATGGAAACTGACTTCAGTGAGTCTCCCTTGCTCTGTCACACTCTTTTTACTTATTCACTTTTTGTTTTTTAGATTAGAGAACTGCATTAATGTTTTCTGTCCTTTCCCTTAGAAATGTATTCATGTAACAGATTTTTTTTCTTTGTTTCATCACATTCAGATCAAGTGAAGTAAGCTGCAGCTTCTCTCAAAACTTATTTTCCTTTTACTGTAGATTAATGCCCTATTGTCTCTCTAAAACAGTGTGTTGATGTACAGTATAGATGTCATTTGAGACCAGTCCAGATGATGGAAAGTCTCACTGCTGTGCTCTTGTAAGTCCAAAGGTTTAGGTTAGACACAAAATCTCACAATGTCTCTGGAAAGCAGTGTTATGCTTCAGGAGACTCCACAGGGAGATTTTCATACTTACTACATACCAAAACTGTGCATTGGTAATATAAGTAGGTTGGTGCAGTTTCTGTATTATTCATGCATGTTTAGGGGATTTTGAAATTTGTAAACATGTTTGTTTGTAAGTGAATGCAAATGAATAGCTCGAATAAAACAAGTGTGAAATCATGCACATAGGATGCTCTCAGCGATTTCAGACTTTTCTATTTCCTATATGTTTAGAAGAACAAATAATAATAAAGTTTAATATTTTCAACAGTGTAGCAATGTATGAAGCTTAGCTCAAAACTAAGACATTTTAAAACTAATCACATCCCATTGCAATCGACTTCCCAGAACAGTCCAGCCTGTGGCAGGAGGGACGTAACATCTCCGTTCCCTCCTTCAGGGTTAGGGTCTATGTAAAGATTGTAAAACCTGGCAAAGTGTTGGCTGTCGTCCAACCCGCAGCTCTGCAGATGTCTACTAGAGAGGCGCCGTGCACCAACGCCCGTATGGGGGAGGGGCTCACCTTGGTGGGGGCAACAGTACGGGTTGAGTGGGCCCTCAGTCCTAAGTGGCATGGCTCACCTTGGGCCTGACATGGCATGGCATCAACCACCCAATAGACCAACCTCTGCTTGGAGACAGCATTCCCCTTCTGCTGTCCCCTAAAGCCAAACAAGAGCTGATCTGAATTTCTGAAACTCCGAGAACTCCACGTAAAGGTGTACGGGACGCAGCAATTTATGGGTCGGGCCTGCCTCCTCCGCAGACAATGCCGAAAGGGTGTGGCGGGAACTTTGGGGGCATAACCAGGTCTGGGTCTCTGGGAAATGTGAGAGTAAGCCGGACTGAATTTGAGGCATGAATCACTGACCAAAAATGTGTGCAAGTCTCCCATCCTCTTTACGGAGGTGAGCAGCGACGTAAACTTTCAAAGTGGAAGGGGACAGCCTCCGTTCCAACTTCTTCTGGAGGAAGGAAGGCACCACTCAGGGAGCATCTTTTTGGGTCTTCTCGGCGAGAGGAGCAGCAGTCAGTAAAAAGACCACACCTCAGAGCATCGGCCTGTCTCATAGAGGGGGCTCTGGCCTGAGTGATGGTGTCCACCTTGGCATGGGGAAGGCCAGAGAGGTCTACCGAGTCTATGTGCTTGCACAACAGATCCCTTGAGTGAGCTAGTATTAGCCAGTCATTGAAAATCGCCCACAAAGGGGTCAGGGCACCCTCCACTACCTTGGTAAAGGCGTGGGGAGACAGGGCCAGCCCAAAGGTGGTAAAAAAAATGGTGGATAGCAATTCCTTTTGATCAATTCATTTTGCATATGTCTTTATGTTCTTAAATAGTAATATAGTTAGAAAATAAAACTTTTTTTTTATGTTCCGACAGTCAATATTACCCATCATTATTGGGTATACATCATAGGTTTCTCTGTGTCATTGCAGTATGTTTTATACCAGTTACCTCTGTCACTTTCTATTCCCATTGTGATGCTTAGTATGGCTTCTCTCTCGTTCCAGCCCACTTCCTCTTTCCACCCTTGTCAGCATTATTGTCCGCTGAATTAAGCATGCTTTCACCACAGTGCCTTGTTTTTTTTTTCTTCGTCTTTTCTTTTCACTTTCTAATTAGTTCCAAATAATCAAGTGAGTCTAATTTTTGTTATTTGTCTATTCAGAGGCGAGAATATGTTGTAATAGGGCACCGAGGGACCTTCTTCTCTTCCGTTCCACAGAAACTTTAACCTTTATTTATGCACACATAAAAGCGGGTGCATAAAAGAGTGAGATGAGGAGACGCTCTATGAATGCCCCCAAATGCACCTCACGCCGGCATTAAGTCTCGCTCCCTGGATCGGCATGCAGATGGCTTGTTATGCTAAATGCAGGCGGCGTTTTGATTAGGTTACTCCTACTTTCATCTGGGTGCTCTCAAACAGTGGACACAAAGGACTGCTCTTTGCTGCCTGTTTTATCTAGCCGGTCTCTCTCTCTCTCTCTTTCAATTGGAGTTAAAGCTCTGAATATACAGAAACCACAAGCAACGGATGCTTCTAGAAATGCGCTGCAACATCCAAGGGAGCATATTATAACTGGACAAAGCTATCCATTAGCATCCCACATTAACTACCACAGAAATAATTAATATAATATTAAAAAAATGAAATATACAAAAGCAAATTACTATGATATACATTTGATGTGATATATGATATGAAATGATATATTTGCACTTATATTTGATTGTGTTTAATTATAACCAACCTTCACTCCTGTCAGTTCAAAATTGCTTTATTTATAGTATTAAAGTGCCCCTTTTATGGATAAAAAAAAAAAAAAACTTTAATAGAAAACAGTTTTAAGTTAATGAAACGTTTTAAATATGAAAGTTCACCGTGTTTTAATTTATTGTTTCTCAAAAGAAAGAGTCAATTCTGAATCTGTAATTAAGCATCTCTTTCCAGTGGAATAAAGGGCTGGCAGGAAAGAGATCGAGCAAACGTGAAACATTTAATGAAATGAACAACAGGATATAGGGAAAAGCTGGCGAATACACAGAGATGACAAACACAAAATCATCGACATCGAACACTATACAAGGCACAGTTTAAATACAAACATAGTCAAGGATGAAAAAACAAGACACCAGGGAAACACGGCTGACAGGGAGTGGAACACGGCGGGCGGGAAGAACAGGTGGGGTTACAAACAAGGCAAAAACGTGTAAAACAGAATAAAAAACAAAAACACAGACAGCACATGACACAAGACAACGTTACAGAATCAATGAAAAAATATATTTTTAAAACACATCCCAAGCTGTTTTTTTGTTTATGTCAACACGAAACATTAACATATTGCTCACCCACTTGTTGGACTTTTCAATCTGAATGAAAATGCTAATTCATTCTTGGCTTCGCTTTTAAAGCGGTAAAATAGCGGTATACCCGGTGATGCTGTACACAAAGCAGCACAAAACATGCTTCATCAGGCATTACAGACATGATGCATGAAAATGAGACCAATCACCACATATTGGCATCATGCAAAGAAGGGGTTTGTAAAAAAAAAATCATTAAACATATAATTTGGAAGTCAAATGGTGCAAATAAGGAATACAAATTAAAAGCATTTTATAAGACAAAATAACCAAAATATAAACCTTTTTATAACCTCAAATGCATTTTTTTTATTCCCTTAGCAGTAAATGCCATCCGAATAAGAGTCCAAACATCTGATAAAAAAATCACTATATTCCCCAACATCACTCCAGTCTATCATCTTGTAAAGCAAAAACCTACATGTTTGTAAGAAGCAAACCCATCATCAAGACATTTAGCCAACATAACTAAATAGCTATTATTACATTAACAGATATCAGTAATAAATAATAAATGTTTCAATCCAATCAGCCAAAACAGTACAAGTAAACCACATTTGAATTGCATGTATTTATTTGGCTAATTTAGGAGAGCCAGCATGCAGCTACACCAATGCAATTACAGTACAGTGAAATGAAAGTGTATTTAAAACAGATTACTTCTGGGTCTGGACGGTCAATCAATGAAAATGTTGATTACTACAAACCTCAGCACACCTGAGCCAAGTAGTATTCATTCTGTCCTGCATCTGTTTAAAAGAATTAGAAATCCATGGAGCGTGTAAGACATTAAACACTTGATCCTTTGGTACTAAAGTGATGGTCATGGCGAAGGGGAAGAGCAGAACCAGCCTAAGGGAATTAATTTCTGTTTAATGGTTAATAAAAAATAAATGGATGGTTTGTAAGACTATGAAATGATGCTGCTCATTTAGAATAGTGCTGTGTAATTTATCCTATGAGAGATGCTGGGCTTGCACTGCTGTTGACACAGTTATGATTTGGACTGGGAATGTTTTATTGTCGTTAAGTGACTGGAGAATGCGCATATTATTAATGCCAAA
This sequence comes from Enteromius unitaeniatus, assembly GCA_032359435.1. Taxonomy (NCBI): domain Eukaryota; kingdom Metazoa; phylum Chordata; class Actinopteri; order Cypriniformes; family Cyprinidae; genus Enteromius; species Enteromius unitaeniatus. The sequence continues at coordinate 14,172,297 of JAUMHI010000033.1, read as the reverse complement.
TTAGAAGATAAACTGTACGAAATGGGGATAGGGATATCTAAAGCCAAGTTCCCCATTTAAATATTGTTCTATCTGTAAACGAGTGACAAAATGAATCATATACATAATGAATGAATCAATCTTTCATAATAAAACTTAACTTAATCTACTAAGTACAACGTTTCCAGTTGCATCATTGTTAAAATGCATTAAAACAGATAACAGCTGAAATACTAATATTTCATAATATTTGCGTTCGAAAGATAGTGTAAACCTAATGTATATTTCTTTGTATACAAGTTTGGAAATATATCAAGATTTCCTGATATTTTATGTTGACTTGTTAGGTTGTATACAAGCTGATAATAAAAAGTATCATTACTCTTTTTATTAATACAGTATTACTGTAACAGTAATTAAAAAGCATCACTTGGAACGAGTTTTGCACTACATTTCACACAGTGGCTTTGGTGTGTGTGTGTGTGGCTGGTGATTGATCATTCCATGATTCACTTTCTCAGTGTCAGGTATATACTCCTATGTTTAATTCTCACATTTGTCTGTACTGTCGACAAGTTTCAGACAAAATAAATTTTAGTACAATGTACACTCAGCTTTTGTCTGCCTTTTCTTTTGCTGCCGTCTAACTAATTTTGAGCAGCACTTAGGCAAGAAATAGACATATTGCCTGTGCACTGATGGACAGTGTGGCAAATGAAACAGCGTATTACAGAGAAATGTTTCTCATTTTCAGACATTTACTGTTTTGAACATAGCCTGATGGTCACTGGTGTCTTCTATTGAATGCTACATTCATAATAAAGCACTGGAAACATTCAGACCAGTTCTACCAGTATAATTAATATTATAATTTTTTTCCTCAATACAAGTGACCCTTGAAATGTTTAAGCCGATGTTGAAACGTTGTTGTCCTCTAGATTGTATGTCTGTGCTTTTCTTTGTGAAATATTTCTGACTGAAATGAAAGCAATTTTATATCACTGTGCCATTCAATCTTTTTTCATAGTAAAGATGAGCAGCAAAAGAAACAGAACTTGCAGGGACAATTACTGCCTTCAGAGTTTCTCAAATATGACACGTTGTTGTCATAACTACACAATGTTGTTTGTTTCTTTACAAGTTTTAATGTTTCTGGTTCTGGCAAAAAGAACTCTGTGGTTTTGAGTATGATCTTTCTAAAACATCACTGTCACAATTTGGGTATAGACAAGGAACGATGTTTGCAAAGATCTAAAAAAAAATGGTTGTATCAAAAAAAAAAAAATCCAAAACAAAATAAAAATGGCCAGAATCCTAGAGACAATTTTTTTGGTGAAATGATTATGAGCAATAACTACAGAAACACTATATATTTTTTATTTTTTGTAGTTATATTTGACTTTTCACAATCAACCTAGTACAATTTCTTGCAATGCAATAACTAAAACTTGTCACTGAAAGTCAATTTTACTTAAAATTTTACTTAAAACTAATTTTAATTTTTAAATAAATTAATTTTATTTGTATTAATATTCTTAATGGACTTCTACTGTTCTGATGTAATGATTCATAGCTGTATTAAATCATAATATTTTGGTACAGAAACACTCAGATCTCATCTTTGGCAGGGTATGATGTACCTGGAGGAGAGGCGTCTGGTGCACAGGGACCTTGCAGCCCGTAACGTTCTGGTGAAATCTCCAAACCACATCAAGATCACTGATTTTGGACTAGCTCGACTGCTGGATGTTGATGAAAAGGAGTATAATTCAGATGGAGGGAAGGTAAGTGTTTAAAACCTGAGACACACTGGCTTAGAATTATTGAACTCATTTTTAAGCGGTTTTCTAGTTCATATGGTGGGTTGGAAACCAAACCATTAATCAATGTTAATCTATGAGAACGGTAGTTGCTTGATTGTATCTCTAATTTCTATCACATCTTGATGAGAATTCTCTTTTTTGCAGATGCCAATCAAGTGGATGGCCCTGGAGTGCATTCATTACAGAAAGTTCACACATCAGAGTGATGTATGGAGTTATGGTGAGTAAAAGTGTCCTAGTTTTTTAGTTTAGTTTGTTTATTTAAAAAGTGCTTAATATATTTTGCAGCAAAAATGCATTAATTGATCAAAGTGATGTGAAGTGAAATGTACTGCCGAATTCAGCTTTGAGTCATTTTAAAAGTGCATTTAAATAGATTTTTTTTTAATATATATATATATTTCACAATATTATTCTTTTTTGATCAAACAAATGCAAGCTTTGGTGAGCTTAAAATACTTAAACACTCGTTGTAACACTTACAATATATAATATATAAATAGTATATATAATATAAATATACTTTAAATTCTAAATCATTTTAAATATGACATCTACATTTCTTTGGACGTGAATACTCTGTTCATAAATCTATTTTATAAATATATATCTATATATATACTGTATATGTATATGTGTGTGTGTGTGTGTGTGTGTGTGTGTCTTTGACCTTCATTATGTATATTTTAATTATACTTAATTATATATATTTTTTTTCAATCTCCTCACATTCTTTCTTACCTGCATTCTTACCTTCTTTCCTTACTCTGCCCTTCCATTTGTGGGGGGAAGGGGAGTGATACATTCCAATCAGCCACCCATTTAAAAATGAATGGGAGCCAATTGTCAGTGATTAAGTTCTTAGTTTCAAACCAAGGGGCCATTTGGCCTACCTCTGGTAGGGCTGAGGGGGTCAGAAAAAGTCCTAGTGTTAAACAGATATGTTGTACATTTTGTAATATTTGATATAATAATATTAAAATTAATTGTTATTATATATATGTCATTATATATATATTTTTTTTATTTTTTTTTATTTTAATTAAGCTATTTTTATAGTATATATTGCAAATTTACAGATGCAACCATGCAGTAAAAGTACAATAAAACAAGATAAATCTACATAATAAAAAATATATTTTAAAAAGTACAATGCCTTTGGTGCATGTGGTACAGCTTGCAATGTTTTATTTTCATACAGAACATGATGTGTTGACTTTATCTGTTGTCATTAAGGGGTGACTATCTGGGAGCTGATGACATTTGGAGGAAAGCCCTACGATGGGATTTCCACACGTGAGATTCCAGACATCTTGGAGAAGGGCGAGCGTTTGCCCCAGCCGCCCATCTGCACCATAGACGTCTACATGGTGATGGTCAAATGTGAGTGAAACCAAGCTTTTTGTATACAAATACTGCACTTGTCATATGTAATATTTAAATGATACTGTAAGGTATTTGAATTCAAACGTATGAGAATACCATGGTTTTTCCACGCTATAGTAGATACGTGCAGTCACATGTTAAAAACCTAAAAAGCCCAGCCGCTCTCGCCATGTTTGACCAGACAGTCTTGTGAACTGTGGAAATAAGCACTGGGGTTTCTCAACTGGTTCAATCAAATAAACACAAAGAGTTGAAATGAGACTTGGATTGAACCCATTAATTCTAATTACATTTTGACTGTAAGCTGTTGTTTGTGATTCTACTCACTGTGACATCTGTAACCCCACGGACAATGAAATGCGAAATATTGATGGAGATGAAACGTGGTGTGATTGCGTGAGTAATTGCTGCTCATTTGGATAATGTGTTTGAGTGTGAGAACTGAAAGGAAATTAATTGGGAGGAAATAAGGAGCAGGCTGCTGCAAGGTGAGGGCATGTTACTTTCTGTCAGAGTCATAATTGAACTGTAAGATGTTCACTAATAAACTAGGAGATGCAAATGAGCCTATCTATCTATCTATCTATCTATCTTTTTGTTTGGCTTATGTGTTAATTTAATTTTATTTTTAGTTTCTTTATTATTAATTTATTAACTGTAATTAGGCTTATTTATTTATCTATATATAAATGTATTTGTCTGACTGTTTGGCTACCTATAAGTATATCATTCTGTCTCTCTTTGGAAAATAAATAAATCAATATGCACTGTCTACAAAAAACTGTGCATATGACAAATGCAGTTACTACTTGGCATTTCTTACTGTCTTTACCTCAGGCTGGATGATTGATGCAGATAGTCGGCCTCGGTTTAAAGAACTTGCAGCAGAGTTCAGCCGCATGGCACGAGACCCTCAGAGATACCTCGTCATACAGGTGAGAATATTACTATTTTTGTATTACATCTCACCTTGAAAATCAATATTTTTGTCCTTTACCACCCATTTAACTCAAGGTGATCTCAGAGAGTGATGGTTTTATTTCTGCTATCAGGGGGACGATCTTATGAAGCTGCCCAGCCCCAACCACAGTAAGTTCTTCCAAAGTCTTCTCAATGAGGAGGAGTTGGACGACTTGATGGATGCTGAGGAGTACTTGGTTCCTCAGACCTTCAGTATTGCTACCTCTTCTTACACATCAAGGTCACCAATGGATACCAGTAGGGTAAGAATAGCTTCTTTACTGCTCTTTTCATGAACTGAAAAAATGTATCTCCTGAAGGTCAGCCTGGTGAATCTTTTTTGTTTTTACTAATCTCTTAAGTGTACAGTACATGTCAGAACTTTGAAATAATTGTGAAATAAATATATATACATATATTTAAAACAGCACTTTGCGACACAGTGTGAGTTTGCAAACATCATTATGGTGTAAATTAATGGACATACAATATCATACTTATACTGTAGCAGGAAAAAAAAATGTTGAAATATTTCGTAAATGGAATCTCTTTTATTCTATAATTGATTGTTTAGGTTAAGGGAAATTGCTGAGGATGTAATACATAGCTGTGCTTTATTGTGATTAAAACACAGCTGTTGACCAATTAGAGGTTGTGGAAATTTAGTTTGATAATCTCTGGCTGTTGACTAGTGCTGTGAGTTTATAGGGTCAGGATTATCTGTTTAACAACACTGTAAAAAATGACCATGATTTTAACGCTAAAAATTTGATTGATTTCACAGTAAAATGGTAAATTCCTGTTAAATTTACAGGGAAACACCGTAAATGTAATGATGGAGATGGAGGCGTGAGGATCCATATGCAAGCTTCTTTAATAAAAGGAGAGTTGTACAGGCTGGGTCAGAATGGGCAAACAGACACAATACAGGCTAGGCAGATACAGGGACGAAAGACAAGGCAATGGTTGGGGCTAGCAGCAAACAATCACAGCAATGGTTACAAGGCAAAGATCAAAACAGAGAAAACAAAACATGGGAAGGAATGCTAGGAAAAATAACCAGGGCAAGACAACGCTTCACGTTTGACAGAGTGTGAATGGGACAGATAAATAGTGAGGGTGAATGGGAGTGGTATGACAGATTATTACAGAGTGAGAACAGGTGTGTATGTGCAGTGCATGTTGGGAAATTGAGTCCATGATGGAATAAGAGTCCAAGGGAGGTGAATTGCTGCGAGTGCTCTCACGCTCCACTAGGGGTACTCATGACAGTAAACTGACATTGCCAGATTTCCCTACATTGCATTTTACATTTTGTTTGAATTTGATATTTTTTTCTTTGAAATAGAGAAATTTCCTCTTAGTTTTTTTGTATCAGATATGTTTATTATGGTTGTATGTTACATGCAATGTTGTTAAATTAATGTTTTTTTTTACCATACATTCTACAGATTTTGTTTTTCACAGTGAAAAGTTTAAAAAGGAATGAACTACTCATTTTAACAGTTAAAGGCAGATGGGGAAGACAGAAGCAGTGGTAGTGTTTGGAAAACCTGTTATGAAGCAAAAATATCTATCTCAACTATCCAGTATGATCCCCAATCATGATGAAAGTTGTTTAGTCAGCCATCTTTGGTTATGGGAACACAACTGGGCAGATGGAAAATGTGCTGAAACGTGCTCAGCATCAGGCTAAATGTACAAAAGCTGTCACTGAGACATAAAGGTAAATGTTTGTACCTAAGGGTCCATTCTGGTACCTAGAGAAAAATACAGATTAATACTTAACGTGTACATATTTGAACCTAACAGTCACAAAAGTGTACCCTTTGAAAAGGTGCCGTCCCAGTCACAGCTTTTGTATCTTTATTTCTAAGAGTGTATCTCATGCATTTGGACGACATGAGAGAGAGAAAAAAAATCCCACATGCACTCAGATGTCCTATACTATCTTCTTTTGTCTTAGTACAAAACACCCCCCACAATTTGAAACCACCCTTTTATTTGTAATTGAGCACTAACACTATCGTCAAATGATTGCTGAGTCATTAATGAAGGTGAATGATCCATCTAAACTTTATTTTTTATTCCTTCATATAGGCACAACTGAAGTGTCGTGAAAGAGTTTTTATCCCAGAAGACGCGATGGGAGCTTGTTCTCATGATTCTTCTGGTACAGAGAGTGGTGTTTTCATTCCTATAAGCACACAAGGTGCAGGTCTCGATGCTCTTGAGGAACAACACTGTAATGGAAGCTTGAAAAAACAGCCCACGTTTGCTGGAGACAACTACGACGGCCAGCGCTATAGTGCAGACCCAACTGTATTTTTTGGAGAAAGGAATCAGAAGACTTCTGGTGAAGATGGTTACATGAGCCCTATGAACAAATCAGCCTCAGGTAAAAATAAATAAATAAATAATTTGAATATTTGAAAGAATATTTATAAAGAATATTTTAAATATTCAATGTCTTTTGCAAAAATATAAGGGGGCATGTGCAGGACGCTTCTGGATGTATATAATTTAGTTTGGTGTAAATCACCTCTAAAAGTCTTTTATTACACATTCTCTGGTCGATAATATCGCGGTTGTTCCATTTCCATCTCAGATAGTTTAAAACAAAAGGGTGTCTGGAGTAAAACATGAATCCAGTGTGGTGGGTTGAGTAGGATGATAAATCAATAGATTATGAGTTCCTCCATTACAAATTTTGGCAGCAGTTAATGGTCTCATCCTTCACCTCAAGAGGCCTCAAACTAAAGAGTGCCAATGAATTGTGGGTGGTTAACTACAAGGAGGCTACTTATTATTTTTATGCTAGTATCAGTAGTTAAACTACACCCAGAAGGCGATTTGTTACCAACACAAAGTTGCTATTTAAGAATACCATATTACCAAGGTTTGGGGTCAGTAAAATGTGTTTAACGTTTTAAAAATAATAATAATAATAATTTTATATGCTTGTCAGTGCTGCATTTTTTCAAACTAAAGCCAAAACAGTAATATTCTAAAATATTTGTACAATTTAAAATACCTGTTTATTAGTTTTATAAATTACAAAAATGTATTTTGATGGTAAAGCTGTTTCTTTTTTTCTTTTTTTTTATCCAAGCTACACTGTGTTTACTGCAGCAGATTTTAAATGCGTAATGTGCAATACAATGTGACAAAAACATCAATGCAGCTTTCTGTCATGCTATTTGAATAAACAAACTTCTTACTGATAAAGCTACTTTATTTTTACCACAGCTACTATCACACTCAAAAAAGCTTAGAAAGTAAGTAAGTGTTGCCACTTTTGGTGACCATATTTATTTAATTAAGCCTTTATTCTGAAGATGTTCACATGCTCCACAGCTGAATGAATATTTCTGTGCACACGTTTACATTTGGAATAAACTAACACTGATGTTTTCTTCTGGAAGTACTAGAGTCCTTGCTCATTTATTATGCTGCATATTTATTATGCGAACAGTAATTTAATCAGCTCATTAATTCTCATTCATTTCCTGAACAATAACACACAAGAGTGCGATGAATTGTAAAATGTAGGTCATGAGATTTGTACAAATGTAGGCCACAGTGTTCCTTTTAATGTTTGTAAACTGTCTAAGTCTCCTCTTTGCTCCAAAAACAAGATTCTTCAGTAGTTTTTTCTGTGTCTAATGACGCAGAATTATATATATTCACTGATTCACCAGTGCTCGATTTATGAGGTGATTTCTGCTGAATAAGGTGTTTACAGGACCTACATTTCTGATTAATACAATCTTGTTTAGATTTATGGAAAAAATTGGGGTTTATTTGTTTACATGACTTCTTAAATACGGTAAAAATGTATCTTACATAGCTATGGTTAATACCAGCAGTAAATAAGTTAATACAAATAAAGTAATCGATTAATTCATTAATAAAAAAATAATACTGATGATGAAATATTGAAATATATAATATATTCATCATATATATATATATATATATATATATATATGAACTTATAAAAAATAAAAAGATTATATATTATATATATATATATATATGAACTTATAAAAAATAACAAGATTATATATTATATATATATATATATATATATATATATATATAATAGTAATACTAGAGTATACTGCTTCAGTAATTATTAGTGGTGAATAGCAATGATTCTATATACAGTAATGAGCTTTTGTCATTCTATTTTCATTGTCTTTTGTGTGTACAGAACATCTTAGTCCTGTCGAGGAGAATCCTTTTGTAAACCAGCGGAAAAATGGAAATATTACTGCACTGGACAACCCGGGTTACCACAGCACCCCTGATAGGAAACCCAAGGTTGAGGATGAGTACATCAATGAACCCCTTTACCTCAACACATACAACAACACTAGTGGGACAAGCCAGGAGATTATGAAGAAAAATGGAGCTTCCATCCCCCTACAGATGACAACAGCAGCCAACACCGCAAGTAGCCACGTTATCCTCTCAACACAAACTGGGAAAGCCCACCACCATAGCCAGGGAACACATGTTCATTTCGCCGTTCCACCTGTTCAGCCCCCCCAGATAAGATCGATGAGCCAAAATGGCCAGCATTCCCAGTCGCCACATGGTGCTGAATCCAGTTCCTCCAGCATGTCTGGCAATCCCTCCTTATTAACCCAAATCTCCCTCATCAGCCAACAGATCCAACCTTGTCTGGCGAGTCAGTCTGGCTCTGCAACTCATCCGACTCAAGTGTCGAAATCTGCAGTCACCAGTAAAAGTATATCCGGCCTTCCCTGCAACCTTGTCTATCCAGGTAACATGCTTCAAACGGGTCATTCTGGGACCGTAATGGTCGACAGGAAGTCAAGGAAGAATTTTGATAATCCTGACTACTGGCAGCACAGTCTGCCACCCAAGGTGACCCAACCGAGCCCTCAAGATCCAGCCCAAGTGTGCAAAAGCAAACATCTCTACAGGCACAGCATCCGAAGTCGCATCGCAGTGGCTGACAACCCTGAATATCTTTCCGAGTTTAACAAGAGACCGGGAACAGTTCTGCCACCTCCACCATACCGGCACAGGAATACGGTAGTGTAATTCCACAGTTCTAGAGAGCCAGATTCTTCTACCAGCACCATATGCTAATTTAGGAATTACTGAAGAACAGGAATACTCCCAGCTTCAGAAATTACTGAAGGAGACTTTAAAAGGAAAACTGATCAACCAAAGTGCCTCTAAATTATTCTAAAAGCTATTCCATCTTTTCTATTCCAACAAATCAGAATGTATACAGATGTACATCCTTTAAAGGGGAAGTGTAAACCAAAAATGGGCATTCTGTATCATTTACCCTCTCTCGTGTTACTCCAAACTTAAAACACTTTAAAACCCAAATGAAAATATTTTATGATGAAGCCTGATTTTGTCCCTCCATTGGAAGTCCACAAACAAAACAAACAAAAAAACCCTGTCAAAAATTTGCTACAGCCATATTTATTATAAATTCCTTAAACCACATATTTGTGGTTTATTATAAATTTTAAATCAGTATTTAATGAAAATTATTTGTTTATTTGTACCAAGTAAAAAGACTCTTTATTATTATTATTATTATTATTAATTAAACCATGATTTTTGATTAGACCACAAAATATATTTTCTTCAGTATACAACAAAACTTTCAAAAAGTTAAACAATAAAGATATCATAAAATAAATCCATATGAAGTTTACCATATTTTATGAGCTCTATGCTTCAAATGTCAAGTCTTATTTGCTTTTAAGGGTTAAATGATAAAAGAATAAAAATGTTTGCGCAAACTAACCCATTGATTCTCACCTCTGACTGATTCTCCTATTGTTAAGTGCGTCATGACATTGTGAGAACTGGGAAGGAAGGGAAAAACAAGAAATCACACTTTCTCGTGTTTTTTTTTTTTTTTTTCAAAGAAAATGGACTTTAATATTGTTTCTTTGTGGTTTAGACCAGTTGTCTTTTTGACGACTTCCCATCCATCTTGTATTCTTGCTGTTGATGCTGTAAGCTATGTTCGCTTCCATTTTCTTGACTTGAAGGACAAGGAATCGTTACAAATCTAAGATCACCCTGAAGAGGAAACTGGGTTACCATGACACTTATGTGAATGATACAATGATGTGGATTGTAAATTGGTGCATCTTCTTGTACTGTAGTGGATTTGTTAATGGACTACACTGCTATTTATTTTCATCCATTCAGTTCTTTTTCATGTTTTCAAAGAACTTACCAATTTCCCCCAGTTTTGTACTTGTATGTACAAACAAATATGATACAGGCAGAGAAAGAGCACATGGCCAGCCATACAGCTTCTTGAGCTAACGGGAAATAAGTGCCTTCCTCAGTGGCACAAAAGCATTGGTGGATGTGCCAATGGAGTGATTGGACCTGGAATCTTTATCTGTTGTAAATATATGTGAAACTAATATTTACTGAGCCATCAATGTGAAAACGGACTCACCCACAGCTGGGAACCATGTATTGAAAACATGTTGTTGTACTTAATTCATCTAGTAATGAATTTAACGGCAAGATCGCTATATTCTGGAAGGCAATATTACAGGTGATGGAGGGCACAATACAAACTACTGATCTCCAATGGAGAATTTTTCAAAGTACTGTGACAGAAAATACTTTTGTCTGAAATGTATCCTGCTCTCAGTGAGAGTGTGACCGTATTGTGGCCAGGGGGAAACTGTTCATATGTTTTATAAACTGTCAATGGACGTTTGTCATTAATTACGTCAGAGTGTCATAGCAGATAAGACGTTGTGACTGTGCAAATTTGGTCCTGAACATACCGTGCTGAAATTATGAGGCTTTGATTTGCTTTCGACTGAAACGTCATGGGAGATGTAGCTAGATATGTTTGGCTTTTTAGTTTTATTCTTTTCTTTACCTTGTTCTTTTGTTTGCTTTGGGGCTATTCCAAAAGATGCATCTCATCCCTGTTGTAATTCTATTTGATGGAATGACACAATAAAGGTCTTGTTTGAGATTTTAAACTTGTTCTTATGTTCCTAGAGTCTGAGAACCAGCTTGTTCACTACACATTCAGCTGTAATCCATCATGTCTGAACTTGCCCTTACAAACAGTTACTATGGTTCTATTGAAATTGATTTGCCAACAAGTTAGATTCATGTTTTTGCTGCTTCAGCTACTTTTTGTTTTATTTATTTGTTGAATTGATAATTAGTAAGTTATTGGAATGGAAAATGATCCTTGAATAAAGGAAAAATTAAAATTTGCTGACAAGTTTGCTGACAAGAAAATTTGTATTGCATTATTTGCTCATCAATGGAACTTTTAGTGCAAGTCTGTGTGTTTGTAGAAACAAATGACCCATCAAATTATTAGGGCCTTTCACACAGCAGGAACCATTTCATAGTACTCAAACTAATTGTGGAACTACTTTTTTATCATTTTCGCACCACGGGAACTAGTTCCAGGTACTCTGTTTGTAGGAACTAAATTACTGTAGTTCATACTTCAGAGTACGGTCTATAAAAGTACTAGGAACTATCTATGACGTAAGTGTACGCTGATTGGCTAAACATGTATGAAAACATCCTCACCCGCTGTAAGGATTCACTCTGGGCGTTCGGATCCATTTGCAGTCCTTTAATAAGCGTGGTCGTACAGGCAAAGGTCGGTAACAGGCAGTCAGTAATATCAAAGAGCAGGCAGAGGATAAACAGAGACAGGCAAAAGGTTCAGGACAGGCGGCAATCAATCGGAAGTCAGACAACAAAGCAGGGGATCAAACACAGGGGAAAAACCAGACTAGGAAAACGCTTAGAGACGATAGCAAACGGCAAATCGAAACTTCGCGTCTGCTAGTGGCAACAGTCACTGCTTAAATAGTCCGGGGGCAGGGCGGAAGCGCGCGAAACCCGCCGAGGTACGTGGTGGAAAGAGGTCCGTGTGGAAACTAGTATTCCGGCGAAGGTTCCCGTTGCTGCCAGTTGGAGAGGGCCACAGAGGTGCGTTCCGTAACACCCGCCATAATTTTAAACGCTGTGTAAACATAAACTAATACTTCATCTACAGCGTTTTCTGCTTCTATCGGCCTCAATGACATGGCATGTGACTTTTTGAGATTCTTAGTCCTCCTTTCACCTAACATCTTAAAATGAATGTAAAGCAAATTGTCCAGGCTGCTCTTTTCAATGTAAACTCTCAAGCTTGACAGATACCACATAAAAAATTTACAAGACTATTTGTAGTTATTTATTTATTTTTTATTATCATTATTATTATTATTTAAATCACAGGATCAGGCTGGTGAAATACATTTCCATGAATTTCCAGCATGCTATAATAAAAAACAATTAGCCATATGTATAGCTCTCAATCTTTTTGTGCTAAAATGACATACAGTTGTACAGCTGTACAACCAATAGTTCATTCTATAGCTTTTATTATATACGAATAAACAACACATTTCATTACAATTTCCCTCAGTCTGGCTAATATACATATATATACACATACATACATATTTATATATATATATATGTGTGTGTGTGTGTGTGTTTATGTTTTCTGTCTCTTCTCTTGCCTTGCTATCTCTTTTGTTCTTAAGACAAAGAACCAGTCTGAAGGAGGTAAAGCATTTTTAGCTCACTGATCTCTGCGCGTGGAGACTTTATTCCTGCTAGGCAGAGGCAGTAAATTAATCAAACTGTCACCACATGGAGGTTTACCTCAACCCATGTTGTTTGTCTCTAAGTATAAATGCCTGTGGATGTTACTCTATGTCCTCCCTATTCACATTGTGTATGGTGATCTTCAAGTGCAGTGCCAGCATTTGTCCTTTTAAATGTCTCCTTTTGTGTTGGTGACCTGTAATAAATGTTTGTTTAAATGTGGCAGCAGGGTGAAGTGATTATGGAGAGCGGGAGTAGTAGAAGAGTGAGACACAGACACAAAACTGTAGAGCTTTTCCAAAACCTAGTGCATGTAGCATGTAGAAACACTAGCAGCCAAAGTTCCATAAAGTAGTCATAAAATTAGACCATAACACCAGCTCACCTGAAGCAAGCAGATCCAGCATGATCATGACATGTAAACCCAGTAATCATGATCACAAACTCTTGAGACCTTCACAGAACGTTCACGTTCACAGAATGGACCAGAAACTGAATTTTTAATGCATATACCTGTACATGCTCAGAATCATCTGAAAAGGACTTATAAACAACTAATCATAGAATAATTGCATATTATATATATATGTAAACCACATATTTAACTTCTATGTGCTAATCCCTTATTACTGTATGGTTTATTGGTTCATATTCATGTTTAGTATGTCAAATGCTTCACGTTCCTGTTGTAGAAATCATGTCTAAGATTGTACTGCAAAAATGGAAAAAAAAAAAAATTATGACCATGTGACTGATGAGATGTTGATTCGTTGTTAATGTTGATTTGGGAGAAGAAACATCGCAACACCCTGAGCTAGAAAAATATCTATTAAAACAAGATGGTCTTAGTATGCTTTTAGCCTGGCTCTTCGTCAGGCCTTTTGGTAGGCCAGACAAAAAAGGGAATCCCGTAACACAAAGGCAACACAAGTAGAACCTTCGGATTTTAATATTTTAGTTTTAATTTTGATTTCTGTTTTAATGAATTTGTCAAGTTTTGTCATATATATATTTCTGTTTAACTTCATTAAAGAAACCTACCTGCAAAGCACCTTGGAGACATTCCACAATTCTTCTGAATTTGTTCTGTCTTAGTTTGTTCTGTTACTTCATGTCATTTCAGACAGACTGGATGATCAAATGAGATGTTGTCAGAATCTCAAAAAATGTCTCTCCATTATTGAAGTTAACAGCAAAATTATTGTTTGGAAATGTAAACTGATATTTCCTACTGACACACTACAGCAAAAGATAGAAATAACAGACTTAAAACCATGTTTTATCTGGTGAAAATATTAGAGCATTTGAAATGGTTGATGTGTTGAATCCCCACCCTCTTACTAGGCTTTGAAGCAGATCTTGTGTGTGTGCTTGTCTGTAAAAATGTGCACTCCATGTATGTGACAGTAAGAGCACAGCAGTCACTTTGCAGCAGAAATATCGCTGCTGTTTCCCCAAGTTTAAAGGCACATAAAGCTCTGTGTGAGGAGGTGGGGGTGATGATGTGTGACCTTGGATTACTGGCTCTTCAAAAGGAGGTTCTGAGAAACCATCATGACTGTGCTTTATGCCCTCAGTAGGGAGTTTGATGTGCTGTTCGTTCACAATAGTAAGCAATTGGATTAGAGGGAAGAGCAGACGGGAATGTGTTTTAGTAAAGGAGGAGTTTAAGAAACTGAGACATTGTAAAGAATTAGACAAGCGAAGCGTACAGCTCAGAGTAAAAGCTCTGCGCAATCCCTAAAGTAGACAGGTTTAGTTTAGTTTTGTGTTAACTTTATTTATCTTCAAAATCCACTCACACCAAAAGTGAGGTTTCAATACAAAAAAAATGTAGAGCACCAACGTGAACAATACTGAGCTGGATCTGTTTTTTGCCTCCCTTTACACTGTATTGATGCAAATGTAAAATGTAAAGTAAAGTGTAAATGAGACCAAACGTTTGCCTTTCTTTAAGCACATCCAAAGATGATTGGAAATGCATGTGACTAGATTGCATGCGTTCTGCAAATATCATTGTGTTTAAATAATTAGAGATACCCATACATGGAGAAAAAAAAATAATAATAAAAGAATATAAAAAAAAACAATTAAAAAAATAAATCAATTTGAGCTTAGTTGCATTTTTTTCTTTTTAGTTATTAGTATTTTTATCTAAAATTATATATAAAATTAATAGTTTGCAACCACTTACCTAAAAAAAATGTACATATAGACATAATATATGGTACAGGTTATTAATATATTATCATTATTGTTATAAAAATGGAAAGTATGTATAGTTCATATTAATATATTTAAAATTAAAGTTATTGTAGTGGACATATTTATTCATTTATTTATTTATTGTCAATAGCAACCACACAACGATTTATTAACTTATTATTATTTAATTATTTATATTTTAAATGGAAATTATTGTAATATACAAAATTTATGAAAAATCAAATGAATAAACTACAATTTTTGGAAAAGAAAATGAAAGGAGAAGAAAAAAGGAAAGTTTTTAAAGAAGAAGGCATGAGCAAATGTTGACGTTTTTGGTAAACTGTGGTCCATAATTACTGTTTGCTAATGATAGAATGCTGGCTGAAAGATCCATCTAAACTATATGGCAGTGCCATATGAAATTACACTTAAATATTATAAGAGAACCAAACCTAATCAAGTGAAGTGACATTCAAGCTATTGGCCAGTGGTTTGGAGAACTAGTCTGTGTCCTCACACTCAAATGCAAACACAGTTCTGCTCCCCTGTGTCTTCCTTTAGCACCACCTACCGTGATGAAACGCATTCCTCCTGGCAAGGTGAAACTGTGCTGAAGCTTTATTATTAATGAGAGACAGTGAGAGACTCTCGCAGTGGAGTCCAGGAAGTGTTTGAAGCGAGCTGTTTTCTTGTGTGGATGTGTGTGTGTGAGTCAGTTGTGCGGTCAGTGCTGCTTCTCCCTGGTGTACCGCGGCCACAACAACATTTCCAAACCCAGTCAGACCAATTAATCAGATTCACTCTCTGTGGATCTTTGTGTGCGTGTGTGTGTGTGTGGAAAGAACAAGATATCACCACACATCTCTTCCTCTGAGACTCTTACCAGCAAATATAAAGACACATTCAAGGTCTTGTGCATGAAAACACTTACTAAAAGAATCATTCACTAAAAGTCTGTTTAAACAATCAAAATCAGTTCCAGAAGTAAACTCATAGAAATAATAATAAATATTGTAATTGTTAACTACTAGTTTTCAATTATATGTTATATATATATATATATATATATATTTCGTGCATCCTCTATGATCTGCTTTCATGCTTGTCGATTAATTGCAGTCATTCTAGCTGCATCGATGGTCTAGCATTGGTTTTTCTGTTCGTCTTTAATATGATTGAGCCACATTTTCTTTGGAGCTGTTCGCTGGATCCTCCAATGTGTCCATTCAGTAATTGTGGCCAAACCATCACAGTCTGTGTTTCTGGAGGATCTGTGCTCGGAAGAGACAGACTTTGGTCTTGATGCTAATGTTTGTTCTCTCCCAAAGACACCATTTCAACAAGGCAAACGCTGTTGCAGCTTGGCCGACTCTACAGCGGACCTTGATGGTGGATGCAATCTTCACAAGAGATCCAATGTATTTAAAATCCTGGACCTTCTCAATCTGCATTCCATTGAGGTGGACGTTGTCCGGTAATCCATCTGAAGTAAGGACTTTGGTCTTATCCACATTGATTCTAAGGCCATATGCATGGGAGATGTGGGCAATATCACAGATGATGTCGGTGGCTTCTACGTCTGTATCGGCGAAGATGGCACTACCGTCCTCGAACATAAGGTCTGTAAGGAAACTGGTTGCATCATGCTGGACTCCACATCTGCCCTCAAATGCTTTAACGCGAATGCGATAGCGATGTTAGAAAGTGGCGGGGAAACCACATCTCACTGGCGCACTTAATTTTGGAGCAGCGTGAAGCACAGTTCAGATCCGCACGCTGCTAGTTGATCCACTGTACAAGGCTTGAAGAAGTCGGATGATCTTCAGTGGCACATGCTCGGTCTCCAGAGTCTTCCACAGAGCAGGGCAGTGGACACAGTCGAAAGCAGATTTAAAGTCAATGAATGCATTAATGAAACATACTATCATATACACTTACCGGCCACTTTATTAGGCACACCTTTCCAACTACTCATTGACGCAAATTACTGATCAGCCAATCACATTGTGGCAACTCAATGCATTTAGGCATGTTGACATGGTCAATACGAACCGCTGCTGTTTAAACCGAGCCTCAGAATGGAGAAGAAAGGTGATTTAAGTGACTTTGAACGTGGCATGGTTGTTGGTGCCAAGCGGGCTGGTCTGAGTATTTCAGAAACTGATGATCTTTTGGGGCTGTCACGCACAACCATCTCTAAGGTTTACAGAGAATGGTCCCAAAAAGGGAAAACTGTGGGCAAAAATGCCTTGTTGATGCCAGAGGTCAGAGGAGAATGGCCAGAGTGGTTCGAGCTGATAGAAAGGCAACAGTAACTCGTTAAAACCAAGGTATGCAGAAGAGCATCTCTGATCGCACAACACGTCAAACCTTGAGGCAGATAGGCTACAGCACCAGAAGACCACACCAGGTGCCACTCCTGTCAGCTAAGAACAGGAAACTGAGGCTACGATTCACACAGGCTCACTGAAATTGGACAATAGAAGATTGGAAAAATGTTGTCTGGTCTGATGAGTCTCGATTTCTGCTGCGACATTCGGATAGTAGGGTCAGAATTTGGATAGTAGGGTCGACAACATGAAAACACGGATTCATCCTGCCTTGCATCAACAGTTCAGGCTGGTGGTGGTGTAATGGTGTGGGGGACATTTTCTTGGTACACCCTGGGCCCTTTAGTACTAATTGATCATCGTTGCAATGCCACAGCCTACCTGAGTATTGTTGCTGACCATGTCCATGCATTTATGACCACAGTGTACCCATCTTCCGATTGCTACTTCCAGCAGGATAGTGCATCATGTCATAAAGCTGGAATCATCTCAGGCTGGTTTCTTGAACATGATAATGAGTTCACTGTACTCATATGGCCTCCACAGTCACCAGATCTCAATCCAGTAGAGCACTTTTGGGCTGTGGTTGAATGGGAGATTCTCATCATGGATTTGCAGCCAACAAATCTGCAGCAATTGCGTGATGCTATCATGTCAATATGGACCAATATCTCTGAGGAATGTTTCCAGTACCTATATAGCTAGTAGTAGTTGTAGTTAACATAACATAAATATATACGCCATGGGACTGCACTGGGATCAGTGCAGTCAACTTCACGCATTCACCAGCTCATTAATCACCGCCACCTGATGTCAATCAGGAGGGTTTAAAAGCCCAGCTCACCAGTAACTCTTTGGCTGTGATCAAGGTAACACTACCCTCTACTTACCCTAAGCCTGACTTCATGTTGACTCTCTGGATTACTGTCTCTGATTGCTATCTTGAGTTTCAGTTTTGCGCAGCGATCGCTGCTTGGAGAATCTATGATCGCTTACCGGATCATTCAAGGAAAACACGTCACGGGAGTTTTTAAAGTTACTCCCATGCTATTCACCTGCACTAGAGCTCAGTGATCTTACAGCGGTCATCCTGCACTGCCTAAAGTGAGATCTGTTACAAATTTACCGGTGTATACTCACCTGCTGTACTCACCTGTCTCCTCAGGACGCTGTAAGCATACCTTCTCTCAGCACAGCTCCACCTGTAATGGAAAGAACGATCAGGAAACAGGATTGAATCAACAAAGTGAGATTCCATACATACCTCTGAGAAGGATTGTCAAGTCAAGGAGATTACTCGGAGACACTAAGGGATATCGCTGTGGAGATCGTCTTCCCTGATCAACTGCATATTTTCCATAAACTGTCAAAACCTACCTTTGTTTTGCATCTTCCTTCCTCTGAGCATTACAGAATGTGTGTATATATATATATATATATGTGTGTGTGTTGGTAAGAATTCATATTTGCTATACGGTATATTTTTTAATGGACTTTATTAATAACATAATATATAATAGCAATAATAATATTACATTTAAACATTAATAATATTGAATATTTCATTAGTAATATTGAATATAAAACAAGGTTTTTTGTTTTAATGTACTTCTCATTTTATCTCGTCAGACAAATGTACAGATCAGTATCTATAGGTGCAGAAACTGAACTGAAGATATAATGAAAGGCATGTGGGTTCCACGTCAACACTATGCTGCTGATAG
Organism: Enteromius unitaeniatus; assembly: GCA_032359435.1. Taxonomy (NCBI): domain Eukaryota; kingdom Metazoa; phylum Chordata; class Actinopteri; order Cypriniformes; family Cyprinidae; genus Enteromius; species Enteromius unitaeniatus. The sequence goes on along the minus strand of JAUMHI010000033.1, from coordinate 14,153,223 downwards.
GTGAATAGTCTGTAATTATAGAATGAATAGCTAGCTAATCTATAAAAATGTTATTTTTATTTTTTCTCTCGCTAATTTTATGTTATAATAAATTAATTTAGTCCTGACATCTTAATTATAGAATGAATGCAACCAGTGCTACTTTTATTAACCAGCCTTGATAAGTCCTGAGGAACAGGGATTGGTGAAGGGCTAGAGATGATACAGTGACTTCTGCATGGCTCTTGTCACTAATTAATTCTGGCGATGAGATGAACTGGCATGAATAGACACCATCAGGTGCTCCGCAGAGAAACCCTGAGCTCCACAACACCCGCTCATTTTATTAAAAGTTAATGCCTCTGGTGACCTGACACGACAAACCATCGCCATCTGCAAAGAAATGGAGTCTTGTTTAGAAATAGAATGTTACCAGTATTCAACTACTGATTTAAGAATAACCGCCTTTAAAATGGAACATTTTACTGTGAAATTCAAACTGTTTACATTGAATACATTTTATTATTAATTATTGTTAATTGAAAATATACAAAACTGTCTAGATGTCTGAGGTAAGTTGTGTATATATATATATATATATATATATATATATAGTTAAGACATCGACAATACATTAATAATCAATACATTCATCATAGTTCACAGCCAGTACATTTTTAAGTGCTTTCTTGTACATCAAATAAGCATTCTATAATGATTTTTACCACCAACACAATGAATTCGTTCTCAAATCTAGCCATGCATACAGGCCTTGCTACTTTCATTTTACTGTTTTCTTTACTCATAACTCTATTCTTCCACTATATTCATTCACAGAGCTTTTGAATTTCAGCTTAATGAGAACACAATGAAATTCTCTGTTGTGCTGCAGCCACCGCTGCGACAGCTCTGATTTGCCCAGATTCTGTGGGCTCCAAACCCCAGTCAATTAACACAAATCCAGTTGAACAAGGGATATTAAAGCGCTTAATGGTTTTGAAAGGCAGACTGCTGTCTCACATGCTGGTTTCTGTCCCACGTGGCGTCTGATCTGTCTCCTGTGATCTCTGTCTGGCTGCTGACCCTACGGTACTTGATGTGATGTTTTTTGCATCTGCTGCCCCCAATCCAGTTAAGCTTCTATAGGTTTGTTCAAATAATTTTGATGAACTAATACAAGATGAAGGTGTTTGCTAACACAACATCAAAAGTTACCATTCTTAAAAAAATGTACGGTTACACTTTGTTTCGATAGTCCATTTAGGCATTCTAATAACTATAAAAAAACTTTGTAACTACATGCCAACTAATTCTTGTTAATTCATAATGTCTACTAACTCTCAGAGTAAACTGTTAGGGTAGGTTTAGGGTTAGTAGAATAAGTTGACATATACTTGCATAGTTTCTGATAGTCAGTATGTAGTATGTTGTGTACTCATCAAAATCAAGTGTTGAAAACAGTCAAAAACAAGCAAACAGTCTACTAATACTCTAATGACTGCTAGTTGACATGTAGTTGCAAAGTAACTTCTATCTAAAGTGGACTATTGAAATAAAGTGTTACCAAATGTACAAATCTAGTTTCATATACTTCACAAAACAGCATTTGGCTTGGGAGAAATATTAAGGCTCTTTGCCAAAAACACATTTTGTGACATCTGTTGGGGGTGTAGAAGATTCAAAACTTTTGAAAGTACTTTACTTTTTGTTATATACATGGATATTTATAAAGATTTTTATTCATAGAAACAAATATTTGTATGACGGAAACAGATACAATTTCATAAAAAAGAGATTTATAATGTTACAAAAGTTTCCTGAGCAGCAAAACAACATACTGTATTAGAATGATTTCTGAGGGATCATGAAGACTGGAGTAATGAGTTCAGCTTTGCAACACAGGTATAAATTTAATTTCACAAGGTATTCTAATTGAAAGTTATTTAAAACTGTAATAATATTTCACAGTATTACTGTTTTTAGTGTTTTTTTTTTTTTATCAAATACAGTAAATGCAGCATGGGTGAGCATAAGATAATTCTTTAGTAAAAATATTTCCATACCTTTTTCTAACTTTGATAACTGTCCGTCTAAGATATATTCACCACAGTTTTTCTTTCAACCATGAAAAAGGGAGAGTGGAGAAGAATAGATATATATAATATAGAAGTTTCCAGAAGCTAAGAGACATTAGGTTTACTGTGAAATAACCTCCATATAATCTATAATCAGAACTGTTGTATGAATCACTTACTTCGACTACTTAAATGCAACATTACAAGGAAGTTTTTAGGATATTTTTTTTTATTTTTTTACCCGATAAAGTTGTACTCTACTCATCATGCAAAGATGTCATATGATTCTAAAATATTTTGAATATAATACACAATCTGCTAAACCTCTCTTTTTGTGATCTCCTTAAGAAAGAATGAAGATTCATAATCATCAAGTTAACATCCATAAAGGACATTTTTGAGTGAACGCATTCCTTTATCTCATTGTACATGCCAAAAAACATGCAGAGAATCTGCTAATCTAGACATCATTATATCAATTAAACAAGAACAAATCTACTAAGGAGTTTTTAATCCAAGCTAGACACTGAGACTGACACTGTATATGCACAAATAATGCAACGAAACCAATTTCTAGACAGGCCGGTTTGTGTGCATATGTTTGTGCCAACTGGCAGTCATAAATAACCTCAGGCAGGCTTTCATTTTCTCGTCCTTCTCCAGCGCATGTGTTGGATTTGCCTCTAATTAAAACACGGCTGTCAAAGAGTTGCCAGCGATTGTTTACCCTTATTGAAATTAGCTGCCCCAGCCTTCCATGGGACTTCCTGTCAGAAGCATAATTATCCAACACAAGTACATTTTGGAAAACATAATTCCAAAGCTATCAAGTTACACTGGCACAGCAAGCACCCCAATCAAGTCGTCCCAAACTAAAGTTGCTGCTTTGCATTCAGATCAGCCTGTTCCATCCCTGCTTTTTAAAAGTACCTCAGAAGTCCCGTCAAAGAGAAAAGCCCCTCAGTCTCACGGTGTTTGAAAGCCAGCCCTATGAAATTTCAAGGAAACTTAGAACAATGCTGTATAATCTACCTTTCTTCTGTTCGCTTTTCATCATGCCATTCTGAACTTACACTCAACAAAAATATAAACGCAACACCTTTGTTTCTGCTCCGATTTTTCATGAGATGGACTTAAAGATCTAAA
>JAUMHI010000033.1:14139903-14149923 GCA_032359435.1 Enteromius unitaeniatus | reverse complement strand
ATGCTGATCTGACATCATGAGTAGTGCACAGGTGTACCTTATACTGCCCACAATAAAAGGCCACCCTGGAATGTGCACCCCTGGCTCGGCTCCTATTCGTCGGTCACCGACGTGACGTCTCATTTCCCTTCTTCAGGGAACGAGGATTACATATGTAACCGAGACATTCTAATTAGGCTACTTCTTTTTCAACTAATTGTTTAAGTGATTAATATGTAATTATTAGTCATACAAAAAATCATCATTATTTTATGTCAATTGCTAAATAAATATTGTATTTTTAAAAATTTGTTCATGTTGAATTTATTATTATTATTATTTAAATACATTGGATTTAATCATACATTCATGTCTATATAACTATGGCCATTATTTGTTTTCAGTTAATTTGCTCTGTAAATTTTACTGTCTGCTATCATTAAAGAATGAAATAGATCTCCCCATAGCTCTTTTTAATATAAAGACAGGTTCATTCTCAAAATCTTCTTTCAGAGAGGTGAAAGAAAAGAGCAGGGTAAGAAAGGATAAGCACTTCTCATCTTCTGCTAGGCGACTCCTGAATTAATCATTAAATAGCAAATGTTTTTACATGATTAGATATGCTTTGCTCTCCTCTTTTCCCATTGCATTGCTCTTTTTGCCTCCTGTTTACACAAGCATGACAACTATAAAGGGCCACTCATACAGCCATGTAAGCACTTATGTCAGATATTGCGCTATTTTGGGGTTTCAAATTTAAGGTGTTTTTTACCTCTTACTTTCTTTCTTTTATGACTTTGAATATTAACATTTCGAACTGTACTACAATAGTGAATAACTAAGGTTTGTGACCTGTCCATGATGTAGTGGTTATTCATGGTAGAATTCAATCAGAATTCATAAAAAAGTTCATAAGAACAGCATTTACTTGAAGCCTTTATTGGTACTTTTGGTCATTTTAATGTGTCTTATACTTATTTATTCCTTTAAATGAATTAATCAACCAATCTGCAAACTCCAGATTTTAGAAACACATTGTAGTTGAGAAACATGATATGATATTTGGTGTGATGATTGTTTTATATTGTCTTGTCATATCTCTGTACTGTTCTTTGTGTCCTCCTTCAACATCTGATGAAAAGCTTCTGTCACACAGATTCCTCCTGCATTATAAAGTATTCCCCAGACCATCCCTCTCACTGCCTTTCTTCTGTTTTGTGTCTCGCCACACTTTTATTTGACCCAGGGACTCTTGGATGAAATCTACCAACAACTGACCAGCCTCATAATCTATATGTCTGCAACCAATGATAAGCAGCAATCTTCCATCTAAATTTGACCCAGATGAGTTTTTATGGATTGTAGGATGATCAGTTGATCCTCAAAAAATGCAGTTAAGTGCCTCATGAAGAGTGTAATACAGCTCAGTGAATGAAAACATCCAGCAAAGTTTTAAATCTGAAAGTGTATTGTGTGTAATGGTATTGTCCCTCAAAAGAAAGAGTCAACTCTGAATCACTGAAACAAAATGAATCTAAATGAAAAAATGAAAATGAAAATGCAAATTCATTATTTGAAAAAGACATATTTATTGCAAAAAAATAGCGGTATTTATTGCAGTCTTTTTATTATGCTACTTGAGGTATGTTTTGTGACCATTCAGAATTCAAATATCCATTGGGTGTTGCTAAATATGAATGATCTATCATGTTGAAAAAATCCCCCTGAAAAAATGCAAAAGTAATTTAAAAGCGCATTCTCTGATGCAGCCATGCTATTTTAACTACCTTATACTCATTTGAGCTGTTTTGTCAAACTGAGTGACACAGGATTCGAACCAGTGCTTTTCACGCCTGAGTGCAACAAACGTGACATTCAAAAGTAAAATTTTTCAAACTGTGCAGGATGTTAAACATGTTTCAACATTCTGTGTCTAATTTTGTGAAAATTTGCCTTTATTAATCAAAAATGTACCTGTAAATGTTCGTTTCAACTGGAAACTGCAGCGAGTTAAGTTTTTTTTTTTTTCATATAACTCTGAATGTATTAGTCTGACAGTCATACAGTATACACCTAGGATGGCTTGATTGCGAATACACCTTAATTTCTATTCTAATTAGAAATTTGGTGTGAATAAATTTTATAACATTTATAACATTGGCTTATTATATTAACCAATTTATGACAAATATGTAAGACAGCAGCAAATCAAGGGAGTGTGAACATGATTAAGTGCTTCATGATGAAGAGAGGAGGTGCTGCTATTATTTAGTGTCATTTTCTGCATCATTCCATGTTTATGAGGATGATTATGGCACTATGGAGGGGGGTTTAATTTAATTCATGTAAACTAGACCTGCTGTGCTGCACAGTTAGTGCTGTGCTGAATTAGCATCCACATTAGCGCTGTGAGAACACTTAGCAGGGCATCCATGGCCAGAATAGATGATTCCCATGAGAGGTCCACTCTGATTAAAGGTGGGAATTTAGTAGTATCCCACACTAATGCTGCACACCATATTTCACACTCTCAGAGTAGGTGGTTGGTCTGCAAATTCAAAAGCTGTGGCCTGTAGGTCTGTCTGTGTTTAATGATGGAAAAGAAACAAACAATATATTTACTTCTAAAGACACATCTAATGTATTTAATGCGATGTCTGTTTAGTGATTTATGGCTCATCTGCCACAATTATTTAGGCTAATGTTTTTTAATTATCTTCATTTGTGGGATTTTCTCGGCATGTCAAGTAATTAATTTGATCACATTTTTAAATAGATTGACAGCCCTTTTTTACTACGCATCATTTCTCATTCTCTTTTGCAGATTTTCCATGAATCTTAACTCTTTAAACTCACATTTAAAATTGAGACATTTCTGGATTCTTTACATGCTAATAATAATGATAAACCACACACATTGTTTTTGACACAAATCCAGTTTATGCTCACTGTAAGTAAATATTTATATAATTTATTCTAGGTTTTATGTGGTTTTGTTTTCTAGGATGAGGTCATGCCCCACAGCAGGTCTATTTTGACATCTGCCTGATTTGGCTTCTAGCAGATGAATTTAAACCTGAAAGCCAGTTGAAACAGATTAACAGCAGAAAATAAGGTAATCTTTTTCCTCCTTTTAAAACCGACCCATGACTAATCTGTGGGTTATGACCCATAATTTGTGAATCACTTAGTGAGAATATATTTCCTCTTTAAAGCAGTTATTTTTTCTTTCAACCAATAGTTGTCATTGATTTAACCAACACTTCATATTGTGAGTAAGTGTCAGATCTTCATGAAATCATTACTGTTTGCTTACACTTCAAATAGTTTGTGAATGTGGCAGTTTGTTTGTGTGTGTGTGTGTGTGTGTGTGTGTATGTGTGTGTGTGTGTGTGTGTGTGTGTGTGTGTGTGCGTGAAGTGGTCACAATCGCTGTGACTCTCCTGCTTGCGGATTGTCCACTGGTTATTTGCTAAAAGAAGCTGATGAAATGATGGGAAATGTCTGAGTTTGCTGCAGTGGATGATGCATTTAGGAAGTAACATCCTGCTATTCCTTAAAAAAGGTACTGTGCACAGTTTCTGTATTTTACTGTAGTTTCACATACAGTAATGTTATTAGTGTACTGTTACTGAAGCATGGTATGAAATCAAAATTAAACTATCAATACCAAAGGCATCCTCTTATACACAAAGTTCCCATAGGAAGAAAAAATAATACAAATATGGGATTACATTTTTTGGGGGAATTTACAAATTTCCCTCCAAAATTAAAATGTTAAATGTTAAGCATGGTATGAAATCAAAATGAAACTATCAAGAGAAAAGGCATCCTCTTATACACAAAGAAGTTCCCATAGGAAGAAAAAATAATACAAATATGGGATTTAAATTTGTTTTTTGAATTTAAAATGTTATTTTACTTAACATCAAGTTGTTAAAAAAAAAAAAAAAAAACTGAACAAACAAGAAAATATTTAAACGATATTAAGAATTTATATAAGAATGTTGGAAACGTCTAGGTTAGGCCCTGGTGGTCAAATAGGGGGCCCCACAGTGATTAAAGCAGTTGTTACTGAAGCAGTTGGTTGGGGACGCGGAGCACATGTTTCTAACTTGCCCTTTCTACATGTGGATTTTTTGAACAATTCAATATATTGATAATATTATGGATATGTAAAGGGAAACACTGCCTTCTGGCTGCCCGTGGAATATTGAGATTTGTAGCCACAACCTACTGGGTGAAGGAGACCCTGTAGGACTCAGGTTTGCATTATTAGGGTAACAACTGAAAAAGCGCACTTATCCCGTCGGAATGGCGCAGCAAGCCGACACCAGCCGGCCTATAGATAAGCCAGGGAGATGGTCTCATCTACCCAATGGGCTAACCTCTGGTTGAAGACAACATTTCCTTTCTGCTGACCACCATAGCAGATAAGAGCTGCTGGGAGCGTCTGAAGTTCCGAGCGTGGTCTACGTAGAGAAGCAATGCGTGTACGGGACACAACAACTCTGAGGCCGGGTCTGCCTCCTCCTGGGGCAGAGCTTGCAGGTTTCACTGATCACAGAAGGCCATGGTAGGAACCTTGGGCACCTTGGGCCAGGGTCTCAGGATGGCGTGAGAATTAGCCGGACTGAACTGAACTAACCGCTAATTTTAAAAGTAAATTTTGACAAAATATGAAATTTTGGGCAAACTATATATTTAAGATATGTCTTCTGAGAAATGGAAATAAATATAAACATGCAATTATTTCGAAAACATTGTTTTAAGAATTGTCAACTACCAAAGTCTGTAATCAAAAGTCAGAGAGCTCATGGTTTTTTTTCAACATCAAATGATCTTGATCTCTATATTCTTGCTGTATGTCAATTATGCTGCGCCTGTCTGTTTTTGTTTACTTTAAGAGTTATGAAACGAAACTTAGAAAACGAAGTACCTCTGGGCAATGAAATGTATAAGCGTGGGATGCATATGAAAACATTATAATGTTAGTGTTTGTTAAATGTCAGAGAGAACTGTCAGTGTTTACAATAGAGCAGTATTTGATATACAATATGCTTTAACATTAAAACATGCCTGTCTTTTTCTTTCTATGCCTGTCCCTATCTCTGTATGTTTTGTCCCTGTTGTTTTCACCTCGCTGTCTGACTCTAGAATAACAAATGAGAGCGGAATCGTGTCTTTCTAGCACATCCTGATAGTCTCGCATTTCCTCAGAAATGTTTTATTCTTCCAACAGACTGGGTGAACTTGCTTCCTAGACTGCATTTTTGCTCAGCATACACTTGTTTGAAGGTTTCAGCTGATCATTTGAATGAAAGTATGTTCTATAAAATGCTGACTAAGTAGGAAGCTCAGGGGTTGCTCGTGTCTTTTTAAAAAAAAATAATTTAATTTAATTTAATTTCTGAATCACTGATAACACATTAATAAAATTATTTATTTAATTAAAATTTTAGTAATACCAATTATATTACTCTGTGACCAATTTTGGCCATAATAGTTTGACTAGATTTATGACCTTTGACATCAACAGATAATTAAAGTTTATTTTCTTTTAACGTAGATAATCTTTTTTCTTACTAATTGCATGGTTAGTTTAGTTATTTGCATTTAGCTTGTTGTATTCTGAAAGAACATTAAAAACCTGCAACCAACTTTCAAGTTGTCCCATATTTTGCTATAAGGTTTTAGCTATATTCGCTATGTGCAATTAGCATTGACAATCATGTTTAATCTCTTAGACTAATTAAGCCTGAGCTTGTTTTACATGTGTCTTGAACTCCTAAAGCCATGTTAGGGCATTTGGAAATAGTTCTTGTTTTATTGTTGCAGTTATGTTCTTCAAAACTTCTCTGAATAACACATTTAGGGATAATTACGGTAATCAGATTTTCTGATAAATGAGAAGCGTTTGAGTAAAGTACTACTGCATGATCATTGTTTCAGAGTTTCAACTCCTGTCTGATTATAAAGCATGGTGGTGCCAGGGGGTGGTGCTGGCCAAATGGATGTCATTATGAACCTGAGAATAATGCCTTGCACTTAACCCCATATTGTTCCTGGAGGACATTTTCTGCAATTAAACTTTGGATAGCAGTGCTACATGGCCAATAAGCAAAAAGAAATTAAAGCAGCAGTTGATACTTAAATGATAATCATGCATCAATTTAATTCTAGTGGAGTCCATTTGGAGCTTGTGTGGGGGTGCTTGAAAAGTTTATTATCGGATCAGTCATTCAGTTAATGTTGTAGCAGCTTCACATGGGGAGAATGACATGAGTGTTATATCTCAGCACTGTTTGAAGTTTTGAGCCAAAAGTACAAGTGCACAAATGCTTGTTTTCTGAAATAGTTGTTTTAAAGTATGCACGAGTCACCTAAAGATTGTTTTTCAAGAAATATTTAACCCCAAAAAATTGCAAAAACAAATGTACTCGCCCTTAGACTGTTGAATAAGTAAAATTGTTTTTTGGAGGAATGTAGCATTACATCACTTGCTTACAAATGGATCCTTTGCGGTGAATGGGTGCCGTCAGAAAGAGAGTCAAAAAAAATTAAAGGTATACGCTTGAAAGAAATTCTTCATTCAGATAAGTTAACTTTAAACTTCTGGCTCAATACAAGTCCCAATGCTTTCTCCAGTGCAATGCACTGATAAAATAAAGTCTGATAAAATGCAACAACAGTGCCAAACCACTTCTAAACAAATGCGATGTTGGATATTGATGTGTGACAAAAAAGGACTGAAGTTGTGTGAATTATTATTGTGGTGTTGTTATCAACCGTATGGTATGAGGTGCCATGTGGGATTTAAATCAAACTTCACTCATCAATACATACATAAACACACGCATACACACCTACCGATTACTCACATATACATGTATAATAATGGATGTTCAAATATAAATATATGAAATACATATGCACACTAATATGAAATCCACACCAACATCTTATGTTTGTAATGAATGCATAAACACTCGTGACTAACTTGTGTATACACATAAACTCAACACGTGCATACACCCAGACATACACGCCTATAACTCCATCCATGCATATACACCTACAACAACACACGCACATACAAATAAACTCATAATACATAATACTTACTTACTATGGACTCTCATTCTGATGGCACCCATTCACTGAAGTACAATCTAAAGTACAAACTCATTCTGGATAATCTGAGGGTAAGCAACTTTGTGTGAATATGCTGTCTTTGACATTGTGAATGTCTAATGCGCTTTTTATTACGGTCAACCTTGCATAACTTCACATTCGTCCTGTGCAAATACTATCATCAGGATGCATAATTTAGAGATTTATGTAAGCTAACAAATGCCTTTCCCCTTTTCCCCTTTGTTGTCCTGTTTTTTTTCCTTCTCATTCTCTCAGTACTCCCTTAGCCCCCATATATAGTCTGACACCAATCCAATGGACAGGTTAAGTGACTAGCCCTTTCATAGCTGCTGCATTGCCTCGGGAAATCGCCTTCACACCGCCATTGTGAAAGAGCTAAGGCACCCAGCACTGTTCACTGAGACACCACATTAGTCTACCTGAACAATAGAACACTTCATATAAAAATAATATGGTTACTTTCTATGGAATGCCGTTCAAGAAAATTTGAGAATATGGAATTGAGTGAAACATGAATATATCTTCATAAGTCTCTCTTCAGGATTGTTGTGGAATGCTTTTGTGATGTTCAGATTATTTTTACTTGTTCGTAGCACACAGACAGAACCTACCTTTTTTTTTTTTAGAATACAATTCTTTCTGTAAAAGAGCCATTTTTACCTCTTTATTTTTTTTTAGCCATTTTTTACCTCATTTTTAACATTTGCCCCCTCTTAACATATGTAATTGATCTTAAAGGTGAGGATATTAAGTTTGGCAGCTCAAATTTTCACTTTAAACATAATTAATGAAGCAGAGATTGAGTCTGTGGTGTGTTAGAGAGCTTTAATGATGGCACACATTTTTCTGGCAGTGGCATCAGTGCACACAAAAGAGTCCATGCCAGAGCTTGGGTGTCCCCATTGGTTGCCTTGGTAACAGGCGGATGGGTACAATACAAGCACCACAATGAACGCTGAGTCTGCTAGTGGACTAAAGAGATAGTGGAATAATGATGAAGGGGTCTGGCTGCTTCCTATTTGGCTCTCTTTTTCTCTTGCATTCCACCTGTGCCCTTTTTCTCTTTCTAATTGCACTTGAACAGCTACAAATTAAAGCTAGTCAGTGGTAATTACCTGGAAGAAAAGTAAAATATTTCATCAGTTATTTCATATGTCATAAATCAATGATGCTGTCCAAATCATCATCCTTTAAGGGTCAGGACAATCACTCCGTTTCTATTTATATAGCCTGACCTTATTGAACACGCATTTGTAGGAGTTTCCTTTTAGAAATGTATGAGAGGAAAGTATGAAAGTGAATCATGCAACGGGTTAACGTATTAGTCAAATTACTGGCATTTGCACAATTTATTAATGCATATGAAGTTACCCATAAGGTCAAAATACAATTAAAAAGGCAAAAATATGAATCAAAACTGCGGACTTGCAAATCATACTTTGTGTAAAAAGAAATAAAAGTTGAGGTTGCCTCTAGTATTCATTTGTATTCCACTTTTTTTTTCACCATTATATTTCTGAAATATTCTTTAATTATTAGCCTCAATGAAACTGTAATTGCAAAATATGAAATAGTGGGTTTTCTTAATTTAATTGAGATGTTTTTAGAAAAACTAGATGGAGGGATAAAGAGGTTGACCTGGAAAAAAAAGAGCCTCTACTCAGAAATTCCCTCGATGATCTTAGGCTTTGTGAAAGCATCACTTTCTGCTGACACTTACTTCAAAAGGTTTGTGGGATGTGTCGCTGTGTTTGTAGGAGCAGGCGAGACTGAGTGTGTGTTATAAAGTGGGTGAATTGCACCTTCCGGGCTGGTCAAATAGTGGCAGCCCCTTCCATTTCAGTGAGAGCCGTGTTTGATTGTGCTTTCCAGAACTCTTCCCTGCAGGATCTTTGATTCTGTCTTTTCAGGACTCCTCAGAGACTCGTGCAGATCTTTGTGTGATCAGGCAGTCTGATACGCTCATCTATTTCCTGAAATCCAAACTTACAGCAGCTTTCAGGTACTTTTCTGGTGCACAATCATCATTAAGTTTAGTTTAGGTTCACTCATATGTAATGGATCATCCTTTTTTTCACTCTTCATTTCTTCAGCTTTTCCCCCAACACTTTTCAATTAAAGTTTCACTTGGCTTATTTATTTATTTATTATTATTATTTAAGAAAAAGGATTCCTCATGCCCTGTTCTAAAATAATGAATTCTTATTTAATAAATAATTCAGCTGACACATTTTTGCAATATTACATGTGTGTCTATTAGATGCGTGTCTGGAGTGTTGCTCCAGGTTGACAGATCATTTGTTCACTGACTGTATTGTGTATCGTACGATTCATGGTCATTTTCCAAATCATAGTGATCATCCTTAACCCTTTGTTAGTGGAGACTTGAGTGAGCAGAGCATGTGTATCATTATTTAGTCGTTTGGAATGCACTTGTCAAAGGGAGCGATGTAATTTCCCCATTATCTTCAGCTGGTATGTTCCTGTGACAAGGAAACTAATTAGTAATTAGTTTGCTGTTCCTCAACGAACTTAGCATAATGTGCGTCAGCAGATGTTGTTGTTTTAATGTCATAAATGTCTTTTTATTGCTGTCAACATAACTGTTGCAAATAACTATACATTTTATATTTTCAAATGTTTTTAAAATATGCTAACATTTCAATAATAACTAATATGTATAAAGCTTAAGGCAGTTTAAAGGGACAGTTCACCCAAAAATGAAAATTTTATGTTTATTTGCTTACCCCCAGGGCATCCAAGATCTAGGTGACTTTGTTTCCTCAGCAGAACACAAACATTTTTTTTTACTTTAACTGTGGCAGTCTGGTAGTCATTTAATGGAAGTGGATGGGCACCAAACCTTTCAAAGTAAAAAAAAAACAT
>JAUMHI010000033.1:14097639-14116788 GCA_032359435.1 Enteromius unitaeniatus | reverse complement strand
ATTAAGGAGAGGATGAATGGGGCCATGTATTGTGACATATTGGGCAAAAACCTCCTTCCCTCAGTCAGAGCATTAAATATGGGTCAATGAAAATGACAAAGCACACAGGCCTAATCAGTCTCCAGACCTAAATCCAATTGAAAATCTTTGGAGGACGCTGAAACTCTGTGTTGCTCAGCGACAGCCCCGAAACCTGACAGATCTAGAGAAGATCTATATGGAGGAGAGGGCCAAAATCCCTCCAGCAGTGTGTGCAAACTGGTGAAGAAATACAAGAACCGTTTGACCTCTGTACCAAATATAATTTTTTTTTGACTCAAGTGATCAAATACTTATTTGACAGTAATTCCCAAATACATTTTTAAGAAATCATTCCTGGATTGTTCTTTTTAGATTCTGTCTCTCGCAGTGGAAATGCACCTATGCTGAAAATTATAGACCCCTCCATGATTTTTAAGTGAAATTGCAAATCACAGGGTGATCAAATACTTATCGACCTCACTGTATATATCAATGTAATAAAGATGTGCCAGGGTTCATGTATTGGACCTGTGTTTTAGTGCTACTTGGTGGACATTTCTCTTTGAAACCGCGGCAAAACATGCAGTATGGCACACATTGTGTTGAACAAAAAGTGCACAGTGTGTTTATTCACAAAGTCAGTTAATAAAACAAATGCATTGCGTACCACATTGTAATTTCACTGTAATGTGTTTTTTCTGTCTTCTGATGGGCCACATTTAGACCAAAATATCCAACTATTGATCTTGTTGAATATACATAAGTATATTTTGCGTTGTTCCATATTTCCACAATAGGCATTGTTTTGTAACAGCTGTTTGAGCTGCAGGTAGAAATGTGCAAATATTAATGAGCCATGAAGACAAATGCAAAGAAAAGGAGATTGCATTAAAACCATTGTGTGCTAAGCTTTTTCCTCCCTCACACTACACACAAATGTGTGTTAATGAAAGAAACTGGTAGTCACACAGTCATATTTCACCTGCTTTTAAATCTGCTGGTGAATTTGTGAATCAAAATTCGCCCCTCTTCCCTATCTTGTCTCCATGCTGCCCAGTATGGAGTCTAGCCAACGCAATTACAATAGAATAAGGGAAGACCTGTTGTGGGCGCTACTGAGAGTGTACTTAAAATAGATTACTTTGGGAGCCTGGGCAGTCGATCAATAGGGATGTTGATTACAATAAGCCCCCAGACTCTCAGACCACACATTATTTATCCTCTCTGTCTGCTTAAAAAGAATTAGAAATCTATGGTGCATACAGCCCATTAATGCATCTTATCCTTTTGTGAAAATAGGGAGCAACATTAAACGGGAAATCCTGCACAAGCTTTTGAGCGATTGAATATTCTTTTGATGAGTATTAAATGACTACATGCAATGCAATAATTAGGACCTCCTGACAAGTTCATTTATGAACATGAATTAGATGTGGGACAATTTAGCATGCAGGAGTTCAGGAATAAATATATTGTCAATATATCTTAATAACAGATCAGTATTAGGAATACTGAGATGGCTTAAGAACACGAGTTGGTCAAAAGCTAAAAAACAAAATAAACAAAATAAGAGATGCACAAGATAAAAATTCTTGGAGATTATTATTTATGATCTAGATTTAAAATTTATTCAATTAAATTCAAAATATTTTTAATGCTAAGAGTAAATTTTGAAAAAAGATATTACAAAAGACGTAGTCTAAGAAATGGATTTTCATTTTAATATTCAATAATTACTATTTTAAGTGTTATTACATTATTTAAACATGCATGAGATAATTAAAACATTGAAATAAATTGGACTGAGAGTGAGAAATTCAATGATAAATGAACAAACCAATGAATGAACAAAATCTGTTACCATGTCAGCTTGATCACCTTGGACAAAACAAAACAAAACAAAACAAGGACCTGGATGGGCTCAACCCGGTCTCACGGCAGTTTGTGATTTAGTCGCGTAATTAAATTACATTTATTTATTTGTGGCAGGGACACGTTTATTTCGTTATTTTCATAAGTCCAGCTCGTTTTTTAAACGAATGCATTTCAGTTGGATGCATCTTAGTTTAAAAAAACGTGCTGGGCTTACAAAAATAACAAAATAAACGTGAGACTGGGTAGATGGGCTTTAGTTCAAACCATAGCTTACAATATTTAGCTTGTAAATGTGTGTTTTCATCAACAGCTCTTATTATCAATTTTCCTCTCAGTGAACAATCCCACACCTAGAGAGAAAGTCAAACAAGAATAATTGTAAATTCAATGAGCAGAAGAGTTGATATCACATTTTATTATAGGACCTGACATTTATCTAAAGCTTTTGAGAGTTAAGGCTGACCAACTTTTGACCCACATGTCAGAATAGATCTAGGAAATAAGATAGAATTTCCCATTATTCCTCTGCTTCCTTGTAATCTTTTTTCTACACATCTTCCGAAATGTCAGCACTCTGGCAGCAAAACATTTCTTCTTGCTGGAACTATAAAATGAAATGAGAAATAAAAAAAAAAAATTAGGAGAAAGGAAGAAAAGAAATGGTAGCAACAAGCTTCTCCTCCAATGGTAACCCGAAAAATTCAAAGAATGACAGAAATTCTTCAAAATAACAATACACCAAAACATTAAGCTCTAAAATGCCATGGCATTCGTGACATTTACTCTCTACATTTACCAATAAATCTCACAAAAAGAAGTAAACTTTACATGTTTTCCATCATCCAAAAACAAAAATTAAGTGAGTTTTTACTTGAAACAAGCTAAATAATCTGGCAATGGGGTAAGCAAAAAAATCTTGTTATAGGTTTTACCTGTCTAGAAAATCCTTCTTGATTTAAGAATCTTTAGATATTTTGGAAATGATCCCCAGGAAATCCATGCAGTATCTGCACCACATAGTTGAGTTAGGTAATCTGGATATTGACCAGCAAAATGGGTTGCATTAAGTGAACTTGACCATCTCAAGTAGTCTTGATTGGATCATGGCTTATACTGAGTATGGTTAACTTGAAAGCGTGCTTGAGATAAAGTGGCACAATTCAGTTTGTGTTGTGTTGCTTGGTCTCCTAATTCTCACTAATAGCTCATCTAGCTGCTGAATCGGAGCCAATAACAACATGTGATTGGAACCCCAAGCCGTCCAATTATTGTGTTGCCCAAGTTTCTATAAAAGTCTTTAAAGTGCAATGAGTTTTAACCGCTTAAATAGATCTAAGTAATACAGTGCAGAATCAAATTTTAGGGAGCTAAAGTGTCAGAATAAATGTTAACCCCCCCTCTTTTTTGCTTTTTTCTAGTAAAAAAAATAATATCAAATAATAATAATAATAATAATTAAAAAACAACAATAATAATAATAATAATATTTATTATAATATATATTTTACAGAACTATTATTTATATATATATATATATATATATATACCCTCAGAATATATATATATATATATATATATACACACTATTACATTAAGAGCTCAGCTGCTGTGAGGTGGCAATGGGTTTATTTCTCAAAAAAAACTCATTGAATGAAAATGCAAAGCATCTGCAAGGTCATTGAAACCTACATTTTGTCTACTTTGTAGACATCAATGATAATAAAACTTCAGTGGGTCCAAACCTCATCATGAGAAATCTGCAAATGAACAGATGGGTCAAGTATTGTGTTGCTTCATTGACAAATGTATCTCAGTCATAGAGTAAATGACAACCGATTTAGATCAGCCACATTAATTCTAATTACATATGGACTCTGAGCTGTTTGTGATTCAGGTCTTTGAAATATTAGCATCCTATGAGTAGTGAAATATCAGTCGAGATGAAATGCACTTTGATTGCCTGTGTAATTATGAGTCGTTCGGATGATGCATTGTAGTGTGAACAAAGGGTGAAAATTAGTTGTGTGGAAATGAGACGCAAAGCAAAGTGAGGCCAAGCCCACAAAATGCCTGTCAGGAACATCGGGACATTTCCACTATACTATCACAAGGTCAGTGATGCGTGTGAAACTGTCTCAAGAGCTGGATGACTTTTAGCATTCTTTTGTCTGTTACTGTACATTAGAATTCATTCAGTCACACACAAACATTATGAGATAACAGTGCAGGTTTAGCATAAAGTGATTAACAAGTATTTCACTATACATTCCTTCACATTTATTTAATTATTAGATGCTTTTTTCAATACAAATGACATACACATGAACAATATAGTATATAGTATGTGTGTGTGTCTGTATATCGCTTTTAACAGCCCAAGTTTTCAGAATACTGTATATGTGATTTAACAGAATATTCTGTTGTCAGCAGGCATTACTCCCTAGTTTGTTTGTTTATTTGTGAATTGGTTTTAATGAGAAGAAACTTTACACCCCCCAAAAAATGCTGCTTTCCACTACAATCACTCCTATATAAACTAAACATGTTAAAGACTTCTTAAATTGTACTCAGATATTCTAAAAAGCCAATTCAAATACATAAACAAGAACTGTGTTTATTTGGTTGCACCATATTTTGGAAGATTTGTGCTGCGATGCACAGATTAATTACTTGTTAAAAATGTATAAATAATATCTACACGCCACATTGATTAAAAAAGCTTAATTTATTGTGTGAGTCTCTGTTTCTGTTAGTCAAAAAAAATAGCGACATGCCTGAGCAATTAAAGGTAAATTCTCTCACAGTCTTGACTTGTTCACAATTTTGCACAGTTTTCCTCTTTTAAACCAAATGAACATTACTCTTTGCACCTATTACCTTTACTTTTTCCCCCTCACATTCAGTTTTTCCCTTAAGGCTGAATGAATGATTCTGACAGTAAGTCCAGATTTATTGAACATGCCTCAGATTTTGACGAATGACAAGAGAGTGCTTGAGACCCATGGAAATCCTTAAAATATAACTTGCATTATCTAGAATGGATGAAATGACTTCCATCTATCATAAATCCATGGGAAAATGTTTTTTAAAAATGAGATCCACCACAATCAAGCCTTTTCATTTGTATAGGCAGAAGATAATCTATGACGTGGCTCAGATATTCCTCAGAAATGCTTGACAAGGCATTGATATTCCTTTCTTTTCCCTACGGTGTTCCATATTATATTATCTTTCATCGCCTACATTCATCACATCTACAAGCGGTTATCACATCAATAACCCTGCTTCATGACAACGATATTTCTTATAAACTACTTCAGATGCAAATACAACTCCTGGAGATATAATAAATGTAAAAGGCTGAATGGTGTTGGAGGCATCGCACCTCAGTTTGACACAAGTGGGCTCATCCGTTCACGTCCTGTGAGGGAGCAATTCTGTTAAGTGTGCCTCAGTGTCACATTCACATTCAAATATTGCTCCTGAAAAGTACCTTCAAGATCATAAAATGGATAATATAACGTATCACTCATACTTGATTGACCATTTCTGATAATAGTATTGTCACATTACAGAAACTCTGTTTTAAATGCTAGCGAGCTGAGTTGAGGGTTGAGGGATGCCTCGAACTTCTGAGAGTTGAGGTTAATACCTAGGAATTCAACGCAGACTTTTAGCACAGTTGACAGATCGGCTGCGGGAGGGACGTGGGGAGGAGAGATGACAAGGAAGTCATCGAGGAGGTGGATGAGGTGGAGGATCTGGTAGTTGTTAAACAAATAGCTTCGGAGAGCATGTAAAAGATTTTTGGACTGCTTTTGCATCCGAAGGAAAGGCGAACGGCAAAATAAAACTGGTTCCGCCATTGAAATCCGAAAAAGTGCCAGAAATCAGGGTGGATGGGCATGGTGTTGAAAGCGGAAGTTATGTCGACTTTCACTAGCCAAGCCCAATATTTCAATATTTCCCCATTTTTTTTTATGATTTATACCTGCTCGAGTAGCTACGATTCTCACCGCTGTCACGAGAGTAAAAGAAGGCCGGTCACTCACTGTCAAGCAGTTTCAAAAGCTGTTGGGCCTTATGGCAGCTGCGTCCAACGTCATACTTATTGGCCTGCTGTACATGAGACCCCTACAGTGGTGGCCCAGGAACGAAGGCATATCCCTGAGGGAAAATCCCCTTTGCATGATCAATGTGTCACACCGAGCTGTACATGCCTTAGACATGTGGAGGAAACCTTACTTTCTAAATCAGGGCCCAGTGCTGGGAGATCCAGGTCGCCGCATAACGCTAGCCGAATGCGTCCCCCACTGGTTGGTCCCCCAGCCCGAGGTCCTCTTCAAAAAGAAGAAACTGAACGCCAAGAAAAGTGTTCTTTCTCCAGCTCAAAAAACCACTTATCTAGGCGTGGTGTGGGACTCGACCATGATGTGGGCTCGTATGACACCTACTCGAGTAGTTTCGATCCTCACCGCAGTTGCAAGACTGAAATAGGGCTCAGTGCTGGGAGATCTTGGTCGCCGCATAACACTAGCGACGGATGCGTCCCTCACTGGTCATTGAGTGATCACGAGTGGTCGCTTAGCCCAAGGTCTGGGAGAAGTCGCCATCTTATTTGGCACATCAACTGTCTAGAAATTCAAGCAGTGTTTCGAATACTTCTTCACAGATGCAAGAGATCAACATGTGTCGGTTTGCACCGACAACACCTCTGTGGTGTCCAAGGACGTCTGTGGTCACGCCCCTTGTACAAGCTGGCACACCAGACCCTTGTGTGGCCCGGGACAAATCCCTCTCACTGAGAGCCGTCGACATTTCCAGGCATCTAAAGACAGGGGCCGAGGCCAGCGGGGTGGTTGCTCCACACCAAGGTGTGGAACAGATCTAGAGAGTTTCTTACAAGGCAGAGTTAGACCTCTCCGCGACACAAGAGAACGCGCAATTTCCCCTCTGGTACCCTCTAGTTCATCCAGCTCCTGGATCCAGTAGACTGGATGCCATGGTACAGAGTACATAGAGTACATGGTACATAGACGAGGCTGCGTCTGTATGCTTTTCCCCCGATTGCTCTGCTCCCTGGAGTTCTGGCAAGAGTGCGCAAGGACGAGGTCAGTCTACTGCTTGTAGCACCATTTTGGCCGGGGCGAGTATGGTTCTCGGATCTGATAGAACTCCTAGACGCCCCTATGTGGGAAATTCCGATCAGGAGGGATCTCCTCTCACAAGCGGGGGCACAATAGTCCACCCCCGCCCGGAGCTGTGGAAACTCAGTGTGCCTCTGAGGGGGCACAACTCTTAACCACAGGTCTCTCAACCGAGGTTGCTGAGACCCTTCTCCAATCCAAAGCTCCATCTACGAGAAAGCTGTATGGCCTGAAGTGGAAGTTATTCACTTCATGGTGTAGAGAACGCCAGCAAGATCCAGTCAACAGCCCAGTTGGTGCAGTGCTGGAATTGTTGCAGGCCCGATTCTCTACTGGAGTCACTCCCTCCACCCTGAAGGTTTACGTGGCGGCAATATCGGCCGACCACTCCTTTCTCAGTCGATACAGTCGACAAATAACCCCTGGTCATACACTTCCTCCACGGTGCGCTGAGGTTAAGGCCATCAGTGCGTTCCCGGGTACCAACCTGGGACCTGGCTGTTGTGTTAGAAGCCCTCTGTGGGACATCATTTGAGCCTGAGATTTCAGATCGTTTGTTAACGATAAAGACCACACTTCTGCTAGCGTTGTGTTCTCTGAGGAGAGTAGGTGACCTTCAGGCCCTCTCAGTGGCCCCTACACATCTTGACTTTGCCCCTGGAATGGCCAAAGCCTTCCTGTACCCGTGAGCGGGTTACAGTCCTAAGGTACCTACGGTCACACCTCAGCCAGTAGTACTACAGGCCTTTAACCCACCTCCCTTCAGGGTGCCTGGTCAGAAGAAGCTAAATTATATGTGTCCAGTGCGAGCACTGGGCGAATACGTCCACCGAGCTGCCCTGTGGTGAAAGTCCGAGCAGTGGCTCGTATGCTTCGGTTCCCCCAAGAAGGGGCTTTAAGATGACTTTAAGCCATTGGATTGTGGATGCCATTAACATATCTCATATGAGTCATCTGGTCTCCCGCCGTGGCTAGGAGTCAGAACGCACTCAACACACTGTGTGGCGACCGATATTGGCAGTTGTCCGATTCTATGGACTGGATGTCAGAGCCACTACGTGCTCTTCTGTTCTCTCACCCTAGCTGTGCACAAACACACACTAGGCAGGGATTTAAAAGTCTGGAGGCGTGGGCATGTCGTTCCCATAGCGTCTCATCGACGCAGCTCGTGTTCTTGAAAAGTGACGTCTCAGGTTATGTATATAACCCTGTTCCTTGAAGGAACGAGACGCTGCATCTCGAAACCACACTTTTGGCATCCCCTGCCGGAGCTCCGCTGCATGACAGGAGCTAGTTTGCCGGTCACTTTCCACCTGCTTATATGCTTCCTGGCCTGTGACATCCCAACTCATCATTGGCTGATTCAACACACTATTCAGAGCCGTCACAATGAGGGCGTTCCCATAGCGTCTTGTCGACGCAGCGTCTCTTTCCTTTAAGGAACAGGGTTATATACGTAACCTGAGACGTTTTTTACCGTTAAATTCGGTCTCGGCTGGGAGCCGCGGCCTCTGGTTTGGTTTGAAGCGGGGCGGCGGCTTGCTGGCTGGCTAGAGAGGCAGTCTGCTGGCTGGCTTGAGCGGCTGCTTGTTGAGCGGCTGGAGCAGTGGCTTGATAGCTAGCGTGAGTGGCGGCTTGTTGAGCGGCTGAAGCGGCGGCTTGGTGGCTTGCGGATGTGGTGGCTCATTGGATGGCTGAAGCAGCAGTTAAGTGGCTGGTTTGAGCTCTTTCGTTTGGTTAAAGCGGGCTCCTTGTGAAGGTAGTCGGAAGAGTCAGTGTCTGACATTTTGGTCTCTTGGTTGTAACAAAGCATTTCGATGCAAAAGTTAGAGATGCTGATGGGTAGGAGATGGGTTTATTTATTCTTGGTAGGTAGTCTGTGATTGGGTGAAAGTGATGAGGAGATTGATTAGGGAATTGGGAACAGCTGCGATTAATTTGAATTACCGCTCCTCCCGAAACTTTGTTATTGTGAAAACATGCAGGTAGTGAGCTGCAAAAATCTGAAAAATCCATATCAACTGCTTGTAATGTTTCTTTTATGATACAATGCTGCCTTACAAAGTACTGTAGCTGCCAGTGCCATTTACAGAAGGTTACCCAGGTACACTTTTGAACAAAACTACTTTTTTGAACAGTTGACAATTGTTGACTGTTTATCTTGAATGCAAATATCCACCTTTCATTTTTCAATCACAGAAGCAATGTCAAAAATAGACTCGTGCAAAGAGAAATTAAAAATTAAGGGAATGAACACTTTATACACTTTTGCCCTTGGCCCTAGTTTCATTACAGCTACCTCAGAGCGCAAATAGCAGGTTCTCCACCAACAAAAGTTTAAAGACAAAGAGTCAGACTGGCTATTTACTCTGTTCTGAGTGACGCTAGGCCTGCTCATGGCTCTGCATCTTTTATTTATCTCTTGCTCATACAACATGCTCGAATCCGGAACGCTGTGGCTACAAGCAGGAGTTGATGTGAGATGAATTACAATGGGACTTTATGGTTTTAAAGTGACCAGTACATTGCCAGAAAAAAAAGGATTTACTTGTAAATAATCCAAGAGTGATTTTTTCAAAATGCACAGTTCAAACTCTGAAACGAAAGCAGTTTTAAAATACCATCAACACCAACTGAATTCTATATTATTGCACCAAGCCTACATACTTACAATATAACTACATATGCTAAAGAACTATATTTCTTGTAACAACAGCTTATGATTAAATCACATTTAGAAACAAACAGCTGCATTGTGAGATGCAACAGAAAAAGAAAGCATGCAATCTTGTATCTAAAGCAAACTTTCATATGAGATAGATAGATAGATAGATAGATTCATGATAACCGACACACTGAGTTGACTGGTTAGCAAAATCATACAAAGGAGCAGATATACAGTATTCGAGCTAAACACAGAGTCCACACACACACAAAAGCTTACACATTCGTCTGTGTGTTACAGTCTAGAATGATGAAACTCTCTTCCTCCTGGCAAGGTGAAGTTATGCTGCTGGATCATTTACCAAAGGAGAGAGACATAGAGAGAGAGAGAGAATGTGAGAGAGGGAGACAAAAAGAGAATCAGGCTATTAGGCTGTCGTGATAGAGCTACTCTAGGAGCATGCTGAAGTCTAGTGTTCAGCTACACCTGTCTGTATGTGTGATGTCTGTGACTAATTTGACAGGACACTTCCTGAGCACCCCATGATGCTGTGGGTTCCATCACAACATTCACTAGCTGCAGACAGGCCCATCTAATCACAAAAAAATGTGTTTCTGAAAACCACAAACCACAGCCGGGCTCTCAATCATGTACTGATATTCTCTGAAAAATGACTTGTATTACTGGATCTCATGTTTTCTATCTTTTTGACCAAAAAAAGCCCCCCCATTTGTAGTAATGTTATCTTCTGATGAATGAGCTGCTGAACCATTGAACATTTTTGACACCATTTGCATTGAGTTTCATCATTTTGTCACAAAAAAAGTAATATTTTAGTTTTATCGTTTGAAAACAAAGGCAGCATTTTAGGGGATAACACTGTAGGCGACATGTCTGTGGGCAAAAATATAATAGTATTTATAACTTAATATTATTTATCTGCCTTTTTATACTTTTATGTTGATTAGAATTAAACATGTTTTTGCATTTAAAATGCAATGTAATGTGTGCCATTTCCAAAAAAAACCCCAAAAAAACAGTAGTACAGTAAATAGGCCTCACATATAAAACTAACCCAAAATGCACCAAAAATATAATAATAATAATAATAATAAAAATAATTAATAAAAATCCAAGCTGAACAAAGCTACCACCATGAAATCATAGATGAACATTATATTAGACAATTAAAATTGTAACAATATAAAATGTTTAAAGCTAGTTACAGTACATAATTAAATGTTTATAATTTCACCTAATGTTGGTGGATGCTACACTTTTTATAAACTATGCTAATGGAATCTTTTATCTAAATCAATTTGCGCTGAGAGTTATTTGTTTTGCTGACTACGTAGTGCACTCCAAACCAGGCATTATCTCTGTAAGCAGTTGATATCACACAGCAGCTCACTGCTTTTGAGCAGAGCCATTGTGTTAATCATATATCACAGTATGAATATTCTGCTGTCTGATCTCATCCCTCTCCATTAAAGAGAAATCAATAATCTTTCATTATCAATAAAGCATTTGATCTGAGGCTGTCATTTTCACTATTCTTGATTAACCTTCTCAACATTTTAGTGCTGATTGTGACATCATTCTACTGATTTATCATGACACCTCTGGAGACTAGGAAGCAGTAGCCAGGTAAATGGATGGTTGGTTTCACCTGTCAGGGTGTCAAGTGACAGATACAGCAGAGTGTGTTGTGTGGGGGTGTATGGCGGCAGCTCATGTCTCAGGAAGACTTCAGAGGCTTGGACATGTCCAGGCGCTGTCATTCTGTCCCCATGCACATATTCTTGTCATAGCGTCTTTCATATCTGATGCATCGCTCTTTGTCCAACACTTTGCTCACAAAGAGTCGCATATTGACACTTGTCAGGACCCCTTAGTGTCACTTTTTGATGCTCAAGGTACTGCTTTAGCATTACTTTTGCAGGGTCGTAGTCAGTTGTTTGTCTTAATTTAATGGTTTCCATGCATTCGTAAAAAAATATAAATCATATAAATGCATACATTCATTGGAGAACTTGTTCTTAACCTACCCCTAACAGCTAAATATAGCAGTCACAAGTTTTTATTGCAAAAACTGACCATATGTTATGAAGCGGACTATACACAGGAGGTGTAAGTGTTCTTAAAGTCTCTTATTATAGGCAGCAGAGGACTTACAGATATGCAGCTGGTGGAAATGGTAAGTAGATTAATAGTAGATAGATTAACACAATGAGAATGAGTATTAAACTCAAAGACTTTCTTCGGCAGGAGTGCGGAATCGATGGAGGACACACAGATGACAGAGACGAGGAGCCCACAAGGGGTATCACAAGGTATGTAGTCAGGTAAGTTGCATTTAACAATATAGCTTGTTAAAGTACTGTTCACTTGTCGGGAACAAGCTTGGACGGTGAATGCTGTGTGGTGTGTGGTTTTATACTGTGTGCACTGGGAGTGGTGATTGGAATCAGGTGGTGGTGACAGGTGCATGTAATTCAGAACTCATTGTGAGATCATTTTGACTGCGTATTCCTTACAACATGAAATATTAAGGAAGTTGTGTGTCCATACTGTATGAGTGTGATTAAAACAAGAAATCAGCTTCCTAAATGGATGAATTACCCCATAAACTCAAGGCGGAATAAATGGTTTGTTGTGTTTTGAACCACGGTGGCCTCCTCTCATTTGCATTGCAGCACATGTTGGCAACTCATTATAATGTATTGTGACAGTGCTCTGCCTGACTGGCCCAGAGCGGACAATCCAGACAATGGGAGGTTGACCTGGTAGCAAATGCACACCATGCTGTTGGCCCTACAAACACATGTACACAATTAGGTTCTTCCGGCTGATTTGTTAGATTTTCATTGACTCATCTGATTATATTAACGCAAAACCAAAATAAAACTAACAGCTTTTTGGTAGCACCTTCCACACAAGGTCCTTAAAGGGTATCATCTCTGAATCTTAAATGTCCTGGCCAGTGATGGCTGGTGCTCACTGTGCTGTCCTTTACAGTGGCTGGCAGCAGACCTCCCTCTTTGTTAAATGGAGGTGTCCAGCTGGATGTGATGTCCCATTCATCAGCCCCAGCCAAGCCAGGTTTGATAAATGACCTGAGGCTTTCTGACTCACACACATGAACAGCCCTGAGAAAGAGTGCTCCAGTGCTAGTTTCAGATGCTCCAAATTAAAAACCGTTAGGAGGATTATTGGACAAAGAAACCTCAAAAACAATGACTATCAACAAATAAAATGTGAGGTCTTAACATCACAAAACAAAAAAACACAAGCATTTTGCCATTTCTGTTAACAACACAAATGTAGTAAATGACAATGATTATATATATATATATATATATATCATATCACAAAAAGGTGTTTGCTATAAATAAAATACTTTTGATGACAAGTTAGTATACAATTGTAATAACATCTAAATGGCATTTATCCTCAAAAATCAAGATTACACCGAATCTAGATCATTCAGAATGTGCATGTGCCTTTATTTTTGCACCAAAACTCCAAAAGTGTAAACTCTGTATCTTTTGTTTTTGTAGTCAACATTTTTTTTTTTTTGCCAGTGAGTAGTGCTTGATGTGACATATTTGAACTTTGCCTTAAATACCATCATCGTCCACTGCAGCTGATCTTGGCTTGTGTGATATTTAAACTTACAAACTGGATGTATTAAAGGTTAAGGTAAGTTTACTTACCAACAAACTTTAGAAATATCTTTGTAAATATCAGCACATCTTAAATGTCTTACAAAGTTGTAAAAACAGGTACTGTACAGTGTAGGTGCATAAACAGTTAGACCCTGTTGGTATATTATACAGACACATACGTACATTTTCGTACAGGGTGCCAAATTTGTGCCAATTCATACTAATTTGACCTCACTCATACGATTTTGTGCGATTTGTCTAAAACCCGGGGATGTGTAGGTTTAGAGGCGGGGTTAGGTTTAGGTCATTCGTACAAATTCATATGAATTGGCAACTCGTAAAATACGTAAGATTTAGAAGAAATCGTATGAGTTCGTAAGAGTGAGGTCATACCTATTTGTACGAATTAGCCACCTCGTAAAATATGTACAAATTGCTGTGAGATCAGGTTGGTTCAGCACATTTACTGAGGACAGACTCCTAAAACCTGGAGAGTAGCCTATGCTGGCTGTGCACAGAGACAGTGGAGCAATTCTAACTCTGCAAGGACAGTCTGGTGCTTCTGACTCACAACCTTTAATTTATGTTTTCTTATTAAAAGAACATGGTACTTACTATCTAAATGAGAGTTTTGAGCAGTGAAGGATAATGCTTGTTGTTTGTCATTTCTCCGATCACGAATCAGCTGCTAAGTCAGTAATTATGTTTCCACTGGATACAACAAATGCCTCATTTGTAATGCGCTGTGTTGTTTTGGTGTCATAGTGCCAGGACGTCATAGCCCACCTTATGTATAAACACATTACATTACACCAAATACACAAAATCGCAATATCACGACCCTTTAAACTAAAAAGTATATTAAAATTTTTGCATCACATAACCAGCTGCATAAATTATGTATGACTTCTGACAAGGTAAACTTGGTAGCCCACATGGTACAGCAGTGGACTTGCGACATGGAGCTCTCAGGTGATGAGTTTTGTGGAGCATGTGTTACAATAACACAACTTGCAGAAGCAAGCAAATATTTTTTCTCGTTTTATCTCAGATTTAGTATAGGTGGAACCTTTAGACCCACTCACTGGACATTTAGTTTGGAAATTTTGGAAATTTAGTTTAGGAATATTTGCAAGAAACAACCTAATTGTGCAGAAATGCTGTTATAGCCAGTTGCAAAACCATATAGTAAGCTATAAAAGAAGATTTTCATGGCACATTTACTTATCAAACACAATCAGAGATGCTAGAAGAGCCTTTCTGAAAGTAATTCATGTCAACATATTCTAATTTAAGCTTTTGCAAATAATTTTTGTGGGAGGGGGTGTATCTGTTAGCATTGCCATGAGCTCCAAGCAATTAGCATTAGCTCTTGCACCTAATTGGACCTGTGTCAGCTAATTATACCTCTGACGTGGGGTCTCCTGGGAGGCAGGCTTGCTAATTTCAATAAGGCTCAACAAGTACTAGCTTCCCTCTGATGGTCGTATTTTAATTAGAAGCAAGTCTTACACCGAGTGCCTGAGAGAGGTACAGAAAATCAAAGACTTGTACGAAGCAATCTGTGACTGCCAACTGGCCACACACACACACACACACACACACAAAGCAAGCATCCCCCATCTTTTTTCAGAGATTTCCTCTTTTGTGCAAATGATGTTAAGTTTGTTTAGATGCCGTCACCTCAGAAAGCCATTTTAGCAAATATACAAACTTAATGAATGTAATTAGCTATAACATTTTGATAACATAGATCATTTGCAATCTTTTCCTGACCATCCCATCCCAATCAACTATAAATCATAAAAGATGCAAAGACCTATCAGAGTCAACTGATAAGAGAAGCCTCATTTGAACTCAATTACAACTAAAAACATTAAGTGAATGGTGAACTATACTTGCTATGATATTCAACCTTTGATGTAGAGACCTGCACTCCACGGAACCCGCGGGACCCGACGCACATAGTGCTGCGCGGGACAGGATTGGATGTGTGAGCGTAGGTGTGGGCAATAAGGTCCTTATGTAAGGGAATCTTTGTTAAGTGTGCATGTACTTTACTTAGCATGTTTTAGACTGTTAAAGGGAACTACCCACCTACTGCTGTAATGAGGGGTCTGAGACATGAAGATCCATTTGCAGCTTTAATTAAGAATAGTGTTAAGCAGGCAAAGATAAAAATACCATAACAGGGATATCAGAGGCTAATCTAAACTCTTCTCCAAACTGTTAAAAGGGGTCACTGCGCAGATGTCGAAGCAGGCAGCAAACAGAGTGAGTGGTATCGAGTCCAGGCAGAAAGATCACAAGGGCAGACGACAGAGAATCAAAGTCAAACTATCTAAGATCATAGAATTCAGAATAAAAATGGTTAGAGCGCTCAGTAATATCAGCTGGTGCAAAAAACAAGACTTCGCAGTAACTGTGACGCAGTGAGTGTTTTTCTTAAGTAGAAGGTGAGATTGGGAACACCTGTTCCAGCAATCAGTCTCAGGTATGGGGTGTTTAAGGAAATGTTTGTAAACTAATACTTCAGAGAGGGTGCCCTCCAGTGGTGATCAGGGAGGGCTACAGAGACCTGATTCGCGACAACTGCAGTGATAGTGCTTAGAAGTGCCAGGTAATTTTTTTATAACTCCAATTGAATTAGTCTGAAAGTAATCTGTCAAAGTAATATTTTCACTCAAAGTTAGATATTATGATTTATTTATTTATTTGTTGAAGATGTTTTGGCTGTTGACTGTCAGCATGGTTTTAATACAGTCTCTGGTCCTTTTTGTCCTTCTTAAAGTCCAAGCCCTTCATAGCAACTATCAAGATAGTCGAAAAACTAAAGTAAAAGCACATGCAACTGTATTTACTTCAATATGTCTTAAGCCAGTGTTTTTCAAATTGGTGGCCTTAGAAGAGAGTCTTAAAATAATTTAAAATGATTTGAAACCACTGTGATTGTAAGTTGACTGAATCTAATATATTTCAGCAGTGCATCAAAGTTTCATATGAGATTTATTGTCGTAATAATAATATAGTCTCACTGACCTGTAAAAGAAGTCATCTCTGTTAAGATTGACAGTGTAGTCTTTTACCACACAACTGTTTTGTTTTTCTTCCTCAAAAAATTGCCACTTTTTCCGGTGTGTATGAGAGAGAGGGAGAGGGAGAGAGAAGGTCCATTTCCTCAGGGAAGCATCTTTTCCTTCTGTCTCACTTCAAGTCTCTGTACATCAAGACGAATGAACCTGATAACAATGAGAACATGTTCGTACCTCTTTATTTTTCCTGTGCGTCTCAACACCTCCTGACACTGTTTTCTATCTTTACTATAGTGTGTATCCACATCTCTCCTTTTCCATCACCTTTCATCCTGAGTTCATCTGGTCGTTTTTACCAGTTTGTCCACAAACAATGTGTCTTTTTAAAAAGTCCCCTTCAAACATCTATGCTTATGCATGCAATGTTTTACAGAAGTGTGTGGTACTCAGCAATGATTGTCCTCACTCTTACTTGAGGAAACTTTCCAAGTCTGCTTACGAGGTTTTAGAACAGTGCAGAGGTCTGAGAGAAAAGCAGACAATAATCTCACACTCATTGTTGCCCCCTGCTGCCCTAAGAAATACTGAAACAAATGTAACTGATTAAATTATTATATTTCACTTCATATGACTGTTAACTCATCTAACTTACACTTTGTAATTAAAGGAACACAAAAACAATGTTTCTTTTATGAAGTAGAGAAGAAAGAAAATCAGATGGTTTTAGAATAACAACAAAAAAAAGCTTTGCATATTAGCATTTGGCAGTTATGTGCAATTCTTGTCCTCACCTTTTCATCTCTCAAGCTCTGCCAAGTTGGATGAGGAAGATGGGCATTTTCAGGTTTCTCCAGAAATATTGGATTGGGTTAGAGCCCAGGCTGTGGCTGGGACAGAAATATTTGATTGGGTTCAAGTCCAGACTATGGCTGGGCCACTCAGTCCGTACCATTACAATTTTTTATAAAATCATCCCCACAGCATGACGCTGCTCATGGTGATCGTAGCGTGTTGCTGCGATGTTTGTCCTTCTGTAGGTTTCTCCTTTTTCCACATATCAGATTTAAAGCTCAATTCCAGCCCAAACCTGTTCAATCACACATGTAATTATTGATTGCAAACAGGGCTAGTACTAGACCTTACCTGTAGTTAAATTGGGATATTTAAACAACTTTTATAAAAATGCCAACCCTGTTAACACAGAACAATGACACATACACATTGTAAGATTTTTTAATTGAGACAGCTCAAACATGCATTTTAAGCCTAAGCCTTCTTTGTGAAACTGGGTGATAATGTGTGTATAATATATATATATATACACACCTCAAAATAAATAGTCATTCAAAACCCCTATGACTTTAACTTACCTTTGGAACACAAAAGAAGATGCATTTCTCTCATAATTTTTGCCCATACATTGAAGGTCTATGTAATCAGCTTTTTCATGCTTCAAAAAGGCAAAATGTTGATACTGATGTACTAAAAACTGGTGAGAGTAAATAATGTATTTTTGTGAGATTAAGGGGTACTGTAGAAGAGGCTGCAAGCCTTACAATAGTGTGATGCTTTTATATCACAGTAAAAGAGACAGTTCTTTAGGAAAGAAAGACCTTGAGCTCCTTTCACAAGGCAGCCAAAATGGCTGTAAGTCCCCTTTTCTTACTTATAAAGCGCTTGGGTTCATATGGTTCAGGCTGGAAGCACCTACCGCATTAAAGGCTCGACAGAGAACCACCTTTGGCTCCAGAAAAACGCTCTGCTGTTCAGAATAACAACTGCTGAATATAACAACCTGCCAGACAGGTCAAAGGTCACAGCCCTGAACCACTGCTATCAGAACATGCAAATCTGAGCAGACATGTTCTGTCAACAGGAGCTCTTTAACTGTGAATGTAGGAATTCAGGTGTATGTAATTGCTATCCGGCTCTTATTTTATAAAAACAGTTGCAATATGCCGTAATACTTTATATACACGCCAGTTTTATCTTGTATGATGTTATAGAGAATGCACAGCAAAATAACCTTTTATTTGACTTATGTCACAGATCCTTCAAATTATCTCATAACCTTTGTGCATAAAGTAGTAAGAAAAATGTTTCTTATATCACACATGCTTGAGGGCTTTTTCATTCAGTCTTGACAATCCTGTTTACAACAACGTGTTTTTAATTTTATGCTTAAACGTTCACTCCATGTTGGAGTTTATTGTTTAGTGATGTGTTGAATAGGTTTTTGTTTAGCAGTGTGCTGAAGACTTCATTGTTTCAGCAGCGTGAGGCTAATTAATCACTCGACTTTATCAGAATAACAAATTTACACTTTTCAGCTACGCTTCCAGAAAACAAAGCGGACGGGGTCATTTCAGACAGCTTCCTGTTACGGCGCTTGTCTCAAAAAACCTTAAACGAACCCTTCAGAAATGAAATGCCTACAGGTTGTAAGCAAAATAATGGATTTTCATAAGTAGCTCGCTATAAAGGAAACTCATATGCATGTCATATCTGACTTGCATATGATACAGTAATTTACATTTATTTTTGATTCATTTTGATTGAAACTGTGGTAGAATAGGCATGTCCTGATTTTGCTGAGTTAGGCGTGTTCCTGGGTCAACATATATTGTTCACCCTGGAACAACATTTTATTGCAAAATTTTAGTTACCATATCTCTACACCTAAACCTAACCCTACCCATGAGTATTGCCTAAAATCAGAGGAAATGATAGATGACTGACAC
>JAUMHI010000033.1:14086871-14097539 GCA_032359435.1 Enteromius unitaeniatus | reverse complement strand
TTCTTCAAATCTGATTGGCTAATCACAATGTTGTTCCAGGGTCAACAAAGATGTTGACCCAGGGACACGCCAAACTCAGCATGAATAAGTATTGGAGAGCCAAGTATGTACTAAGCGTCACTAAATGCTCTGTTGTTTCCTGTTTTTAGTATTTTATGTTGCAATTTTTTTCCTATCTTTATCTTATTTCCTCATCTTAAGTCTTGCAAAATTTAATTTGGATCTATATCTGAACACAGCCTGTGCTGTATGTCCACCCATGATGGTATTCGTTGTTCTCCATGTTGATGCTGTACCCTCATGTCATTATTTTCCTTTAGATCTTTTCACTGCAATATTACATGTTCTTTTGTGTTGTACCGGATGATTTAACACTTTTGCTGAAGAGATGCTCCTCCTGCAAGCATTAACACCTTGAGAATTGGGCAGCACAGTTTCTCTCTCTGGAGGATCTGAGACTAATGCAGGATTCATGATTCAGCTTTTGACTCTGATTTGTCAGGTTCGAAGTCAGGTTCACATGTGCTCTTGCGAATCAGACTGCTAAGGTGAATTGG
Organism: Enteromius unitaeniatus; assembly: GCA_032359435.1. Classification (NCBI taxonomy): domain Eukaryota; kingdom Metazoa; phylum Chordata; class Actinopteri; order Cypriniformes; family Cyprinidae; genus Enteromius; species Enteromius unitaeniatus. The sequence continues at coordinate 14,096,982 of JAUMHI010000033.1, read as the reverse complement.
TTCAGGTGAGTCACATTTAATATTCATTTGACAACAACAGGGACAAAAAATCTCTATGCTTCTTGAACACAACTTTGATTGTTGAAGTCAAGCAATACATGAAAATGTTTACATTGAGCAAAATAATGTAACTTAATTGCAAGATCACAGAATGACATATTTAGGGACTGGAAAAGAAAGGAGACACTGACCTGTGTGTTAGTGATCAGTAACAGTTAATAAATTAAACTTTTCATTAAAAAACCTGTCGGGAGTAGGGTCAAAACATCAACTCTTCTTGAACCAAACACTCTTGACAAATGGGACTCCACAACAGAGCAAGCAGCATCATGCATTGTCTCCATGTCTGTAATTTCCCTAACCTAAACTACAATATTAAATGTGTCTATGTCACGGCTCTAAGTCCGCCCTCTATTCATTGATTGGTCTGGTCATTTTGGAGCTAGAGAGAAAATGAGAGATGGTCTTCTATATCAGACTGAATAGAGAAGCGAACTAAAATAGAGTGGAAGTAGAGTGGACATAGTCAGACTATCAAATTATGAGTTTATGGAACACACACACACATATACACATATATTTATATGCCATTATTAACAACATTCAACTGTTAAAGATTGAACAAAAGCCTTTTTCTTAACATTAAATAAAGGAGAAAAAAGTGTATAAACTGTATTAGGTCTTGCTGTGTTCTGTGCCTAATGTTACAGGATAAAAAAAGTAAATGAAATCAAGCCACCCAAAACACTTGTTCTAGTCAGAACTGTGCTTTCTGGGTCAGTGATCCTTGGAATTTACTCATGGATCATGTCTGAAAATGCATGAGTGTACAGCCTGGAAAACATTTCTACATCCCAGCTGCACTTAATATTTTTGTCTTCCTGGTGTGTGAGAATCAGCCTTGACTCTGGAAAATAGAAAACTTTATACTCTGCCTGAGAATTATTCATGTCATTCATGTCTGCAGAGATACTGAGAGAAAACGGCTAGATTTGTCTTCTTTTTCTCTAAATAACTATTTGTTTAACAGGAAAAGGGGACTGAATTTTCCCCTGCAGAGAATCCTGCTTTACTGAAGGAAATTCATGACACACTTGCGTTCTACTACAGACAGACAACGTAGATTAGCACCAACGTGTTAAAGCATCGGTGAAATGCACTTCAAAAGGGCACTATGCATTTCACATAATTTCTATTGATTGCACTGTTTAAGTGAAAATATTAATGTTCAATTCAGATAAGTGTTTTTATTGAAGAATCAGCAAAAAAATTGCCCCTTAAGGATTACTTAACTATTAACTTTGGGGGTTGGAACAGCTTGAGTAAATGATGACAGAGCTTTTATTTTTGGCTAAATACTGTATCCCTTAAATTCCTGAGTGCTTCATACCTTGATATTTAAAATATTGTGTTTTTAGCTCTTCTTGTACTTAAAAAATATATATATACTTAAAAAAAAAAAAAAAAAAAACTGTGGTATTCCCTGTTTTAGACCATCTGCTAAATGAATAAAAGCAAATGCATTATTAAATATGATCAATTATTCACAAATGACTAAATGTCAACTAGTTTTGAGATTGAAACCAGTTTTGTCTAATTTGGTGCATAATAAGTACACATACTAAATATTAAGAAAATATGGTGGCCAAAAGAGCTCAATACGCTGCAACCTCAGAAAACACATGCAAATAGAAAAAGCACCAGCAAATCAAAACAAAAACATTTTCATCAGTCTGACCGCAGATTTTATTTTCAGCACGTATCTTTGGTTGTGTTGTGAGCATTTGCGGTGTGTGTATTGTCAATTCGATGTTGTTTATTAATTTGGAGCAGATTTTTTTTGTTTGTTTGTTTTTTCATGTTTTTTGTAGTGAGTTAAGCCCTCTCGGCCACCATAAGAGGGGATATAAATTCATTCATTATTGCCATCAGATTCCATCACTGCATGAATCTATCACTTTACTGTTTTTAAGAACAAAGCTCTAAATATAATGGCATAATCTAAATGTGTTTTTTTACAGGACGTGAGAGGGATACTTCCACATTGCTGGTGGCTGTACTCAGATGCACAGGACAGTATCCTGGCAGCAATGGCCCATGGCTGTCTGAGCCAGCAGCAGCATTACATGCTCTAGTGCCTTATAGGTGAGACAAATGAGGGTGACATTGAACCGAATTGTCCACAAAATCTCTAAAAGGTAAGGTATGAGTTTTGGTTTGGAGGTGCCAAATCTGTGAGAATCAATTCTTCTCAGCATCACTACAGATATGACATATCTCGTCTGCTTTTTGTTTATTATTTATTTATTCTGAATATGTATACTATTCAAAGAGCACCTTTAGAAATTAATTGTGTGTTAACGTGAGCAAAAAAGATAAGTTGTCTTTGCTTAACGTAAGCATTGTAATCTGAGCCCGGACGTCTTTTGCCCTAACATGAAATTCCTAATGAAATGAATGAAGTTGTTCCAGAAAAAAAAAAAGTGTGGTTGCAATGTAACACATCAGATGTTGATTCCGTCTAGGGAATTCACAAAATCTTTCAAATGCATTACAAAACAAAATAAACAAAAACAAAACAAGGTGGGGCTTGATGTCATTCATCAGGAATTGTTTGGATCATGAATTGATTACAAAATGAATCTGAGTTTGCATTAGCCTGTGAAGGACTATTTCCTCTCTTTAAACACCCAACACCCATTTTCCAGAAGTCGTTTTGTCCAGAACATGGAGGCTAGAGGTCAAGTTCACCCTCGAGCGTATCAGCGTGTCCCAATGGTCACGGTTCTTTTTAAAATCATTATTTGCTATTATTGCCATAACCTTTGGACTGAGAGATGAAGAGGATGTGTACACTGAAAATACAAGACTTCTGAAGTGCTGAGCAGATGGAGACAAGCATAAGCTCAGTGACAGAATCAGTGTTTCAAAAACAGGCAGATGGAATGTCAAGTCCTGGTGAATAAATACAGAGACTGCTGTCATATTTATAGAATATTAGATGTGTGAATATTCAATCTCTGTAGATGTGGGTTTTATTGCTGTACAACATCAGCTTTGAAAAATAGTAGTTTACAAAAGGCCTCAAGTTTAGTAAGTGATTACATCACACCAGTCTAATGATGGCATGTATATTTCGGTCTTTTGGCAATACTAAAAAAAAAATAGTTTTTTAACATGAGCAAACTGAGTAAATGTCTTGCCTCATAAACCTCTATTGTAGCTACAACAATGCAAACATTATTTTTAGTTTAGTTCTAGATTTTTTACAAACTAATGGACGAGTCATATTATGATTTTGTGCCTCTTACAGATTTGTATGAACTGTATTTGTTTTCAGATGTGTATTTTATATATTGTGATCTGTATTGTTGCAGTTTAAAAGTTCATTTAAATAATTTAGCTGAGGGACATGTGATGAATGGGCATTTAGATCATAAACAATTGTTATTTTTGAAGAATACTTATTGCATCTGCTAATGACAAGACTTCATTTAAGGTGGCTGAATAGTGTAGGAAGAAAAACACAAAAAAACCTTGAGATTCTGTGCTATTAGTTTTATAAAATATCATATTAAACCAGCAAAGTCAATAAAAAAAAATAAAATAAATAAAAAAGACTTACTTTCAAATAGCAAGCAAACATTTTGTAGGTCATTTTATTTCAGACTTTTATACTCCAAGCTCCCTTTTCATGAGAGATGTGCTTTACACTGACCTTTTCATCTACTAGCACAATCTAAAGTTAATTAACTGAAGCACTGAAATCTAGTTTATAGAATCTCACTGTGACTTAATTGAATAATTATACATGATGAATTTGCATTTTCTAGGTCGGTTGCCCATTGGTTCCACCGGAGGGATGTTAGATTCTTTCAGGTATTTTCAATATTCTTTCTGCTCCGTAGCGTTAAGTTCTGAGTTAGTGATTTTTACTGTCAGTCCAGAGTACCTGAGGTCAAGACAAGACTAGCTGTTTGAGATGGAGTAAAGGCACCTTTAAATCTTTCAGAGATACTCAGTGTTAATGTTTTTCACATTTTGTTCAGAATGATCTCATTAAGTTGTAACATCCCTTGAGATATCTAAAGGATTTCTTTTTCTTTTTATAAATGGGTAGGCCCTTAGGTATGCATAATTCTTGATGTGGTTTCAAGTGAGTTCTCTCACCCCTAAGGGGGTAAAAAGTATTAAGCTCAGTAATTGCTGTCTGGCTTTTTCTCTTGTGAAGTGGATTTAGACTGCTGTTGTTGAATGAATCGAGGTGTATTAAATTGCTTAGATTCCTCCCTCTACACCACTGTTTGAACTTTTATACTAGAATGTCAAGTGTGTGATGTGATGGCTGTGAAAATTACCCTGATCACCCCTAGGTGCAGATGAATGCTTTAACCCTGCGACGCATAGTGGTCACTACAATGGACAGCTATTTGGAAGCCATTTAGTATGTGGCATCATGTATAATTTGCAGTCAAACATTACGAGAAGTCAGACACACTGTATTTCAAAACCACTCATAAAACAAGGGGCCAAAACAAAGGTAAATTAAAGCAACCTGATTAATTTCATTTTACACTTTTAAGGCAAAATTTAATGCATTTTTGTGGAAAGCGCAATGTCTTGTTCATTTTAGTCAGGATTCTGCCTATTGCCTATTGACTGTGGACAGTGAGTCAGCTCAGATTAGTAACAGTGATATATGGTGAATGTTTGTCTCCCCAGCAGTAAAGAAATATATTTTAATTGTGCTTTTTAGACAAACCTAATATATTTAAATGATACTATATACTAAGTGCATATTAAATGTATTATTTTAACAACTTTAAGTGTATTTTAAGATATGTTTAAGTTAAACTTAAAGAAAAAATATATTTGTAATATATTTAATGCATTGAAATTGTGTTAAAATAAACACATTTTAAGTATATTTTGTGCAATTTAAGTGTATTTCTTACAATACATTTAAAATGTACTTTTAATACTTCATGAACTACATTTAGAGCATATTTGAAACATTGTATTGTATTGAATTGTATTTCAGTTCATTTGAAATGCATTAGCATTAAACTAGTATATTATGAAGAAGATTTTTTTTCAGTATATACACACATACACACTTCGATGTTTATATACTTTACTGCATTATATATTGTTGTGCATTATACAAAAATTCAGAGCATATAAAAAAGGGCAGCATGTATACCCTTGTGAGAAATTAAAAAACGAATAAATGCATTAAAAATTAACTTGGAATACAAGAATGTTTATAAATTATTTGTATTACTACAATACAATATATTAGTACATTGTTTAAAAAAAACAACAACATAATAATAATAGTAATAAATGAAAAAAGTGTGAAATGCTATGCTAGAATTACCCATTTGTAGAACCCGTAATACTAAAATACCAGTACTAAAAAGTACTGAATTTTCAACCTGATCTCACGGCAATACAAACATATTTTACGTGGTGGCTAATGAATGAGACTGTGTTGGAATTTTACGTTGATTAATAAATAAAAATTACAATGCAGTTTCCTGAAAATGAAAATAATAAATAAAAATATACTGGAAAAAAAAAAAATACAGAGGTTAGTAGCAGTGTGTGTGCGCAAAGACAAAGAGACAGAGGATGTTTTGGAGGTGGATGAGGAGCTGGTGTAGGGATGGTGAGGGGCAAATGGGGATAATAGCAGAATGGGGCGAAGAGATGGTGATGGGAGGATGATGATGCTCTGAAGGGTTAGATGTTTAGTGGTTAGGATTAGTGTTTGGCACATGGCACAGACCCAGAGCTGACAACCCAGAGCAGAGTCGAGAAAGGATTCAAGATGTAGATGTTGTGTCTGCCGAAATTTGGGGTCCAAGCAATAGAGACAGAGCTGGTGGATCTGAAGGCACAGGCGGAGGGCCGATGGAGCTGCGCATCACTGGTGGAGCCAGTGGACTAGGGAAGTGACGACTGACCAAGAGGGACCAGGTTGGATGAGGTCTGAACTGTTTTTTTTTTATATATATAATTTTATTACAATTTGCATTGGTATTTATTAGAACTATGTTGACATCTCAGATAAATTATTTTTACAAAGCAACCTGTGCGTAATACAGTGCACTGGTAAAGACAGAGAGGTTACTCTACAGTAATTCTGCACTTTTGTTCAAAAGTTCAAAGATACTTGTTAATTTAAAGGGAGTCAGGGGAAAAAAAGACAGAAAAGTGTGATACATTAACAAAATGGCCCTAAGAATAATGAAGTGTTGCAGGAGAGAGCGCAGGCAGGATGAAAAGAGGAAAATAAAGTGATTTGTGAGGAAACCCTTTTACAACTCTCCCATTCTACTCAAATGGATGGTTTCCTCAGGCAATGAGGCACCACAGATTGAATACCAAATGAGCTTGGTGAGTTTCGTGGAATCTTGGGAATGTTGGTTAAATGTGAGATGTCTTGAGGAGCAATCATTGCTGTTTTGCCTACATGCTTTCTGTTAAGAAACGATTGATTCCTCCACAAATAACAATTAATTGCCAATGTTTATTAATATACTGTACAGGTATTGCTAAACAGAGGGCAACAATTCCTAGACAGCTTGTCGGAAAATCAAAAGTCATGTGCATTGCATTAAATCTGGCTTCTGTTTTCTTTTAGAAACAATTACAGAAGGTGTCCCTCTCTACTTTATTCTTGCATATTGTCTTATTAGGCTGTTTTCCAGTTTTTAATGAAAACTCCTCTGAGACATAACAGTCATCTCTTTCTGTAAGCCTCCAACATAAACAGAGGAGCAGTTTAGATACTCAGCTTATTCTTCTGGAAAGAAGGGCAGATTATTTCGCTGAATTCAGATTTTGTTTATGTGCTTTTAAGTGTGTTAAATCTTACCAATTTTATGACATCACTTTTAACAAGATTACCTCATCTCAAAAAAAAATATTTCTCAGCTTGTTGACATTTATACAGACTCAAAGCCTGAGCCACTGCACAGAGGAACTAAATATATCCAACCAACACAGTCTCACGACCAATTCGTACATCTTCGTACAAGGTTCCAAATTCATACTAATTCGTATGACCTCACTCATGAGATTTCGTACGATTTGTCTAAAACCCAGTGATGGGTAGGTTTAGGGGCGGGGTAAGGTTTAGGTCATTCATACAAATTCATACAAAATGGCAAGTTGTAAAATATGTAAGATTTAGAAGAAATTCATTTGAGTGAGGTTGTACGAAATTTGTACGAATTAGCCACCTTGTAAAATATGTACAAAATGCCGTGAGATCAGGTTGATCCAACACAATGAATCCGTGCAAATTTGTTTTTCTGGACTACTTTTTAATGGTTAGCACAAAACCACGCGTCTGCACTATACACATTAACACAGAGACATGCAGAATTAATCTTTTTTTTGCAGTTAAATATTGACAAATACTTGTGAAAGCGACAAGATGTTTTTGATGTCAAGATGTCAAGATGATACCCAGCCCTATGTTAGTCTACTATAGAAAGGGTGAGAGAGTAAAGCTGGTCCGCAGCTTCATTTTGGAGCAGGAGAACATCCTAATTACTTCACGAGAAGTTTGAGCATAGCAGTATCAACTCTCTGCTGGACAACACACTAAAGGCATCCTGCTTTGTGCTGATGCTTCATTAGCTCAGTTCTTTGAGAGTAAGAATGAGAGTAAGAGTCGTCTTTATTAATCCTGAAGGAAATTGTTTCTCCAGTGGCTGCATATTTCTACAGATACAATAACATAAGAAGATAAACAGAATAAAAATACAGTATAAGTCAACTTACATATATAAACAGAATAGAAAATATACCTGTACACATATAAGAGAAAAAATAAAAATACAAATACTGAGTTGTCTCTTGACTTGACTCCTCTCTGATACTTTAGCTAGAGACTCCTGCTCCACACCAATGACAGAGCCCGCTTTTCTGATGAACTTGTTGAGTCTGTTGGTATCAGCTGATTGTAATCTGCTACCCCAGCAGACTACAGCAGAGAAGATGACGCTGGAAACCACAGAGTGATAGAACATCTGAAGCATGGTTCTGCATACATTAAAGAACCTAAGTCTCCTGAGAAGGTACAGGCGTCTCTGACCTCTGACTCCACCTTTGAGAAACCACCTTTAATTAGCACAAAGTTATCGCTATCCTTTGTGACTGATTAGCCTGAGTAATGACTAGCCATGCTAAAGTTCCCTCTGTAATGCTCAACTGTTCGCCAACACCTGAAGCGCTCAGACAGGCCCATAAGTAATTTGAAATGCTTCACTAATCTCTTCAGTTCGTCTCTCGTCTCTGCGTGCGAAAGCAAACCACCGTTATCAGTCAACCACTACAAGTTAACAATTCTACAATTAAAAACTAAAACCATGATACTACTTTAATTTCCTTGCTGGATATTATTTTCAGTGACCTGTGAAAAATTATATCTTATTAATTAGGGTCATTATGTTTTCATTATCATATTCTATCATTGAACCTGCCAATTCAGTGATATTTTCCAAAAATTAAATTTTCAGTTGCAGATACAGTGACGCTCCATTGGTTTGGATGGTTTGATTGGAATAAGGGGGTCCCTGCTGTTGGCCTGGGGTCAGCTGTGGATAAATGATTGCTGTGCTGAAAATTTCATCATGAATTTGGCTGTCAAAGCCAGGGCTCTTCTAATTGCCAGTTCAAACAGATGGGCCTCCACTTCGGAAACAGTGGCTGTGATATTGTCATGGCTCATGGTTGTCTTTACATACTGTACTGTAAATCAATCGTATGTAGGTTGGATCTTAAAAAGATGTTATATACCAGAATGAAGCTAGACATGATTGCAAGTTTGTTAAAACTTTGGCCAAACACCATTTTTCAACAGCAGCTAAAGTGATGTTGACCGAAAATAAGTTTTAAAACAAATAATCAGTATGAATCTTAAACAGTAAGTCCTGGAATGTGTAATAAGTAATATATTTTAAATGAAATGTTATTATTATTATCATTATTATGTATTCATTTACTGCATTCATAATTTTGTTGGTTTTATATGCTTAAGCTGTTTTGGTACTGTGTTGAACTGCCCAATTCAAAATGTGTGTCTTTTAGTAGAACAAGTTAGTGCTACTGTAAATACAAAAATAATTACATGTTGGTCAATAGTATGTTATGAGCAGCGAAATAACCACAAATATCAGAGCATGTCAAAACATCTCAGGGGCCTCAAAATCACCTCAGACCTCAGAGGGTTTACCTTCAGTTGTGACATTTTTGTGTTGTAGTTGGCTTTGTGTTGATTTAATAACAGAACATTATGTGGTGCATTACACAGTCTTAATAGAGCACAAAAAAAGTGATAAAATGAGGTGTGAAGGATTTAGATAATGTGTAAATTCTCTTCGAGTTTGCTTGGCATGGCGGCAGTGAATAGATCAGGGTGCAGTTGGCAGTGTCAGGTAGAGATGTAATGAATAGCCTGATTAGCTCTTTGGCAGGGACACTCATGCAGATGGTAGGCACACTTTTCTCTACCCTCCCCTTCTCTATTTCTCTAGTCCAGGATCCTTCATGAATCAGTGTAATTACCAGAAAAAGAAAACATATTAGGGCATTTAACCCTTGTGTTCGGCTAATTTCTCAAAAATGGCATGACCCATGTTTCTTAATGACTGGAATCATATCTGTACTTTGTCTTTTGTCTGTTTGTCTGTGGTGTTTTTCATATTGATTTGACTTTGTGTAGAGGAGAGCAGGAATTATATATATATATATATATATATATATATACACACACAGGTCCTTTAAAAAAAATAGCATATTGTGATAAAGTTCATTATTTTCTGTAATGTACTGATTAACATTAGACTTTCATATCTTCAAATTCAAATTCAAATTCGTTTCGATTCATTACACACAACTGAAGTAGTTTCAAGCCTTTTATTGTTTTAATATTGATGATTTTGGCATACAGGTCATGAAACACCAAAATTCTCAAAAAATTTGCATATTTCATCCGACCAATAAAAGAAAAGTGTTTATAATACAAAAAAAGTCAACCTTCAAATAATTATGTTCAGTTATGCACTCAATACTTGGTCGGGAATCCTTTTGCAGA
>JAUMHI010000033.1:14046470-14072926 GCA_032359435.1 Enteromius unitaeniatus | reverse complement strand
GAGCACATGGGGAGTATACACAAAGCACGACATGACAACGAAACTAAACAGAACTAAACAGACATGGAACGTGACACCAATAAAATGTTTCAATTTCACATTTATGTCCAGTTTTTTTCCTTATGTGGCAAGTAGCCGTGTAATAAGCAGGATAATGTTCGGGCAGCCTGTAGTTTTCGCTAAATAAGCCCCTTCAGCGTGATACAAGACTGCCTGTACATTATCCCTTACTTATTATTACTTATTATTATTTTTACTTATTATTTTTCTTAAGTTCTTAGTAGACTGAAAGTATAGTGGTATTGTGACAATATTATGATAGATTAGCGTAGAGCGATGACCTTATTATGTACCAGGTAGTACATAATACAGTAGTGAAGTATTTTTGCTTTACTCAGGTAAATTTAAAATTGTTAGTATTTGTTTGTTTGTTGTTTTACTGCATTACATTTAATAATTAGAAGTTAAATTAAAAATTAAATAAATAAATAAACTGCTTTTACTTGAGCAAAAGTAAGAAAGTACTAGATTTTGTACTGTAATTAAGTATTCAATAATATAGCATAGTGCCGTACAATGTACAATCACTGCTTTGGAATGTTGTGAAGTAAAAGTTTTCTAAAGAAAAAAAAAATCTCTGATAAAGTACAGATACTTGAAATGTTTATTTATGTATTTATTTTTTTTTTTTTTAAAGCAGACTGCTGTAAATCTGTCCACCTCTGACCATGTAATATTCCAATTATGAGGTACTTATATCATGGTATTTAAAGTGTGCATAACCAACATTGTAAAAGCCCATATTATTAAAGTCAAAATGACATCAGATGACGAATGCGGTAGACCACTCCTCCCTCTCAAGCTCTCCAAGCCCCCTCATCTGAGTGCCACTTCCTGTCTGACTCTCCCAGTGCTTAATGAACTGAAGTGTGGCTAATTACTGCGCTATCATTTCAAAATGGAAACTATAAACATTTCCATTAGCCCCGGCATCATTAGCACAACAATTAGGCATCTGGGGGATTGATAAAGGATATCACTCAGTACGATGTACCAAGCTACTATAGAGCCACACACATACCTCTGTATATCAGTATTCGCACGCATGGCTAATCTCCGGGCACTCCGGCGTGTGCATCTGCTGCAGTCCCTCAGGATATGGGGCAGATGCTAATTTGCCTGCTGGAGGGAGAAACTGCTATGTGGAGGCACCATGAGAGGTTCTGCAGTCCCTGATGGAAGCTGTCACATACCACACCTGCTAAACAATCCCTTCCTGAATGTCTGAATCAGCCGCTTTTCAGCCGTTTGTCGCCCAGCAGAGACCGATCCATTTTCATCGTCCATTATTTTAAGTCCTGGTTATGCGACATGAGTGTAAAGATATAATAAGATCATTGAGCAGATGATGATGATGATGGTGTTCAGGAAAGGCCAATGGGTTGAGCGCTTGCTGGAAGTATTTTGGAAGGAAATGTTGTATGACTGATGCTGTATTTTATGTTGGAATATGGGGTTTAATCTTGGAAAACTGTCCCTTGATGTTATTTTATTCTTTGATCTAAATTTAAAATGGTAATTTAAAATAAAAAAGTAACTTTGTAGATTGTCTTCTCACTAGGGAAGCGCAGACTCATTGATATTTAGATGAAATATGCTTTAAAAGAGTTTGTTTGCTTAGAGAGGTTATTTTCTTATGGACTGAAGTTACATTGCGGGTGCAGATGCTGAGGCGCATAGTGTGAAGAGATCGGCAACTTTCTGCAGAGTCAATTGCTACAGACCTCTAAACCTGTGTGGCCTTTAGATTAGCTCAAGAACAGTGCACAGAGAGCTTCACGGAATGGGTTTCCATGGCCAAGCAGCTACAACCAAGCCATACATCACCAAGTGCAAAGCAAAACATAGGTGCAGTGCAGTGATGTACAGCACGCCGCCACTGGACTGGAGCATTGGAGCATCGGGTTCTGTGGAGGGACGAATCGTGCTTTTCCATCTGGCAATCTGATGGACAAGTCTGGGTTTGGTGGTTGCCAGGAGAACGGTTCTTGTCTGTCTGCATTGTGCCAAGTGTAAAGTTTGGTGGAGGGGTTGTTTTTCAGGTTCTGGGCTTGGCCCTTAATTCCAGTGAAAGGAACTCTGAATGTTTCAGCATACCAAGACATTTTGGACTATTCCATGCTCCCAACTTTGTGGGAACAGTTTGGAGCTGGCCCCTTCCTCTTCCAACATGACTGTGCACCAGTGCACAAAGCAAGGTCCATAAAGACATGGATGTCTGGTATGGATGAACTTGACTGGCCTGCACCTGTCCTGAATTATAGCTGAGACTGAGAGCCAGGCCTTCTCATCCAACACCAGTATGTGACCCCACAAATGTGCTGCTGGAAAAATGTTAAAAAATTCCCATAAACACATGCCTAAACCTTGTGGACAGCCTTCTCAAAAGAGTTGGACCGATGTCATATTGAACCCTATGGATTAGGAACGGGATGTCACTTTTCATATCCGAGTCAAGGCAGGTGAGTGAATGTTAGTATTTGTGGTTTATGGGGACTCTCCATAGGCTGCTTTATAAACTGTTTGTACACTGCACCAACCCTACACCTTATAGGAAACTACAAAAACAAACAAACAAACACACACTATATATATATATATACTACATATATATAGTAATTTTTTTTCTGAGAATGCAATCACTTACATGGGACTTTGTTAGTAATTGGAAATATTTAGTTTGGGTTCTGGGCCAAACAAGATAATGCTCACAAAGCACCTTTAAAGTGGATGTTCCTGGAGGAATTAAGTCATATCGTAGAGAGGGTTTATCAGGCCTGCTTTGCTTTTATTGCATTGGTGTTAAGTGTTATTGATTAAGAACCTGAGTCAGTGGCAGCATGTTGAGAGCATCAGTTGCTAATCTCTTAATACCTGCTTGTACCTCATTTATCTCCATGGTTTTATGTCACTGCCTCTGGTTTTATGGTGTCACTACGGCCTGTCCTGCAGACTCTGAGTCTTTAGTCAAGAGTGCAGTTTGCCCATGGCCCGGGTACTTCATCAGAAGCTAATGATGGCACAGTGTTGTTCCAGCTTTTTGTTAAAGTCTGTTTAATCAGACTTTTAAATACATGCAGGGTGAGGAAACCAGAGCTTAATGCAAAGAGAAACAACATGTTTTCTAATACATATTGTGTGTTTGTGTGTTATTTGAAACAGTGTATTATAGATATATATGCTTTTTACTTTTTGATTTTTCGTACACATTGCACAGATGTCAGAGGGCCTGTGTGCACTCCTGTACACAGACACATTAATTCAATCCTAAAATGCATTTCATGTATCCAATTTCCTTTGACATTTCCTGACTGTTTTGAGTTGTTCAGCAAATACGCTGTTATACAGCATCAGATGTCCAATGGTATGGGCATGCATACTCACTCTTCATTTATACTATTTATACTGTGTGTGCACTGTTGTTCCTAATGTTGTTTTTAATGACATTAAAATGATATGCATATGTACACTGTATCATAGGGAACTACATGAGATTTATTCATTTAAAAATGTGAATATTGGTTATCGTTTTGGCAGCTCAAATCATTTGCTCTAATTAAATTAAGCTTTTTCACTTGCTAAAGTTGTATTATGAATTCCATATAAACATTTTATATGCTGAATGTGCCTCTGAACTGATTCATATATATTTGAATGAGTCTTCACTTAATTGTGATCTCTCTTGAACTTAAGGCATGTTTTCTTTGATCATATACTGCATATACTTGCATATCCTTTTTCCTTTGATCTTTCGGCTGTGTTGCTCACTTCCTTTTTAAAAAAAAGCTGCAGATTTAAACCCATGGATTGCATTTGATATTTTGGATACATGACCCAGAATATTTTCCATATCGCATTGCACTATATACACTATATACAGTATGCTGCAACACTGTTTGCCATCTTTGTTGGGACTAGTTGTGACAGGGAGGAGAATTTGGTGAATTCTGACCAACAAATTGCATAAATGCATGCACTATTTTATTATGTCCTACAAAGTCAACACAGTGTCATACATTTTGTTGTAGCTTTTGTGAAAACAAGTGAATTCAATAAAGCCACACTGACCAAATCTAACAAATCAAAGTTCAAGCTACAGTAAGCTACAGTAAGATGATGATTCTGTCTAATATGCGATAATCAGTTGTATTTTAGTAGATTTCATAATGTGCACACAGACTTAAAAACATACTCTAGCAAATATTCACTGAATTAAAAAAAGTGTGACAACTAGCCCCGATCTCTGCTCTATACACTCACTTAAGTGTAGCTATTGACCTCTTTGTCTTGAACAGTACCTAGAGCCATTCTCCACACACACACACACTGTCTTTGTTTTCTGGCTGACATTATTGTTTTGCTGAAAACACATGATGTGCCAGCTCTCTCTCTCTCTCCACAGCTCTCATTGTGTCTCAGTGAAGTACATTTAGGGCCACTTGTCCGCAAAAATGAGCTATACTTTCACTGAGAAGAGGGCTGAAACCTCTTGACTCCTCTACTTCTCCACTTTAGCAGTGGATACTCAGTCCTTTCTAGCTTTAAACTAGCCTGACAATCGCTTCAGTGAGAGGCAGCACACCCGGTGAGAGAGAACGGCAGCTCAAGAGGGCTTTTGAGGGTAAAAATGCCACCATTTCATTATCTCTGCGACATGGAGTGTCAGTTTAGACATGAACGTACTAACATTAGCATAATTACAGCTTTTTATGAGAAAATTAGCACACAGTTAGCACATGTTGGCTTTTACTTCATTACAGTGCTGGTGTGAGATCATTAGCTTAGAAAGGAATTAAGATTTTGCTGATTATGTACATTTTGCCTAATTTCAGAATTTCACTGCAATCAAGAAGGAAATCATTTGCGCTGACTATTCTTGTGAACATATGTTGTTGAGACTTGTCGACTTGACTTGTTTCTTTTTTTTTTTTTTCCTAAAATACTTTATTTATTTTCTTTTGGTTGTTTATTACCATTTAATTTATTTATTTGTTTACTTAGCAGTGGCACATGAAATTGATCAAATGTGACAGTAAAATGATTTATAATGTTACTATTCTTAAATAAATAAATAAATAATCTAATATTACGTGTTAAACACACGAAATGATTAAATGATCAAATTTAATTTAATTAGTATATTTAATTTTATTTTGCCAGATAACAATATACTACAGTATATATATTACAGTGCAACAATCTAAATTGTAAAACTGTTCCTATTCAATTTGTGATTAAATAAATTAAGTGCTGGGTAACTTACCCCAGACATTTTTAAAATAGTGTAAGTTAAAGTGTATTTTTATTTTTTTATTTTTTTTTTTAGCTTGGCAGCCGTGTTTACTGTTCTATGAAATAGTGCAGCAATGTATTCTTTAAAACTTCTACTTATGTATTTGATCGGTTTAGAAAGACATGAGGGTGAGTAAATGATGATACGTTTTTCATTTTTGATTGAACTATTCTTTTGACCTCTTCGGTATATTCACGCTTAAAATGTGCAACCTACCCAGTACCACCTGTCAACACTGTGTCGGCAAGAAAAAGAGGTTATCAGATAGTGTTACCACAGCAGCCCTACGGTGTGTTTGTGACAGAGGACTTTCTCCAGCGCTCCTGCTACTGTTACTAACGCCTGGCTGCGGCTGGCTGGATGTCATATTGATGAGCACAAAGAGAAAGATGAGCAGTGTAGTGTCACACTCTTCCCACTCACAAGTTAGACAGTCAATTATGACTTTTTATGACACAGATGCCATTTATTGCATCATAACCATCTGATATTCAATTTCAGACCTGAGATGCAATACTTTATCCATTGATCAAATCTGCAGTGATTCAAGATGCCATTTGAAAGGGCCTTTGGAAATGGTTTATGGTGGATTAAACTACAATGCAACACTTTGTCACTTTTATCAGGACTTGCGGGGATGTTACGCAGAAACTCACACCAAGAGAATCCATCCTTTAATGGGTGTAAGCGTAATTGGGTGTCCCTTGAACTGTGGGTGCTTTTTGCCCTGTGGACTTTTAGAAATAACTTCCGAAACACACTTCTTACATTCCTTATTAATTTTTTTTTCTGCTGGCAGCGCCCAACCGTGTGCACATACATCACTGGAGAACTGTAACTTTTTATTATGTTCTGTAAAAGAAAACATGCTAAAAACATTTCAAGGATTTTTGGAATCACATGGCTGACCCTTTGTCTAATTTTAGCTAGTATTCAAAGTAAACATAATTAATCCTACTTCACACTTCTGGCAAAGTTTGGCAAATTAGTAGCTTGATTGAATGTCAAAATTATCTTAGTTTACTACTGTAATTTAGTCTCAAGTAATCTATTGACACTATTGTCTTGTTGGTAACCAAGTACACAAAATCTGATAAAATTTTATCATATTTATTCATATTTCAACATTGAGAGTGGAGGGTCTCACCAATGGATCCTCTGCAGTGAATGGGTGCCATCAGAGTAAGAGCCCAAACAGCTGATAAAAACATCACAATAATCCACAACTAATTTAAACTATAACATAACATATTGTGTTAACATATTGTGAAGCAAATATAGGCATTTTTAACTCTACTAAAGCATAAAAATATCATAATATGTTTGCAGATATTTGTTATATACTTGTTTATCTGAAAAACACAGCAGGACATTGTTTTGCTTTGTGAAACCTCCTGCCCACTGTCAGTTTACCCAATCGTGTTTCAGAAGCCTGGGTTGCCAGTTGGTGATATAAACAGTAAAGGTCTCAAGAATCCCTGAAAAAAAAAGATCCATTTGCAATAGTATTTAATAAACTACAAAAACATAAAAAATCCCAGCGCTTAGGTCAAAACCAAAGAAGCAGAACACAGATAATACAGACAACAATACAGCAACAAAACACAAACTGAGTATACATACAGAGTATATATAAGGAGTAGGGCTAATGGATTAATTACTAACAGGTGGAAGTAATCGAACAGATGGTGTCAATGAAACAATCAGGGGTGCACAAAGGTTGGAGAAACGCAGTCCAGAACACACAACAAAAACCACAAAAAGGAGCACTCTAGTGACTGCTTAGGGTATGACAGCCACAGACTGTGACACTAATGACTGAAATTATAAGATGCCTTACTGTATTTGTCACAAAAATTCAACTTTTCAATTAAAAAAAGTTGTTGAGTGGATTATTTGTGACTTATAGTGATGTTTTTATCAGCTGTTTGGACTATCTGTCTGACGGCACCCATTCACTGCATGAGGATTCATCGGTGAGCAAGTGATGGAAGGCTAAATGATGAATAAACTCATCTACATAATGGATGGCCTAAGGGTGAAACGATTTTCAGCAAATTTTGTTTTTTGGGTGAACTAATCCTTGTCATAATGAATATTTGTTACTTTTAATTACAATCAACCTCTGGAACGTGCCTATAGCTGAAGGAACACTTAATTGTGTTTTTTTTTTCCCATTTAGTGAATCTCATTATATTTAGGCATGGGGTGATTGTTAAATGTCATATATGATGGAGGACGCCTGCTTCCGATGCCTGACAGCAGAGCCGGCGTTTGTTCTTATCAGCAGTCACATAAATGGGAGTTGTTGCAAGAGATAAACTTGATTCCTATTGCATCTAAGACTTTGAAAAGTAAGAAGGTTTTACCTTGTGCTGCCCTGACTCGTGTCTCAAAATCATGATGTAGATTGTAGATCATCAGCTTTGGCAAAATCTTTGAATTATGGGATGCTTTTAGGCATCACTGACATCCAAGAAGATCAATGAGAACATTAGAACGATTCTGTTCAAAAGCATAGGCCTTCAAGAAAGTCACAGGAGTTTCCTCAGTCTGGCTGCAGAAGAATATGGTTTGTTTGCTCTTTACATAAGACTTTGTATGTTTAGTGGATTAATGGAGTGATTAAAGTGGTTGATTTGATTGTGCACACTGTCGGTTTGTAAATGTAGTTAAGCTGATTGAATGATCTAATATAATTATTATATTCATTCAAATATGACACTCTTTTTTGGCTCTTTTTAAAAATAAAGATAATTGCAAATAATAATAATAATAATAATAAAAAAAATTAAAGATACCTTTTTTTAAAAACCTGAATGTATTTAAAAAGTGTTAAAAGTACTGTGCATATTTATATAATATATATGCAAATAATTAATTACCAATAAGGCATTTCTGGGTAAAATGTGTTCAGCCAGATTTTACTTTGGTGCTGTAATGTATTTTATTTTTGCATCGTAACACACACACACACACACACGAGAGAACCCAACAAATTACACTTGCACTTAAATATCCTCTACCTTTCGAGTCAGGCCTTTATGAGCGACAATTAAAAGCTTAGGTTTTAAATAAGTCCATTATGATGGATTTGTGTAGCAGATCAAAGCTTGCCTCCTGTTCATGCCTGTATTAAAATGGCTATTCAGTAGTGTTTAATTTATGAGGCTTTTCAAATTGTTTCCCTTTATGGATTTTTAATATCTGCCTGTGACAGATGGTTTTGGGCAAATATGCACAGCATCATATCGCCCACCACAGGAGCAGAACAAACAGATTGCATTAAACAGTCACAATGACATTTATATTGTTTTGGCTTTGATTGAAATGCAGAGTGAGTTGTTTTGACTGCTTGCTGCTCCTCAAGTTTCACAGCTCAGGATATCAAAAGGTCTTTCCAGCAGTTGCCCCAGACAGAGCCCAAAAGATTTAGAAGACTTTAAGATACATAAAAATCAACAAGAACACCAAAGTTTCCAAAGTCAATAATGCAGAATGTCTGCATCCGTACTGAGAAAGAGTGTGATGGATGTCTTGCTATATTAAGTGATAACTTTGTCCAGATTGTACTTAGTGCAATTACAGCAGCACAGATGGGCTACTTCATCAAGAAAATAGTTTGAGCATTGTGACAACCTACAGAGTTATATTAGTGGAAAATTTGATTCATTTCATGTTTAAGCATCCTGTATTTATGCATTCTGGCAAATATGCGCAGACTTGTTTGTTGACTGATGATGAGCAGAAATAGGCCTATTTGATGATCACAAAGATTGACGAACATCCTCTACTTGTGTCATCATGACAACTCTGGTATTATGCACAATCTGTGTAATAGCAAAATAATAATAATAAAAAAATAAGTTGTGGTTCATCATGAGCATTTTGGCAACTACGTGCTAATCACAGCTCCATTAGTAGGCTAAAACTCAGGTAAACAGCCATAATATCAGCACAATTTAGCTGCTTATGAGGCCTAATTTAGCTAAAATAGACTATTTTTATAAAATGTTGATTACTATGTTCTCAGTTGATAAAAAGACTACAGGGTTACGTCCACTCCAAAATGAAAATTTTGACATTAAAGGGATTAATTCACCCAATAATGAAAATCTGTCATTTTTTACACACCCTTATGTCACTCCAAATACATTCAAACACTCCAGTACATTCCAGCAGCCCAGTTTATGGATGGGCCCCCCTCTGACCACAGTAGTGGACATAGGTTTGCTACATTTTGATAGGATCTTGGTGGGCTAACTTATGCAAACTGTCCAACAACATCAGATAAATATGCCAGGACAACCCAGGAACCTTTGGTACAAAGCCCAGGAAGGACGGTGCTTCTCATTGGTCAAAATGCACCTTCACCAACCAACAGACTCACTCCTAAAGTTTTGGCCTTTGACTGTCATGTAAATTCCTTAGGAACTCTGGATGCAGCAGCAGTGGGTGAAACAAAGAGAGATCACAAAGTTCCCTCCAAATCCATTCATAACTATGTTCTCAAACCTTAAACTGATGCAAACTACCACACACACATCTTATACTTATTCAGAGAAATAAGTATTCTCAGTGACAGCTACGTGTAGTGCAACAAAAACTCAGCCGTTAACGGACAATTAAATGAATGCAACCAGGACCAACCAATAGATCATTCGGAGTCTGAGTCCTGCAAATGGAAAAGACAGTAACAAAAAAAACAGTACCAATCTCCACCAGAGAGACAGTAAAAGGTCATACAAGTTCTGAGCCTTCAGAGTTCTGAAGTTCTGAACAGAGACACCAGTGTTCTGAACCTCTGGTCTGGGAGGAAAGAGGCAACAACAAATATCATGTCCTGAGTATCCAGCTTCAAGGCAGTAACATATATGACCACGTTCTGAGCCTCCAGTCTGAGAGGAAAGGGATAATCTACATTCATTCTTCATTCAGAGTCTTCATCCAGCGAGACAGATGCAGCATGTCCTTAGTCTCCATCCTAGACAAAGAGGATCAGCCACGCTCTGAGTCTTTAGTCCAGAGAGGCAGAAGACATACAGACATTTTAAGCTCCAGCGAGCAAACCTTTACTGCACCTTTGCTTGTTTGGATTCCTGCTCCTTTCCCCACTGCATTGTTACCAGCACAACCAGTGGATTAAGTCACCGGTCACTATCTTTTGTTAATAAAATCTATTTCATTACACCTGTGTCTTCCTTGTGTTGATAATACATAAAAGGTTCTACAAGTGAGTACCCATCACTACACAATTTCGCCCCGTAGATTATGTTCATCACTACACGCATGAACATAATCTGTGGTTTACGCCTAGTGGAAAGCAGATGGACGCGTTGTGATACTCTCTAAAATGGCCATGTCATTCCAAATCTGTAAAACCTTTGTTTGTCTTTGGAAACACACTTTATTATACCTTGGATGAACACTGGCAGGCTTTTGACTGTCCCATTGACTGCCAAGTAATGAATTACCAAGTGTGTCCCTATCACCATAGTGTCATTTTGGAGAATGCAGAATGTAAACTACGTACACTCTTCTTTGTCAGCTGCGCCACATGGATGTGCTGTTTTCTTTTGAATCAAAGCATAAATACATGTAAAATATCCTTGTGTTGCGGCTGACACAGAAGAGCATACGTTGTTTGCACCCAGAAATACCAGAGAAAACAGTTGAAACAAAAACCACAGTTAACTCCAAATTCAATTTAGATGAAGGTCTTCAAATTACCTTTATTGCCACTGGTCTTGTTTTGGAAGGCCAGTTGTTTTTGTTACAAGGTGTCATGGGAACCATGTTTTTGTCTGTACAGTCGATGTGTGCCAAGATGTTGACATACTGTATAAGCTTCCAAATGTTGCTGCAATAAACAAGATCAGGTCGTACTGGAAGGTAAACCTGTCCAAGTTCTTTTCATTGTAATTAATCTGGAAATAGATATTTGTCAGTTTCTAGTCTCAGTTAGAAGCTTTGATTTGCAAGCGTCTGTGCCTGCTGATAAATGTAAATGCAGGAGACTGCAGGGATCAAAACCAAGAGCTTGTAAAACACCTAGGGTTTCACAGCAGTGTATATTTTGTTGTAGTGTGTCAGAAGGAAATATCAGTTTACATTTCAAAACAATTTTTTTTACAATTACTTGTAGTAATCCAGTGAGCTTTTGGGCCTGACAACAGCCAGTGCTCCACTCGGAGATCTGATCTCATCATCATCCAGTCTTTCTAGAAATTACATAAAGAAACTAAATAAACAGAGACAGTCAGAAAGAAATGACTGAAAAACTATGCACTTTAGGGCAAAGGCTGCTCAAACCACAAAGGATGGTCACAATAAATGTTGATTTAATTTATTGTGGAATTGTTATTTGATAAAGAAAATCTATTTATGACATTATTTTTGACAGCTTCCTCATTGTACATGTCTAAAACTAGCTGTGCAAGTAGGTATCTTGAAGCATAGAGACACTGAATGCAAAACTGTGTCCTGAAGTGTGGAAAATGGTGCAGTAGTAATTGTTTTTGTACCAGGACATCATGCAACCCTGAACTATTTAAAATTTTGAGACTACTAGTGACTGTGGTTTGGTTTGTTTATTCTTCCATTCTCCAATGGACCACGGGGTTGCTGGAGCAGGTTCAAAGTGTAACAATGGTACCATTCCTTGTTCACATTAAGAACCTATACATACTACAGAAACATGTAATAGCATGTAGCAATGATGTGCATTTGTTTTGTTAAAATAACCCTGTGGTTGGTTACTCTATACAGTATGCTGTGCAGTTGCTATAAGTTCTGAGAATTGTTAAATACCCACTGGGATAAAGCAGTGTGTGTTGAATACTGGATGATTGGAGTTTTGCATGACACATTTCAATCGTATGTCGACTGTGGCATGCTTCTGCTATTATAGACTCAGGTAAATATGTTTTAATGTATTCGTATCGGTAGTATTTCTTCTAACAGACAGTCCTTTGCAATAAACCTCAGCTAGATGGCATCTCCTACATGGACAATAATGATTTGCATCATCAGTCCCTATGTGGCTCTATTTGCTGACATGAGTGCCACTTTTTTGAGTCACTCAGATGAATTTTTCATGACTGGAGAAGTCATCGCATTCAGCATGATGAAACTGCCATGGAGTGAGTCTGTTCTCAGATGATACTGATACAGAAGTTTGACTTTTTCTATTTTTTTTTCAGTATGAGTGATAAAGTAGGGTGGAAGGGTTTACTGATAGTATGGACCAGAGGGATAGACTTTATAAAGACTTTAGTGTGAAAAGGAAAATCTATTTATTTATAATATTATTATTATTATTATTGTTTTTATTATCATATATGTTGACATTACTTTGACAAAATAAAATAAAATAAATAGAAATAACTTCACATTTAAGTTCATGATGACCCAAATAATTACTGCAAAAAGATAAAACTCCTGTAAAATCCTTGAACCTATAATAATAATAATCAGTGTTTAGTGTGCAAAATTATCTTCTTTTTTTAATGAGACCATTTACAAGTATACATTTGATCAAATTATTATTGAAATAAATTTTGTTGCATCATATGCATGCATGTCAGCTGTATCTACACTGTATAAAAAAAAGAAAAGAAAAAAATCTAAACGTAAAGTTTTAAGGCAACCAGCTTTAGCAGATTTTTTTTTTCTATTTATAAGTTTATATACCAAAAGTTGAGAAAATGTATAATCAGCTGAAGCAGTTTTTATATTTTTTTATATTTATATATTTTTTATTTTTTATTTATTTTATCTAGTTTTACTGTAGTTTCGGTGAACATACGAGGCTCCATTAGATCCATTAGGTGCTATATGCATAACGTCTAGGTTACGTACGTAACCCACATTCCCTGAAGGAGGGAACGGAGACGTTACATATGGCAACTAGCCAGAGAGACCAATTGCCTTTGAGCTTTAAACAAAAGGCCAATGAGTTTTGGCGTGCATTTGATTGTGCTCAGGTGCACCTCATCACTGTGTGAGTATAAGAGGACACGAGCGGAATGCACATGCAGGTTTTCGCTGAAGAGCCATGAGGGTGTCAGCGTGACCTCAGAGTCGTGGCAGGTGAAAGTGTAAAGTCTCTGTTCCCTCCTTCAGGGAACGTGGGTTACGTACGTAACCTAGATGTTACCCTTTCAGTCGAATCACTTCGACGTTACATATGGAACTGACGTTACCTATGGAACCCATGGAACAGGCCACAACTCTAAGGCCGCATTACGCGAAGACCCCCCGCCGACAGGCGAGATCTACTTTTCAGGTTCGTCAGAAGAGGATTGCAGCCTGAGGCGGCTTCAGCCTTATCATCTGACTCACCCTCTGAAGCTGCCAAAGACATCTCATCCTCTCGGTGCACTCTGAAGGACACACTCAGCCCTGCTACGGGGGAAGCAGTCTCCTCCAGGAGGATGATGGGACTACATGGTGCATCAGAAGTCTGCACGGCTGTCACCCCGGATGGAACATTCTGAACGCTCACCTGGAAATCCCCCAGGCGCCTCGTGAGACATCACCTCGGTCTGCTGCTTAACTGTGGAGTGCTCCTGGGCTAAGTCCTCGACAGTGTTTCCGAATAGGCCGGCCTGGAAGATGGGGGCGTC
This sequence comes from Enteromius unitaeniatus, assembly GCA_032359435.1. Taxonomy (NCBI): domain Eukaryota; kingdom Metazoa; phylum Chordata; class Actinopteri; order Cypriniformes; family Cyprinidae; genus Enteromius; species Enteromius unitaeniatus. The sequence continues at coordinate 14,058,946 of JAUMHI010000033.1, read as the reverse complement.
GAGACTTCAGCCGCAGTGTGGGAAGGACGCGAGGGGAGCAGTCTCACGAGTGAGAGGCGGGACTTCAATGTAGCCATGGTCATACGCTCACAATGAACACATTGACCATTCACAAAAGCTGCCTCAGCGTGTGCTCGAACCAGACACGCAAGGCAACGATCATGCCCGTCCGAAGAGGCAATCGGTCTCTCTGGCGAGTTCCCATATGTAACGTTGAAGTGACTCGACTGAAAGGGTAACTAAAATAGTACAGTTGAAGTAAACAAACTATTTGCATTACAAACTTGTTTATAATTACAATAATACATTAATTTAATACCAGAAATACCAGTCTGCAATAAAAAGCATCATAACAAGCTGTTTTGTACAAATAAAAATAACGGGAAGCCACACACATCAAGTGAAATGACTGCAATGTAATCTTTTACATTAAAAATAAGGTTGATGCTGTATTCTGTATGCTGTATTCAAGTTGAAATACCTTAGAAAATAAATTATATTTAAATGAAACATTGCCTTGAACTCCATTAAGCCTCCTGAACTATGAAACAGCTTCTGTATCTTTCTAAAGGGCAGGTATAATGATTTCTTAGACCTGACACAACTGAGCCTCAGCATCCTGACACAAATTTTTGTCTCTTTCTTGTTTTGTTGGATGTTAGAGAAATAGTAGACAATTGATTAATCAAACATCATTTATGAGATATATAATGGCAGGTCTTTTAAACTCAACTTTACTTACTCTTTACTGCCTCAGTGATTGGACTGTTTTCATAATTTTCAATGAAATTTGCCCATAGGTGGCAAGCCATTTTTTCTTCTTTTTAAAGATTTTCACTTCCACTTTGTTTCAACCAACAGCGACTGGTTTGGCAGCCAGCCTGCCCAACCTATCACCACATGACATCTTGACAGGTCATAATTAAAGTGGAAAAATATCTATGAATAGACATGTGGTTTCGCACAACACACCATTTTAACTTAACTAATAATGTAAGAGCATGTTTTAGGAACAATTAATGTCTGCAATATATGTACTGGCATACATATATACAGTATATATATATATATATATATATATATATACACACACACAGTATATAGTTTTCAAACATTAAGGAATTAATGCAGCTATGTTATAATGATCAAAACATATAAACAAATAATTTCTATAGAGGTAACGCAGAATCTCTGAGTGACTGTCTAATAATTGCAGTAATTTTGCAGCATTATTAAATGATGACCAAATGTTATCCAAATGTGCTGTGAAGCCAAGAAAACTTTCAGTATTTAAAATAGCATGTGCAATTTTAATACATTACAGATAAAAAAAAGTTAAAAGTTAAAACAAGATAAAATCCCAAACAAATTTTTTTTGCCCGACATATTATTTGTTGTATTACCATAGGATTTTGTGAAGTATCAACAACACTCAGACGTTCTCTCTCTCATTTCGGTACAGCGCTTCTTCTAATCTAATTGTGGATCACGTAAAGAGATGAAAGCGTTTCTCTGGCCTCCTGAGATTATTGGCACACGGGTGTTTAATGGCTTCTTTGATGACAGTGTAATGTCTACCTACTGCTACCATTTCTCTGCAGCATTCTCTCTGCACAGCCTTGACTCATAGCCTTCATAAGCAGCTAATAAGATAATAAACCCCATAACTTTAATTGCACACCATTCAGACATCATATGCTCTCCATCATTGCCCTCCATCACACATTTCTTCAACAGAGGGGTCCTAGATCAAGTTCTCATGAAACCATATATAACTGTATTAAAAATAAAAATGCTACACACACACAAATACATTATCTAAGAGGTATAGTTCATGATCTATTTATATATAATATATATAAAAATGTTAACATTAATATGAATATTTATAAATGCATTGATATTTATAGCAATTTATACATTAATAACATTACGATTTAATATTTATTTTAATTTGCTATTTAAAAAGTATATTTTTTAATGGCAATATAATACAGTCTAAAAGACATACAGTATATAATATCTTATGTAAATATTAGTAATGGTAATATGCACATTAATATTATTAATATAATAGTATCATTAATATTTTATTGTATATCTAAAAATTAGTAGTGTTATTCATTCTTATACATAATTTTAAACATAACATAACTATAATTTATACATTGAAAGTATTAATAGTAACATTTTGTTTTAATTTTATAGATTTTCAAATGTGTATTTTTCTTTCTAAATATAATAGTCTATTTAAGAATTACTTTTCTGTGAAAATTCATGAACATAAGAACAAGTTGTAGATGTTTACTGGACTCTATATGTATGTGTCTGTCCAAATGTGAAAATATTTTTGAGCTAGATCTTATCTTATCATCAGATGTACATTATTGCATACGTTAAATTCCATTCTACCTTTTTGTTTTACCACACATAAGTTACATGCGTAAGTATACATGCGACTGGAAGGTAATTCCCAAATTGCGTAATAACCACCACAATTTTGGGGTGAGTTTGTTGAAAGCACACATTATTATATTTTTGGGTTTGTTTACTTAGTAATGTGGTCTTCCTGAATGTTGCTCCTGCCCATTAGGAACAGAGCCAGTCTGAACAAAACACAAACAACGAAACTTTTCTATCCAATTCCCATCTGCTGGCTGTCTAAAGCCCATGTGTTTGGAATAAATAGCAAACACAGGCACAATCTATTCACAGTGTCTCTCATAATCAGTTAGCATTAATGGAAAATAATGTTTTGTTCATTAAAAAGAAGAAGAAAAAAAGCTGTTGAAAGCCGGGAGAGGAGAAAACTAATTCTTACCTAGTCCTCATAATCTTATGTAATCCATGGTCTTGAAAGCCAATATGTTTCTTAGGGGTTTGTGTGTCCTCATACTGTATGCATGCACATTCACAATCCAGATTTGTGTATTAATTTAGTGGCCTTGATACGTAGCATCAGTTACAGTCTTGGCTGCTTGACTGATGATCCTGCAGGATTTATTTTCCATTGACTCTTCAACAAACAAGCTATAGTTGTTGGAGTTATACGAATGTGTAATTTATTGATCCACTAGAGCAGATGTTTTTCAATCCTGTTCCTCTGGACCCACTTCTCTGCACATTTTGTGCAGAACTGTATGTCCGCAGGAACAAGTTTGAAAACTACTGCACTAGACACATCAGACAAGGTATAGTCTACTACAAAAGAAACATAAGGAAGGCCAGATTATTATGTTGACGATTGCAGCGTGTCATCATGCCCTGTCGTGTCCTGTCTTCTGTGAGTGTACCTTTTGCTTCTGTTAGTTTTTTGTGTGCAGAAGCCTACCGTATCCAGACCGAGGGTGTTTTGTGCCTGCTGCGTGAAGCTCGCCATCTCACCTGTAGCTAGAGAGTTGGGAGCGGGGTTCGTTCTCCTGTCCCGTGACCGGCCAGGGTCTCATCTGCTTTTTCCTGTTTAATTGACTTAATGTTGAGAGACTTCCAGGTGATTAATGACATTAAAGATTTGTGGTTTTTCTGTTTGACTGATCATACATGTTTTTTGCGTGGTTGTTTGTTTAGTCTCACCCATGGCAAACTGCCTTGTTGGCTGAATGTATGTAATAATCTCTAGTGGGGATCGATCAAACCAAATTGCGGGATAATTAAATATTGATAAACATGAAGAATTTGAGAAGATGGATATCAGGATGTTGGGGGAGAAAGAAATCTCAAACTGGAATTTTCTCTTTGAGATTAATAATGAAGGAACATACAGTTAATGTTAACCTTTACACTCTTTTTAATCTCTTTCATATGTTCAGGTTCATATTTCATATCTGTTAATCTGCTTAATGGTATTCTGATGGACTGATGTGGCTTGCATTTCAAACTGGTATCATCCTAATATAGAAAACAGCCCATTAATAATTAATTAGTTACATTAGTAGGCGGCAGAATATTTAAAACCAGCTTCAAACGCTGCTTAACTTTTTAAAAGCGTCCTAGTCTAAATAAAAAAATTAAAATAAAAAATTAATTCTTGTGGTAAAACGTAGTGAAGATGAAAATAAACAAACAACATGCCAGCATCTTCTACTGCTCTCATGAAAAACACAAATACCCGAAATATTTCAACGTTATATAACGTTCAGAATCAACACAGATGCCTACACACTGGCCAGTAATCAAACTGAGATATAAAGTATATAAAGACTCATAACTCAAAAATAAACACGCTTCAAGAAATTACGGATTTGCTAGGGCTGTGCAAAAGTACCTTTCCTCCCAGCATTCTGCTTTCAAATGGATCTATGTATGCTTTTCTAGTGTTTGTTTGTCTAGAACTCTCTTTTTGCTTTACTTGAGGCCTCTGATGGACATGTCTTAGAGCAGCTGAACCATTTGTCTCAATTACAGGCCAAATACCCCTGAAAGAGTCAGTGAGTGACATCTAATGGAGTCCTGATTGGTATGTGTGGACTTTGTGTTTGTTTCTGATCGTAAGATCCATGGCCAGTGAACTGTTAGCATCGCTTTTTGTCTCCCTATTTTTTCTCCCCTCTTTTCTTGGCTTTCTCATACTCACCAGCAGCTAGTAGGCTCTGACTCTAAGGAATTATCATGTATGTACAGTATGTATATATCTAATGTGTGATGATGATGATGATAATAGTATTGTATATATACTGTATATAGTTTTATATAACTGTATATGTAAATATACAATTTGTAATTATACAGTAATAATGGAATAATTACAATGTACATACACAATATTGTTTGATGGCTAGATAGATAGATAGATAGATACATACTGTACTCATCATCACAGAAAACAATTTTACACTGTAATATATCAATAGCAATAATATAGCAATTTGTATTTATTTTAATATGTGTACAATATTCAAAAAAATGTTGCTTAATCATATGCATTTTACCTAACTGTCAATAATAATTTAATTATATTTTTACTATTCACTTTTTAACACATCTTGCTGAGCAAAGATATTTCTTATGAAAACATGTTCAATGGTAGCGTATACATATCTTATGCATAGAAGTTTCACTGGCAGACATGTGTAACATTAATACACTTATTCTAAATAAAAATTATTCCAAAAATAAATATCTGTGCATATTTCTATAAGTGTGTGGCAGTCCCGTGTTTTTCACCAGCCCCGTGATGTTCTGTTGCCAGATGAACTCTGGACTATCTAGTGCTGTGAAGCTCTGTTCTCTATACAGTTGAATGCTGAGATTATTTATTTATGTGCACGAGACCATCGGGGGCTCTGAGCGGAAGTCAGATCTGAAACGAAGGAGGCATGAGTGGCTGGTTATTCATTCATGCACTGTGCTATAAAACCTCAAACGTTGATCTAAATGAATGCAACAATGCATGAGTAAAACGTATGTCCCAGAAGTATTTATACTCTAATGCATTTAGAGGAGATGGGGTTTTCAGGTTCACCCATTTAGTAAAGACTAAAAAAAATTCAACTTTTCTGCGGAACTTAGAATCAGAGCATCTCATAGTAAGAGATGGAAACAGATGTTAGAGTATTGATTATTGGCTGACCATGTGGACTGGTATTGTTGTGTCATTTCAATGCTAAAGGCTTTTTGTTTTGGTATTTATTTAATAAATTACGAATAAATAAATAAATGTATTGAAACTTTTAAAGTTGAAACTCATTTTTCTTTCTGAGTTTGCTGTTAATTTGTTTGTGGTATCTCTTAAGTGAGGGTCTCTGGCGCTCTAATGCATGTGACTTTAACATCACTTTCATTTGCCTGTCTTATTGAATTTACTACTCTTCCATTAAAGCTGATTGCATTTTCGTGTCACCTCTAAACAGTATCAGGGGAGATTTTATAAAAAAAAAGAAAAAGAAAAGAGTGCCTCCATTACCTAGCAATTTAGAGGTGGCATCTTGATGCATGAACCGTGGAGGTAGGCTACACGATTGAATTGTTTACTGAAAATGTGGGAAAAAACGTCTCTTCCTGTATAGTGCCATTATGACCATTGTGTTTCTCCTTCTCGCCTTTTCTAGTGATGTTTTGCAGCCTTGCTTTTACTTACATGAGGAACTTCAGAACATTAAATATCCAAATATAGTTTTAATCTTTCAGCAGCAGAAACAACAACTACATCTTCCTTTCATTTCTTTGTATTGCATTTTTGGGGCCTGCTCCATAAAACAAGTTTACCAAATAAGCCAGGCTTATGGCAGATAGTCTGACTTATTTTAATACAAAAACTGGCAATAAGTCAGACTAACTGAAATAAGCCTGGCTTATACTCTAATCTTGGTTTATGGAACAGGCCCTTGGTGTTAGAAATTATTTTGTGTCTATTTTTGGCTGTTGTTATTATTTGTGTGTTGATCATACATTTTTGTCATTGGAGAAATCAAAACAATTTCATGGTATTTATCAAATTAATAGTTTGCTGATTTGGTGGCAAAGTCATATTTTCTTACAATCAGCTTTGCTCCATTACACTCTCTCTCTCTCATAACCATATATACCATATATCATAATCATATATACATAACCATAACCATGGACAAAACACCCAAAGCATGGAAATTGCAGCGATTCGTATGTTTAGGTACGTTTTTATTTCAGAGGCACGTATTTCCAATGACCCTACAGTAGGTTGCGATACCTTATATTAATGTCTTTAAGGTCTAAGTACTGGTCATCTCAAAAATATATAATTACAGGCTCTTCCAGAAAGCCTTTTTTACATCATAACATTGATCCCATTTATCTTGTACATTTAAAGAGCCTCAAAAGCCTTTTATTTATGTTGGTGAAACATATATGACGATAATTGTAAAACTAAGATTTAAGCAAGTCCCTGTGAGTTTGTTTTGCTACTGTAGGTCCAGCTGGTGTGTGTCAGCCCCCAAAAGTTATTATGTATGTGTAGCACAGTAGAGCAGAATCACCCAGGCATACAGGTGCTGGGCAGATTGTATCTGCTCCTCAATAACAAGTCTCTTCACCTTTATACAAGCTGTTCTCAGTTACTGCAGAGAGAGACATGGACAACAGATGATCTTGATATAAGCCTTTCAGTCTTTTACAGATCTAGAGATCCCTTGGGGGATAATAGATAACCAGATGTTAGACATAAACTTTGGAATCTATGGAATTATAAAAACAGATTGTATCTTGGATGTGGCATGTTTGAAGCCACTGTAAAAACATTGATGTTACTTGTATATCTTGTAAATACATGAGTTTTTGTTTTTGTTTTGTTTTGTGTTTTCAGTTCAACAGAATGGATTGTTATTAAAATATATCTAGCCTGTAGATACTTATTATCATTATTTTCTTCCTTCACAAGTATGGAAGCATATGTGTAGCAAAATTCAATTTGCAATGCAATATTCAAAATGACAATGTATTTCTTTTTTAATTCACATTTCCATACCCCACATGTGCAAAGTTTGGTGCAAAGGGAAAATGAAAAATTAAATAATATTATTTACATTTGCCATTTACAACAGTATGTTAAAACAGTAATATGTAAATTACATACTAATTTTAATGCAGTATAAGTTGCAAAAAATGAAAACATGTCCAAGCAGAAATAGTAGCAAAATTATCATTTAAATGTTATTTGTCTGAAATGCATTTAAACTAACAGTTAGGACACTTTGGATTGCATTTTCATCATGATGCCGTGGGATTTGTAGCAAAATTCAATGCGTCTTTGAAAATGCATTCCGAGCTGACCACGCCCACCCTTCATCAATCAGTGCTTCAAGGCAGGGATTGGTGGAAGCGTGTTATGTTTAGATTACATGGACATAGCGGCTGGAGATATGAATTGGAGCCTGAAGAGAGAAATAGTGGTGTTTTAGAAGATTTGTATGCATATGTAGGTGACAGAACTAAATCAATTAATTGCAGCGTTTCGCAGAATTTTCAGCCTTAACAGATCACGGTCACGTGATCCGCCACATTCTACGCACGTCTATTTATGGTATTACGGTACGGATACATGAAGCAGACAAAAAGCAAACGAAGACATATCTTTCAGCAGTTATGAGTTGAATGTGCCCCAAAATGGTGGAAAAACTATTAATATTGTTATAACTATATAATATATTAATATTGGACATTAAAATGTAATGCAAACATAAATAATATTATTTAATTGTCCTTCTGCATCTAACATTGCACATGTGGGGTATGGATATGTAAATTTAAATAAGAAATGTCTTACCGTTTTGAAAATTGCAATGTTATTTTTTTTTTTTTTTTTTCTAGTAGCAAGATATTAGTCCTGTTGATTGAATTTTTGCGTCACTTAACAACCGTGACGATAAATGTGAGAACATGTAGGTGGTTCAATTATGATCACAGGGAACACTGATCATAATTAAATCATTTTTATTGAACTTAAATTGTGATGATGATGCCTCTCATGCAAAAGAGTGCTTGATTGCTTGAGGCGAAGATGGCACAATGCATTGCATAATTGGATTTTATAGCTGATGATGGCTTTTTGCGTATGCCTGTGGTGTATTATCAACATGGTAATTTATGAATGCAGTTAAAGTGTGCTCAAGGTGACTGTGCTGTTGAACTGTTATGATTCCAGTGCAATTAATGCCGTTTCATGACTGTGGAAGTGCACACATATTTGTTTTAGGGTTGTAGGAGTAATTACTTGTGAAATGTTGTGTTACATTTGGAGTGTTTACACAATACCATTCTCTGAAAACTTTTAAATATGTGCTTAATGGAACAGTTCACCCAAAAATGACAAATCATCTGTCATTTAGTCACCTATCAAATTTATGGAGCTTCAAAATACTGGACACTATCCACCAGCATTATTAAGCGTGTCTGTGTACAGCTAGGATGGCTTGGGGGTGAGTAACATATGGGAAAATTTTTGTTTATGGGTGAACTATTTTGCAGTGAGACACGTGTGCAACTTGTTCTTCCATGGTCTTTGCTTTCACTCAAACAATACCTGTTTAACATTGTCATCCTCCTTGCCCAGAGACTGTAGGTCTGGTGCTCGTTTGGCAAAAGTGCTTTTGTATCAGGGTCGACGTTCCACAACTTGCATCTGCTAATAAAGTTCACAGTGTGGGCGGTAATTACAGAGGAAGTCAGAAAGCAAGTTTGGAAAAAAACAAAAAGAGATTGAGAGAGAGCTCCCCCACTCTTCCATTTGCATTGTTGGAGGATCGTACTTAAACTTTGCGATGTAATTACAGGGCACTATCTGCGTGAAGAATATAGATTAGTAGGATGAACTCTGCCAGTCTGTGAACAAGAAAATAGTTTGTTCTGTGTCTTTTAACGTGCCTTTATTAAAAAAACATAAAGTGGCTTAAAGAGTACAGTAAGCAGTCATTTAGCAGATGCTTTTATCCAAAGCCAGTTCTAACAAGGCCTTTGCTCAGATCCAGCTTCCTTACTGGACTTAAACCAGCAGCTTTTTCATTTTTAGTGCTCAACTTTAAGTGTTATGTTACACAACCTCAAACCTTTTTTTCAATGCATTTTGTTTTATTCTGTTGCAAAGCCTACAGTAGAGAGTTCCTTACAGTGTTTTCACAAGCATTTTAAGGCACCATGGAGTGCTGGCCCGAAGGGTTGTGGGACACTAGGCGAGATAATAAAAAAATTGGCCCACTGGTGTAAAAAATATATGCTGCTGAATAAACAAGGAGGTAGCACAATCTGAGCGGGTAGCACAAAACATCAGAAGTTTGACAGCAGTTATGAATATACAAATTATGAAACAGGCTTAATATTCATATTTACTGTATATGTACTCGATATACTACTTTAATGAGCTGTCATTCGTCCTGTCCCACCTGCACTGCAACCCAATTATGATGGGCTACGCCTCCTTTCACATATACAGTATATATATATATATATATATATATTAGGGATGTAACGGTATCAAAACTTCACGGTACAGTAATACCTCGGTATAAATGGCATGGTACGGTATTTATTGAATCATTTACAGGAAAACAAAACTAATGAAGAGACTCAAAAAAAAAGTGGCAGAAGTGTTTATTAAAGTTTACATAAAGTTTACAAGGAGCCCTGCTCCTCTCAGCCACTCGCTGAACAGAACAGAAGCAGAGAGAGGTGTGTGCATGCTGGGAAAACAAGAGCTCGTGGTCGCTTGGCACTACCAGAGACTCGCTAAGGTTTTTCAAGTAGTCTCTAGATTTGTCGCTAGTCACTTTTAGGGAAAAATGTCGCCAAGGGGGTCATACAAGTCGCTAATTTGGCAACACTGATCTGTAGCGACAACAGACCGCAAAGAATGATGGGCACGCTTAGGCTGATGGGAGCTGTAGTTCCCGCTACTTCCCGTTCGCTCCACTCACCTGAGCAAACGTTTTTCAGAAGACCATTGTTTTATCGAGACATGCGACCACGGTAGTATCGAAAAAAATGTGTATTGCGGTATCATTACATCCCTAATATAAATTATGGCCTGTACTGTACTTGTGAGAATGATTAAGCTATAGGCTAACACACCACATTTTAAGGCACTTCAGTGGACTTTTAATGTTACCTGTGTTTTGTCAATGTAAAAATTATTTTTAATAAAATATATCAAAAATATATCAAAGTGTGACAGACTTTGAAAGCAATTAAGCAAGACAAAAGGACAGTGTTTACATTCAGAATTTTTCACAAAGCATCTGGCCATTCCGTTTGGCCAGTCACAGATACTGTATGAGCAGTCCGAGCCCATATGACTCAGTTTTTGACATACCTTGTTCTGTCGAACTGCAGAAATTTTATGTACACTGCTCTAGGTCAACACAATGCTTTTCCAATGAGTCACAGACTCCGCCCACACAGCTATGACGCAACCCAGACCAAGTTAATTGCTGGAGATGTTATGCTAAATAGAGTGTGGTGCTTTGACTGCTGTGTATGTTTCTAATTTTTTATCTATACTGTTGTTTTAGTATTTATTATCGTTTTCAGCTATTTGTCATGTATGGATTAAACAGAGCTATTCTTTTAAGAAAACATGGTGGGGTTTTTTTTCACCATCGTTATGAATTGTATCATGTTTAATCGGGTCTGTGCATTGCTAACGCGAAGTATCACATCAGCAATTGCGCTAAAAGTGTAAAAGTAGAAACAAAAAACATATATTATAGCAGTGTTCACGGGGCCCCCAAAGTGACACAGGGCCCTAGGTGACCACCTGTATCGCCTGTTGGGCGGGCCAGCACTGGCACCATCCATACTTTTAGCACAAATGATGTTCTGAACTGTAGGCAGCAACATCATGTGGCCTCTTAAGATACCTTGTTTTCATCATATTCATATTAAGAATTGTGCCATCAGTCTAGTGTTTTGATAAAAGCAAACTCTTGAGTAGCACTGTTTTGTGTGCAACAGTATATGTAGGCAGTAGACAACAAGTCAGCTCACTAGTTTACATAGAGCTATTGCTTATGTAAATAAAAAAATGGCTTTCCTTTTTGCCTTTTATTATAATGAAGTGCATAATGTTCAGGCGCACAACATCTGCTAATGTTTCAATGAAATGAAGTTCATATTTCAGATATTTATGTGAGCATAAAGTTATATAATGTTTTTTTCTCTCTGTTTTATGAATTAATTTATTCACACCGGCAGAGATATCATAGCAATTCTATAAATGCTGTGATTTCAGGAATAGTTGCACATATTGATGAAAATATGTAAATTTTAATGACGATTAAGCAATGAATCGAATTTCAGGAGGAGCACACACGAACGATCGCAGCTGCCACCATTCTTCTTATTTCTGATTTCCCTGAGTATCTCCTCTCCTCCGCTTTAAATACTGCTCACTTCCTATCCTATCCGACGCTAAACTTGGTTTTGCTTTCTGCCCAAACGCTCTTGCGGCCTCCAGCTATAGCATTTCTTACAGCCTTAAGCCTAGCTCGCATGTCCAGGCTCTAATACGTTACCGGCAGCATATCAGCGCTTACCGGCATTCAAAGCAGCGGTCTAATTTCAATGGCATTTCTTTCTGTCAAGTTCCGCGGTAACTGTACTAATGTTAAAACAAGCTGCCTTATCTTGGTTTGGGATTACAAGAGGTCTCGCAAACATCGAGGCGAAGGCGCTCCTGCGATACCAGAAGCACCCAAGTTTCTTAATACAACAGTTTTACTAATAATTTTAATGGTTTCTGCGGTCACTAAAAACGGAATGAATATAAAATAGTGACTGAAATTAACCCAATATTTTCTATGCCTACTTAAGCCAGCTCTGCCTTTCAAAGATATTTATCTGGACAAATATCCCGATTTAAACGAGCCATTGCCTGATTTAAACCTAATTTACTTGAGATAGGCATGACTATGGCATGATTTGGCCTATATTTGCATGTATATAAGACTTAGAAGTAACAAATCTATTTTAACCAAATGTTCTGCTCCTCTCAGCAGCTGAAATGAACACACGCT
>JAUMHI010000033.1:13975747-13993518 GCA_032359435.1 Enteromius unitaeniatus | reverse complement strand
ATGAAAAATATTTTAATTTGTGTTCAAAAGATGAACAAAGGCCTTACGGGCTTGGAACAAGTAATTAACAGAAAGAACCATTCCTTTAAAAGTAATCTAGCATAACTGAAAAGGTAGTACCTTGTAGTTGTGTACTATTTAATTACACTTCAGAATATATATTCAAAGCATCAATGTATAACCCGATATTAGTGAGAGATCATATATCATCAGAGCAAGGAAAGCAAATCTGTGTTTATCTGAGATGTGACATCTCACCTTCTCAGTTAATTCATTATGACCTGACATTTCCTCCTGTCTGTTTTCAAAACATAGAATCTCTTAATATGCCCAAGCTCATCTCCATCTGTTCAGCGGCATTACGTATGCACTGTCACTGCTGCGGTGAAGGATGCGAGCACATGCCTCTTTTCTGTGTGTCCAGGGCCTTGCACTTCCATCCACTCTCTTAATGCACAGGCACATCGAGGGCACACTGAGCTCTGCATCCTTATCCACTGCTCCTCCAACCCGTTTTTGAATTTCTTTGGTGTCTGTGGGGAATGAACCAATGGTTTATAATTAAAGACAAGCTGTCAATGCCCAATTTGAGTTGCAGCCCTGATGAAAAGAGCAGCATTGCAGGTCACAAGCAGATGTAGTGTTTTGGAAGCTGGTTGGTGTTAACCACCAGTATGTTTCTTGGTGAACCTATTTCACTATAAATACCATAATGGTTGAGTGATTTGTTGATCGTGTTTTGGTAGGAAATAGCAATGTAATGCACTAGTTAAAACAGCAACCTCTCATCAAAAAAAGGGGGGGTTGGGGGTTTGGCAACTGTGTAAAACTCAAATTTGCATCTATAATTCCATGGCAGGTTGTTGTTCCACTTTGCGCTGTGGTCCCATCACACACCAGATGTAGTCACTCCTGTGTAGAAATTTGTCTAGAAAAGGGAGTTAATTATTGGCTGAAAAGGGAGTTAATTATTGGCTAAAGGGGAAAATAATTTTTTTTTAATGAAAGCTTTGAGAAACTCAAGTCTCAAGATCTGGTTTTACTTATCTATTATGTTAATCATACAAAAGAGCACAGAAAATAAGTAAAATGCTGTCTGAAGAATGTCTAAAGGTTGTTTAGAAAGCTATAATTTTTCTGTCAGAGCAGGAAAATTGTTCCTCACTCATACCACCAAGGCCATCAAGTATCGCCACCAGCGTCAGGTCACAGTTCATTACAAATTCAGGCAATGTTTCTTTTCAGTGATTTGCAATGAACTCTTTAGTCTGTTCTGACTTTCTGACTTTGGTGTTTATGTACTTTGTTGCAGCTGTAGTGCATTTATTAAATTAAGATTTATTACAGCATGGTAGATTAGAAAATCTTAATTTCTAATGCCAGTGCTCAGCCAGAGGACAGATTCAGTTACAGTATATTTGGAAAATGACTGGTTGCATAAAGATAGCAGAAAATATTTACTATTAAGTAAACTGCTCATATAATATAGACTAGAGTTTTAAGACTTTCTTACAACAGAGTCGTGTTGCATGCTTTAATTACTCTAAATCATGCTTAGCAACTTTTCCAGAGCACATTTATATGCTCAAAGGTCGATCTCAACTTATTTTTGATTTAAGTATCAGTTTATAATAAGTCTTGTCAGTTTATAATAAGTTTTGTTCTTTAGTTAAGATCATGGCTTGCTACTGAGGAGATCCAATTTGAAAATTCTCTTTCTTTGTGTGGTTTTGCTTTATGAACTTTTTCAGTGATTGGAAAAGTGTTGGTAACGCTTTAGATTACAACCTGCAATCTACCGAAGATTGCACAGAATTTATAGCATACCTGTATCTATATAGTTCCTCTACAGTACCTACTCATAGATATAAGGGAACAACATGCAATGTTTGAGGAATAACCTGCAAAATTATACTGTAGATATTTTATAAGTAAAGGGCACCTATTCAGAAATTACGTGGTATGTACAACACACTTACCGAAAACTTACAGCCATACATACGTGTAGGTAAATTGAAACAATGTGTTTTGGTCCATTCCTCCATGCAGATCTCCTTTAGAGCAGTATGTTTTGGGGTTGTCACTGGACAACATGGACTTTTTATCTCCCTCCAAAGATTTTCTATGGGGTTGAGATCTGGAGACTGGCTAGGCCACTCCAGGACCTTGAAATGCTTCTTGTGAAGCCACTCCTTTATTGCCCGGGTGATGTGTTTGGGATCATTGTCATGCAAAAGACCCAGCCACGTTTCATCTTCAATGCCCTTGCTGATGGAAGGAGGTTTGATGCAGGTCATTAACTAGGGTGAGATCTTGTGTGGAACCCCAGATCGAGGGAGATTATCAGTGTCTTCCATTCCATCATTCCAGTCTTGTATGTGTTCCATTTTCTAATAATTTCTCCCACAGTTGATTTCTTTACACCAAGCTTCTTACCTATTGCAGATTCAGTCTTCCCAGCCTGGAGCAGGTCTACAATTTTGTTTCTGGTGTCCTTTTACAGCTCTTTGGTCTTGGCCATAGTGGAACTTGGAGTGTGACTGTTTGAGGTTGTGAACAGGTGCCTTTTATACTGATAACGAGTTCAAACAGATTAATATCATTAATACAGAAAGGAGATATGGTATTGTAATAATACCTAGTATGTAGTGTACAATATACTGCATCATATTTTGTTATTACAATAACACTTTGTTCTAAATCATAATATTACTTCATGCAGTATGTCATGCATACCACATGATCCTAGAAAAGTTACACTTTACATATGAAATATACTAGCAGTATAACTTCTTTTAATTTTCCAATCATTTCCAATCATCTCCTCATCACTCTAATCTTTTCACATTGTTTTTGTATACATACACATACATATGGCTGTAAGTTTTCGGTAAGTGTGGCATACATACCAAGTGATTTCAGAGTAGGTGCTTCTTTTTCTACAATAGGTAAGGTTGCCATTTCATCCTGTCACCTTTGCATTGGTCATTTCCACAAGTAAGAGTAGGCCACTGTTTTACTCCTTATCATTACAAAGGTATATCAAGTTATGTTCTAAAGGTCTTCATAAATTCTGTCCTCGGAGAAGTAGTCATTTAAGACTCAGAAGGGAAGAATTTAGCATGAAAAAATATATATTTTTTGGTGGTACTCGGTTAGTGGCTGTGTTCATAATAATATTCATACTATTTTGCAGTATATTATGAAACCCTTTGTGCTTCCTCAATAATTATAAAGCGAGTTTGGCGTGATGTCGGGGGCGAGCCGGGGGTTTGGTGAACCTTGAGCCTTAGTAATGATAACCCTAGCTAGGGTGAGGCTCGAGGCCGGCTCGAACCCTGCATGCCCCCAAAAAATACTGGAACAGACGCCAAACGAGCGCCCAAAAAAGGCTGGAGAAGGAAAAATAGAGGAGGGAGGCTTGTGGAGCGGGGCGCCTCGATTGAGGTGACTGCCTCAGCTAGTAAGGTGGCCTTTGCTGGGGTGGGAAGGGAGGACCCTGTGGAGTTGTGAAAGACGGGTGCTTAGCTGAGGGAGGCCTCAAGCGGGGACGGGGAAGGGACCTCTGCGGAGGTGAGTGTGAGCAGCTGAGGCTGGAGGGACAGATCTGCTGGTTTGAGAGGGAAGGGAGGGAGACAGCAGGTTTTGGGAGATTGGAGCCTCAGCTGGCGGCTGCCTCGGCTGAGGCGGGAGCTGGGAAGGTTGTTCGGAAACTCACGAGGCCGCTAGGAGGGCAGGGAAGGAGGAGGGGAGCTTTTGGCATTACGGAGTGGCTGGGTGTATTAACCTCGGCTGAGGTGGCTAGGAGGGAGGAGAGCCCTGACAAGAGCAGGATGAGGGGGAAGAGGGGGAAGGGCTTAGTGAGCAGGAGTATTGAAGGAGAAGGAAGTCTCGGCTGAGGCGGGAAGGTTTTTTTTTATTTTATTTTTTTTATTATGAGACGAGGAACCTCCGGCTGGGTACTGGGTTGGATAGGGCTGGATGAAGGGAAGCCGGCTGGCTTAAGGGAAAGAGAAGGTTGCTTATAGGGGAGGGGAGGG
Organism: Enteromius unitaeniatus; assembly: GCA_032359435.1. Classification (NCBI taxonomy): domain Eukaryota; kingdom Metazoa; phylum Chordata; class Actinopteri; order Cypriniformes; family Cyprinidae; genus Enteromius; species Enteromius unitaeniatus. The sequence goes on along the minus strand of JAUMHI010000033.1, from coordinate 13,989,478 downwards.
GAAGGAACAAGGAAGCGGGAAATTAAAGGAGAGAGAGAAAGCCTCTACAGAGAAGGGTCCTCTGTGCAGCCCTTACGGGTATAGCTACGGGAGCCATCGTGCGGGCTCTCCCTGGAGGCTGATAGGAAAGGAAGAGATATGTAAAGCCGGAGAGCCTTATGGGGAGTAATTATTATTTTTATTTTTTTGGATGATGGTGGGAGGCAGGCCTCTTTCGGCTGCGGTAGTAGCAGCACCTATCCTGAAACAATGGGAGGAAAATCTTTCGGGATTAGTTCCAGAAAAGCAGAGGACAGCTTTAAGGTGTTTCTGGAACCAAAACCTAGATGCTGGGCGATAGAATTTGTCTAGAAAAAAGGGGTCGAAGGGGGAGCTGGCGAAAGACTTTCTGAAGTTTACAAAGGCTAGCATGGTCTGGAAGGGTTGGATGGGGGAATGGAGATCATAAATATAGATGAAGTGACCGTGTTTCAGTTGGTCGGTTGTATGGAGGGGTGAATTAGGGGATTATAGGCGGAATTGACCGTGAGCTCGGAGCATCTTAGAAACCCGAAAAAGGCCAGGATAAACATGGGTTCTGGCTATGAGGGGGTTAGCGTAGCCATTGCGAAGGGTACGGATGCAGCGAGTCAGGACTTCGAGTGTGATAGGAAGTCTTTGGTCAGGATGGGGTGGGTTTAGCTTTTGAATACCCTTTAGTAGCAGGAAAGTTTGAGCGTTGGAGATGGTGGGGGAGGGAGAGCCGTACAATAGTTTGTAGAAAAACTGTATGCCGCTTAGATAGCTTTTGATAGAACTGGCTTGGAGTGATTTGCGGGAGTTCAGATATGAAATGAAAGAGGTTATGGAAGTTTTTGAACGTCCTCCAAGCTGTAATGTATGATTGGAGGGTTCTGGGTGCGACCGCTTGGAGAATAGTGGATCAAGAGGCTTCATAGAGGGGCCTGAGGGGATTGTTTAGTGGAACATGAGCTGTGAAAAGGGAGGAACTGGGGCTGGGAGGGGGTCTGCATCTGGGGCCACGTCTTGAATTTCTGAAAAAGAAAACGAGAGAGAGTCAGCGACAACATCCCAATTCTTTTCCTGGGATGTGTTTGGCTGAGAGCATGAACTGGTTGGTTGCTGAGATCCAAATCAGCTTTCTAATGAAGGGCATAATTGCTTTGGAGTGGGATCTTTGTTTATTGATGCAGTGGACCGTTGCTTCGTTGTCGCAATGGATCGCAATGCATAGGGAAGTCCATTCTTTACCCCAGAGCGCTGCTGCGACGACGATGGGGTAGATTTCATAGAGGGCGGAAGATGCTAAGTGGGGTGGGATTTCTGCAAACTGGGGGGGCCAGGGGGAAGCAAACCAGTGGTTGCGGTAATAGCCTCCAAAACCGATGAATGGGGCAGCGTCAGTGAAGAGATGGATGTCGGTGGGGGCTGAGAGGAGACATTCTACCAGCATGTCAAAGATTTTGAGGCTGCTTTTGCATCGGATCGGATTGCACTGGACCGCATTGGATCGGCAACTTTGAAAGCTGAGGTGATATCAACTTTAGCCATCCAAGAGCCTCTGCCTACTGTTTTGATGATGGAAATGGCTTGATTGACGGTGTGATACTTTAGGTAAAATTCCTCGATGGGGATTAAACTGTTTATGCTGGGGCTAGGGGAATTGTGAGGAGCAGAGAGATCGATAATCAGGCGTTTTTGCCAAAACATTTCCTTGTGGGTTGATTCTGTAAATGCTAAAGGGAGGAGCTGAAAAGGGGCCGATCATGAATTTGGCTTCTAATTCTTTATTGAGAAGAAGCATGACTGATTCTGGGTCGGCAGTGGCTGAGAGGAGGTTGGGACAAATGAGAGATTGGGAGGAGAGGCTGCAAACACCGGGGTGGAAGCCATGGGTTAAACCTGATAAAAGATAATGGGTAAAGTTAGTATCAGGATGGAAACACAGTTTATCAGCTAGTTTAAACACATTCACAGGAGTCGATAAATACTTTTTTGTGTTTTTATTAATGACGGAACAAATGGATTTGGCATGGGCCCCCCTGCAGAAGCTGCAGACGTGAGAGAACTTGCAAGATGAACTGGTGTATTATTAATATTCAAATTATAACAAATATTAGAGCGGGAAGAGGAAGGTAGGCGGGAAAAAACTTGATGGAAGAGAGAGTGGATACGGGGAACATAACTAGAAGATTTAGGAGGGTCAGAAACAGGAGGGAGGGAGGAGTTGATCAGGGGGCAAGAGGAGGAGGCGTGGGAAACAGACCTGCAGACCGTGCAGGTGAAGTTGCGGCAGCCCGCGACCACCCGGTTGTGAAGGTCCAAATCCAACGCGCCCCAGTAGGTACATTGATTCCACTGGGACACGTGGAGTGCAGCTTTGGCGGAAAACATACGGTGATGTTTTCTGGTGGCATCTCCTATGGGGGTAGGTGGAACAGATGACGTCAGTGAAACGTGAGAAGGCTGTGGTGAACTCTGGAAAAGAAAGAGAATGTGAAGGGTTGGAAGGAGAGTGCTTGAGAGTAAGGGTGAATTCGCTGCAATCCACCCTGCGGTCCGCAGGACTGGGGCAAAAAGGAGAGAGGAGGGAGAATAAATCGATGTCATTACCTTGTAGAATTTGTTCTCAGAGTGCGTTAGACACGGGGACAGGTTCAGCTGCTAAAGCGTTGACTTGTGGGGGAAGGGAAGTGGCAGTGGCGAGAGAGAAGCTTAACAATTTTTATTAAATCATGATCTGCATATTTAAGGCTTTTGCTTTATATTTTCAGTTATTATTATTATTTTCATTTTGAAAGACAGGCGATTTTTTGTACTCTAAATGAAAACCATAGACATTGGTATAATATTGAAGATGTTCCTGTCTAGCCCAGAGCTTTGTGGGATGTTTTGAAGAAAAAGCCAGTATGGCCTTTGAGCCACATATGATGGTAAGTGATACTGTCTGCCTCCTCATGTCAACCCTTCAGGCACGGTCAGCAAGGCCAAGCAACACTGGCCTGTGGAGAAATCAGCAGAGGTCACCGTCATCCGTAGAGAAGAGTTAGCCATGAACTGAGCTAATGTTAGTCACAGCATTGCAAGATCAAAAGTTGTTAGAGTTTTACATTTGCTTTTGAATTCAATGACTTAAACATCTCTTATAAAATCTTTACAAGAAGGCATTTTGGATTTATCATGCTTAAATAAAAGAGCATTAAGTAATATTCACAATATAAAACACCATAAGACAATTTATGCAAAAACTAAAATATAAACATTATTTAATTATAAATGCTCTATTAATTAATTCCACATTAATTATTCCCATTAATTCCAATACTGTGCCACATTTATGCAACATTTTATATAAAAGGGAAGGTGGATGTACTCTAGCTAGAACTGTTTTAATAACCAACTTGAAAAAAAAAAAAAATATATATATATATATATATATATATATATATATTATTTTAAAATTTAATTATTTGAAAGATTTTTAAAGTCAGATTAAGGGACCGCTTTTTATTACCATTTTAAGAATGTTCGGAATTTAAATATGCAGCCATAGGTACTTCTTTAAAGCGACAAAATCACCATATCTTGGAGACAAATTATTAAAAATAAAAAGTTAATCATATTACTTGCTCACTCACTGCAGTACAAGGTTGCTGTAAAAATGAGAACCCAAACAGCTAAGTAAAACATCACAATAAACCAAAAAATTCATCATTACATCTTTTGAAGTGAAACATATGTCTCCCATTGAAAAGGTTCAACATCGCTTGCCCATTACATGAAAATCTGCAGACATTTGCTTAGAACCGTTTTGGCCTGTTTTCACTTGTAAATGGTGATTATTTCTCTTATGATTGAGATGAGATGACTTCTTTCACTGCATAAAGCATTATGGAAAATAACTTTGTTTGAATTTATTTGTTTTGAAAGATGTTAGTTAATAGACTGAATTACTTCTCATGATCAGCTGTTTGCAAATATTCTGTTTTCTGTGGACTATTCATTTAAGTGCTTCAAAAAATCTAAATCTAAAAAAGAAATTCATTCACATGGTGTGAAACAAGGCTTTAATTACCCAATGTCCATTCTCAGAAGTCGCTTCTCCTGTAGATGTAAGTAAGAAGACATGAATACCTAAATTACGAAAGTTTTTAATGCTCAAAACCTGCTACAAAAGTGTGGAATAGCAAAGCTGCAGAAAACATCTGTTATTTTGCATATATTAATTTGTTATGCCACAAGCTGTGTATTTCTACTCCTTTTGTCGAAGAGTAATTGGAGTGATCCACATTAACACTGAGCAGTGTTGCTTCTAACTTTGTTTAAACGACTGCAACATCACTTTATTCATTATTCACAGTCTTTTACTGACTTTTCCTGCCGTTTTGCGGGGGTCTTCACTTTCCTAAGCAAATTACAGTGTTTATGTGTGGCTCATGTCACAGTATTTAAGCTGTGAACACAGCATTTAGTAGTCCTTTTCATCCCATTCAGTGCTCGGCTAAGTTGCTTCTTCACAGGAAAAGCCCAGTGCGCTGACCTCTCCTTCCCCTTACACTCATATCTGAAATTAATTAGCGGTTGAGGCGCTGTTATCGCGCCTCTCTTTTTACAGCTTAATTGACTAATTATGAAATCACCGAAGTTGCAGTGAAACACTGGTGGGTTTTGGTTTGGCTCGTTTTTAAACATGCTCTCTGGAAAAGCGACTTGCGAAAATGGACATTGGGTAATTAAAGGCTTATTTTCGCACCGTGTGGATGGATTTCCTGCTGTTCTGAACTATTGAAAACATACGGGGGCTCTGACCTGGTACTGAACTTTCTCAGATTACTGTCAGTGCCAAGTGACCCAGTGCAAAATGAGAGCAGTTAACCTTCCTGTCAGGCTGAGATACAAACACGCTAAACAAAGTGATGCAAATGAATCCATCGTGCCTCAGGACAAGGTCATACATTGCACACATGTGGATTAAAAATATGGCGGGGATGCATAAAAAAATGTAATCCTTTTATCGACAGTTTTGAAGGGTTGTTTGAAGCTTCACATGAAACACAGTTGTCTGACATTTATTGATATTATTTCATGCATGGATCATTTGCAATCACCACTGAATGCATCTGAATATATTAACTAAATCTCTACGCTTTTTCTCTAGGCTATGAGCTGAAAACGAATTGACCCCAATCTTAGATAATAAATTGGCTGTTTTTACTGTTGCTTACCGGTATCTTTGATCATGTGATCATGTGGATTTTAAGTTTACCACAGCATAAGTGAGTTTTAAAACAGACCTGCCTGGACACAGTGGACCAATAGCCTTCGCATTGTTCTGAGTGACACTTTCTGGGTTGGCATGAACGCAAAAGTCTAGATGATGCAATCTTTCCTTCAAGGTTACTCTGGTCTGGAAACAGTTGCTGTAGGCAACAGTGATTAGAATTTCTACCAAACAGTGTTATTTTTTATTTATTGTTTTTTTTATTGTAGTTATTGTCTTTTTTCAAAAACCAAAATAATAAATAAATAAATTCAACCTTTTTATTATTTTTCAATTTATTTAATTTTTAATCATTTATTTATATGTATTTATTAATAATTAATTTATTTTTATGTGCAGTTGTAGTGTATACATGAATATATGTTACTGTAACACACTACCCTTAAAAAATGTTTGGGGGTAACATATATATATATATATATATATAATGTAATAATATTTCTCAATATTGTAGCAATAAGAAACGTCTTTAAAAAACAGTAAAAAAAAACTAAACTCAAAAAACTCAGCTACTCAAAATTAAACTAAATGTTTAACTTCACTTGCAGCTTCCTGTTAGATTATTATATAGGCGATTTATATTTTTAAGAGTATATAAGAACAGTTTCCAATGTTGGAAAATCCAATTCTGTTATTACTTATTTTATTTACTAAAATAGTAATAATAATAATAACTAAATAAACAAGTTTTGAATGGTCGAAAGTGCTTTGATAGATTTTCCTAAACCAATTGCAACCAGTCACATATTCTTTATTTCAGCTGACCCCTTCAACTCCCTCGACCGCTAACTAAAAAGGCAGTTTACACTGAATACTATCACATTTAGAGCTGCTTGTTTGTGAAAACTATAACAGAACCATGTGTTAAGGAACTGAAGGATATAGAATGAAGAAAATGGACATTAAGATGATAAAGTATGGCAGCAAAGTGGGATGAACATGATTTGTGTGGAAATCTTTTACAACCCTCACATTGTCCTCTAAAGGATGACTTCTCTAGGCTCGGGGATGACATGGCTAGAATGTTAAATAAGCTTGGAGGAGTTTCACATTGTCACACTGTGTCACTGAAGCATCTGGATGAAGTTAATCTCGAGGGCCATTTGAACAGCATTAGCCTGCTGAACCCTCCAAGCATAGTGACTCTCCTTCCCAGTTATTTTGCCCATACAGTTTCCATCGCCAGCTAACACAGTCAGTAGATTTATTTTATTTTAATTTAATAAGAATTAATAAAAAAAGGCATAATTTTACCATAGTACTCATAATACTACAATATCAAATTTATAATCTTGATTATTCATACAAATCATTTTATGAGAATAAAAAAATGGAGTAAGCCTTGAGAAATTGTGCATCACATTGATTTTATTGTGAAGAGGTTTTCTTGGAGTGCACAAAACCTTTGTCTAATTCCTTATGGCTTTTTTCTCCTCTCCCGCCCCAATGATGGATTTTTAGCTTTCGAAGCATCCACGAGACTAATCCAAATGTACTGTTCGAATATTCAGTCTTTATCTGGCTGAATATCAGTATGTGCTCAACGATTCATCCCTGCTGACAGAGTGCAAGCAAAACGAGGTTTAATGTCTATTTACATAAAGCATCCCAAATAACGTATGTTAAATCTGGATGTCATCTGGCTTTTGGGTAATATGGACCATGTCAGGCTGTTTGAAACGGAAGAATGGCAGGTGCTTTGTGTATATGTGTGCAATAGCAGGGTTGGCTGTCAGATTGTTTATGCAGAAGGAAGCTGATGGTAATTTATCTGCATCACTCTGTTGCATCTAAATAGCATGCACTATTTGACTGTTACATGCATCTCTCCATAGGCAGGTGTGTATCTTGGAACGATGGCTTCCTGTTGCATCACTTGTACTGTATATTGTGGATTTGCTTGTAATAGGTAAATTAAAATAATACAGTGTATGCATACAGTCGATAACCCCAATATTCATCTACATGCCACAAACATGCATGTGCAGATATATTAATTTTTATTTTGAACTGATGAAAACATCGCTTATACAACGTGTTACGTCCAAAGCCGTTTGTTGCTGTTGCTGCTTCTCTCTCCCTCTTTTGTGTTTCCCCACAGAATCAGTGTCCCCACCTGAGACTACTGATTAGAGTTGCTGTGATTGGATGATGTGAGAGGAGAGCATGTATATAAACTGCAGCTATCCCCGGAACAACTGTTGGTTGTGGCTGGATGGTGTGGTGGCAATGTTGGCATTTTGGCGTATCTTCCTCAAATGTGTTGAGACTGGACAAGTAGTGTCATTGCCTTTCCTGTCTTTTTGACTACCTCCTACTTGGAGACTCTATTGGAAGAGTGTTAATCTCTAGAAGAGTGGAAGAGTGTTATTCTCGGATGTTGCTCTTTTGTATTTTGCTTTCCTTTTTTTTTTTTGGAGTTTAGGCAGTTGGGTTAAATAGTTAGCTGCCTTATGTTTATTATTTTGACCTTGCCCCCTCCTGAAGTTATTACCCCTTTTCTTTTGTTGTTTTTTTACCCATTTAAAATTTATGTACATAAAAAAACTTCTCTTTTGTGGCAATTTGTTGTTTGGGTCATTTTACCCCGTCTTGGGGTCGAGCTTTGGAGTTTTCTCTGCCACCACACTGTTGCACCACCAAACATTTTATTTCTATTGCGGTCTACCCTAGACCTACATTGAGGCCGTAACAAATGTGTGTGTATATATATCACATTATGAATATTGTACAGAGAGAAAGCATAATCGACATTAATAATAGCAAGTATAAAATTTGTGTTCTCTTAGAGTGGTAAAATAGCTGTTTATTGTGCATATTATAGAACAATGAAAGTGTTTTTTTGATCACGTCATGTCAACATGTTATTGAACACTCCCAAAACCAAAATATTAACCTATAATATGGCCACTTTAATTATTTCATCAGTTTCTACAATTCATATTTTGAGGAACAGACATCAGCATCTGTAAAATAAAGCAGTTTTAGTGTTTAATATAAATTGCATATTTATAGTTGCCATGTTATGAGCATTAATTATCTTTAATAGTGATTTTATAGTTGGAATAGCTCTCTTGATAATTCCAACATCTCTCCATTAGAGCAATTAGTGCACTGTCTTAACTTTGAGAAGAGTGGAGCACAGCAAATTATCAGTGTTGTTATGAGGTGTGCGAGTCCTGCTAAACAGTGTGTTCCTAAATGTGGGTGCCTGGGAGCAATAATGAGACAGCAGCTTCACATAATATAACTAGTGCTGGCAGAGATGGTAACAATTTAGAAACTCAGTGTGCCTGCAGATGGCCAGGCATCCAGCGAGAGCCAGGAGTATGTCCACATGCTGTTGGAATAGTGTGTCTGTAATCTGTTCTTGAACAGAACCTCATATTCCTTTGTTTGCAAAATATTGAAGGGTATAGAATCTCACAGTACATTTAAGCAGTCAAAAAGGTTAAGTTGGCAATCAATAGCCTTTCTAGCATAATGTTGATTATTGATGAAAATAGTTTGAACTCATATCCCAGTTAAATATTTAAGATTTTAAACATAAGACATGCTAATTTTGTGTGAAATTTGCAGATTTGCAAAAATGTAGCATTATATCATCAAAGAACACCTTCTGCAGTGAATGGGTGCCATCAAAATGAGAATTCAAATAGCTGATAAAAACAGGACCACAAGTAACCCACACAACTCCTTATGAAGTCAAAAGCATCATGTTTGTAAGAAACAACACCATTGTTAAGGTATTTTATCTGGAAGCTGTCACTTCTGACTAATCTGGCTGGTTTTTTCAACTGTTTGGACATTCTGACGGCACCCATTCACTGCAGAGGATTCATTTGTAAGCAAGTGATGTAATGCTACATTTCTCCAAATTTGTTCTGATGTAGAAACATCTGCCTAGAAGCTTCATTACAAAACTGAAGATGCGGCCAGTTTTACCGCTCAAACACATTTTTGAAGGATGGTAGTGCAAAAATAAATGCTTCTGCTTTAAAAACCTGAAAAAGCATGTCCTTGTTTACTTCCATTGTAAATACCTTACTGTTTTGTTGTTGTTGTTTTTTACTCAAAAAGACACAGAAGAGGAATATAATGCGTCAATATTATTTGTGGTTATCAACATTACGGCACAAATGCTGACGATAAAGCTTAGCTTAACCCAGATCTTTCCTTTAAAGCTAAAGGATCTTGCCACGGGCTGTAGAATGTGGCAGTAAGGTAAGAAATATCAAACTGGGTTTCTTCTATGTGTCAGACGTGCCCTCTCCTAGTACTTGCTACTTCCTGCAGGATGACACCTCTTTATCTTTCTCAACTCTCAAGTATTGCCAAGGGTTCTTTTTCCATGCCAATTTTTAATACTTCCTTTTTGCACCTCAAAGGGAAACATCAGAATCACAGTCAAACTAAACTCTCAGTTCACTAATGCATTGAAATACAACATATTGGCTTACAAAGCCATTTTTGTAATGATTATATTGTATTGCACTACAGTAAAAGCATCAATATTGAGAAATAGTTACAATTTTAGATTACTGTTTTCTTTATAAATATATTGAAAAATATAATTTATTCCTGTGACTGAATGCTGAATTTTCGGTATCATTACTCCAGCCTCAAGTGTTAGATGATCCTTCAGAAATCATTCTAATGTGTTATTCTTGTGATTAAGATTATCTTCTTATTACGTTATACTTTTTTTCCCTAGATGCTTTTTTCTTCTTAAAAAAAAAAGAGAAAAAGAAAAAAGGTCTTTCTATAGCCTTCTATAGCCTATAGCCTCTTTTGATCTTAAAAAAAAAAAATGCATGCAGTAAAAAAGGACATTTCTAGCTGTAGATTTTTTTTTTCTGCATGCAATGCAGTTGAAGTGAGAAGAAAAATAAATCGGAAGCGAAATAAATGGCTGATGGGAACAGTTCCCCCCAATAAACCTGTAGCTGGCACAAAGCAAACAGAAATCCTACTGTTTTCCAAACTGCTCCTGCTGGTTTGCCATGGTTGAATGCTAATCTCGATCCTTTTCTGCCTGTTTGTCAGGGAAGTGCCCCCCTTGCTATACTCTGTGTTTCACAGACTGTGGTGCATAAGAAACCTGTTTAAATTCTGTGGACATACTGCTGTTAGAATCACAGGCCTGGGGTCAGTTCTGTCAAATGCTTTTATCATTCAGAATTGGCTCTGAGTGAATGAGAATTTTTATATGATTCATATGACTGAACTTAAGTGAGCACCAGATATCAAATTTTTCAGGTTTTTTCAGCCTAATGGATAGGGAGTTGGACTTGTAATCCAAAGGTCGTGGGTCTACCCTCAATACCACGACTGAGGTGAGACCCACGACCTTTGGATTACAAGTCCAACTGCTACCCACTGCTCTGTGTGTATTCACGGTGTGTCTGTGTGGTTGTTCACTTCTCGCTGCTGTGTGTGTGCATTTAGATGGGTTAAAACGCAGAGCACTAATTCCTAGTATGGGAAACCATACCTGGCCACATGTCACTTCCTTTCCTTTTTTAATGCCTTTTTAGGTAGGGAAAACACTGTATGGAAGGGTTTGGGTTTATATGTGACCCTGGACCACAAAACCAGTCTTTTTTTTAAATTGAGATTTATAGACCGTATGAAAGTGTTCCATTAATACATGCTTTGATAGGATTGGACAATATTTGGCCGAGATACAACTATTTAAAAAAAAATGGAATTTGAAAAAAATCTAAATATTGAGAAAATTAAGTTCTTAGCAATGCATATTACAAATTTTCTGACATTAAGGTAGGACAATTACAAAATATTTTCATGGAACATGTCCTTTACTTAATTTTTTTGACCTAAAAGAAATGCATAAAAGAAAAAATCAATAATTTTGCACCCATACAATATATGTTTGTCTGGCAAATAAGAAACAAATGTTACATTACGCCCCCCTCCGAAAAGGTGCGTCCTTGCACCGTAAAGGCAAAAAAGAAAGTACATGATGAGGGAGGGGCAGTTTGCGCCCTGGCAGCAGTTCAGGGCAGGGTCTCTTGTCCCTCACTGGCGACGGGTGAGTCCGACGGCGAGGACAGAGAGCCAAAAAGCCAGGCCGACAGTGAGGATCCGGAGGGCCAAGGCGGAGTAAATGGCGCCGGCGACCAACGCAGAAGAGGGGCGTTCAGTGAAGGAGAGGAGGGAGCCAAGGTCCATTGCGAAGCTGACGGGTCGGAGGACCGAGGTGGAGTTCTGGCTTCAAAGGTTGGAGGAGGAGTCAGGAGGCACCCCGAGCCAAACGGACCTGAAGGATGACAGTCCTGTGTGGCTCGCCCTGGCTGGATGGTGAGTTGTGGACCAGCAGCAGGACTGTCAGATGACAGCAAGGCATGAGATTGTAGTGGGTGGGAGGGCAGGGATTTATTTAGCGGTGCACGCTCAGATGACGGCTCAGGCGGCGTGTGCTCTGGTGAAGGCTCTGGTGGTGCACGCTCAGGCGAAGATCGGCATTCTGCCAACGATGTGGAAGTGGGTGAGTGGTCCTCAGTTCGGGCCAAGTGGTTACTCACACTCTGGAGTATCACCTCTTGCCAGCTCTGTCCCGCGCTGTCCAGGAGATCCTCCGGGAGGTATCGCTGGGACCCGAGCCGGAAAAACTGGATGCTTTCTTCGTCCAGAAGTGTGGCTACTCGCGCCAGCTGACAAAACTCGTCCGCAAACTTCCTAAAAAAATCAACACAGAACGCTCTTGTAAAAATCAATAAAAAAATTTAAATGTATTGTACTTTACTTAATATTTTGTTAATTTGTTAATTACATGGAAACCAATGGGACCCCTACAGAAAAGTTTTAACAAAATTTGTAGAGGCTTTTTAAAACCATGGCTATGATACAGTCTCACATTTGTTCTAATACATTGTCACACTCTTTGTGTTTCCAGGAATATTTACCAGAACGCTCAATTTTCTTAAAGTGGAAGACTTCCTTCCAGCTCAAACAGCATGCAGAGCAATAACCTGGCCGGTCTTGCAAATTTTGCTTTATACAACATTAGGAAGATCAGGGTCTTTCAATCGGAGCATGCTAAACAACTCCTTGTTCAAGCTCTTGTTCTCTTCAGGCTGGACTATTGCAGTGCTCTCTTGGCAGGACTTCCAGCCAGATCTATCAAACCTCTGTAAATAATCCACAATGCAGAAGAAAGAGTGGTCTAAAACCTGCCGAAAAGGCTGTATGCGAAACCTCTGTTCATCTAATTCTTCTTGCTACAAATAGTTGCTCGTACAAAATTCAAGACATAGATATTTGACAAAAAACAACCAATGGCTCTTCACCCCTTTATCTAAATTCACTTCTTCAGAAGCTCAAGTTCTGCAAGTGAAAGTTGCATTAGTGACATCCGATTGAGGCACCAAATCATTTTAACAGATTTGTACCATAACGGTTCCCTGCTGGTCAAATGAACTGCCCAACTCAATCTGATCAGCAACTTCAGATCATCTTCAAGAAATGCCTAAAGACATCTTATCAGATTTTATTATTTAAAAAAAACATGTTTCTTTTTTATTTAAACCCAACATTGCTTTATATAAAAAAAGATGAAGTCTAGATGAAAAGTCTCATGTAGTGTGTGTCCAACCTTTCTTCTTGGCAAACTGAAAGTCTGTAGAAAATTTATGGCTGAAGTTTCTGTCAGTGATGTGCTAATCATGACCTGTGGTGATTGGCTAGCATAGAGTAGTCCTGCTATCTTTCTGCCTTAAGCTCTCTGCTAATCAGAGATTTGTACTGCATGCATATTGCCATGCAACTAGTGGAGAAGAATTTTAAATTTTACAGGACGAAAACAAGCTGATAAGACGGCTCTCCCAGAGTTAGTCCAGAAGCATCGTCCCACTGACAGACGTGAAAAGCGGACTTTGGATAACTCGTTTTCTTAAAATAGAGAACTCATCTTTAAACATTGCTTGCTGAAAAATCTAGCATTTTCACTGTTGCACATGTCCCTCTGCATCTAAAGACCAGCGTTGGTCTGGTTTTGCACTTCACCATCATAATTTAGTGGTAAAATTATTGTATTATTTAACTGTTTTTTATGATTAATATTAGGTAAAATTAGGAAATAAAAATTTTCATCTGATGAGGATTTGGGATATGGTTAGGTGTAGGTGTTCTACTGCTAAATTTGTTGCTACAATCTTTATTGTTAAAAGCACTATATAAATAAATGTAACTTGACTAAATATTTTATTATATACGTAAGTATCAATTTTTATTATATACAAATAGGTAATTGATCATACATTGCATTAAATATTGGTAATATTTTCTTACTTGCAGAGATTTTTTGTTTTATAAATACACTTTTAAAAAATACACATTATATATATATATATATATATATATATATATACATAAAAAATATACACAGCACACATACATGTATTTTGTAAACATTTATTTAAGATGAATTA
>JAUMHI010000033.1:13955017-13966887 GCA_032359435.1 Enteromius unitaeniatus | reverse complement strand
TACAAAAGACAGGGGGGAACATGGAGCAGACCAACATGAACTCAAGACACAGACAGAGACAGAGACAGAACATGACAGCCACCCTCCATCTATCTCCCAATCACGAAGTCAGTAGTGTTTCGTCATCCAGGTTGCCTGCTTGGCAGAAAATACTGTGCATTTCATTTAATTCATTGTCATGTGCGTTCGTTCCTGGTTGGTGTCCTCAATCATGGCAACCTGAGTGTGCGTCAAGTCTGAAAAGGATTTGCAATTAGTAATGAACTACAACTTGTAAGAAGTCTACATGTAACCCTGGACCACAAGACATAAGGGTCATAGGTACATTTTGGTCATAGGAATTGAGATTTATACATCATCTGAAGGCTGAATAAATAAACTTCCCACTGATGTGTGATTTGTTAGGATCAGATCAGGTTTGGCTGAGATACAATTTTGAAAAATCTGGCATCTGAGGTTTCAAAAATAAATAAATTAATACATATTGAGAAAATTATATTTAAAGTTGTCCAAATGAAATTCTTAGCAATGCATATTACCAATCAAAAATTAAATGTTTCATGTATTTACAGTAGTAAATTTAGGTAAAGCTCATGTTCTGTTAATTGAAATTTTTCTTTAAAAAAAATAATAATAACAAATATATCTATATAATAATATGGGTTCCTGTGTTTGCAATTGTAAACAGTGACGTTTCATGACATTTGGGCTAAATTTATCTTACTTCATTTATAATAAATCTTCATGACTTTGCTTTTATAGTTAATAGTTGAGCGCTGCCAAATAATTATTATAGTACACATGTGGCATTGAGAGCCACACACACATCATGCACATACAAACACTCATGGGAGCCTCATGGGAGAGCAGCAGAATAATGAGAAGACACCTCTGGCAGCTTAATTACTGCACACATCTGTCAGCATCACATATGGAGCAGGTGTCATCGCCCGAGACAAAGTTCCTTTCACATCTTCTGATATGAAAGAAAAACACAGGAAGAGTGTCCCTGCTTGACTTTGAAAACATTACTTTCTGGCCTTTCTGTGAGCTATGAGTTAAGGTAGAAGCATTACAGTGGACAGATCTATCTATCTATCTATTTATCTATCTAAACACCCATCTACCCATCTTTGATTTTTCTGTAGGACACATAAAGCAACCAATCACAATTCATTTGGCTCTATATAATGTTTGAGTGTGAAAATATAAATTCTGGTAACTCAGATATTTAATATTAAATATAGTAAGGAGGTTTGGCATTTTGTGGGGTTTTGGTCCATTAAAGAACGTCTCCTGAAAATACTATCAGATGACTTCAAAACTATGTTTCCAATTATGTGTGCCACATGCATCAGACATTCAGCCAATGGTCCATGCATGTGACTTCTGTGGCTTAGATGTCGAGAGATATGAATGGTGCTCAGACTGCCATGTTGTCCACGTTTGTTGTATTCTGTCACTAGTTCTCTCACATATATCTGTCTTTATTTCCCAAACATTTGGAGAATACGTGCGACAAAGCTGGTCAATGAAACATAACCATGAGCTCCATTAATTCTCTTGTGCTCTGGGGGCTTTTACAAGGTCTTTTATACATTCTGAATATATGCTTAAAATCTATAAGCCTTGCTGCTCCCACATCAGCCAAGCTCAACGAGCGGAATAAAAAAAGATTTAAAGCAGTTCATTCAAACAGTCGGCTGATGTGACCTTGCTTTTCGTCTTGTGCCCTTCAGCCCCAACTCATTTAGTATTGTACAACAGCACAGCTTTAACCACAGGATTATCAAAGAGACATGGTGACATAGGTGACGCAATCCATGCGACATCATTCAATCTTCATGCATTATGCATAGAACACTGTCAAAAGACGACCAGTATTTTGCAGAAAATAAACCAAAAAATACAATAGACTGTGTTTTATGAGATTTATATTCTATTCTGCAGAGAATATGAAAGCTTTCATTTGTTGTACGTCTTAAAAAATGAAACTTTGAAGAAATCGATGCTATTGTTGTCTTATGAATCTGTGAAATAGGATCATGACCTCTTTCCAACATTTCTCTTCGACACACTAACGCCCTAAAGCACTAAGTGCTCCAAATCTGGACAGGTTTACAATAGGGAAGTCAGTGACCAAGGTTAATGTGGATCAGTGATATCCTGCGATTTTCTCACAAAGCACTGGCTATAGACAGCTGTCGGAGATTTAATCATCAAGCAGCCCAGCCAGGCATGGGGCATAGAGAACAATACATTTCTCCAAACTCCCAATACAATCATTCGCACATGTTGACTTGTTCAAAGTTCTTGCTAAAACGTATGGAGTTTACTTTATAAGATACATGCATTTATCCAGGATAGGATTAAATTAGAGGGATGAAAAACAGAGAGATATATATATTGCGTATTTTCGTGAGGTTATGCACCAACAAAGGTAGCATGTGATGAGTGATGTAATCATCCTACAACGAAAAGGACACCAAAATGGTGATTAAGAGAGTAGTAAATTCAGAAGCCTCAGTGAGCTTTGGTTGAAGGTTGGGATTTACTTCTTATTGAATGGCTATGAAAACTGTTTATGCAAAGCCAACATCAACCTTGACGACTGGCAAAACAGGTAAATTCGTCCATGGCCATCCTATAAATATTTCAGTTATTTTCTCAAGGTCCAGAGCAATGCAGTGAAAATTGTATTATTTATCTGATGCACACAAAATGATGCACACAATTTCCTTACTTGACTTTTTTAACCTTTTTATGTTTTACTTTCTTTCTTTTTGTACTGCTTTTAAACTGATTTTTTATGGTCTCTACACTGTTTTATAGCCTCTCCAGGTTTTTAGATGGTTTCAGATGAATCCATGAGTCATATATTGAATAATTGCAGTTCTGCTCTTTCTCTGAAAATAAGACCCACTTCTGAGGACAGGCTGCAGAGGAAACTCTGTAATTGCTCCAGAGTTATACTTTCACAGCTAAGGAGAGAGGAGTTTCAACCTTTTTTTTTTTTCCTCTTTTTAAATTATTCATCTTTTTTATGAGTCATCACTAAGATTGCATTTATTTGATCAAAAATATAGAAAAACATTTGATATTGTGAAATATTATTAAAGTTAAAAAAAACATTCTATTTGAATGCATTGTGAAATGTCCCAGTTTTACATGATTTATGTAGTATTTACCATATTTCACAAAAACAAATAGCATGAAAAATTATTAGCTTGCTGGTTTCAGACAGATATTTAAAATCGGTTCACCCCTAACATTTGATTGAGTTACAGGGTAATGCATGTTTCCCTGGTTTCACAGACAAGACTTAAACGTCCCAGGCTAAAATGCATGTTTGAGCTGTCTCAGCTGAGAGACAGCTATGGTCTATAATAAAACTGAACACAACTACAATAACAGAAATTGGAGTCAGCTAATATAGAAAGGAGAATTGTTAGGACCCTTTAAACCCTTATCTAAAGTTAAAAAGATGAATAATTACAGCCTTAAATGTCATTCATTCACTTCTATAATTTCTTGTATGGCTTCATGGTTTACACTGCTCACTGACTCACCCAGCAGCTTTTCACTTGCTTTTCGCTAGTCAGAGTCAGGCCCCTTGGGTTCAACCGATAAGGCTGTAGTAGCAGGCTGATAAATGGCACAGGCTCAGTGTTGGTCTGTATCTGTCTTGACAGCAGCCTCCCACTTTCTCCAGGCTTTGTGAATATGTGGAGATTACCACAACATACACCAATGAATTTTAATATACCTGTCTTCTGCGCTCCCCTAATGAGAGCCAGGCTCCTGTGTGCATAAGCAGCTCGCTGAACCGTGAACACGACAAACTCTAAAAACATCACATAGAATATTAATTGTTTGGGAAAATAGTACACAGTCACACTTGTCTGTGCTCAGAGCAAGCTCAAAATCGTGGCCTTCACATAATGAGTAATATACATAGTTAAACACTGAGTGCTTATTTATTAATAGCTAAGAGTTGTAAGGTGTTCTGTCAGATATCTGGCTGTGAAACAGGTTTTTTAGACTTTGTTTGATTGTCATTACCAGATGGTAACCAGATGCCATTACCAACTGGTTAGCTTCAGCAGTACAAGCCCCTGTTGATAACTACACTATCAAATCGTAGGGCAGAAAGGATGTTTTTTGATTGAAGGCGTTTTTTGATTACAAACAACATAAAAATCATCATAGTAGACGTTTCACTTGTGCACATATGTTTTTAGGGCTCTTAACAGATTTCACACAGTCTTCTCCAAGAGTGATGAATCAAATTTGTGGCCAGATTATTGAAAAAAGTGTTGAAAAAGAAATGTTTGTTTGTTTTATATATATATATATATATATATATATAAGAAAAATTGTAAAAAGAAAGAAACACACATATATTTTGGGTCTTGTGGAAAAAATGTACACCAAATGTTGTAATAAACATGTGAATAGCATAGCTCAGACCATGTGGTACTGGGAGATTTTGATGAGATATGTTTGAGTTTATACACAGTATTTTAACACAGTTTGTTAAAATCTTCTTTAAAATTAGACAGGCCTTTTCTCATGAGAAACTGATTTAAGCAAAAGTCTGCTTCATGGAGAAACTGTTTAGATCCCAGTTGTGAAAAAGAAAAGCCTAGATAATATATTTCTTTCACATGAGCAAATTGATTTTATAGTTTACAGTTTGTGGTAACCTCTATCTTAACTTTTTTTTGTTCTGTTGAGTTCACCGTAGCCCATTTTCCCAATTTCCAAATGCACCCACTTTTCTAGAAAGCATTTTTAGTCTTCCCATCTAAATGTATGTGAATACACACCCTCTTTGTGAATGCACTGTTTTTACAGTCATTAGTAGGCAGGAGACTGAGCTACATTTGCAAACCATCTCAATGAAATTCTCTTTCAATTTAGTAGAGGTCACTGCAACATATGGATGTGGAGAATCTATCAGTCTCTCACATTTATGATTTGAATACATTATTTCTGTAGGTGGCATTTCATTAGCTCTCACCAAGAGCTTCACCTATAGGGCAAAAAGCAGGAGATTTCATTCTATTATAGATTTCGCCTGACCAAAGTTTAATGTATTCAATTGTCATGCGTGTATTTTATCCATCATCCTGTTTTATATAGAGTATAAAGAACTGCCAAACCTGGTTAAATCTGTGGTGATGTCATACTTCTGACTTCTGTGAACCAATTAACACGTTTTAAAGCATTATCGGTTAAGCTACGGATTGATTTAGACTTTAAATGTTCTGTGACAAACTTTTGGTTATTTTTACCGTCTCCCTCTGTAATGTGCTGAACTTGTGGTAATAGAAGTGAAGGCAGTGTCAAAGTTTTAATGTCAGTCAATGAGTGATAGTGAAAAGAGTCATTACTCTCAGTCCATTGAGTTCATTATTGCCTCTGACTGTAATAACCATATATCAGAGACTCTGTAGTTTGGAGCTCCACCACTCACTCGCTCCTGTTCTGTATTTATTGATTCATGGTATAAGGTCAGACATCCAGGTCAAGTCATAAAGCTCATAATGTTTTATTAGTATGAAACCTTGCACATTCAGGAGAAAATCAATTTATCCAATGATGCTGGTGTCATGCCAAATCTAAAACCATTTTAAGGGATAATTACTGATCAAAAAAACCTTTTTCGGTTTTCGTTTGTAATGCAATATTAAAGAATTACTTTGTAATACAGTTTGTCTTGATACAAAACAGTATATACATTATATATGTATGTAGACTCTTAGAAATCAGGTACAAAAGGTACACTGTTGTATATTTGTTTCAAATATGTATACATTAAGTGCTAATATGTACTAAAATGAACCCTTTAGGTACAAATATGTACCTTTTGAAAAGGTACCACCACAGTGACAGCTGCTGTACCTTTATTTTTGAGAGTGTATGATGGCATAAGAGTATAAAATAAAATAAGAGTATAAATTTGTGTCACTTAAGTCAGGCAGCAAATGTGCAAAATATTAAAAAAAAATTATAATGTCTGAATCCATGTGTGATGCAACATATCATTACAGGTAGCAAATAAGCACACTCTAAACATTTTAACAGAACCAGCTTCTGACACCATGGATTTATTTTATGTTTTTTTTGCATTACTTTTCTTTGCTTGTTTAAAGGGTTACTCCACCCCAATGAAAATTTTGTTATTAATCACTTAATCACCCTATGTTGTTCCAAACCCATAAAAGCTTTGTTCATCTTCATAACACAGTTTCAATGTCATCAATGTTTTAGATGAAACCCAGGAGGCTTTTGACTGTCCAAAATGACTCTACAGTGACATGGAGAAACACAGAGGAGACAAATTGTTGAATAACATCATTTATTTTGTTTTGTTTGGGTACAAGAAGTATTTTAATTGCTTCATAATGTTCCGATTGAACCAGTGATAGTAGATGGACTATTTTGACGATGTGTTTCACACTTTTCTGTTTTTTTGACTGTGTCCATTACTTGGCAGTCAATGACACAAGCCTTCCATGTTTTCATCTAAGATATCTCATATTGTGTTCCAAAGACAAACACAGCTGTCATGGGTTGGGAACAACAAAGGGGTAAGTGATTAATGACTAAATTTTCTTTTTTGGGGTGGAGTAACCCTTTAAGTGTCAACTTGACATGTAGGCCAAGTGCGGTAATGTATACCTTTTGTCTTAAGCATTTATATACTTATATACTGTGAATTCTGAAACATGAAAAGTACAGGATATCAAATTATTTTGCTTTACTATTGGTCATTTAGGGTTCTGACTTGGGATTGACCAAACCCCAAGTCAGAACCCTTAATGACCCATAGTCAATTCCAAGTCAGGTTTGACCTAAAGGGTTGGCTAACCTAACCCTAACTGTACTGCATCCGTCAGTCTCAAAGACAATGGATCACTCTGGATAAAGATCACCAATACAGTATCGTCCAATTTGGGAATCACAGTCTCTGTCAAAAAACCTACAGATGAACTTTGAGCCAGGTTAGATAGTTTGGGTTGCTTTGCCTGAGACTTCTGTTTGATGGTCTCCTCAAAGTTGGATAAGCCATTTTGCATCTGTCCCCACTGTTTATTTGTACACTATACAGTGAATTTGGCCTACATTTGTTGTTCGGTATATTGTAATACTGTTGTTGGGCAATCTGGTGAAGATATGCCTCTTTTGAGTCACACTCTCAGACTGAAGATGAGATCAGTGGACTGTTTAATATGGCCAGTATAATACAAAACGAATGGCTTGCGGAATCTGCTCTGCAAAAGAAGGAGTCAGTGTCATGCTTTCTGTTGTGCTGCTTTTTTAGGACACGTTGAAAGATCAGAGGCAAAGTGCAGCAGTTGACTGACTCTTAGGGCCTTTTCTACAAGATCCACAAGATATGAAAGACTCAGAATGCATTGAAGTGTAAGTGCAGAAATGCTGTGTAGCTCTTTACACTGGACTGTATCACCACAGGTTTATTTCAGGTCATTTTCCTAATATAATCCACTCTTTAATGGTAGCACATCGAGCAGTTATGTTATGCTGACATATCCTCTGATAATATTTTGTAGTATATTGTTTTACCACCTTAAAACCTATAATGTGTGAATTGCAGATACAAGACATATTTTAGAAAGGCAGCAGCCATGTAAGTACAGCATTATGGGCGCTGCTTTGTTTTCATCTTGTGTTCTCAATGGCCTTAATCTTCTACTAAATGACATAATGGATTTGGAAATCAAAGCAGGAGCCTGATGTTCAAAGAATTATCTAAAAGTGCTTTGTAACACTTTCATCAGATGTTTAGGTAACTCAGCGGTTCTCGGTGAGAGGAAAGATATAAAAGCAGCTCTCACACAATAGCATTATTTCACAATAAAGAAAAACTAAATTGTCTTTTGTGGAGCTGTTTTATAACAGAATTGAGATCTTGTTTTAAGGAATTTTAGATTTTTAGTTGAAAAACAAGTCATAAAGATTAATGAAAAGGAAGTGTGTCATGCACACACAGTTTTTTTTTTCAGCTCAGCTCTTGCAACATAGTAGAGAAAAGACAATAATGTTGGTAAAGTGTTATTGTTTTTTTTTTTTTATAGTTGAATATCCTTGCCAGTTTTATATGGTTGGCTATATTCAGTATTCCAAAATACAGAATACCATGCATTTTGGGTGCATTAAAAAACTAAGCATATATTATTCCTTTGCGAAGGTGATCGGCATGGAATGAATGATAATTGTTCATTGTTGTGTGTTGAAATATATCTAAACGACAATATCGCAAGTCAGATCTTCAGATCTGTACAAATCAAATGTTGTACAAATATTTCTGGAAACGAAATGGTGTTTTCGAAATATAATTTTTAACAGTGTAACTGCTTGTAACTCCTCTGGATGATGCATTCTATTTCATACTCAGCTCATGCATCAGCATTCATCAAGAATATCAGCATATGTTCTCTCAAGCTGTTTATATCCCGTCTACAGAATCAGCCGACATGAGCTGTTCCTGCTACATTAAGTGCAAAACTCTTTTCAGGGTTAGAAGGAAAGAATGGCGGCTGAAAATTGGCTGGGACGAGTCACTAAATCCTCTGTCTGCTTAATAAAATCACTTCCACCTGTGTCTCACCAGCAGGTGATGCCTCACTGCCCACTGAGAAAATCCAACAGAACGAGCTAATCAATCAGATGAAAAAGGTTTTAGAGAGATTATAGTGATTCACAGTAGGCCAGAAAACATTTGTGTCTAAGTACATTGTAGGAATGTATACATACTGTATTTGGCCAGATTTTTTTGTATGTCAAAATGTAATTTTTGTTTTTATACATTAGTCACTAAAGTACTATATATATATATATATATATATAGTAGTACTGTGCAAAAGTCTTAGGCCACTAGTATTTTCACCAACAAAAAATGGTTTTAGGTTAGTTAATTAATTGTAATAATGCAGTGAGATTATTGTCTGACAACAGCCAGTGCTCCACAGAGATCTGATCTGATTATCTGTAATGACATGAAGTAACAGAATAAACAGAGACAGACTAAATCCAGAAGAACTGTGGAATGTCTCCAAGATGAAGAAAAAAAATCTGGATAACTATGGGCAAGTGTACCTCGGAACAGAACCTGTTTTACCAAAAACTGAAATATCAAATATTTATTAGAAGTTAATTGATAACTTAAATCTATTTATGGCATTATTTTTGAAAGCATCTTCATTTTACAGCATTTTTACACGAGTATCTAAAACTTTGAACAGTAGCTTTGCAGGTAGGTTTTTTGCTTTAGGCCATTAAAAAATATAGATTTTCATTAATGGATTAAACTGGATTTTCAGACATGGAAACATTACCATTTTGTTGTGTGTGTATGATGTTTACTCTAAACCTTTAAATGGTACTCTACATATATAAAGTATTTGGCATAATTGGATACATTTTCACTTTTGTATGAAATAAATAAATAAATAATTTGAATGTATACTGTATATTTAACATAATTTATCAGCTTTACCATGACAAGAAGAAAAAAATATATTATTATATCTAATATAAATATATTATTAGAAATATAGTACAACAGAAAACAGTTTAATAATCAACTTTAATCCGTAATGTCTTTCAAATTATATATATATATATATATATATATATATATATATATAGATAGATAGATATTTTTTTTAATACTATGATAATACAATGCCATTATTTGATGAATTGTATTATTATTTAATTGTAATATGCATATAAATTAATATATTATTAAATTTTTTTATATTTATTAATATTTCTATATTCCATAAATATCAACATACTGTATCATTTACAGCCTTCATTGTACCATGATGTTGCCACGTTGTTTATTTAAAGCAATTTCGGTACCACTTTCCGAAGGTCTCTTAACTAGTTGCTTAGGCATTTATTAGTACAAATTAAACTCTTAACTCTTAAACTCTCAAATTAATGCCTTATGACCTTATTCCACCCAATCCATATGTAAAATTTGTGCATATGCTTTCCGATCACATAAGCTTCTAATGGTTAATACTTGTGTCGACTGCAAAACCACATTTGTGTGGTGCTCAATAAAGGGTTGCCATTGCTGAGAAAATAAGACGATTTGTTGTGCCACCGGGTTTGAGCTATAGAGGATGAGGGGCATTATAATGAAATCAGCAGTAATGTTTTCATCTGTCAGCCCATCAATCCTGGTGTGGTTCTCACTTAGCTTTTAAATAATGTCATACACATCCTTACTCACAGATCTCTCTGACGCCAGGGATTCTGAATATCACTTTCATTTCTGACTCTATGCAGGGTTAAGACAAGTAAGAAAGTTTTTTACATTATAGTGTTAGACAGCTACACTAACAAGACTACTATAGTAATAAACAAATCTAAACTTTTAGGGCTTATTTCTGAAAAGCATAAAGAAACAAAACAACTCTTATAAGTTAACTTTCATAGGTAATGCCCACAATAAGATGAGCAAGACAAATGTCTCTCCTTTTTTAAAGACGTTTATCAGCTTGGTGGATGTTTCTGTGTCTTACACTGAGCTTTTTACTTTTTTTTTATTTACTTTTTATGGATTCACCTAAAAGTAAAGTCTACCCCCGTGGTTGTGATCCCCATGGTGTAACAACATCATTACTGAAATTACAATAAATTAAAGGTGTCCTCATTTGCTTGTCGTTATGCTTTTTGCGAAATAAATTAGTTGAGACCTCCATGAGCAGCACAGCAGTAGGCCGTGTTAATATTGTTTCTCTTGGCAGCGACACCATGCAGATATTTCAAGAGTCAATGGGACAGGCATGCCCACAACATTCAATACCATGGGCAAAAGACTCAGTGCGCACAGCAGGGAATGACTGTGTGTGTGTCTGTGTGTGAGGGAAATCACAAATAGATTTAAGATTCAAGAGAGGTTTATTGTCGATACAGCAGTATACACAGTATACATTGTATTGAAATGCCGTTTCACACAGACCCTCCATGGTGCATTAGTAAAAGAAATAATAAAACAAGATTGTAAAATACAACAATAAAAACAACATATTACAAATAAATAATATCTAAATAAAACTAAATAGCATGTTATGTGTGTATTTTTGTATGTAAGTATCTGTGGTTACACACACAATCAACCTTACAATTTGTAAATTCATCTGTCTATTGAGAATTTAGTCTTTAGTGACATTAATGTTACAGAATTAGAGTTAGTAAAAATAGAATTCTATAATTAATTACTTACCCTCATGTAAGACCTTCATTCATATTATTTACTTTTGCCTTGACTTACAGCATCATCATCTACTATCATCTATCTATATGCATGTTCTTATACTGTGGTCAACGACCTCAAAAACATGAAATGTAAAAGTGGTTAGGAGAGACTTAAGTATTGATTCACGAAAATCGTGAATACTGATGCAGAAGTGACACAGTGAGCATTTCCTGCCAAAGAAAACCAATGGCCATGTGTTTCACACAGGAACACATAAGCATTCTCACATGAATCACTGGACATGTACATTCTACTAACACACACAATATTCGGCTTTGTGGTGCTCAGCAGGCATGAGCCAGCTGATCTAGCAGATGGTTCAGGCCGGACCCAGGAAGGTGTTTGATGGGTGGAAATAGGTGTATTTAATTGCATGTCAAGTCTGACACCTCTGTCGGGGTTAAAGGGGCCTGTCTGTTCCTGTGCCTGTTAGCCCTCACAGCTCCTTCAGCCAAGACTCATCACTGTCCCTGGAAAGCATAGCTAATAGAACACACACACACACAAAAACAAAAGCTATCCACTGGTTTTACACAGAGCCTGGAAATGTACACTGACCATCTCT
>JAUMHI010000033.1:13922989-13948542 GCA_032359435.1 Enteromius unitaeniatus | reverse complement strand
CAGGAACAGCCATGGTAAAGATGAAAGAGACTGGGCTGGCTCATCTGTCACTGACCTCAGGTCAATCTGTAGAACATCGCTGAGTGAGAGTTTGTTTGGGTAGTACTGTTCCAAGCCCAGCTCCTGTAAAAGGCTCTGGATGTTTGTTTCTGTCGAAATACAAAAATCATCATTTGTTACTACTCAGTTCATATTTTTAATAAATGTTATCAAAGTCAACCAATAAGGCACATCAATATTTGTAATAAAGTTTGCTTTATTATACTAACTGGTTTGAGCATATGTGACTGCTTCTTTACTTCTGCTGCCATTTGGAAGCACTTTAGTAATGTGAAAAGAGTACTTCTTTCCAGGACTTAGGTCACGGAAAGCCACAGTTCTTGAATTTGCTATCTCTTCCCGAATGCTTCTTCCATTCTGGTTGCAAGCAACATGAAATGTGTTCTCCTCAGATGAATCCCAATTAAGAGAAACTGATGTGGTGCCCACACTCTCAACCTTGAAGTTTTTAGGTGGGACTGGCCCTGTAAAGAAAGCAATAAATATATTTAGATTGTTAATTCTTTTTTAGTTGATTTTAAAGACACACTGTAATACAATTCTAAATGAATACTGCATAGACAGACTTAAAGACAATTACTGGTGCATGCAGTCACTTTAACTCCCACACTACGTTCTCCATTGGCTGAGACTGAAACAAGGTTGAAAGTGTACTCAGTCCCTGGACGCAGATCTTCAACCTCTATGGTTGAGACATTTGTGAAAGTAGAGGTCTTTGTTTCGGTGAGACTGTAATAGGTCAACTCAAACGTAGATATGTTGTCTGGATTATCCCAAGCAAGAGTAGCAGAACTTGTCCCAATATTCTGCACTGAAATTTCATTTAGTGCAGGGACATCTGTGGAAACAAGACCAACAGATTTTTATAATCTGAAAAGTATTGTCAGACTCAGTACCAATTGGGTCACCAAGTAAGACCTACCCAAAATGTATTACTAAAATCAGTGGAAAATGACAATGTTGATCTAGGAAAATCTGGTACTTGAATGACCCTCACGCACGTCCTGATTTTGCTGAGTATAATTAGGCTACATTGAACATGTTTTGTTGACCCTGGAACAACATTTTTATCCAAAATGTTTGTTTTGACCATATCTCTACACCTAAACCTAACCTTACCCATGAGTAATGACCAAAATCATATTTGATAGATGACTGACACTGATGTACAAGCAGTAAACACTTATTGTAAACCTAAAGTTCACAAAAACTATAAACTGATTGGCTGATCACAATGTTGTTCCAGGGACACGTCGAACTTAGCAAAATCTGGTTCTGCTTGACGGGGCACCCCATACTGGTCGGTCTATTAAAGTAAGTAGCATATGCATTCACCAACAACACAGCTGTTTAAGAAAAGATACAACAGTTATTTCTGACTGTCTGACACATGTAAGTTGATTCCTTCTTTGTAATAACATAGTGCATGCATTACGCACAATAAGACAAAAAACTGGGTTCATAATGAATTCAGTCAGAAAGTAAAACAAACTATAGTAGTGCTATAATTCGTATTTTCAAACATTCATTTAAATTGTGGTCAATATTCAAATGTAAAAAGATGCATACGTTATTGATACACAGGTAATCGTGTTACCTTGTAACATGGAAACATCTTCTTTTTGATATGACTCAGCAGCATGTGCTCCTGAAGTAAATGCTTGTTGTTCATCTTCAAGGTATTCACTAGCATCTGCAAAGTCCTTAATTAAAAAAATTGTAAGCATTAGTGGCATGCAAATTCAGATTTGCCAAGACTAAACTTGTCTTAAATACTATTAAACGTATGCAACTCTAAATGACTAATCTAAGGAACATCGTTTGTAAACATATCTGTCTTGTGAGGTGCTTACTTCCTCCTCACTGAGGTAGTCCATTCCAACGGATTGTGAGTTGACTGTGACTCCTAAAGAAAACGGATCAAGATTTAATTAGGCTATGTTAATTAGTAAATTATATAATAAATCCCCTATTTGTTAGAATTTCTAATTAACAAACATGTGTACTGCGTTGGTATAGCACATCGATTGTAAAGGTATAGCACCACGTGTTTACAGAGATGATTTAAGTCATAAACATAACCGTGTTCCACTACGAAGGGATTTGCAATGCAATTTTTGATCGTGGACGATTAAAATATCGTAGTAACTGCAACTTATTCGCAATCACAAAAGTGCATTAGCGCCGATTGTGCGGGTTTAACCTGCTTTAAAACATTTAAAGCTCACTCCACGAGCCTGATTAGTGGACTAAGTTGTCTGAATCATTTCGCATTTAATACTGTCAAAAGCACAAATATAAACACGGTTATGTCTAAAATGAAAGCAAGCGGATGTGTGCAGCTCTTAAAGCAGCAGAACAATAGGGACAATTGTTTGGCTGTAATGCTCAAGCAACATGCAAAATAGTAAAACTAGCATAACAAAGAATCGTTATAAAAATCACGAATTGTGATATTCTTGGAAAAAATTAGGATAAGATATTTTTAAAAACATTACGTACAGCCCTGGCTATAACAAACGTTTTCTTTCTCTACTCTGAATGGTAGTCTATTATTAAAATATGTAATAAATAATATAGCCTAATATATAATACGAAAAATACTTACATTTGGTTATCCACTTGTCAAGTGAAAGAAAATATATGCATTTCAGAGGAATGCCTTTATATCCTGCACAAGAGAGGGAGTCAACAGGCTAAACCATTTAGGCAGATGTTATTAAAAATACACCGCGAGAGCGTTTAGTCTTTTAGTGTGTGTTCATTCAAAACATTTACTTGCGTTTTCGTTGTCCCCGAGTTAACTGAAAGCTCTATATTAATTACATTTTCGCAAAAAGCGTAACAGTAACACATTTTCAGTGGTTTGGTCCTAACATCCTAAATGAAACTACGATTTACATCTAAAACGAAACTCATGGAAAACATGCCATTTCCGGGAAATGTGTTGATTTGCTACACTCTAAGGATACACTTTAATGTTTAAAATTGTTAAGAACTGATATAAATGTGTATTTTGTGTTGGTGACATAATACACTTTCAGTTCTCTGGTGTTGTATTGAGAAGGCATGAGCCAGTGGCAAAAGGCATAGAACACAGTGTTGTGATTATTCTGTGCTGCACAGTCATGGGTTTAAATAACATTTTTTGATCATTTTGTTGACCTAGATGAAAATTTATATAACATACAACTCACAACTTTATTTCAAAATGAGGTAACAGCGATCAAGGTAAACAGCATTTTTATCATTAATATTTGAAAACAAGAACTATATATTTAATACAAAGGCAACTAGTATTATAGGTAATAAAATCACATAAATGCTAGATGACAGACCACTGGGGCACAATTATAGGCTACAAGTAATGACTATTTATATACAGTGGGTACGGAAACACACACTTCACACTTTGTTATATTGCAGCCATTTGCTAAAATCATTTAATAAAATAAAAATAAAATCAAATAAAATATTTCTAAAATAATGATTTATTTTAGGCAATTTTTTTAACGTGATTTTGTAAATGTTTTAATTAGAGATATTGTATTAGTTAATCAGATTATTATAAGCTACTGTGTGCAGTTTTTGAAGCAGTTTCATATAGTCTTTAGGTATTAAAGACTGCATGACAACCTTGAAAAAAAAACACAGAAAAAGAAAAACTGAAATATGACATGGTCCTAAGTATTCAGACCCTTTGCTGTGACACTCTTATATTTAACTGTGCTGTCCATTTCTTCTGATTATCCTTGAGATGGTTCTACGCCTTCATTTGAGTCCAGCTGGGTTTGATTTTACTGATTGGACTTGATTAGGAAAGCCACACACCTGTCTATATAAGACATTACAGCTCACAGTGCATGTCAGAGCAAATGAGAATCATGAGGTCAAAGGAACTGCCTGAAGAGCTCAGAGACAGAATTGTGGAAAAGCACAGATCTGGCCAAGGTTACAAAAAAGAGGCTTTCAGAGGCTCCTGGGGCATATGGCATCCGCAGCCGCTGTAACGCCGCTCGGATTACTCCATATGAGACCACTACAGCACTGGCTTAACTCCCGGGTCCCGAGATGGGCATGGCGCCGCGGCACTCTCCGAGTGGTTATTACCCCGGACTGTCGCCGCACTTTCAGTCCCTGGAAAGACCCTGTGTTCCTGCGGACCGAAGTGCCCCTGGGCCAGGTGTCTCGGCACTCTGTCGTCACGACAGATGCCTCCAGTGTGGGCTGGGGCGCTGTATGCAACGGGCAGGCAGCCTCGGGGCTCTGGACAGGGCCCCAGCTACTTTGGCATATCAATTGCCTAGAGCTGGTAGCAGTGCAATTGGCCCTGTAGCGGTTCCGGCCGCTCCTGCTCCTCGTCGCATGTACCAGCTTGCCCACCAAATCCCTGCGTGCTGTTCCCATTCCGGGGGAGCTCAATCGTAAAGCCGACGCACTGTCACGACAGCTTACCTACCCGGGAGAGTGGCGTCTCCATCCCAAGTCGGGTCAGCTGTTCTGGAGTCGATTCGGGGAAGCACAGGTAGACCTGTTCGCTTCCCGCGAGTCCTCCCACTGCCAGTGGTTTCATTCCCTCACCGAGGGGACCCCCGGGGACCCCCACGGATGCACTGGCACACAGCTGGCTGCAAGGCCTACACAAGTACGCCTTCCCCCCAGTGAGCTTGCTCGCACAGACACTGTGCAAGGTCAGGGAAGAGGAGGAACAGGTAATGCTTTCGCCATACTGGCCCACCCGGACCTGGTTCACGGAACTCATGCTCCTCGCGACAGCTCCTCCTTGGCGCATTCCTCTGAGGCAGGATCTCCTCTCTCAGGGGTACGGCACCCTGTGGCACCCGCGCCCCGGACCTGTGGAACCTCCATGTGTGGCTCCTGGACGGGACGCGGCAGACCTGAGTGTTCTTCCACAGGCGGTGGTTAACACGATCACTTCGGCAAGAGCCCTCTCTACGAGGCGAGCTCATGCCTTGAAGTGGCGTCTGTTCGCTGACTGGTGTTCTACTTGTGCGGAGATCATGCACGATTGGAGTAGTGCTTTCCTTCCTGCAAGAAAAGTTGAGAATACTCCACTTTGAAAGTGTATGTGGCTGCCATAGCAGCCCATCACGATGCAATGAATGGTCAGTCCATTGGAAAGCATGATCTCGTCGTGATGTTCCTGAGGGGCGCAAGGAGGCTAAACCCTCCAAGATCGCCCCTGATACCGTCCTGGGACGTCTCTGTTGTGCTAGCAGGCCTACAGAGGGGTCCCTTTGAGTCGCTGAATCAGTCGAGATGAAATACCTGTCTCTTAAGACAGCGCTCCTGACCACGCTCACTTACATCAAGAGGGTCGGGGACCTCCAAGCATTTTCGGTAAGCGAAGAGTGCCTTGTATTCGGGCCGGCCTACTCTCAGGTGATGGGAGTATACTCCGGATACGTGCCAAAGGTTCCCACTACTCCCTTCAGGGACCAGGTGGTGGGCGCCTCGAACCCATCGCTGGGGGGCCCAGAGGGCCTGGCTCTCGGCTCCTCAGCAATACCTGAAGATTGGATGCAGCTGCTGCCTATTTATACCCGCTCTGCGGGGAGTGGCTTAGCATACAGTTGAGTTTTTTTCCATTTTCAAATCCATTCAGCCGATCTCCGGGTCTGGCGGTACCACTTTTAGCATAGCTTAGCATAGATCATTGAATCTGATTAGCATCTCTCTCAAAAAAATTACCAAAGAGTTAAAAGGATACTCCAATTTTTTTGGAAATAGGCTAATTTTACAACTCCCCCAGAGTTAAACAGTTGAGTTTTATCATTTTGGAATCCATTCAGCCGATCTCTGGGTCTGGGGGTCCCAAATTTAGCATAGCTTAGCATAATAAATTGAACTGGACAGGACCATTAGCATTTCTCTCAAAAAAAAATGACCAAAGAGTTTTGATATTTTTCCTATTTAAAACTTCACTCTTCTGTAGTTACATTGTGTACTAAGACCGACTTAAAATGAAAAGTTGCGATTTTCTAGGCTGATATGGCTAGGAACTATACTCTGATTCCTGTGTAACAATCAAGAAACTTTGCTGCCTGACCATGAGTGCAGCAGGTGTAATGATATGACGCTGTGCCGGATAATAGTCCCCAGCTCGGTAGCCTATTATCAGGCGGCAGGCGTTGCATTTTTTGAGAGAGATGCTAACATTCTAATCAGATTCAATGATCTATGCTAAAAGTGGTACCGCCAGACCCAGAGATCGGCTGAATAGATTTGAAAACGGTAAAACTCAACTGTTTAAAAGAGAACTCCGGTCAATTTTAACATTGAGCTCACTGTAAAAATTAGCTCTATGTTAAAATTGACCGGAGTTCTCCTTTAACACTGGGGGAGTTGGAAAATGAGCCTATTTCCAAAAAAAGAGTGTTCCTTAAAATTTTTGGTTTTCAGAGGTAAATTAACATTATAATGGCTTTTGTTTATATTTTGGCTTGTATTTTCTAAATCAGTTTTATATAGTTTTTCCAAAATGTTCTCCTGACCCCTGGGGGCCCTGCATAGTTCTGTTAATAAATATTATACTGTCCTGTAATTCAGAATCATAACTCTACAAGTGTATTATTAAGTTAAATCAAAACATACAACAAAAGTGTACCAGAAGTGACAGATACAGCAAATAAACAGCAATCCTGCAACAGCCAGTAATCAGCTGCATCCTTAGTGACACTATGAAAACACTATGATTCTTTCAAAATTATTTAACTTTTTTTTATTTCCTTTAAACAAGTTTAATAAATTTTTATTTAAATTGTCTGTTTGTCTTCTGCTTTGTCTGGTATCTACAACTTTTGTCTGATAGAAAAATGTGCATCACCAAGAAAAGGAACATGTAGATCCCTATAAAGTATTTTATAATTACTCAAAGATTAATTTATCATATGTTCTTGGATAACTAAACCAGCTTCAAGAAACATAGGCCTACTTCTCAACAGCTTTCCAATGACTTCCTTACAGTCCTTCACAAAGTTTACCTTCCCAGCATCAAGTGAATTAAAACACACACAGCAATATTGGCGATTTACTTACTAACAGACACGTTTGCAAAAGCTTGCAAAATTGTACTTACCAGCAGCTCCAAAACATGATGACTGATCGGTAACGTTGGGCCTAAACGTTATAGCAGCGAAGTTACCCCGCGAGCAACAATAGATTCAAAAGCCTAGTTTCCATCTTCTAGAGTCGAGGAGTGTGGTTCGAGTTCCTCTCCGTCTAAAGGGACAATGCTCTCAGTTCACTCACTGTAAAGCTTATTTGCTGAGTTTATTTATTTTTAATCAAAAACTAAGTTAGCTGACAACATTTACTCATGCTAGAAACACTTGCACATGCTTGAAATGTGTACTCACATCGATATTGCTCAATCATGCTCAAAACAACTCGGAGAGACAGCCAATAGTGTGGCAACATTGCAATTACAGGAAAACATTACATGTTTTAAAAGAAAGAATAGGAAGAAATATACATGTGCTATTTATCTAGTTGTATTTATAGGCTGGCTGTTATATTTAATCAATTGGTTAAATTGTGTTTTCATTGCAGTGCATGATTAAAAATTAAACTTACAGTAACTTATATAGCCTACCATGGCTCGTAAGCCGCAACACAAAATAGGCAAAACACCACATTTTGGGGAAAAACTCAGTTTATTTACCAAAGTAAAAAAAAAAAATACATAACAAAACTAAATGTCTAGGGACATAAATAAAGTTATACACGCGCGAGTATTTAATGGGAAAACTTAAGGAAAGGGGAAGAAAAAACACAAGCAAACGCAACACAAGAGAGAGCAACTAAAAGACATACCAAGCTTTATACATCACTCTCCCAAAGGCTTAATCAATGATTGATGTCACCTGTTGCCCAACCAGCATTTGCACCTACAGCAAAGCCAGCAGGGGGCAATACACAGGCGTAACATTACATATATAATTACATTAAATATATTTGACTGTTAAAATCCGCACAAAATATTATTCAGACAGATTTTTTTTAAAACTAGACATTACAAATTTTAGCTTTTGAATGTAGAGGTGCAGCGCGCATACAGGACACAATAACTCTAAGGCTGGGTCTGCCTCCTCCTGGGGCAGAGCTTGCAGGTTCACCACCTGATTGCAGAAAGGCGTGGTGGGAACCTTGGGCATGTAGCTGGGCCGAGGTCTCAGGATAAGATGAGAAGCGCTGTCTTCAGTGTCAGTGTCAAATTTTATTTCTGCTTACTGAAGCGGCTCAAAAGGAGCCAGCCACAGCCTGGCTAGGGCGACGTAGAGGAGGCTTGCGCTTAAGTGATGGTATCTACAACAGCGCTCAGAAGGCTGGAGAAGTCTGCCGTGTCCCGTCCAGAAGCCACACGTGCAGGTTCCCCGGAGGCCAGCTGCATGCCAGTGCATCCTTGCCGTGTGCCCGAGGGGACTCGTGATGGGAATAAAACAGCCGGCAGTGAGTCGACTTGGGAGAGGCGAAGAGGTCGATCTTGGCCTCTCCGAAGTGATTCCAAATCAGCGATTTCAGCCACTTTTGACTCCACAGGAGCAGATGGCGGGCGAGCTGAGACATACGGCGGGAGCGTAGACCATCTTGTTTGTTGATGTACGCAACAGCCGCCGCAGTGTTGTCCGATCCGGTCTAACACGTGCTTGTGGCACAGCGTGGGAAGAAAATGACGCAGCGCGAGAAACACTGCCATCAGCTCTAGGCAGTTGATGTGCCAAAGCAGTCGAGGAGTCCTAGGGGTACCCCGTGGTGAGGCGGGCGGTCATATCGATCGAGTCCAGCTACATACCGAGATAAGAGATCCTCTGCACCGGGGAGAGTTTTCCCTTCTCTCGGTTGACCTGAAGACATCTTGAGAAGAGACCGATTAAAAGGCATCTTGAGAAGAGAGCGATTCAGAACTCTCAGATCCAGGATCAGTCTCAACCCACCACTCTTCTTGGGCACGGTGAAATAAGGGCTTTAAAACCCGACCTCATCTCGGCGGGAGGGACAGGCTCGATTGCTTCCTTCGCCAGTAGGACAGCAATCTCTGCGAGCAGTATGGCAGCTTGGCTCTCTGTGTGGACCGAGGTAGAGCGAATGCCGCGTAACCGGGGCGGGCGCCTGGCGAACTGAATCGCTTAGCCGAGGCGTACTGTCCGAATCAACCACTGCAAGGGGCTGGGGAGCGCTATCCAGGCTCAGAACCGCGTCGACAGGGAATCCAAGGAACGTTGACCACTGTGCCAGTAGTGGGGCAGCCCAAAGCGAGACGGGGACAGGGACAGCTCGTATGGCTACATTTTGCAGCGCTTACCTGTCTCCCTGGCTTCCGCACTGGCGACACAGTGTCCTGGGTCAACATCTGTGAAGACAAAAGTTGTGTTAGATGGAGACCTCCGGATGGAGACACAGATGGACCGCCACAGCGCGCTCCACTTGGGGAATCCCCTCGTATCCCTTGGATGCACCGCCATCGAGCGTGGTGAGGGCCGAAGGGCTTGGGCGCAAGCGTGACGAGTAAGGGGCTCGCCACAAACTTGGTCAGCTCTCCGTGCACCTCCGGGAAGAAAGGCACTGGGGAGAGCCACTGCTGTGCCGCATCTCTGGCCCCCAGGAACCAATCATCCAGCTGTGAAGGGTCGGCAGCAGGCACACGGGGCACCTGCAAAACGATTCCTGCTGCGGCGCGGTGGAACATGTCTGACAGCTCAGTGTCTGCCACGGATGGAGCAGACGGCGCAGGGTGACGGCTGTCTGGCACAGCGGCCGCTTCACCATCAGCTCACCCTCTGACGGTGCAGAAGACATCTCAACCTCACGGGGCACCCCGAAGGACACACTCGGTCCTCCCATAGCAGGGGGAGCGGTCTCCTCCAAGAACACCACGAGACTGCACGGTGTGTCAGAAGTTTGCACAGGTGTTGCACTGGACGAAGCATTCTGGACAGTCACCTGGAGGTCCCCCAAGCGTCTCGCCATGGCAGCCTTGAACATGCCACAGTCCAACGACTTACCATGGAAAGAGCGCGAGGGGAGCCTGCTCACCAGTGAGAGGCAGGTCCTCCACGCAGCCAAGGTCATCCGCTCACAATGAACGCATTGACCTTCCACGAACGCTGTGTTCTCGACCCAGACACGACAGACAGCACTCGTGACCATCCGACGAGGAAACTTCCACACCCAGAAACAAATGGCCGGATCGACATTCCACTACAGAATGTCTCACCCACCGTAAGGAAATTGCTCTTTCCGCCTGGTCACCCAGGGAAGACCCAGACTAGGATCTGCTGACAGCCGCCCAGAAACGCTGTCAGACGAGAGAGCAGGTTTTGCGGGAACTTCTCCAACGATCTCCTTCACCTTTCTTGCAAATGCACACGAAAGTCCAGGGATCTCCAGCTCCAAAAGCAACAGCTCTGAAGCGAAAAGCTGCATGTGCACTGTGCGCGTGCCCTCTTATACTCACGCAGTGATGTGATATTCATTGGCCTTTAGTAAAAGCTCAAAGCAGATAGGTCTCTCTGGCGAGTTCCCATATGTACCGTCGAAGTGATTCGACTGAAAGGGTAACCATATTCTGCTCCTGTATGAACTCAACCAGGCAGAATTCTAAACAAAACTGAAAGCTGCTGCTGAACAAGATTTTTCAAAACTAAAGAAAATGTAAGATGATACATTCAGATGATACAGGTCTGGGAGTGGGCCCCATTAATTTAGTTTTAATTTTAATCTTATTATTTTATCATAACTAATTAATCAAGTTAACACGTTAAACTGACTACTCTAGTTGATACTACATACAGGACTTTATTTCATGTGGTCTCTATTTTTTGCATTTTATTTAATTATCAAAACATCTATTCATGTTTTCTGTACCCTTCATCTATAGATTTCTGTGTGACTCAGTAAGGGCCACTTGCACACTTAAATGGGTTCTGTAATTTAGCTGGTGAGTGAGACAAAAAGCCACTTTTAGACATCCTGCGTTTTCACACTGAAATATAATGTAGAAGAAGGGTTTTCAGTGATATAATGTCCAGAGTAAGAGTACGACTGTTGGAGGAAGAATTAATCACTGTGATGTGCTAACAGCTCTGCCTCATTATCACTCTGTCACTGTGAGAGGTTCAGGCAGTTTCAGAGCAGAGCCGAGTGTTACTGCTGCTTTAAGTGAGTCATTTGTTAAGGCCTGCACTTCACTAACTCATTGCTGCAGTGTTAGCAGCTTAAGTGTGTCTGAGTTGTATTTATGTTTTGGTAATTATAAAGTAATTTCTTGAATATGCAAGCAAGATTTTGCATGTTTGTTTGCCGATTACTGATTTAAATGTTTTATGACTTACAGGCTATTGATGTTAGAAAAAGAATGTTACTTTGTAAAAATGTTTAGCATTGTTGCTTTCTTACTTGCCAAAGAATAGATTACCCAAAAATGGAAATTGCTGAAATTTTACTGACCATACTCTGCAGTTAATTTCCACTTAACAATATGTTAATTGATGGACTGGAGTGATGTGGTATGAATTACTTGTGGCTATTGGGATGTTTAAATCAGCTGTTTAGACTCTGACAGCACCCAATCACTGCAGAGGATCTATTGCTGAGCCAGTGATGTGATGCTATATTCCTCCAAATGTGCTCTGATGGAGAAATAAAGTTCTACATCTTCACCTGAAAGAGAGTACATTTTCAGCAAATTTGCATTTTTAGGTGAAGGAAGAAAATTGTGTATATTATTTTATGAAGCTAACTAACCACGTAATTGTGGATCGAGAATAGATCTTAAAATAGTTTCTCCCATCCCAGAATATGAACCACAACTGTGAATCTACTTTACTATGGTAATTGAGGCTGACTCAGCAAGTGTAATAGTCTATATATAGCTACTGTACATGGAAACCTCATGTTTTAAATTGATAATGCATTTCATAAATATACATTTTTGTGTTAATCTTTGCAGAACTCTGACGGTCACAGAATGATTTATTTGGCCTTTGCACTGGTTTACTGGTTTCCCATGGCCCTGTTTATGTGACACAACAGCTCTGTTCCAACATTTAATGAGCTGCCTTACTGCCTATTGCCAATATAGGCAGCTGTCATCTATACACAGCATACTAATGGAGATGGAACCTTATAGGTGACCGATTTTTGAACCCAAATTGTGATTTACACAGGAAACTCTACTCACAAGTGTCTGCAGTAGAGTTTGACATATTGCCGAGCAAACAGTTAGCCTAACTATATTGCACACTCAAAATCTGTTTTGTAGTATACTATTGTAACGCCTTATGTTATTGTTTGTGTGTTTCATGGTTTTGTTTTGCTTTCGTTTTCAAGTCTTCCTGGTTTTCCTTATTTGGTCAGTTTCCTGTTCTTGCTTAGTTAATGAGTTCATCTTATCCACCTGTGTCCCTCACCTGTCCTGATTTCTCCTTAATGTCCTCTTGTTTAAAAGACTGTTTAGTTTGTCCTACGTTTGTCCGATTATTAATGTTGCTTTGTGTTTATGTCACCTGCCTATATTTTGTGAGTTCACTTTATTAAACTGTATAAAGATATTACCTGTCCTGTCGAAGTCTGTCTGAGTCTACACGAAACCGTGACAACTAATTATTTATTTATGTCTGTTTTTTAGTTTTTATGTCATAACAATTTGTTGTTTGTCTGTTTTTTTTTTGCTTTTTGCATCAAAGAAAGAAATTGAAATTTTAAATATATTATATATATAAATATATATATATTTAAAATTTTTTAATTATAATATTTTGCATTTTGTACTGCATTTTTGATCAAATAAATGCATCGTTGATGAATATTAGAGGCTTTTTTTCAAAACATCTTATGGGCAGTTATAATCTTGTCTTCTCTATGTTTTATTTTTTTTAATCTGCTCTTTTTACTCTAGCATTTACCAAAATGCAGTACTCGTTCCCGTGTCTCAGGGAACCTGGGTTACGGAAGTAACCTGTACGTTACCTTCCATTCGACACAGCTTTTTGGACATGTGCCTAGGCTGTCTAACTAGGCAATTCTTTAACTATTGGAACAGAGCTAATAATTCATATTTGAACTGGCAGTAAAATCCCATTCTTCAAAAGTTATGTATATAAAAAAACAATCAGACCAACTTGTTGTTGCTATCCAGCCTACAATGCCCTATTTTTAAAGTTCTTATTTTCCTGCTTTTTTATCTACAGCACTTCTTAAACTGAAAATATTATGATAGACGCAAGACTGGGTAATATTTGTATCATTTTGAGGATGTGTTTCCTGCAGCAAATATTCAAGCACAGTCCAGGACTCGTTAAACTCTTCAGTTTGTGGCACAGGCCATTTATATAGGGTCAGGATGAACATGACTGTATGATGGATAGTTCTGTGTCCAGTACCCTGCAGCAGTGTGGAGTTGTGTCCTTATTAGTGGGTAAACAGATAGGAGGATGGCTAAGGTGAGCTGATGTTTGAGATGCTGCTGGAAACTGCAGCCCAACAGCTTGTCCTGTTCTATTAGTTCATGTGTGGTGACACTACCATACTGTACATTGGCTTGGTTACAAACTCTTGTAAGGTACCTAAAGCATTTATAGATATAAGTGATAGAAGTGTGTTCCTAATACTATGTGCTGCTCTAAACAGTAAGAACATCAATTTGTCTTAAATCCAAGGCAGCATTGCATACAGTTCTTAGCATATTATATCCAAGAATGTGTGGCAATAAAATCATGCAATAAACATACATTTTATGTTATTGCAAACCTTGACTGTACACAAATAATTATAAAAATGGATAAATGCCTTAAAGTGTCTTTTAAAGTCTTCCAAAATCTGTAAAATAACAGTATTTTACTGTAAAATTAAATCAAATGTAAGGTACGCGTATTTACATTTACTGAACTGATAAAGAAACTTACTGGTAATAATATATCAACAGGTTTAGCCTTAGTGTTTTTACAGTATTCAAACATTAAAGCGCAATTATTTTTGCAGTTAACTGTCTTGCAATTACTGTTGCTTTAAAAAAGCTAAATAAATAAACGATAATAAATAAATTAATTAATTTGATCAAATATATAATATAAAATGTAAAATTATATATATTTTATTTTCTTTCTTTTTTTTTTTATGCATTTATTTATTTTTAGCAGTAAATCTGCTTATTTTTATAAGCTTCAACATTTTCAACATTTTTATTCAAAACTAAACTGCATTAGCTAATATGGAAATACAATACAGGCCTTAATTTGATCCCAGCTCTGAGGCTGTTATAGTGCCAGTCTCTGACCTGATTGCACTTAATCCCAACCCTTCTGAAAGTAAAGGGCAAAACTGATCACATATCAGCAGTTAGTAATAACTTCTGCCCTTTTTTTTAGAAAGCCGCTGTTATTTCCCATTTTAGCCTCCGCAGTTTCTTATTAGATCCGACACAGCACTGTGGCAAGGTCTCAGAGGTGAAATAATTTCCTGAGAGCAATTACAGGCACCAGGAATTCCCATGATTGCTATTATATTAAAAGGTATGACTATAAAAGCGAATTATAATTGAGCGATCACCATTTATCTGAATAAGGCTCCATCTTTCCCTGCATCACAAGGGGAAATGCTGACTGTCTAAACTACCAATTTAGTGTACATTCACAACTGTTTGAAGCAACCTCAGTCTGCTTTACACAAAGTGCATTACTGAGTCCAGTTTTTCATTTGTTGTTTGAATATAAATGTGTGTTGGAAGTGTGTACACATCCATCCTATAATGATAAAAATCCCTGTTTTAAAATCATCATGTTTATTGCTATTGTTTTGTTGTGGCTCAAGGATGCGCCTTTCTGAAGGTGGGTGTAATGTTAGGTATTCTTTCGTTTTGCATCTTCCTTGTTTTTCTTATCTGGTAGTTCCTGTCATCTATGTGATTATTAGTTAATTTGTTCCCAGTTGTGGCTCCCCCGTGTTTTGAGTTCTCCATGTGTTGTGTTGTGTATTAAGTTCTGTGTTTTTCCTATTTTCCCTTGTCAGTCTTTAATGTTTAAATGTTATTTATGTGTTGAAGCATTAAAATAAGCTTTGGTTTATGCCTTGGTCAAAGACTGACTGCGATTTCAAAAAATGCTGCTACAAGAATCCTTACGTCAACATCGGTCGTGAAATGCCATTGGCTCTTGTGTGTCTCGTGACCGATTGCATCATTCTACGGGACGGGAGTATGTTTTCTGAATCAGACGTCAGCGTGTTAACGCACTCATTTTTAGTGATTAAAGCCTTGTGTTTTACTCTCTTCATCACTTAAAGACATCATATGGCTTCAGAAGACTTGACTAGGGGTGGGGTTTGGTGCTCCAATAAAAGTAAAAAATTATATAATCAATTTATAAATGCAAGCAAACCATTACATTAAAAGTCATTATTATACATTATAAGCCAAACAACTGAAAACAATGGAGGACCCTTTACGTCGAAAAGTGATTAAAAAGGGGTACCTTGAGCTTCAAAAAGCGACGCAAAAGGGTCTTGACCAAGCGTCAAAATGTGACAAGTTGGAGTGAGACTGTTGGTTTCATGCGTAAACATAAAATATGTGAATGCAACCAGCAGGACATCGCAAATTAATATTTTTAGTCGCAAATGCGAGTCTGGAGCCCTGTGTATATATATCTACTGTAAGTGGAATGTAAAAAAGAGGTTTTATGCACACTAATTGATTGGAGGAGAAAACTTCTGCAGAACACCCTCCAGAATGAGGTTTTTGATTGAGGGGTAGTTTTCAATCCTGTTGACTTTCATAGTATAGGCAAAAACTACTGAAAATCAAAACTGGACCCAAAACTGTTTGGTTGCCAACGTTTTTCAAAATATCTTACATATATACGATGATAGATGGTAATTTGGGGTATAATTTGAAATCGTAAACCTCTGATGATTTATGTGTTACTCTACTTTTCCTAAGTCTGTTATATTGCACATACAATATCCATATCTGTATTTTGTATTCATTTATTTTAATAATTTCTGTTAATCCATCCATAACCTGAATAAACAATTTAAGCTCCTCCTTTTGAGGGAAAATCTCTGAAAGGAAAATGATCAAAAATCAGCATAATGACTGACACTCACAAATCCTCTGACAAAGTCCTATAATGAGAGTTTGGTGAAGCCTCCTGTGTTCCTGATATAAGTATTCAGCTGAATTGTGTCACTCCATGCATTTTTAATATCTACTCTGTCACAGCTGGTTTTGATCAAGCACATGTGTTGTTATGTCACCTGCTGCTAAAGTGGAACAAATAGATTGCATTTAACATTGACATTTATATCGTTTGCTCTTGGGCTGGAATGCAAAATGGGTGATTGCTGCCCTCTCAGCTTCATCATAACCACATTCTCTCAGTGGTGATAATAACAAGTCAGCATTGCAGGAAGTGTGTGTACACCATCTTTTGTATACTGTTAATTCAGAACATTACTGAATTAACTGAATTAGATATTTGGTTGGTGTGTGGGATTTGTACTTGTAAATGCCTTCTCCATAATATTTAATATTAATAAAACAGAAACTATATTTCTTACAACTGAATGGTTCCAGAAAATGAAAATGAAAACTGAAAATTCACATTTTAAGGCTATATTCTGAGATTGTTAAACTAGTATTAGCTTCTGCAGAATAAATGTAATTTCATATTGATATTTAAGAAATGTCCCTGAGAGAAGCTGCACTACCCACAATTCATTTTTAAGAGATTTTATTCCGCAAAGATGCTTTAAAAAATGTGAAAGTGAAGATAATATTATTTTATTATATTATACTTTATTATTTAAATATTATATATTATAAATATGATATTATTTATCTAATAATTTATTATTTTAAAAATCTGCATAATAGAATGATTTCTAAAGGATCGTGTGACACTGAAGACTGGAGTAATGAATGATGCTGAAAACTCAGCTTTCCATGACAGAAATAAATTACATTTGAAAATATAATAAAACAGAAAACAGATATTTAGAAAATGGAATAATATTGCACAATATTAATTGAGTGTTGATCAAATAATTACAGCCTTGGTGAGCATAAGAAAGGTTTTTTGCTTTATCTTGAATGTTTTTGGTGCACAAATCCTTGGCTAACATTTAGGTGTGGACTGCAGGGGAAAAAGAAAATAGCATAAAATACAAAAAGTGCAGAATACGGCACCGTTAAGGTGGCAAAATCACCCGCCCATTTGATCTTGACTTTAAAAACATTGCTTGGTTTGTTCAATTTATTTCCCACAGCCTAATGTGCAGACAAGTCCAGCTATTTTTCAGCTGCAGCGAGACTGAGTCATATTTTTTCAGGCAACACAAGAACATCAGCGTGATTAGTGTGAAGAAGAATATAAAAAACTGGACTCCATGACGTGGTTTGTTTTCCGACCTCATAAATACAAGCTGAAGAAATGTAAAAACAAATGTAAAATTCTAATGATGCCTGCAGAAAGAATACAGGTATATCATTTGAGCAAGCATTTGGAACGTGGGTGTGTTTGATTTCTGTGAGTCTGTTCGGTTCATTACTGCAATTTGAGCTAAAAGTATCCGGAGGGAGGCGGTTTTTCTCTGTGTGAGGTGAGAGATTGTGACCTACTGTGTTTTTGCAGTGTGGCAGCAGCTTGGACTGAGAGGTGTTTGTACTTAAATGATGAAGCAGTGTTTCAATACTACAGGGGTTTAATATTAAATTCTTAGGTATGAAAGTGATATTTTGAAAGTAATATAAAAATATGCTGAGTTCTATGTATGCACTTTATACATGCACTCTACTGTTTTTGTTATTGTTTTTGTTGTTGTTTTTCTCAGGACTGTCTTTAGGGCTGTCAAACGATTAAATATAATTATATACAAAATTAACGCTTATGTTTGGTGTGTTTTGTGTGTTTTTTGTACATTTATATATAAATACATACAGTATGTGTTTAAAAATATTTATTTTCAATCTTTTTCCTGAAATATATACATTAGTGTGCCTTTTAAATGCAAAATAAATATACAAAGCACACATACATATATAACGTAAATAAAAAACATGTATTTTGGTTGTATTAGTATTCGTTTTTTAGCACTAGTTTTTAAATAAGCCTTTTGTATTTTTACTGTTGATCAATGAATGCTTTTTGAAAGCATCCTGTCTGAATAAAAGCAGTAATTTCTTATCGATCCCAAATAATTTTTGAACAGTAGCATGTTAAAACATCATTTCAAATAGTATATAAGAACAATATTAGGGCAAAACATCCGGTATTATAAATTTGTTGCTGTTGTTGTTTTTTTTTAAGCCGAGTTATTCAATTAGGTTTTTTTTTTTCATAGTTTGCCGATTTGATTTTTTTATTTGTTCCTCATCAGTCAGCCTATCTGAAAGGTATAATCAAGCTAATTACTGATTACAGACTTCTTCCTTTATGTCTCTCATGTCATGTGAGGACAATGGGAATTGTAATTTCTGCCCACACTTTAGAATATGCTGGATTTAAGACTACTTTTTTCTACTAACAACTATTACTTGAAACGCAGATGGCTAGAATTGAATGGACTCCTCTATAATAATTATCCTAAAACTTGACAGACTCACAAAAAGACAGAAACTACAGTGTTATTATAGTAAAGTGGTTGTATCAGATGGAAATCCCACAGTACTCCTTCTTTTCAATGGTATGCTGTATGTCCAAAAATGTTTCTACAATAGAGAGTCTTTCTTTCTTCCTTCTTTCTTTATTTCCTTCCGTTCCCCTATCCATCCCAGTGGTAGTTTCATTGCAGAATAATTTCCGTCGTAATGTTCGTCCACAACATTTCTTTTACAGACAAAAATTATACGATAACGAATAAAAACTAATTGTAAATGACAAAAACTACGCTGAAAATGTATTGACATTTTCATCAACAAATAAAAACAGGACAAAAGTGTTAGGGATGGACGATTTGGGAGGAGATTAATCTTGGAAAGCTTGGAAAGACATAAGGGTTAGTAAATATTGGTAAATTTTAAGCAGTTATTTAAATATTGACCAAAATTAGAATCCAGCATCCAAGAGTGCAGTATAATTATGATCTCTAGTGTGGTGTCCCTGTGTAGACTAATAGTACTCCTGACTGGCAGGTGACAGCTGTCGGTATGTGCTTGGTCAGCTCTTCAGATGGATTTCCGTTAAATAGTTCCTGTGTGTGTGTGTGTGTCTGATCGCT
This sequence comes from Enteromius unitaeniatus, assembly GCA_032359435.1. NCBI lineage: Eukaryota > Metazoa > Chordata > Actinopteri > Cypriniformes > Cyprinidae > Enteromius > Enteromius unitaeniatus. The sequence continues at coordinate 13,929,249 of JAUMHI010000033.1, read as the reverse complement.
ACAGCTATATCAGATTCACTTCTTCTGCATGAAATAGACCTGTCCTCGGTGTCTGCTAATGATACGCAGTATGAAGCAGTGATTGGATGTCAACATGATTGATGTGGGTGTGGAGAGGGAAGGTCCAGCGCTCTCTTGGGCCATTATCTTTTCAAATGATATCAAGGCTGTCTCGTTAGTCGTTCTTTTGGTGCTGCTCAATTGCTGTAATGACCGAGGGCATCAAGTCAAAAAGCAGAGGACAAATCTCTGCCGAGAGAGCTTTAAAGTGAGAATAAAGAGTGAGTTTTGGCTACATTTGACAAAAAGGACAAATGTAATTCTATATATTTTGTTTAAATTGTGAATCGTGTGTAACAGAAATGTTTTTATCCCCGCAGTCCATCCGTGAGGTGACGGGGTACGTGTTGGTGGCTCTGAATCAGTTTGACTATCTTCCTCTGGAGAACCTGCGGATCATCCGAGGCACTAAACTGTATGAAGGACGATATGCCCTGGCCATCTTTCTCAACTACAGACGGGATGGCTACTACGGCCTCCGACAACTCGGCCTCAAGAACCTGACAGGTATCTATGTCTATCTGTATCTCGCCAAACACATTCCCATCACACTTGGCTTTGTGCGGTCGACGTCCCATAGAAATACTCAGGAAAAAGCCTGTGAGATGACAGCAGATATCTGCATGAGCAGAAAGCATGGATCAGGTAGCAGCACTTATATGATGGTTATAATATTTTTTTTTTTTGCAGTTGTTGCCAGTCTCTCTTCTCCTCACTGAATAATGCTAATTTAACCATGAGTTGTAATTATCTCTGGAATTAAATCTACATTAATTTCAAAATAAGGTTGTTTGTCATAATTTAGAGTAGAATTTCAAGGAGAGTCAGCAGAAAAATATTATGTAGAGGAGGCTACATAACCCTTTGACCCCTTCAGAAAGGACAGGCTTGATTTGATTGTTAAGCTCATTAATAGGTGATGTGTGTAAGAATAATGCTGTAGGCAAAGTGATTTTGTTTTAAAACTCCCTCCTCTTGAATAATGACACACACACCAACACACACATGGTACTTCTAAGTATGTTTTCCCATACTCAAGGCCCTTTTGTTGGCCCAAAGGGGTTAAGGATGAGAGAGAAATAGAGAGAGGCAGCCATCAGTATGCCCACCAGAAACAACTGCTGCCCAGCCATGATGAATTTTTTATGTACTCTATACATTTGAGGTTTACTTACTTTGTTGAAGTTGAATTTATCATTGGGCTGAGAGTCCGTTTTTAATGATCTGCCAACAATGACATCTATAATTCCCTGTGCACTGCTTTTGATTACATGATTAGCTATAACATTCTAATATGAATGTGCTTAGAATTATTCTATTATTTCAGTTTTCCAGGTAGAGAGATGAAAGCATGCATCTTGCTTTCTAAGACAGAGCACCTGGATACTTAATGGATCCTTTGATATAAAATGCAGTTGTTGTCATGTTCGTCTCTCACATGTTCTTACTCTTTTTGATTGTTGGCAAGTAGCTTTTACTGTGTGTGTATATATATATATACAGTAGACTCTAAGAAGGGATATTTTCGTGGCCACAGAAACATACCTTCTTACAGTATCACTGCAATATAGCATGTAGCAAGGGCCGAAATTTGCAAGGCAGAATCAGAAACTTATGTAAATTGTGCAAATGTTTTATTAACTCTACATTATCTCATATAACTGAACACACACGTATAAATACACTCACACAAAGGGAAAAGTGCAAAGAAGGCTTAAGGGTAAACCATTAGGAAAAGACAGAATTGAAGTTATGAAAAGAGAGTCAGATGACCACCTGTAAAACCATCAGTGCTGTTCATAACAGGTTTTATAACTAATACTAAACCTCTGTTTCGATTAGTTATATGTTCGATGCTTGCATTGCCTCGTTGGCGTGGGTCGGATGCAGTCTCGAAGTCCTGATGGTTCCAAGGTTTTGGATTGCCAATCATGTTCTTCCTGGTTTGAAGAGTGATGTCGAAAGATGTCGTGATTCTGATGATTAGTAGATGAAAGGAAAGCGATCTGTGGATCTTGAGTTACGTGGAAAGTCAAGGCCCCGGCCCGGAGTAAAACTTAGGTGTTGCCGTGGAGTTAAATCCTCATATTAGTGCCTCACAAGACTGCAGACTGCGCTGCATCTAGGCCCACCCGATGCTAAGACCCTGTCCCAGGGTCTTAGCTAGGAGACGAGAGCCAATATTGTGTTGTTCCCTTGGAGGGAACTTTTATGGTTCTTTGTTTCTAAGCATGGCAGTTTGCACATGCACTGGATTGGAGGTTAATATACAAATTAGAAGAGATTCTTAAAACACAGAATGTTGCAAAGATATCAACATATAATATAGATTCTCAATTAAATCGTCTGAAGACGAGTCCTTAGATACTAAAAACGAAATGTGTCGTGACATTCTTTCAAGCAAAAAAAACAGTGTTATCAGTCGGTTGCCATGGAATCAGAGACCTGTTTCGCCTTCCTGAGGTGTTAGCTGCCTTTCGGGGGAAGGGTCCACAGAGTCCACCCTCATAGTCACAGTTTGAGTTACACATTGGGCTGGTAAAGCGGTATTAAAGATTATTTTTAAATGTAACAAATAGTTTGCGCCTGATTGGTTCAAATGCTACACAGTATATTGTTTAAAATGTCATAAAAAAAAAAAATAAAATAAAAAAAAAAATATATATATATATATATGTATGTATATATAAAATGCAGTACATGTTGCATATCATTTTAAACCATTCTTCTTCTTTCTTTTTTTTTCTATTCAATAAAAGTCAATGGAGACCAATGTGCCTTACTTTGTGTTCTGCAGAGGAAAGAAACTACTATAAAGAAACTATAAAGAAACTGTGTACATTATAGTTATAGTGTAGCAAGTTGTATTTATTTTGAAGAAAGAGGTGTCTGAGAAACATATGTTTTGGTCATCTTGTGCATTTACGATTCAGAAATATTTGACTGTGAAATAAAGTCAGTTATTAAGTATTCTAGAGGTCTGTGTACAAATTTATGCCTTTTACCCTAGAAAACAATAATAAAGAGGACATGCCAGTATTTGCAGACCGTCTGATGAATAGAGAGCTCTGACCACACACTATTCTCATGCCAGTAGGTCTCAGTATGTACTATGAAAAGCAATTATACCAGAACTGTTAATGCATACAGATTAGAGTCCATATCAGCTCAACTGATCCTGCCTGAATAATGGTGGTAAAATCCCCATATATGAGCAAAACAGCAGAATAGCAATTGCCTTTCTCCTGTTTTTTATAATATCAGCCTCAGTAGTATCTGTGACTGATTATCGTGAAATGATAGACATAGAAACATTTTCATAGAGAGAGTTGTGTAAAGTACAATCTGCATGTTTATCAAAGCTAAAATTGAACAGGGATACAAAAAAACCCCTTTTTTTCCCTCTTTACTGACATTTAGAAAACACATATCCACAGGCTTTGCTTTTGTCCTCTTCTATCTTGTTGTTGTCTATTTGAAATCATGCCAAGCAGCTGAGCGCAGTCTAAAGAGAACATGTCATTTCTCTCTCCATCTGCTGGCTGTGTGTTCACCCAAATGCTTGGTAAACAGCAGCGGCATTCGTTAGATCAATCCTCGTCACATTAAATGAAACAATTTATGATTAAAGACATATAGGTAATACGATTTAATTGCATTTTCATTACAGCTCTGTTAACATGTAAAAAGTATCATATTAATAAATACTAAGACACTTAATCAAATGAATCACCAGTAATATAATAAATAAAATGTTTTTGAATTTTCCACTTAGAAAACTATTATTATTATATTCATAATATTAATTCTAATTTACTGTAAATATCTGTAAATATCATTTTAATTCAGTTTTTAAGGCACAACTGTGCTTCAGTGTTCAAGACTAGACATTTCAGAAAGGCTCTGGTTCTGGTTTTGTAGATATATGAGATCTTTATCGTCCGACAGGTGAATATTTATTTTCATGTTTTTAATGCTGTGTGTTTATAGTAGCAGTCAGCATTAATTTAAAAGAAAGCCCCCATTTCCAAAACTGGTAAAAGTGAATGTGTTTACAAGACACATCTTTACTGCCTCCATGATTGTTAAGCCCTGTTTATTCTCCACGCTAGTCTACTGTAAGCCATTACAGATTCTTGATGGTTTACAAGTCTCATCTATATGCGTGTTCACATATGTCTGATTAAATGAGCGGTCTTTATGTAAAATCCCCCCACACACTTCTAAACATCAGCGAGGCTCATTTTTTGCAGGTTTCATATTTCCACCAAGTTACACTGACTGTTTGTATGCTGCACAAACCCTTCAGTTCAAGGTGGAGGTCATTCTGGTTCTATTTGCCCTACGGTCATTTTAGTGTTTGGTCATTTTGGTCTGGATTGTGTTGTATTTGCCGTGCTGAATAATGATGCTTTTTATTTTATTTTATTATATGCATCTGAATTAATGGTTATTTAAAACATATAATAATTACACAAAATGAAGAAAATTGTATTTTATTTTATTTTATGAATCTGAATTAATGGTTCTTTAAAACATATAATACTCATGCATGATCCTTTGAAATAGAGAAGTTCGTTTTTGAAACATTTGAGAGTCCACAAGAATACTGCTTCTCACTTTTTGAAATAATAATAATTTACATTTACAGGTCAGTTAAACCCAAAACTTTTATTTCATTTACTTATGCATTTTTACCGATGCCTTTTTTACTGATATTTTGTTGAACAGAATTTAACCTAAATGGCCATGTGGTCACTTAATGAGTTTTGCAAACAAGTTTCGGGAAGAGGTGCTGGACGAACTGAACCTGGCTGGCAGCACATTATCACCTGTCAAATCAAATTCTTTATAATTCTATAAATAAACCCCCGCTCCTCTTCTCGGGGGGCATGCGGGGACCGAGCCGGACACAGAGCTCTTGCCCTCGCTAGGGTTCTAACCCCAAGTTTCCCCCCCCGGACATCATGTCAAATTTGCTTTATTATTATTATGGCTTGAGAAAGCGCGACTCGTGAAACCAAGGTGATGCTGACAAGTACACATATATTTTTGTCTATCGTCACTGTTTAATATTGTCTTAGTGTCATCGTTCCTGATAGCAGATTATTGACACAAGCCCAGATTCTAAAGACAATTCACTGGCTGCTGAACTGTTCCTAAGGCTTAAGTATATACATATGAAGCAGAAACATCTTGCTTTCAAGGCCCTTCAGACTGTCTGGCCGTGCAGAACAGGTAGACATGAATTTTAAAACTCTGATCTGAATTTTACAATATGCAAGTCAGCCAAGGCAAGGCTAGTAACATCTTGACGGTTTGTCATCTAACATCTTGACATGTACGGGAGGTTGGCAGGGGTTGCAGCAAATATTCAATATTTTAATATACTCTCAGTCTGTGAAGTTCCTGGCAGCTCCTGAATCAATAAGGACATGACGTGTGGTTTTAGAAATCTGGACAGTTATTTGGCACTGGCTAGCATTTCACTACACTTGTTTTTGGACGGACAAAGCTATTGTACTCTGGACGAGATTTATGACATTTGCTGAACTGACCACAAAAAAGATACATCTCCATTGCTGCAGATGATATTTGTTAAAACCTAAATGGTGAAACTTAAAATGTAACATGTAAAAGGCTGATATTTATAGGTTACTTCATTTTTGGCATTCATGTTAAAGATAAAATTAGATTATCAGGATGGGATAACAAAGTGTCCTCAGGAAAAGCTGATATTGTCTTTCGTCATTCCTATGCAAACATATATTTATCTATATTTAGCTTTATATATTTAAAATTAAATTAAATTACAAAACATTTCTTATTTTGGTTATTACTAAAATAACTAAAACTGAATAAAGTAAAATTGGTTTATTATAAAATAAAGAAATAAATCACAAAACAAGAAAATTACTAAAACCTTAGCTAAAATTAAACTTAAAACAGAAAACAAAAATCAAATTCAAAATATTAAAAGCACCTATTATAGCACCACAAACAAATTTAGCTTCAGCTTAGTGTCATGATTTGAATCTTCTGCTGCATTCATGTATATTAAGAAATAAAGAGACTAACAGAACGCTAACTGACATATTCATTTACAGTTTTTCTTGATTGCTCAAACACATTTCTTGAAACTATGCCTCATATTCTCACAACAGTAAACACAAATCCATAACATCTCACCCAATTTCCCA
>JAUMHI010000033.1:13883622-13912999 GCA_032359435.1 Enteromius unitaeniatus | reverse complement strand
AAATTGTTTTATTGTTTTGGGCTGCGCCTTGAAGTTCTCTGACTTTTTGTCACAAGGATATCAAAGGCATTCTTACAGAAGGATGCAGATATTTCTGATAATCCGAAAGAGGAAGGAGCTTGTGATAGCTGCATTTGCGTTTTGTTGCAGATGCTGCTTGCTGAGGTCATTGACCAAATTGTGTCATGATATCACGAGTAAGGATTTTGTGATACCAGAAGGCTTGAAGGCTTGGAGGTGTTGCTGAAGGCATTTGCATGTGTTCTCTACTGGATGGCGCTAGAGGAACCATGGTGTGTTGCACGGTGTAGGAGACTTACGCTGAGTGTGCTGGCGAGGACGGCCGGTGGACAGGTTTTTTCCGCTGTTGGAGGGGAGAGCGGACACGCCGGCTTCCGTACCTGTGAGAACTCTGACGATCATGGGTTGAAGCGTGACCCGGTTTCTGAACTTCAGTTAACTCGTTAATTCCATTTTAGTGTTATTTTTAACAAAGTTTTCCAAAAAAAAGAGGCCATATGCTTTTTCGAATAGTTTGCAAAGTTTTAGACCTCTTTGCAACCTCTGGAAAATTGCAGGATTTCTTCAGTGTAAGCAGTCTTAACTGAAATGATAATGTTGAGTCCCTCTCAATCACACTCTCTCAGTAATTACAAAACAGTCAATTAAATCTAAGCGATGAAAATGAGTGAGAAAACTAAGTGGGAACATTTTGTGAGGCAAATCCCACAGTACACAGAAGTGTGCTGTTGTTTAGGATTAACGTTAAGATGTATTTCACAGGCAGAAGGTGTCATCGCTCCTGTAACGGCCGCTGTTGGGGCCCTCAGGAGGATCAGTGCCAAAGCTGTGAGTATTTAGCATGTTTTATCATTTAACTTGCACAACTACACATACAGACACAAAATGCAATATATTAAAGTAATAGTTTACCCAAAAATGAAAATTCTGTCATAATTTACCCACCCTGGAATAGTCCCAAATCTGTATGAATTTCTTTGTTCTGCCCAACACAAAGAAAGATACAGTTTTTTTTTGAGGAAAGTTTGTAACCAGGCTGTTTTGGGTGACCATTGACTTCCATAGTAGGAAAAAAATGGTACCATGGTATTTCTTCAAAATATATTCTTTTCTGTTCAGCAGAACAAAGAAATTGCAGGTTTGGAACTACTTAAGGGTGAATAAATGACGACAGAATTTTCATTTTTGGGTGAACTATTCCTTTAAGGCTTTGAGTGTGATGTGACCTTTGACCCTTTTCTAGGGTCAACTCTATTGATTTGACATAGCATGTCAACTTACGCTATCATAAATTGCTGCCATTGTTATGTATTCAAACTGAATAAAACATACACAACTCATAAATGAATGCATATATAGCTCATTTTAGAATATGCCTTGTTTTTGTGGCTAGATATAATTACATTATTACCAGAACTTCTTGCTTATTATGCTTGAAATCAATGTTTAAAATAAAGATTATAATTAAGTTATATTAAAATGCCCATATTTAAAAGTTCTTAATTAGGGTCTATTATAATCCATTTATATGATTTAAAGTTTAAAAGCACATTCTTTTTCTCTCCCTCTGCATTGCTTCAGCATTGTTGTAATAATTGTTGTAACCTCAGGAGCAAGACAGGATTCATATTTTGTTTCTCTTTATTAAGGGATAATACAAGACTTCTTCACCTTATAAATAGTTGTCAAAAGCTAAATGCTTCGAAAGAGTGATCAAAACTGACACAATTGATGGTTTCAGCTGTGTTGTTAATTATGGTAAAAGTTAACCTTTTACTTGATGTTGCAGACAGAGGGGTTACTGTATATCAGAGTTTCAGAAATAAACAGAGTTTTAGCAATTGAAATCTGTAAAGTAAAATGATCCTGAAAGCACCGTGAGTGAAAGCTCTTGAGAACTCCGTGATCTTCTCTGGTGTTCGTGGCACAACCTGTAGTGGTGCACTCATGAGTGGGTGGCAGATACAAAGAGAGGGACGGCAGGGGATGGCAGGTTGAGTTTTCAATACATAATTAGGTATAATTAAAGAAACCCAGCTCTGTAGAGTGTCACCACTGATGGGGAGAGGGGGGTTGCACACTTTGTCTAGCAAATAATAGATGTAAGGTTTGTACTTTGTCCTGGTGACTTTTGACATATTTACAGAAAAGTAAACTCATAAAAAGTCCACCAGTGTGGAGAGAGCTTCACGTTTGTCTTCGTGGTTACAGTGACAAAGACGGTGTGTGCAGAGCAGTGTGATGGACGCTGTTTTGGTCCGTACGTCAGTAACTGCTGTCACCGTGAATGTGCAGGAGGCTGTTTTGGACCCAAAGACACAGACTGCTTCGTATGTCATTATCTTCCTGTGCTTATACCTCATTCTGCATGATTTTAAAGTGTACTAGAAATATTGACAAATGCCTGCTTGTGTCATTTTTAAAGTAGTTTCATGTGCTTTGAAGGGATGGTTCACCCAAAAATAATAATTACCCAATGATTTACTCTCTCTCAGACCATTAAAGGTGTATTTGAATTATCATATACATCAGAGTTTAATTAAAACATGTCTCTTCCAAGCTCAATAATGGCATTGGGTGTTGATATTCAATAGTCTAATACTTGTCCAATAAAGTGCATCCATCCATCATAAATAATGCCACACAAGAGAGTGGAGTTCCAACAGATAGTGTAGTATGTAAGTGTCACGTAAGCTCTGGTAAAAATATGTTGGTCTCCCACGAACCAAGTTTTGTTTACAGCAAAGATAAACTAATCTCCTCTTATACCTCCAATATTAAAATCCTATGACATTATGTAATTCTAATTCTTGACTGGTATTTGTGCTCTGTGCGTGTGTGAATGCATGTACAACAGTTAGTGGAAGCTACTGCATAGATTATGGTTTATAAACTTTTAAATATGGATATGTTTCTTACAAAACCTCATGGAGGCATTTAATAACCCAATGAAGCCATTCAGAGCACTTTTAATGATGGATGGTTGCACTTCAACACCCATATACTAGCATTATAACACTTTGAAGAGCCAGAACATTTTTTAATATAACTCTGATTGTATTCATCTGAAATAAAAAAGTTTTATACACTTAGGATGGCTTGAGGGAGAGTAAATCATGGGCTAACTTAAATTTTTGGGTGAAATACCCCTTTAATGTGTTTTGAAAACACCGAAAGCTCTGCAGAGGCGTCTCTTCATTATATTATTTTGTTGATTGACCACACTTGACTGTTTGTTTGTTTTTTTCACAGGCTTGTACCAACTTTAATGACAGTGGGGCCTGTGTGACGCAGTGTCCTCAGCCATTTGTCTACAACCCAACAACCTTCCAGCTCGAGCACAATCCCAACGCCAAATACACCTATGGAGCTTTCTGTGTCAAGAAATGCCCACGTAAATTAAGCTGATTAATTGATTACATATCAAATTAATAATTGTGTATATATATATATATATATATATATATATATATATATAATTTTTATTTATTTATTTATTTATTTTTAATTTAAGAGAACATCATCATAGTTTTGTCCTTTTAAAGATATACAATTTTTATATATTTGTAACTTTCTATTTTATTTTATTTTTAGTCTTAACTGTACCTTTAAATATTTTTGATATTTCAAATATTTTTGAGTAAACCATATTTTTGATATCTCTCACAAGTAAGCCTTGTCGTTCTTTGTCATAGATAACTTTGTGGTGGATCACAGCTCTTGTGTCAAAGCCTGTCCAAGCAACAAGATGGAGGTGGAGGAAAATAACATCAAGATGTGCATCCCGTGCACTGACATCTGTCCAAAAAGTAAAATGCAAAGAATTTGGGAATTGTTAAAAACCACATATAACCTCCACACATTGCAATACAGTCTGCTCATGTTTATTTGTGGTGTTCAGTGTGTGATGGTATAGGTACCGGCAAGCTTCAAACGGCTCAAACTGTAGATTCCAGCAACATTGAGATGTTTGTCAACTGCACCAAGATCAACGGCAACCTCATCTTCCTCATCACAGGCATTAAAGGGTGAGGAACATTTACATCTTTTAGCAGTGCCAGATATTCCCATATGACACCTGTGTTTCTCTTTGAACAGCTATGTGCCCTCAAAGGCTGCTATAAGTGCATGTTAACTTCTCCAGGCATGCCAACAAGCACTGCAATGAGGTGGTTTTGATGTATATAAAGCTGACGTGTTACTTTGCATGTCGACAGAAGAAAAATCTGTGGTTATACGATCTACAACCTTGATGCAAAGTCAGTTTAAATCCTAATTAGATTGACCTTGTTTACCCAGGGTATTAATACTCTATCAAAACCTGTTTATTGAGCAAAATATCTTCAGAAACAGGGGTTTAAAATGTTTGCCTGGTAATATTTGACTTTTATTACAGTGCTTATAAAAATACATGTTTGTTTGTTTTTTTTTTTATTTCTCACACTCATGACCTTTTGCTGTGTTAAACAGAGACATGTATCATAGTATCGGTGCTCTGGATCCTGAGCGACTGAATGTGTTCCAGACCGTCAGAGAGATCACAGGTAGAAGAGAGAGTTCTCATTATAATCTATTTATAAGAATAAAAATAAAAACACACGTGAAGTTGAGCAAGTTTATTGCTCACAGCATTCATGGATCCTTATGTTACAGTATTTATTTGTTGAGTGTAATAGGTAAGAAAAACTGAACAGTTAGTCATGTTAAACAGCTTTTTTTTAATTAAAATCTGATGTGTGGCGCAGTCAGATATTACATTGCTGTTAATGGAGTGAAACGTAATGAAACTTTGCGCAAAATGAAAGACCTATGAGCATGTCATGAACCCAGTTCCCATCACCACAATATAAACGCACCTCTGATTCTTGATGCACCAAAATATTAATCATAAGAACATGTGCAACCATGGAAATTTCACCCAATGGTACTGAAAAAATTGTAGTGTGAAATTGCATTTGATGTATTTTGCTTGGCTTTTTACTGCTACGTCAAGACCACTGTTGAATTATGTATCTTATGTATTTGTTAACTACATCCCAAAGGTTACTTGAACATCCAGTCTTGGCCAGAGAACATGACTGATCTTAGTGTCTTTTCCAACCTTGTCACCATAGGAGGGAGAACACTTTATAGGTAAGATTATTTTCTGTGAGGCTCATTCTTTCAGTGGTCTGATACATGACTACCAAATAAACAATCCAACCATATGAAAGAGCAATAGGTTCTGAAATTTTTATTGACTTCCTCATTTCTGTGGGTCTTTGTTTTCTCAGCGGTATTTCTCTGCTGATCCTGAAGCAGCGCTGGATCTCTTCACTGAAGTTCCAGTCTCTGAAAGAGATCAGTGCCGGTAACGTCTACATGACCAACAACAGCCAGCTCTGCTTCTACAACACCGTGAACTGGACCAGTCTGTTCCGCACCAGCACCCAGAGAGCTCTGATCAAGAACAACAGGGAGCCCAGAGACTGCAGTGAGTGATTTAGCCAGTACTATCAAACCAAAATAAAGAAATTAATGCTCTGTTTAAACAGGTGCATCTCCTTTTATAAAAACTTGTAACTTTCCCCAGCTGATTAAACATGGTACATCAAAAAAAAAAGGTTTTGTATTAAAATCTTTCTAAAATATTATGTTTATAGATGAAAATGAAGGTTTATCTAATCATTTTCATACATGTCAAGAATAAATATATTTATATTATATATATATTTTTTTTTTTAATAAACTTTTTATACAGTAATTATCTCATTTTGTATCAGTTCTTTTTTATAAAATGTTATATTTAATATTATATAATTATTATAATTGTCATGAAAATAAAAAAACTTTAAAAGTATGCTTTGTTTTCTTGCTGCAAAACATACATTTGTTATCTATTAAATTTGAGGCTGACTATGAGGTTATTGGCTAAATGACCTGTAATATTGTCAGCCCATTTACATCATAGAGTACTTAAGCCTTAATAATAGACTAGTCTATTAGGTCTGCCAGTTCTTGAATTTCAATACACTGCACCTTTGGGACACATACAGGTCATAAAGACAATCATTTTTCAGGCCAGTATGTATGATTAAAAATTCCCTGAACTGATGAAATTGAGAAGCACAGACTTATCCGTAATGGAGATGTTGACAGTTGCAGAACACTTCCCACAGTGCTGCACTGCCAAGCTGTGCTTGATGTAATTAGTGAGATAATAAGTATGTGGTGTGTGGGATCAATGGCGCTGTTAGCCAGCTCATTCACTGGCCTCTTTTCCACGCTGCCAATCGCAGGCGACTGATATCCCTGGATTGTCCAACAGCCCTGACAGCCGTGAAGTGCATCCAGTGCTTTGCATTGCACAGCTGATGATCCCAGGACTTTACTTCAGTCAATACAGAGTTTGTGGGATTCAGTAATATTATTTGTATATCAATATTTGAATATGCTTGAATTAACTGATAAAGCAAAATCTGACTGAAAGATTTTAGTGATGTTGACATATTTTCTTTTCGAAAAAGCAACATGTTTAGCTATATACTAGTGCACATGCATGACCTCAAAGTCTGTGTATATGATCTAAAAGCTGTAAAACTAATGGCCGTAATGTATATGTGTAAAATCATTTCTGTGGATGTCTTCGCAGCTCAGCAAAGGATGGTGTGTGATCCGTTGTGTTCGGTGGCAGGATGCTGGGGTCCCGGTCCAGATCAGTGTCTCTCTTGTAAATACTTCAGCCGAGGAAAGACATGTGTGAAAGCCTGTAATCTTTATGATGGGTGAGTAAAAGACAGCTACACTTCAGAAATAAAGGAGCAAGAAAAATATGATCTGCCATATCTAAATCATACTAAATAGTGGTACTTCTTTATTATTATTAGATAGATTTTCTGAAATATTTTTTAAATAAGTAAATGAGACAGTATCTAATTAAATCTGAATATATTGAGGGAAAAGCCATTGATAAGTGTGATAAGAGTATTGCCAAATAATGATATATATGTAAAATTGTTTCAATTGATTAAAATAACTGTTCAAGGGTTGATTATAAAAAGTGAGCATAAAATTAACCTATTTTAATAAATATAAGTTTTATATTATTGTTTATATAATGCAATAATATTATATTATTGGTGTAAAAAAGTTTTTTTTTTTGGTAAAAAAAAAAATCATGTAATAAACGCATTTTTCAATGAACAAACACATTTTTCTAATAACACTAAAGTCTTTTGACCAGTATATCAGTATAATATACCTTAATTCATAAATCCAGTCATCAGTTGTCAAATTGACATTATATATGTTATATACTAATTACACAATTTCATTCGTTATTGTTTCATGAATAAAATCATTGTGTGGGCTGCGTTTGAAACTCCACAAGTTCTGACGCTAGACTATTGGGTACAACCATGGTTACTGCAGTATTTTTTCGTTTTATGAAGACTATCTATCATTTAGATTGCCGTTCACCCCCAGTCACTTTGTAAACACAATTGTGTACAAACTTCTGCCTTGGGGATGTGTGAGAAAAGATGAAAAGAATCAGAGAGAGGGATGGATTTCATCTAAAAGTTATAGTCTGAAAGCAGGACCACGTCTGGCCAGTGCTATGGCACAGACCTAAATCCAGCTAATTGTTCCTCAGCCTGTCCCATGCGGGTGCAGAACACATTGCCATCTGTGAATGACAAAGAGGAAACACTCATCTGACAACAAATTTACATTCTGGTCCACCAGGAGCATCAGAGAAGAACACTGCTTTCCTGCTATAGTCATTAAACAATGACAACTCTGACCAACATCTGAATAGGATTCCCCGTGGCTGAAAAATGTAATTTAGTTCCTAACAATAATCAGCTGTGGGGGAGTGTCATATTTTGGAGAATGAACGGGGGTCTCATTAAACTCAATTAATTGTGCTTTAAATCATCAGCCCCAGTCTATGAATGGGGATGTGCCAAACATCTCCAGTCACTCAACCAAGAGTTCAGACCTGAGAGCGTTATGTGTTTTTCAAAGAGGTTCTGATTACTTTAATTAAAATAAATTATTTCACATTACAAATTTTACATTTTTCTGATTACAAAATTAAAATAAAATAAAAGAGACAATTAACAGTTGTAGATAGGTAGAGGGTTAAATAGAAGCCTTAGTAGTACTGATTCAAATTATTTGGAGAATCAAATAAAAAAATGTTTGCTTAAATAATTTGTTTTGAATAAAAAAAAAATGAAGTAATAAAATAAAATAAACAATTAAGAGCTGTAGGTGGGTAGAGGGGTGAATAGAAGCCTAGATCTGATTCTGATTATTTGAACTATTATATAGAACCACACTGTTTTTGTGCATGTCTCTTTAAATGCAAACGAGCTGCTACCAAAATGGAGCTGTGCTTTTTTACAGCTTTTTCCTCAGATACTCTGCTAAAAAAAAACACTTGTTTGCTTTTGATTATCATGTCTATTGCGCTGAAATCATGTGTTTTAAAAGTAGCCCTATTATTGCCAATTCTAATGTTGGAACCTTTGGGTTACAGGTCCGACTCTCTGTCCATTAGGCCACGACTGCCCCCTAATGTAGCTGTATGTGCATGTAAAAAGTCTGCAAATTTGTAAATCCGAAAGTGCACGATAAATAAAGTTATTGTCTCCCATAATAAACAATCTACGGTATACAGCCTAAACACATTTGAGTAATTTACGCCTATGTTGTTGTACTTTGTCTGGCTGCAAACAACTTAATCCCGCCCACAAATTAGTCAGATATGTCTATGTAGCTTGGAAAGAAATCACGTTTATATTAGATCTGTGTGGCAGCAGCGTAATATACAGTTAATAATAAAAATAAAAAAATTAAAAAATCCACTGCTCTCTTGGCTCCTCTGAGGCTGGGAAGACAGAACAGTTAGCATGCTGTGCTCAAACTTTTGAACTGGTACACCATTGCCACTTTTTAAAACACAATGACAGCACTGACACTTGCAGGTAATGGGTGGTAATGTTATAATAAGATTTCCTTTTTTATGTCATTGTGGGGTGGAGGCAAATCTGAGCAGCTTGTCTTTTCACTCAATCAGAGTTATAGTGGTTAGTAGGGATGTAATGGTATTGTAAATACTGTTGTACCGCAATAGCAAATTTTCAAAGCGAATCTCTGGTAGAGCCATGTGAGCGCGAGTTCTTGTTCTCCCAGTGCACGCACACCTCTCTCTGCGTCTGTTCTGTTCAGCGAGCGGCGGGAGGAGAAGGGCTTTCAGTTCAAATAAATATTATGTTGTTTCTAACTCTATTTTACATGCAAATATAGCCAAAATCACAGCATAGCGATTGTCTATATCTTATGTGTACTTGGTTTCATCAGACAATGCTTCATTATTAATAAGGTTTTTAATCTAGATTAACATCTTGTAATGTAGCGCTAGTTCAGTAGGCTTTATAATTTCATGCATTTCAGTCACTATTTCATATTCATTAAATTTTTCTGACAACAGAAAATATATATCAGTGGAAACAGTTATATTGAGAATTAGGGTGCATTGAATAATATTGTTACTACAGAGAAGCAAGATAATATGACGCACTGACATAATGAATATGCGAATTGACGTATGGCATCATCTAGCGACAGGCATCTAGCCATCTAAAGCAGGTTTTAAATCGGATGTGTGGAAGGTTTAATAATTTTTAAAAATGACAATTGAAAAATTTAAGCTCCTGTTTCAAAGTTTACAGATAGATGGCTAATTTGTATGCCATTGATATGTTCAGTGTTCATGTAAACTGTTTAATAAACACTTCTGGCACTTTTTTTGAGTCTTTTCATTAGTTTTTTTTTTTTTTTTTATGTAAATGATTCAATAAGTACCGTACCATGCCATATATACCGAGGTATTACTGTACCGTGAAGTTTTGATACCGTTACATCCCTAGTGGTTAGATGTCTTGGTAATTTGTAGTTAGTTGGTAGTTTAGGGCATCACATGATTACCCATTTTGACTGTAAATTCTTTCCAGTGTGAGAAACTTCAAACTGGGAGTGTTCGTTCACTCGATTTCCGATGTTTTAAGATCTGGGAGGTTTCTTTGATCCCCACTCTGTTATTGACAAGGCACCGTCTTTCCCTGTTTTGGAACCGGCTCTCAAAATTTCCCTCTGAAATATGGGCTGATGGAAACGAACAAAGGAAAGGGTATTGATGGCTCTGCTAGGCAGCCCCTCTGCCGTATCTCCTGCAATCTGAGCTGCCATCTGCTTAGATAAAATTTAAAGAGGACTGTTTGTTCTTTCCTCTCAGACCAGTGCTGAGAAAGATTTTTCTAATTAAAATGCCATCATTTTTTCATGGATCTTACTCAGCCGACTGGTATATTAGCCAAGTTCTCGTCAGTGTGTGAATATAGTGTCTGTGGTTCAGTTGGCCGTGGTTCAAGAAGATATGGAGGATGAGTCGGAGACTAAACAAAACCTGCTGTATGTGTTGTTGCTGAGAGAATACATCACCTACTTTGACTGAATAAAGGAATATTTATAAGACAATAATTTATGCATATACGGCCAAAATTAGTTGTTGGAAAATGATAAATAAAGCTAAATAGGCTATTTTTAATTTTTTTTTACATTTGCCAATGTAGTTTTTTTTAAAGTATAATATTTAATTAACTTTTTTTTTTTCACATGCATATTTTAGAGATGTTCGCGAGTTTGC
The DNA here is from genome assembly GCA_032359435.1 of Enteromius unitaeniatus. Taxonomy (NCBI): domain Eukaryota; kingdom Metazoa; phylum Chordata; class Actinopteri; order Cypriniformes; family Cyprinidae; genus Enteromius; species Enteromius unitaeniatus. Next base: position 13,902,285 of record JAUMHI010000033.1, on the reverse strand, counting down.
CAATGGATCGGTGTGTCTGGAGTGTGACAGCCAGTGTGAAAAGCCTGAAGATAAAACGTTTACCTGTCATGGCCCTGTAAGTAACCCAAGCAGTGCTATCTAAAGTCAGCATCATCAGAATTGATCAAATTAACGTTTTTGGTTGTCCATGATTCATTTGTGTATCTTGTTCCAAATAAAGTATTTTCCTTTTTTTTGCCTTTGTAATCTTTCATAAAAATGCATAAACTTGCCTCGAATTTTCCCTATCAAATCTCACCCTACATTTTTGGAGTAAAATTGGATGCCAATACCATGTTGACAGTTATTAAAATACCTTTTAAAGTTGCTCTGCTATTCCAGTCCAACCCATCCTGTGCCATCATTATGATATTTTTCAGTAAATTAAGTTAGATGTCCTCTATTTTGTCTGTAAAATGTGAGTTTTAGTGCTGAATTTTGTTTGCTGTAAATGCAGAAGAACAAAGCTGTCATCTTCTTATCATAACCTGCCTGTTCATCTCAGTTCCTAAGCTGCATAATTAGCAACATCAGAGCTGTCAAAGAATGTAAGAACTTGTTCAACCGTGTGACACCCGTCTCAAAACAGTCAATTACTCAGATCAAATATGTATGAATTTGTTTATGCTGTCAGCACTGCTATGTAGTTTAAGTAAAATTTAATGAAAGTTACTCAAACGCACAAGAAAGTACCAAAAAGTGCAACGTGCATTAAATATTTGGGATAATCATCAATAAAATATTGTAAGTAGTCTGTTTTCCTTTATTTATCCATACTCAAGTACGGCTTCTAGATTTTATTTCATTTTATAAGTTATTGTTAACCATTTTGTCTGTACGTTTTAGGGTCCAGATCACTGTGTGAAGTGCTTGCATCTCAAAGATGGACCTAACTGTGTGGAGAAATGCCCTGATGGTCTGCAGGGAGCAAACAGCTTCATCTTCAAATATGCTGAGACCAACAACGAGTGCCATCCCTGCCACCCCAACTGCACCCAGGGGTAGGTTTCAGAATGTATGCGTGTTTGTCTTTTCCTCCAGGCCAGCACTACTCAACACACAGAGCCTATTGAGATCTGTGTGATTTTATCATTGTCATGGCAACTGCAGTAATTACATTACAAACATCTTCCCAATATTCTTGCCTTGTTAATAAGGAGCAGGATAAAGCAGTAAATGCCTTTGAAGATGTTTACAGCAGCATAAAACATGACTCATCCAAATTATATTTTATATCTCAAATTATATATATTATACATCAAAAATTGAAGGTAGGAAGAATTGTGTACTTTTCTTGAAGGTAATCTTTAATGCTGACCAAAGTTGCATTATTTGACAAAAATAAATATATTAAACTGTGAGATAGTATTACTATTTTAAAATAACTGGTTTCTATGAAATGCTTTTCTATTTAAATGGTGTTCTACCATTTTACAAATAAAACAGCAACAGCTATTAACTCAAGTGCTGCATTGCTTAAGCTTTTCATTGTAAGAATATAAGAATTACCATTCATTTGTTACAAATTTTTTGCTTAACAAATAAACCATTAAATGATATACCTGTATATATAATAAAAAATACACATAATATGATCTGATACAGTATGCCACACATATAGTATCCTTCTGACTTTTAAATCAAAGAATTGCTAAATAAAATATAAGTGCAGCCTTTGAGGCTGAAAGCACCTTCTTTTTTGTGGCCCCTGAGCTTTCCAAAGTTCACTAGCCCTGCTCTAGGCACTTCTTTTTCTTAGTTTCATCTTGGAAATCCCATAAATCTCTGCTTTAATTCAAATATTTCACGATCTTATCTTTAACTGCCCAGTGGGTTGGTGAAGTTGGGTGCAGTTCCACAGGCCTTCGGTGTCACATCCTGTAGATCTGAGGCAGATCATGGACACACTAGAAACATCCACCCAGCATGAACCTCTGCTTCGTTCTGGTCTGTCTTGGCTCTCAAATCAAAGCTCTTGCAATGCTCCAGGACACTATAACAAAGCACTGGCGAGCCCTTCATCTCCTGGGTGACAGTCATTGCCGCTGGTTACTGTCAGGCATGCGCTCTTCAGCACTGTTCTCTGTGATTACTGAACCCAGTCACCACTGTCGCAGCACTCCAACGTGCCTTATTCCTGAATGTAAACTCTGGAGATCATTTCAGCCTACACTTAAGCTCACAGATGACTAGGTAGATCAACAGTTAAAACCGTGCACATTTATTACCAGCAGTATGCGATATACACTTGGGATTAACATGCTATTTTTAACTATTTCTAAAAAAATTATTCTAACCAGTGCTGCCTTTGTCTCACCAATATTACAGTAAAAAACAACAAAGCTTTGCGTTACAAACTTGAATTTTTAGTGTTGTTTTAGCGCCCAGTCTTTAGTTCAGAAATCAGACCCGCTTCTAAAGAAACATTCATTATTAATATAATGTTTAAAACTGATTTTAAGTAAAAGTTATTTTAAAAGTGATTTATTTAATTTTATTTCTTTTGACATCAGACTTATGAAAGGTAGTGTATGTGAGCTAATACACCATCACCTTAATTAGTAGCAAACTATTAAAGTTTTATTTGAATTATTACTTTTCATAGATGTACTGGACCCCGTATCCAAGATTGTATTGGGATGCTGGACAGGTAAGCATCTGATGTTTTCCTTGCTTTCATTAACGTACTGATTTTAAGTTTATATAAATAATATCTTACCATATAAAAGTCACAAGCAACGCATTTCATAAATACATTTCTGACACTTCACTTACAGTGAGAATTTTTTTTTCCAGCTAGAAGCTTATTATACTTTCATAGCTCTTTTAACGTTAATTTAAATTAATGACGTTACCTACTTATGACGTTAATTTAAATGTGTGATAATTAGGTGTTATGATTTAAAATAACATTTCACTACTGCTGAAAAAGCAGTGGGCCTTCTTAAAGGTTCAGTTTTTTTTCTGAGAGTTAAAATTTTTTTTCTCATCTTTTATTTATATATATATATATATATATACATATATATAATATTAACAGAAAAAAATAATAGAGACTTGTGATTGCACCAATAATGCCATTTCCCTTAAAAACAATGCAGTATTTTATATACTCTAAATTGTTCTAAAAGTATGTTATGGTATATGTTTAAAATCTTTGCATTTTCTTTCAGGACTCCTCTGATTGCTGCTGGGTTGATTGGAGGAATGTTTGTTGTCGTAATTGTGGCCCTCGGATTTGCTATATTTTTCCGACGGAAGAGCATCAAGAAGAAAAGAGCTTTACGTCGGTTCCTTGAAACAGAGGTGAGAGCTAAAAATCGTTTAAAATTATTGGTTGCAGTGAATTAACCTGAAAAACATTTGGTCTCATGAGACGCAAAAGAAGAGAGAAAAAAAAAAGAAAACCAGACAGAAAGCTGGCCAGTGAAATTGCTGTGGTGGTGCATGGATGGGTCTGTGGGGTCTATAGCCAGTCTCAATTTTCCATTTGAAAGTGCCCCTTTCACTTCAATGGTGGGAAACCTCAAATGGAATAATGGAGATCATTTTCAGATCCTTAAATGGAAACTTATGAAAGTATTTCAAAATGCTCTGCAGCCAGTATGTGTGTGAGTGTGTGCATTTGATATAAAGTTTAAGTCAATATTGTGGAATTTGCAGTTGTGTTAGGTGTTAAGGAGTGTAAAGCACCAAATTGATCTACTGTTTCGGTATCTACTCCTTGCAGATAAATCCATTTTTTGGATTGATATGTTTTTGGTTTTTCTAGTGAAAGTGAAGAAAATATACACTTAATAATATCAGGATTTATCAGCATGAAGAGTTAATATTCTGAAAGTTTGTTAGTTGAAGTTTAAAGTTGAAAATGTAAAGTGTCAATGGAAGGGAATTGCTTTAACAAGTAAAAATCTGTCACCCATATAAAAAGGTTGAAAACTAGGGGAAAGTGGCAATCTGAACTCAGAGGTCCAGAGAGTGCACAAGGGAATATTTAGATGCAGTAGCTAACATAGATAATGAGGTTCAAGATTATGAAAAGCCTTGAAGGTTAAAGAAGTATTATGAACTGAATGCATGATGAGATGCAACCACTGAGGACTGATATGAATAGCTCTTCGTAATTGTGAAAATCAGCTAAATTGTGCATCTTTTAAAGGTATTGTAAGTGATTTAGTGGCAAAGCAAATGTAACTGTAAATAAAGCAGAAGAAATGTTTTATATTTTATATCAGCGGTCTTTAAAAGTGAGAAAATAGTTGAATGTAATGTCAAAAGGCATTGTGGTTTAGTTTGAGGCCCTGCAATTTCTGCTGAAGGCATACTTGGAAATTGGTTTGGGATTATCAGCATTGATAAGTCTAAAGATCAGCCAAGAAATGTTGAGTGAAGATAAATAATGTCACTGAAAGAATCTATGTATAAACACAGGCTTAACTCGTGAAGCGAAGAAAAGGAAAATCTGAGCAATGCAAACTGAAAACTTAAAATAGGCAAAACCCAGACTATAACCAGATAACAATAAAATTAGACAGAAAACAAAGTCCATAAGGCTAACCTGTGGCAGGTGGGAACTGAAGTAGGCATTGTAGTTATGTATGAATTTGTGATTATGTTGAGTGATTTTGATGCTGATTATGTATGTTTTTTAAGCAGCTTGTGGAGCCTTTAACGCCAAGCGGGATGGCGCCCAACCAGGCACAGTTGCGTATACTGAAAGAGACAGAGCTTAAGAGGGTCAAGATCTTGGGTACAGGAGCCTTTGGCACTGTTTACAAGGTACAGCATTAATGTTTATGATTTGTGTGCTTTATGTGTTTCCTCAACAATATAATTTTTTACAAGTAACATGTAATTGACTTCTGCTGCCGTCTTCTTTATAAGGGAATCTGGGTTCCAGAAGGAGAAACTGTGAAGATTCCAGTGGCCATAAAGATACTCAGTGAAAGCACAGGACCGAAAGCCAATGTGGAGTTTATGGATGTGAGTAATTTGCAATTAAACTTTAATTTTATGTTTTAACATCATTTGAAAAATAAGAATGCAGGGAATGGATTTTCTGAAAATGTCCTTTTTGCCAACAGTGCAAATCCATTTTTGGAAATGACTTGCATTATCATAAATTTTTAAAGACTAATGTAACTAACCAGAGCTTTTTTGATTTGGTAGCTTAAAATCATACTAGTTTTGATGTTGGGAGTTTGTATTGGACACAATTTGAGTCGTTCACATAAATGGCAAATTGTTACACTTTTTTTTTTTTCAGGCTTATTTTGAAATTGCTTTCAATTTACACATGCGCACACTATAGTAAAAGTTAGTGCGGGGTTGGTAAGATTTTGAATGAAGTCTCTTTCAGAATTCTTTGAAAAATAGACATTAAAAAAGAACAGCCTTATTGGAAAAGTTTTTTGTTCAATTTAACCAATCCCTACTGAATAAATGTAAAAATATAAATAAGCAGTACACATTACATTACAAATAGTACTGTCTGTCTTTGTATATTTACAAAAGAAAAGTCTAAAGGCAAATATTTCAAATAAACTTGCGTGACTTTTAACCTGTTTTCTCTTAGTATTTGATGTAAGATGTGCCAATCTGAACCAAGTTTCTCTGTTGCTTTTATGAGAGGGAGAGAGAGACTGAAACTCCAAATTCAGAGCTTTTCCTGCAGGCATATTGTGTCTCTTGTGGTTTTGGAGGAGTTTTTAATGATGGTTTCAATTTGGTTTCACAATGTGTATTATATTCTATTTTTAAAATATGTGACAATAAACCCTAGTTTGGCTCCAACCCTATAGTGTTGATGAAAAACACACATTTACAGACTTTCTGTTTTATCTTCTAGGAGGCGCTGATCATGGCCAGCATGGAGCATCCTCATCTAGTGCGTCTTTTGGGGGTCTGCTTGAGTCCCACTATTCAGCTGGTAACTCAGCTCATGCCCCACGGCTGCCTGCTGGACTACGTACATGAACACCAGGAGAACATCGGCTCCCAGCTGCTGCTCAACTGGTGTGTGCAGATCGCAAAGGTAAGAGTTCCCATGAACAAGTGTGTTTTTGCTTTAGCGTGTACTAAAAACATTATCTCAGATAATGAATATCTGTACCCTTTAATGTTTGTTGTTGTGGTGATTGATAGTTCATTGTAATGCCGGTGGCATTCCTGGACTTGTGTTTTTTGTCTGTCCTGGTCTCCCCCGTCTTTTGTGATATTTTGGTTTAGTCCTGTCTCGTCTTTGGTTAGTGTTTTCCTGTCTAGTTTATTAAGTCAATTGTCTACACCTGTTTTTCCCAGCTGCCCTCACTCTTGGTTCATTAGTTTCAGTGTTTATAAACCCGTTGTATTTGAGTTTGGATGATGTCGTGTTGAAGTTATGTGATGTCGCTGAAGTCCGTGCATGTCTTGTTTTGCGTTGCTGCCCCGTCAGCTTTATGTTTTCCGTGTCTTATATTTTGAGTTAATAAATGTTTTTGCACTCAGCTCCGTGTCTGCTCGTTCCCTTGCTCCGCTGAGAGGCGCAACGGCACGCCTCACAGCCCCGACGCGTGACATAAACTTGCAACATAAAGTTCTTGTCAGTATACTGGACATCTTTAAAAGGATCATTAAGCAATGTAACTAGGATAAAATGAACCCAAATTAAGTTATGTTTAATAAATTAATATTTAGTCATATGTTTAATAAATACGAATTAAATAATAATAAAAATGCTTATTAATAAATGTTTACCTTTTGAATATTACTGCATACTTCTAATAATGTATGCATTTTATGACTGATATGACACACACACACACACACACACATATATATATATGTATATGTATGCATATACATATATATACATATACATACATATATATATATATATATATATATATATATGACTGGCTTAAAATGAACCCAAAAGCAGATATTACTAGAGGTATCTGTCCCATCTTTTTGTGTAATAGCACTTTTAAAATAACCAGTTATTTATTTATTTATTTATTGTACACATGTTTTTATATTAAAATATTAAATTACAAATAGCAATTATTAAATTAAAAGTTGTGAAATAAATAAAATAAACAGTTATCTTATTAACATTATTAATTTAAATTAATTCATTAATTTAACTTTAGTTAATAGTTATTACAAATTAACCAAAAATTAACATGATTATGAATAATTTCTAAAACATAGAGGGAGAATTTACATTAAATATTCTTATATACATCCTGAAAGAACATTTCTTGAATGTTTTTGTATTAGGTTTATAAAATTAACAGTAAAGTTAACTAAAGTTTAAAAAATAAATATCTGCTAACTTATAATGTCATAGACTTTATATAGCAGATGTAAGGGACGAGGATTTTTCAGAAATCTAACAATTTCATTCAATCTTATACTATTAATACGGAGCTCGTCATCAGAATTTGAGACTGATCCACAGACAAGTATAAAAGTTGTCTTTAGAAAACTACTGCACAAGGCGATAAAAAAAGACAGGAGAAATTCTTCAATGAGAGTGTCTAAATCCTGCTTACTCCCCACCATTTGGATGACACAGGCTGAGATTTATTTATTAATTCAGGATCCGGTGCTGAAGTAATCTGTATTACTCACAGACTCTAATCTTGACGAGCTCTGCCAAGAGGGATTACTCTACAAACATATCATAAGTGATGTCAGGAGAATACTCGCTCATAAACACACACGCCACTGCATCAAAGGCTGTGGACGGCTTGTCATGCACTCAAAGGTAGAACACATTTGGCAGGAAAAAGGAATTATAGCCAGACAAGAAACACACAGAGCCTTGGAATACATCAGACGGGCTCTCAAAACTACTGGAGGGCGGAAGAGTGATAGAGAGCTCTTCACCGGCACGGATGTGAAGAAAGAATGCAGAAAGTGAACAGGACAGGGCTATCATAAGCCATTTTCATACTGTCAGGACTCTGTAGTGCATGCCCTGGGTGAAATAATAATTGAAATTCTATGGTGTACATTTTAGAAATATGGCTGACAGCAACACTTCTTGTGTGTTATTGACCCTCAAAGGATGTTCATAGAACTTTTGACTGTTTTGTCTTGCATTTAAAACTAATACAGTCTATTTACTGTGTGTGTGTGTTTTTGTCTTTGAGTTTTTGCATCACTTTCATTATATTTAGCTGAAATTAAAATAATATAATAATATATAGAATATAATAACAATATAATACTGTATTTTAAAGTCTACTATATTTTGTTCCCCAAAAAGTGTGAGATCAAACAATAATTGGCAGATTTAACAAAATGTAAAGAACTGAAAATGCTGAGATGAAATCTGAAGGTCAGAAAGCATAGTTATCACAGTAAATAAGCAATTAGCTGTTTAAAACATTATGAATCTACTGTAAACTGGAAAAAATGTCAATTTCATGTGACACAAACATTCTATTGTGTCCAAACTTGTTCGTACTGTAAGCAGGTGATAATGAGGCAAAACAGACAGCTAAACTACACTAAAAACATCAGAGATATTCGGTTCTGACAGTCAAGGCACAACTATAAAGAAGTTAAGTTTATAAAGGAAAATGAGTGTATTCAGCTGTATTTGGGCATTTGGTGCATGAATGGTCATTGTATGAATTAACATATATATATATATATATATATTAGGGCTGTCAAAAATAACGCGTTAACGGCGTTAATACATTTTTGACGTTAATTACGTAATTTTTTGTTAAGCATTTCATGCATGCACAGTGTGGCGAATTATTTGTCAGGAAAATGGGACAACAATTACCTCAGAGTAACTGCACTTTGCATCAGTAACACGTGGGTACTGAAGTCTTTTACGGTGACTATATTAACAACTGAGGAGCGTCATTTTGCTTGTAAACAGTTCCTGTCTGTTGGACGTAAGTGGGGGCAAGACGACAACCATAGAGACTGTCAGTGCATGCAACATGGTTGCCACAATTCACATGCTGCAGAGAAGTGTCACAGTCTGTCAATCTTGCTGACAGCGCCCTTGTGAATACTTTGGTCAAGGCAGCGCAGGAGCGGCAGTGCCTCGCACAATAGTTTCAGTTCAGATGCACGCTGCTTCTGCTCGGCAAACGCGCTGCTTACGCGTGCAGTGTGAAACCGGTGTAAAGGTAAAAGATTGTTCTCATTGCAAAGACAAATATCATGGTATGTTCCAGCTTGAATTAAACCACCATTATTTATAAACAACATATTATGAAAATTATGTATCTGTGTCCTGTTATTTATCTTTTGGTATGCAATAAACTAAAAATTTTAATCATTTGACAGCCATTATATATATATATATATATATATATATATTAACTAGGGCCAGGACTTTAACGCGTTAATTTAGATTAATTAATTACACAAAAATAACGGGTTAAAATTTTTTTACGCATTTTAATCGCACTTATTTTTGCACCGTGGAACATTCCTGACTTGATGAGTTTCGGCAGACCGATTATACTGGAGCACCAACTAGTGTTGTTAATGTTCTGAATTTACTTAAAGCAGGGCTCTCAAATCTCACGCATTCACCGTGAGACACGCGCATTTCAGCCAGTTCACACGCTCTCACACCACACCTTGTATTTCTCACTCTGAAAAGTAAGAGATAATTATAACTTGTATATACAATTAATAGACGAGGCGCAAGCATACGATGTTAAGTCCTCTGCCGAGTTCATAACTACCAGCCAATCAGAAATGAGAATTTGAAAGAGCAAAAATGACGAATGCGGTAGGTAATCCATTCATTATTTATTTATTTGTATTACTTAATTTTATGATTTCTGGATAAGATCAGTTAACTGTGATCGAAGATGGTTTGAGCTGCTGCTGGGAAATATTGCCAAATTCGTACTAGTATTGTGTTTTTACTTAAAAAAACTGTTTTCAGAAGGTCTACCCACCTATGGGGTTCCAGAATTTCTGAAATGTAGGCTACTATATTTCAAAATATCCTATTGCTACACTTAATGGCAATATTGCACTGGTCTGTTGGACGTGGTTGAAAAATAAAAATATTTTAAAAATAAATATTTTGTTGCTTAAGCTTATGCATTCACTCATTATTCAATGGTAAATATTTAAAAACGTACTTCTCACTGTTCTCAGGTCAAATATTTATATGCGATTAAAATGCGATTGATTTCAATTAATTAATTACAAAGCCTCTAATTAATTAGATTTTTTTAATCGAGTCCCGGCCCTAATATTAACATAATTAACATAATTCAAGTGTTTCCAAAGTCCAGATTAAATCATGACCTTCCAGACAAGAAAGAGAAAACCGAAACATGAACGACTGTATAGTTTCTGTAATCATAGTCGTAAATGAAAGAAACACTGACCTTATGGAAACTGCCGTAGAAAATCTTCTTAATTTCACTTCCTTCGAAAGTCACTGTTTGAAAGTCCCCCTTGTAGTCGTAATTGAAAAAGGTTAATGTTTTCCCTCCGTCTAAAGACAGACAAAAGAAAAGAAAATGAAGGGTTTTAGATCTTTCGGTGGTTCTCAACTGATTTTGTTTCAGGACTAAGATTTTACACTTCATCAGATATATTCTGCTTATTTCCGGCAATACGTGAAATTAGCATGTGACAGACTGAATTAGGAAAACTGACCATTTTATTTTAGCTACATTTCAGACGTTTCATGCTCTCGCCAGCCACTGCAGAAAATGTTTGGTCAGCACACACCATGTTAATTCAATGTTTACACACATGAATGCAGTCTTTTCTTTTACCTTGTTTTGTTCAAGGTTTTTAAGACTACACTGGTATCTGAATAATTTTTGCCAAAGAACCACAGCTTTTGACACCTACATTAAAAAATGTAAAATGCAATGTGTTTTCTACACCCTTATAATAGCAAATCATCCCATGTGTTTGCTAGTATAACTTTTCATGATTATATAGTAAGTTAGCAGTTAGCAGCAACTAATCTTTGTGTTATAGCCCACCAGTTGAGAACCAAACCTTGTCTCATAAAAATATATACCTCTGTGCACTTTTTCAAAGAGTGGTTCACACAGGTTCGATATGGTTCAATAAGTGAAACCTGGCACATTTTGTTATATTGACAGATACGTATTGCGTTGGTTCAGAATTGAAGTACTGGCCAAAAGTTTCAAATCTTGCAGCTTATTAATTGTGTTTTGAAGTCATAACATGATATTCAAATCATTGTCCAAAAATGAATCTTTATTAATCAAAATTCAAAACTAAATTAGTATGAATAGGAATAAAAAGTGTCAGAGTTTTACTGTTTCTAGTGTTCATTTCTTTCAGAAACTGCAGTGATAATGTCTTGCAAAAAAGTCATCATTAAACATTTTTTTCAAGTCAAGTTTTCTATGTTAGGTCTGCATTTGGACAAAAGCAAATCAAAACAGTAATACTCACTATCCAGAATAATGCCCACAAGTGGCTCACTGTTTTTGTCAAGAATTTCCCACAATGCAAAAGGTTCCTGAGGAGTTTCAGGCAGTATGCGGAACAGCATAGATAGAGTGTAGTCAGACGGAAGGCCTTCAGGGTGTAGATATCTGTCAACATAAATCATATACATGTAAACTCATTCACAAAGTTTGAAATAATGAACTGAAAATTCAGCACTTTTAAAGGTTTTTTTTTAGGTTTTGAATAGCCTGTGTTGAAGGAAAAAGAATTTCATGGAAGAGGAAGATATTATGGCCACAAATTAAGATCCTGTTCCCTCATTTTAGATAAATAGCGTTTAGTCACATTGTATTAATTACTTCCTTTGTTTTAGTTCAATCATGGAACATATTCAGAAAATATTCATTCATTCATTTGTTGGTAAATTGTGGTCACCTTGTATGCCATGTATAGGGACTTTTTTAATTAATTTATTTAATTTTTAGGGAGTTACGAAAATAAAAGATACACATACACCACTCTTATTACTTCTCAACAAGTGCAAAAAACATGTAAAATATATAAATATTTCTTATCTCCCTCGAGCCATTCCAATGCAACTCACATGGGACGAATGAATCAGACAGATTAGTATAAAATATAACAATGGCACACAAATTTAACAAAACAAAATGAAAAACAAACAAAAAAACTTGAAAATTGCCTATAGCTAGACATATAGACAGATATAACATTCATGTCTCTTTGTGGAGTTTTTGCTGAATTTCAGTTCATTTTAGTGACTCATTTCTAAATAAAGATCAGGCGGACCAACGCAGCAGGCAGTTTGTTTTCTTCATGTTCTAAATGCGCAAAGTTGTGTTGTTACTATGTGTATACAAACTAAAGTAGACCCTTAACAGATTTGATTGATGTATTGCTCTTATCTGACGCCTCAAAACGCAAATATGCCTTAGCCGACCCCAGGGGGTTAATGCAGTGTGCAATACACAGCTCTAAGTGAATGAAACCAGCCTGCAAAGTTTGAAATCACCATGCATGCACCATGTATAAAGTTATTGTCTCTCAAAAGAAAGATGAATAGTCCACAGTCTTTTGGCATTGATCTACAGTAAATGAAGAAGCAAATTCATTGTAGCGGTAAAAATAGTAGTTTCCTTGGTAATACTAAACAGCACTAAGCTCACAAATGCTGCTTCATGGCATTACAGGCATGATGAGATAGAAATTAGACCAATCGGACCAATCACCGCAGGTTAGCATTACGCAAAGGAGGGGTTTGGAAAAATGAACTGTTGAGCAAATAGTTTTGCAAGTTGTTGAGCAAGTAATGTAAAAAATAAAAAAAGTGTTTTTTGACCTTGCATGCATGCCAACCTGTTGACAGGAAGTCCCAAAACCAAATATGAGCCTTTCATTATCCGTAATAGGGGCACTTTACACAGTTCTGGTTGAATAGTGCAAAAAAAACAAAAAAACTGCATAACCAGTAGAAAAAAGGCCTACTACACAAGCACTCTCCGCTGAAGAACTAATGTGAATTGTATCCAGAGCGCTGCCATTAACTTCTGAGTCTTTGGCCTTTCTCATAATCACAGATGATATTATCATAATAACAGCGTTGTAGTAATTCCCAGCTGCCTGAGTGCGAGTTAAAGCGAGGCTGCGGTTTGTGAGATTTACAGGAGAGGAGACCCTCGCGCTGAAACCCTCCACTGTAATAACAACATTCCCCCTGAGCGAAGGAAAGCGAAGCCTAATCTAAATATTATCACATGCTAGACAGAAGGAGGAGGGTCAGTGCTCTGGGATCAGGCACAGAAGGCCGATCGCTCTTTATTTTGCATTTAAGTGAGGGGCTAATCTGTTCCTGCTCACTAAAACCACTTCATTTAGATTCCATTAAACTTGATCTGTATTACGGTTTTGATTTGACAGGTGACATATTACAGCTAACACAGATTTTTCTCATTTTCAGAGAGTTTCAGTTGAGCGTGCTGGTTAGCTTTCATACAACACACACACACACACACACACCTGGTGGGCTGAGAGACGAGGGCATCTTTGTGCAGCCGGTAGCAGGGGTAGCTATTGAAAGTCCCAGGCTCCATCGAGACACCTTGCACGCTGCTGTAGTGCTTCTCCACCAAACCAAACATCTCCATCATACGGAAACCTGCAAGGACAACATGTCAAGAATGCTACTCCAATAAAACAGTAGCATTTAACTGTTTGAGGTTGGTAGGATTTCTAAAATGTAGATGTAGAAATGAGTCATGCAGTCAATGTGGCATTACTCCAGTGTCACATGATCCTTCAGAAATCCTTCTAAAATGCTGAATGATTTGGTGCTCAAGAAATATTATTATATATAATATAATAAAAAAATATGGTTAAAAAAGATGGAAAATAGCAGATAAATATTTTTGTTTAAACCATGAAATATGAAATATATTTAGACGACTAAAATATTTTAATACTATAAAAAACTATGTTTTAAACAATGCTATTAAACATTACTGAATAAAATAAATAAATACAATTCTTTAATTAAATAAAATCTTAATAATAATACAAAATAAATAAAAGTCTTACCGAATCAAATTTTCGGAAATTAATACATTTTAATTAAATGAAAGTGATTCAGTGGATGTCTTAAAGTCTTTCATGTTAAAAGACTGCTATGGCAGATTTCAATATTATACATTAGATTATAAATATTACAAATATATAACCTATGAATATACTGTTTATATCAGCTGTTATAAAAGCTTATATTTTCCAGTAGCTATGGCAAAAACTTGATTGAAATGCTAACAATGTCTCAATGTCCATCTAGTGAAAGACAGAGTCAAAAATTAGTGCTCCTTTTTCTTTCTTCCAAATCTAGATTATGGTGTGAATAACATGATCCGCTAATTGAGTAAAGGTTTTTTTAATACTGACAGTGGATGAATAGATCTAATTCTTCAAATAAATCCTTAGATCCTATCCTCCTACCCAGCACAATGATGAAGAGGTTAGTGTGAACCAGGAGCATTTATTGTTGTCTTACCAGCTAAAGTGTTCCCGCTCATTAACATCGAGGGGCAAGCTGTAAAAGAAAAAGAACAGAGTGTAAAACCTAAACAGAGGGATTTTATTTTAAATTATAGGTTGCATAATGATGCATTCAAATATGTTTTTTCTGTTCAGAGACCATTTTCAAACTTCAAACTTTTATTTTAGTCTTGACGTAAACTCACAAGGGATGACTTCAGAGAACAGAAGAGCGAAGAACTTAAAGTAATCCAGAAGTAATTACCCTGCAATCTAAAAAGTCTTCAAACTTTATTTATCCTTTAATAATATTGCAAGTCATTGCTTACCTGTCTTCCTCTGAGTCAAATGTTGACTGAGTCAAATGTCAATATTGTTTACTGGGCATTATTTAAAAAAATTGTTTGACCATTCAGAGTATTCCAGGGGTTTGTGTAGTAATTTAATCATTAATGATTTCCATAGCAGTGTGGCATACTAATATACAGAGATAGCAACCTTATTTCATCATTTTGAAATTTGTTACTCCATCTACCTCCAATTTGTATTTTTATGACAGTCTAATTAATCTTAAAGATGCAATAAGTAGCGACAGATCTTTTCTTCCATACTGTGATAAACATTCAAGTGTAACATTATTGAAAGAAAAAAATGTGCTTGGACTGGGCACTGCGTATTGATTGTGGATTTTGAGATGTGGGTGCTGCTCTCAAAACTGGGACAGTTGAATGCATTGATTTAATGTAGTCTGGCCAGCAACAAGCCAGAAATACTTTGATTCAACAGTTTACAACGTGGTTGGTCTAAAACTGACTTGACTTGTCATTATTACACTGTGTCTTAACTACACTACACAAGATACCAGCGACAAGTAATTTGGGTGTCCATTCCAGACGCGACAGAATCAATCAAATATCTCAGCCAATCAGAAGCATGTGTGGTGTGGCTCTCTCTGGAAGCATACTGCATTTGCAACAAAATGGATATGTGCATAATATAGGTCATAAACTTCAAAACTTATTAAAATCATGAAATGTAGTAAATATAGCATTTTTGTTATGGAATGCATTCGCTGGTTCTCAGAGAGTTTTAACGGACATTTAAAGTGTTACTCCAACATAAAATTACTCACCCTAATGTCGTTCCAAAACTGTAAGACATACGACATCGGGGCTTCAACCGTAATTTTATGAAGCTGTAAGAATACTTTTTATATCCAAATAATTTATTTAACAATTTGTCTCCTCCATGTCAACATAGTGCGATCGCCTACATTTCTATGCATTAATCGTGTTAATACCATGTTGTCTTACAGGTTTGAAACGACATGAGAAATTAATGAAAGAATTTTCATTTTTGGGCGGAGTACGCCTTTAAATATTTTTTTAAGATCTGGATAAAGTTGTTGCTCTCAGTGTGGCTATAAGTTCAAAGAAAACTATAACTAAACTCATAGTTTTTAGACATGTTTAAGTAAAAAATAATTGACAATGGGCCATTGAATTAGTAGAAAAATGCACACCCGAGGTGGTGATGCGGCCACGAAGCAATGGGAGAGAGAGCGGGAGAGTCAGAGTACTGTATGTGCTTTCCGTAAAAAAAATAATTTTGTGGCAAAACATGGAAATGAGCTATCGTTTTTATCATATTGATTACTATATTTATTTGTTTGGCCAATGTCATTGTGGGTTTTGGTTATTTTTCTGTTCTAAGCATAGACATGTATAAATATCTTTGGTTGTAAGACCTTTGAAATAATAGAAACCACTTGGCGAATTGATATGGAACTTGATATGGAATGGAATTGTTGTAGTGAGGTCAAAGAGCTCCCCGGAACTACGTTAGCCGCGCGGTTCCTTGAAAATAAATGCACACCTTAGAACATTCGTCAGCCAATCAGATTCAAGCATTCAATGGCCCCATAGTATAACTTTGAATAAAGCACATAATCACCTGAAACTATCTACTGTTATATAGTTTGAATGTTGTTATTCCAGCTGCAACATCACAGAAATAGAAACCATTTCTAAATTGGAAATTTCACGCGTCACCATCATGGCTAGTTAGGACAAAAACTCTGATTAACATGAGAAAGTGTCATTATAACATTACTTGTACAAGATTGGTCTGATTCTGTTTTCCGATTGGTCAATATATCATCCTAGCTATTCTCAAATTCAGACACCATTCTGTTAAAGCAGAGATGTTATCTTTTAGCACGAGAATGTCACATAATAAAAAAAATAAACTAAATGAAAATTGGCATACTTGATATTCTTATTGTGTAGCATGTCTAAGAATATTGTCTAAAACTAGCGAGTTCTCAACCACATGTCACAGCAAACTGAAGGAGGGAGTTTTAAGTGTATTCTCAAAGGGACGTACTGGCAGTCGCAGCCTCACAAACAAAAGTTATGAGCTGTTCTTCAATTTTCTTGAAGGCATCCAGATCGTCCACAAAGAACACATGTCTCTCGCTTGGTTTGCTGGCAATGTTCACCAGCTCCCCATAGTCAGCATCAGCGAAGCCAATGGCAAATATGATGTAGCCTACGGTGAAACAAGAAAGCATTGCTTTTATTACAGCATTTAAAATTCTATTTTTAACAGAAAGAACCAAACCACTAGGTAGTCAGTGTTTTTCTACAGCTGCTGTTTATTACGCTCATTTTCAAATTCATAAAACGAGAAAACAAAATCTCTCACCCTCCATCTGCATCTCCTTAGAGATCTTGTTGACATCATCTTGAGATCGCCCATCCGTGAGCACCACCAGCACTTTAGGAATGCCCCTCCTCACGCCCGCATCCTCAGCAAAGATGGCCTCCTTCACATGCTTAATGGCTCGACCTGACTCAAGAGTCATAAACATAAATGTTACTGTCTCATGCCAGGAGCAGGATTTACACCACTTCACGGACTCCGCTATGCCATAAAGTGATGGATTTTACAGGAACTTGCATCCTGACAGAGTGATTTGCATTTGTCAGAGACATATTTTGTTGAAACTTTACGCCAGTACCTGCAGAGAGCTGGAATGATGATCAATGGAGTGAAAGGACAAATACTTTGACAATAAATAATTATTGAAAGGTGCGAATTCAAAAAGGATTTCCTGGAAACGGTGTGAAAATGAAGCTGCTATGGAGAGCGGTTTCTGATTCTTTGTGTTTTTACAGTAAAAAAAAAAAAAGAAAATCCCTTGACTTTGCGTATGATTCTGCCAGGACACTGTAAGGGTTGTTAAAGTTATCCGACTGTTAGTCTGTTGGCAGACAAAAGGGTAAATTTCTGTTAAAGATTTGAGAAGAAATAACATCTAAACGTGTGGCCTTTTGATCCACAAAGATTAAATAGGTTGATTTGAAAGTAATTTTCCTTCAGTTATTATATATTTTAATGTATCTAACATATTTTTATGATACAATGTTTACTAAGTAAATAATGTATAATTTTTATTAATTAAATATTGTAACGAAGAGACAGGAGGTGTGCGGATCCAAATGCAAGGGTGGATAACACGGCAAACAGGTATAACAGAGGTAATCACAAGAATAATCCAAGAACGTAGCAGGGGGTTGCTATACAAACGCTATACAGAGGGGCAGAGACAAGAGTGAAAATCTGAGGCAGGCAGGGTAAGAAACAATAAAACCAGAACAGAAAACACGGAAAACACAGAAGGCTTTACAGAGGGATGAACCACAATGATCAGCGCCATGACAAAGACCAAACAACCTTTTAACACAAGACATAGCGAGGTGACGAGGGGGATGAACTAATGGGCAGCCATGGAGACGAACAAGGTGGGAGGAGACAAATGTACATAATAAGAGTCCTGGACAGTGAACAGAGAGACAGACAAACAATGAACATAGTCTGGGCTGGAGTGCCCTCTGGAGGCTTCCGAGGGCAACTCCAGTGAAGCTTGTGACATATATATTCACATACATGTACAGGTCATTTTCAAAAAAATTGCATATTGTGATAAAGTTCATTATTTTCTGTAATGTACTGATAAACATTAGACTTGCATGTATTTTAGATTCATTGCACACAACTG
This sequence comes from Enteromius unitaeniatus, assembly GCA_032359435.1. NCBI lineage: Eukaryota > Metazoa > Chordata > Actinopteri > Cypriniformes > Cyprinidae > Enteromius > Enteromius unitaeniatus. The sequence goes on along the minus strand of JAUMHI010000033.1, from coordinate 13,883,768 downwards.
AAGTACTTTCAAGCCTTTTATTGTTTTAATATTGATGATTTTGGCAAACAGCTCAAAAAATTAGCATAACATGAAAAGGTTCTCTAAACGAGCTATTAACCTAATCATCTGAATCAACTAATTAACTCTAAACACCTGCAAAAGAT
>JAUMHI010000033.1:13847291-13883522 GCA_032359435.1 Enteromius unitaeniatus | reverse complement strand
GCCTGTAACACCGACATGGTGTGCAGACACGCACCAGCCTGACCTGCTGCCGAGTACCCCTTGCCCACTAAAGCCGACGTTGTACGGAGCGGCTTAGTGGGCAGTACAGGAGCCTTCAGAGATGATGCCTCTGACGGTGACAGATAGTTGGCTAACGTCTGTTCAACCCGAGGCATCACTCTATAACCCGCATCACTCAAGCCGACAATATTACCATAGTAATCTGACGACGGATGATAAATACGGGCCAAGTATGGTCTATTCCACGATCTATGTAGATCGGGAAAGAACGGAAGGCTTCTGTGTTGCGGAGGTGGCCGAGCACGGAGAAACTGCTCATCAAGTTTGCCTGGGCGTTTCTCCGCGGCTTTCTCGACCGGCCACTCGATGTGTAAAGTCTCCACAGCTCGAGTGACCACCTCCAAAAGCTCCTCAAAGCTTTGCGACTAAAAATATAAATAATATATGCCAGCAATGACATTTTTAATAGAAATGTAAGCATTGTCTAAAGCATTTTTCTAGTCCGAAACTTTATCTTAAAGGAATAGTGCACCAAAAAATGTAAAGTTTGTCATAATTTACTCCAAATCTTGATGAATTTCTTTGTTCGGCTGAACATAGATATAACGGGAAGATATTTTACAGAATGTTTGTACTTAGGCTGTTTTGGGGCATCGTTGACTTCCATAATATTTTTTTCCCCCCCGTTTGTGTTTGTCATAAAAAAAAAATTCATATCGACTTTGAATTGTGAAAACGGTATACAGATTTTGAAACCGAACTGTTTTGCATATTATAAAGAACAGACATGCAAACAATGTATTTTGACCCCAGGGGGTATTTAATAAAATAAGCCTTATTATAACGTGTTACCATTATTGTTGTTACCAACATCCTTGCCCTCTGAACCCACAATGCATCTTTCGATGTATGTTTTTCACTGTGTTCCTTCATTCAAACGCTCTCTCGCCCTCTTCTTTTCAGAAGCAGCTTTCTCTCTGAGATTTTAATTAAGCCCCGATGGTCATGCACGTCTAATATTTGTTATTTCCTGTGCCAGGGGTTAGAAAGTGTTGTAATAGGGCACTGCGGGAGCCTCTTCTCTTTTGTTTAGAGAAACTTTAACCTCTAGTAGCGCAGATGTAAAAACAAGAGAACAGAGGTTAGGGACGCTACTCGAATGCTCTGCCCTGCTTACATGCGTGTCACGCCAACGCTTGGACCTGCTCCTCATGCTAGCCTGCAAGAAGCCTGTAATACTAAACGCCGGTAGCTTTTGACTGGGTATGCTCTTGCTTTAATCTGACTTCAGTCAGACTGAACACACAAAGAGCTGCTTCTCACTGCCTAGCCCATCTCTTTGGTGGAATAGAGAGCTTCTGTATGGAAAGAAACATTAGAGGCCGGCAGCAGTAAAGCTCATCATTTGAATGCTAATTCCACTAGATCCAGCTTCCTTGGTCCCAGAATGAAGATCATATTGGAAGATTCAGGATTGCAGTGTTGGATACCGTTGAGAGCATCCACCTTTCTGCTGACAAAAGCATTTGACCTCACGTTTCTTTCTTATTTATAGCCTATATTTATATTAGTAGGAATGCTAATTCAACAGCTCTTATTATAACATCTTTGATAAAAGTACAATTGAATAATGTGTATGCTTTGCATTTGTTGATACTCATCAGCTTTTTAATATTCACAACCTGTGACCATTTTTTTTATATTATTAAATTTGAAAATAACAGTTTTTTTTATTTGCATATATTTTTAAATGTAATTTTTCCTGTGATCCAAAGCTGAATTTCTAGCATAATTTCTCCAGTCTTCAGTGTCACGTGATACTTCAGAAATTATTATAATATGCTAATTTGCATTTCTTATTATCACCAATGCAGAAAACGGTTGTGCTGCATAATATTTTTGTACAATGCATTATTTATTTATTAAATTTTTTCCAGGATTCTTTGGAAAGTTTAAAAGTAGAAAAATCTGAAATCACTCATGACATTAAAAAATGTCCATGTTTGTTCATTTTGATCAGTTTAATGTATCCTTGCTTAATAAATAAGTGGATTTCTTAAATGAATAAATCTTACTGACCGCAAACAAAAACAGTAGTATACATTCAAGCAACAAAAAACTGCCCAGCTATATTAGCCTCATCTTGACATGAGACACTGATTGAAGATGCTACCAAGGAATAAATTAAGTGGAGGAAAAAGCAGCTCAGTAGAGTTTGAAGCAGATGTTGTGTTCTACATGGGTAGCTCAGGAAGGATATTCTGTGTTAAATACTGTGTTTGTTCTTATGCGTGCACTCTGCGTGACTGTGTTTGAGAGAGGGAGAGAGTAAATGTGAGACAGTGTGTGTAGAAAGTGTGCAGTGATGGCTCTCGAAGCAGTGGCGTCGTGTGATGGATGGGTCAGTGTGTCTCTCTCCATATCACAGAGAAAATGTATTTTAACACAATGTTTCTGACTCGTTTCTTGTCCAACTCATGCATGTTCACATAAATTCTCAGACAGCTGTATAAGTAGCTCTGAGCAGCGATAACTGTTGCCTCTGGAAGAAAAAGTCAGCAAATGACATCTCACATAGAGCCGTGAATTAGTCAAGGGGTTTGTCTGGATTTGGCTGCTTGTGAGATGCTTGAAATGCACTATTATGAGCGCAAAGGGCATTTTTCATTGGTAGGACTTTTTACTAATTAAAAAAAAAAAAAGCTTTGCTAGCGACAATTTTTAGAGAGTGGCAACTGCATATTGAGCTAAATATAATATAGCCTATACCTATGATAATTGCATATATTTTAATATGCATATTTTATTATTAGATCAGAATTTTTTTCTATCTTAATGTGGCAAATGTATGTTTAAATATTTTAATTTGAAGATGTTCCCATTAATAACTATGATTCAGCTATTTATTTGCATGAATTCAAAGGCATAATTTAAAATGTTTCCATAAGTCTCTGTGCCATAAGATGTTCTATATAGATGCTTACTGAATAAAATAAATCATCTTCTGGCCTCGTTCTTGTATATTGCTCTTTTAATATGCATTGTTACATTCATGCATACAAATAAAAGTCTTCCTTGTGTGAGTTTAATTTAAACTTTTTGTATTTCTTGCGGCCCAACATTTCTCTCTTTTTTTTTTCTCATTTATTGACATGTTGGCAGGATATCCATTTTGTCATTGTGTAATTATGCTGAAAATTGCCAATTACACAGCAGAACTCAACAATTTTTTTTAAATGACTACTTGTACAGTCTGTTTCCAGTGACCAGTATTCTTGCAGTTTCATTTCAGCTTCATCCTCAGTGCTTAATTCTTGTGTCATTGTCCTTCATAGTGTCGTCATGCGGATGCAGTCATTTCTACCATGACAATATTCAGCACTTCCCAGAACAAGCCCACAGGTCCATTTACTTGAACCTTGCTGTCAGTGATTTTCTTCAAACATATGCTGAGACTCAACAGCCCCTCCAGCACAGCTCCCCTCACCTCCCAAAGGCCAGGAAGTTGCATTTTAATTGAAGATTAACATAAAGCCATAAATCATAGGCAAACTTCTGTAAAGGCACGAAGATCAGTATTAATGCACAGTGACCCAAAGCAGCAAAATCAAAGTGAACATGGGTAAAGGGAAAAAAGGAGATGCTATTAAATTTTGATTAGATGTCATGCTAATTTACTGCCTATCTTTAGGAGGGGAATCTAATTTGACAGACTCAAATTTAAATCCCTGAGGTATTTGTATAGCGGTGGTCTATATGAGACGTAGAGTGAAGTAGCTTTACAGTAAGTGGTACAGTACAGCATGATCTGTTTTACTTGTTGCTGTGTGACCTGAACCAGGACTGTGCCCTCTTTGTCTCGTCTTTGGCAGGGTATGATGTACCTGGAGGAGAGGCGTCTGGTGCACAGGGACCTTGCAGCCCGTAACGTCCTGGTGAAATCTCCAAACCACATTAAGATCACTGATTTTGGACTCGCTCGACTGCTGGAAACCGATAAAAAAGAGTATAGTGCGGATGGAGGCAAGGTCAGTGTTTGAAATATGATCCATATTTGTCTAATGAAATTCTTTTCACTACAAGCAAATCAAATCTAAAGATGATTTATGGAAAATCAGCAGTATTAATTTGTGTTAGCCAGCAGTTTTTCTTGTAAAGAACTTTCTGAAACCCTTTGTATGAAAGTTTGTTGGTTCTCATTGGGACTCTCGGTTAATGTTGCATTTCATAACTTCACTGAATCAATTGAAAGTGTTCTTCATTATTATACATCCTTTAATCAAAACTATCTGTGTGGCAATACACAGTAAAGCACTATATAAATGTGCCATCCATTCATTCATCTATATTGTCGTGCTGCATTAATATGGAAATGCACTTTGCATTACCTTTTTCCCCCTACTCTAGATGCCCATTAAGTGGATGGCCCTTGAGTGCATTCACTACAGGAAGTTCACACATCAGAGTGATGTATGGAGCTATGGTGAGACACACAGTAAAGCTAATTTTGTTTTACTTGTTGTTGTTTTTTATAATCAAAATTGATAACTGTATTTTAATTTTAATATACTTTTTTTTTTTCTAATATTTTTATGGCCCCACTTTGTTTTACGTGGCCCTAATACTTGTGTACTTAGCAATTAGATGTGTATGTAGTAAGTAACCACAGTGTAAGGTACATGGTATCTACACTGTAATGTTTGTTTAACTACACACATATAACAACTCACTGAATGGTACGTGTAAGTACAAACAGAACTAACAGCACTTTTAATAAAAGAAAGTATTACACTTTATATGAAGTAAACATTTCCTATGGATTTACTCTTATGTTACACACCAGCAGTCAGTAAGTTAGGCTTTATAATTCATGCAGTATAATGTATCGTTATATATAATTAATATTGATTTATTACATTTATTTTATGGTCATTGTTTAATTTGATATTATTTATTTATTATTTCATGCTACAGTTTTAGTAGTTCAATCTATAATGAATGCAATTTTATATACATTTATATAATTTTTTTGTGTTCTCAAAGAATTCTATAACCAAAACTAAGGATTAAATGCAAATTAGCATGAGGGTAAAACTGCAAAGAACTGCTTAAAAAAGGCACACAAAATACTGTTACTGATACTGTTTTACACAAGGTAATCAAAGATAATGTAGATGAAGACAACACATTCTCTAAGTTCCACATACATCTTCTGTACTTTGTTACCTACATTCTATGTTTTGTGTTTATTCAGGGGTGACTATCTGGGAGCTAATGACATTTGGAGGAAAGCCTTATGATGGGATTCCCACACGTGAGATTCCAGACATCTTGGAGAAGGGCGAGCGTTTGCCCCAGCCGCCCATCTGCACCATAGACGTCTACATGGTGATGGTCAAATGTGAGTCACATTCTGAGACTTTCCAATCTGTTCATATCGCATGCTTTTCTTTTTATTGACCGATGATGGAGGGAGTGTTGCAGAAACCATTTGGTGCCACGAAAATGATGTACTTCACCTTTAATATAATAATGCTTTGCCATTTTCCTAATGCGGTAAAGAGCAAAAATCTGTTGCGTTAATCTCATATTTGCTGTCACTTTTCTATCCAGCTCTCTTTTTGCACAATATTTGTTTTGGCACAGTCAATTCCACCACGAAGCAAAAAGAGATGAATATTAGAACTGTTCATTGTAATCAGATTTGACTGGAAGCCGCCGTTTATGATTTGATTCAACAAAACAATTATAACACCTCAGAGAGTGTAATATTCTTGCATGAAATCCATTTTTAGCGCTTTCCATGTGTGTAATGATTAGATTAGATTAGATTAGATAGAACTTTATTAATCCCTCAGGAAGGTTCCTCTGGGAAATTTTTGAATGTGTCAGATCGGAGGGAAAATTAAATGGAATTAAGAAATTAGGATCAAGCAAATGCCATACTCAATATACATCATACATATATAGAGAATGTGTTCATTATATGAAAATGTAAACACAATAAAACTACATTTAGGTAGATTTTACCTCAAAACAGTGAATTTTGTTGTGTATTTCTAACATGCTCTTCACCTCAGGCTGGATGATTGATGCTGATAGTCGGCCTCGATTTAAAGAACTTGCTGCAGAGTTCAGCCGCATGGCTCGGGACCCTCAGAGATACCTTGTCATTCAGGTGGGGATTGCTTAACTTTTCTCTCCTTGAAATTTGGAAATGTTCCTGAAGTTCAGTTGATAATACTATGTCATCTCAGGGGGACGATCGCATGAAGCTGCCTAGTCCCAACCACAGTAAGTTCTTCCAGAGTCTTCTCGATGAGGAGGAGCTGGATGACCTGATGGATGCTGAGGAGTACTTGGTTCCTCATTCCTTAAATGCTCCTCCCACTTCTCATATGCCCCACCCACATGTAGATTCAAATCAAGTAAGCACCATGGTACCAAAGTTTATGTCACTTCACAGCAGGAATTAAAATACAAACAATAAAATGTGTTTTTAATTTATTTCATTGTTTTATTTTGTTTTCTGTCCTTTCCTTAATACATTGTGTGTTTTTATTCTTAGTACATTTCCTAGAATATAATGACATAAAAACTGTAATCCTAGATTTTCAGTCCCAGTTTATCAGCATGGTTTCAAACCTTTTGATCTACTGTAGTTTAGTCAAATGATTAATTGTGATTAATCACATCCAAAATATATATTTACTGTTTTAATTTCTTAAATACACACACACATACCGTATATATATTTTGAAAATATTTAAAAATGTAAAAAAAAATTTTACTTATTCCTATGATGCACAACTGAATTTTTAGCATCATCACTCCAGTGATCCTTCAGAATTCTTCTTTATTTTCAGGATTCTTTGATGGGTTAAACAATGTTTCAAACAAACAAAAGCATTTACATTTGAAATATTTTGTAACAATGTAAAAACATTTGCTTTTATTTTTTTATAATAAAAAAATTATAAAAAAAATGCATCTCTGCTGAATAAAAGTTTTAATGTCTTTCCAAGAAAAATAACAATTGGAAACACCTAGGTCAAATTGACACTGAACACTATGCGGAGCAGTGCTGCTGAACCTTGCTTTTATTATTACTGTTTGAATAGACTTTGTCCAGTGTCAAATTGGTCACAGCCTTCCAATAAGAACAGGCTAAATTACATTCACTTCTTGCCTCATACAATAACTTACCACTTTAAACTTAAGCTTTGATATGGCTTAAAGTGTAAAGAAAAAAAAAAAAAAAAACTTACATATGCAGTATGACCAATACAATATTGTCCAAAAGACCGCAATGAAAATTCTTAAAGGCAAAAAAAACTAAAATTGCTTTCACTATCACACTTTTGGACCCCACTATATGCATATTTTGTTTGTGTTTCCTGTGGACTTCTTTGAAGCATGTTTGAACTTCTTTTACCTTTAATTAATATTTTGTTGCTTCTGTGTTTAGAACCAGTTTGCGTATCACGATGGAAGTTTGTGCCATGAAGAGGTGATGGGATCCCGACCTCATGAGTCCATTGCCATAGGAAGTGGCCCCTCTGTCCCAGCAGGTATACAAAGATCAGGTCTGGACTCAGATGAACAACACTGTAATGGAAGCTTGAAGAAACAGCCCACATCGTATTCAGTAGAGGACAGCAGTGGACAGCGTTACAGTGCAGACCCGACTGTCCTACTGGGAGAGAAAGGACAGAGGGAAGATACAGACGAGGACGGTTATATGTCCCCTGTGAAGGACAAGATCTCCACAAGTATGTTCTCAAATACTTACTATAGGATTTGTGAATACAACCATTAATATTATTCTTATTATCTGTATGTTTACTCACCCATGTGTTTGACTTTTTTTGTCCTTTTTTTTTTGTAAAACTGAGAAAAGAGAATTTTTGAAGAATGTACTGGTCATTTTGTGTGCTGTTACGATAAATAAGGACCAAAGTATTAATTTAGCTGTGTATTAATATTTACCTTTTGAAAACATGATGAAAAATATTTTTGCTTTTAATATACAGTGTGTGTATATATATATATATATATATATATATGAACTATGTTTACAATTCATAGTTAATTTTAGGACTTTTATGGGTTTGGGTGCATTTTCTGCTTTTGGAGCTGAATAGTCCAGGTCTTCAATTACTTTCCTTAAATTTAAGAAAAGCAGTCAGGGCATCATTTCACATTTGTTTCACAGAAGAAAGAAACTCCAGTAAAAAGTAGTATCACATGAGAGTGATATGAGGGCGAGTAAAGTATAATAACTATAGTACAATGTTTTATCCATGTTATTGTTTATTTTGTTTGCAGATAATCTGAATCCCGTTGAGGAGAATCCTTTTGTAACAAGGCGTAAAAATAAAGACATTCACGCACTAGACAACCTGGGTTACCACAGCACTCCTGATGGGAAGCCCAAGTGCGAAGACGAGTATATCAACGAGCCCCTTTACCTCAACACATTCAACAACACCAGCGGCATGAACCAGGAGATGTTAAGGAAAAATGGAGTCTCCATCTCATTGCAGATGACCACAGCAGCTCACACTCAAGGCACCCATGTTCCCCACATCACACAAATGGGAAAACCCCATCATCACAGCCACGGACCGCATGTTCATTTCGCTATACCGCCAGTTCAGCCTGTACACCCTGGACCCATGAGCCAAAATGATCAACACACCCATTCAGTTCAATCAGTTCATGATCACGGCAGCAAATCTGTCCCGCCAGCACCAGCAGGCCAGATCTGTCTAGTGAGCCATCAAGTCCAACCAGGGCACCCAAGCAAATCTAATCGTTCACCCCAACAATTTCACTTGGCAAAACCTGGTAAAGGTGGCACAATGGGCTTACCGGGTCATCCGGTGCAACCGGGCACCCAGATTGGGACCGCATTAGTGGACAAGATGTACAAAAATAGCTTTGACAATCCTGAGTATTGGCAGCAAAGCCTCCCACCCAAGGTTACCCCTCAAAACTCCCAAGACTCTTCAGTGATCTGCAATAACAAGTTCATTTACAAGCAGAATGGCCGCATACAGCCTGCCATGGCTGAAAACACTGAATACCTGTCTGGTATGAAGCCAGGAACAGTCCTGCCTCCCCCTCCGTACCGGCAGAGGAACACTGTGGTCTAACGTCCAGGTCTCCATGCTCTGTAGAGCCTGGTTCTTCTACCAGCACCTTAAACATCTTTCCTTGATCCTCTGGTGGTCAAAAATGGGACGAGAAACAATGTAAGCCTCTAAACTGACGTTATGTTGCATAAAATATGGCATAACCATTGGGGAAAGATCAACGCAATCCATCCATCCACAAAACCATCCAAACATCCTCACCAATTCTCCAGGACTTTTTTTCTCCTCTACAGGTATTTTAAAGTCTCTCACATGGGATGGCACATAATCAGATGTACTAACATCATTCTTTTGGTGAAATTAGATTTAAACTCCAAAGTTTCACAACAATGCCACTGAACTTGGGTGTCCAGTTCTGCTCCTTGAGGGCCAACAACTTGCAGAGTTTCAAGTGAATTTGAAGGCCTTGATTACTTTGGTTCAGGTGTGTTTAATTAGGGTTGGGACTACAATCCTGAAGAATGGTGGCCCTTCAGGAACAGTTTTGGATACCCCCACTATATAACCTTTCAGTGATCAGTTCTTACCATTACCGTTTTTTCTTTTTTTCCACTATAAAATAGCGATTCCATGAATGTTAACTGTTTTTCATGGAACCAGAGAAGGCCAATGAAGGAATTATTGTATTATTTAAGAGTGTACAGTAAGTGGTTCCAGGTGGGTGGTTCCATTTGAGTTTGAAACAGAACATGGATGTTTCAAATTAAAAATTCGATTCCAAATGGACAGAGTATTTAAAATATTCTAGGCGTGAATATGCACTTGAATTTTATATTTCTGTGACCGGAACACTTGCACTTTTTTAGCTCATCCTTCATACTGCTAAAGCTGCTGCCCTACTGGGACGACTACTGTTAGACCTGAGAGGATTGAGAAATTATGGACAGTTGAGTTCCTCAGCACAATGAGTTGAATAAGAGTCTGATAAAGGCACTGAGAGGCATTTGTTCATATTGGGAATACAATACAATAATCGTCAGTGGGGTTATTACCATTTGGTGAGCGGTGAACTCACCTGTTGAGAGATTTGAAGAACTAATTATCAGGAAGAATGGCACTGAATGGTTTACAGGGTGTTTACATTAATTTACTTTATCGGTACCTGAACTGAGTAAGAGCTGACAAAGGGTGTCTGGGAACTTTAATTCTCTTTTGTCAGAATTTAAAACGGTGACTTTTCAGTTCTTAGGTTATAAAACAACCTAACCTGAGTTAGTCAATATGCTATCAAAAGTTGAAGATATAGTCGAAATGTAAATGTTACTTGTATTCTACTTTTTTTTTTTTTTTTTAAACACCTATGTTTTATAATTGTTCTTGTCACAATTATTTAACCAGTAGACAACTAGCTAGTGCAGTATTGTTGAAGCTACTGTTGCGGATATTGCAACCATTCTAAATTCTTATTGTTAATTGTCAATGCAATGATTTAAAGTTAGGTAATACTGTAGTAACGTAATAATGCTACGGCAATAAAAATGAATAACGATCGATTTGAACAATATTTCCCCACTGAACCTGACCTTCAGCCTTCATGTCCCAATCAAAAAGCCTTGTCAGAAGCAGGTTTAGGTGGAAGTTTCACGGTTGACAGACTTTCACAATCCTGTTTGATAATATCAATTCTGAATATTCTGCTTTCGCAGTTAAAAGTACAGTAAATCGGGTTCTAAAAAGCTGTTTTATGTTGATTTTCAATCTTAAATTTTCAATGTTTTGTAGATGATATTTAGCTTCGGTATTTGTTTTGCCACCAGGCTGCATTCTGATTGCAGCTGAAGTTAGAAAATCAAATAAATGCATTTAGTTTTAATCTGCTGGTTAACATAACCACTAGTAATGTTGAGTGCAATGCAGTGTCAGTACTGAGCCTTTGTCAGATCTGTAATTGAAAAACGGAATTTGGGCACAACATTTGTATTGTTTTCATTACTATTTATTCACAATGGCTGCTATACATTTTTATTTGGGGCATTTCATAACAAATTTTCTAATTAAAAGAGCAGGTTTACTTGAATTAAGGAGGTTGGGCATGTAATGCTATGCTAAGCATCACAATTTTACATGATTGAGCTGTATTTTGTAAAATTGCAAACACAAATAGACTTTAATGTGCCACTCATCAACATGATTCAGAAAACAGATGTTAGTCTGTATCACTGTCAGTAGTCTAAAATCGTTTTTGTTGTTGTCTATGTTGTCACATCTAATAGCAAGTGTAGCACACATACAGTAATTGTTGCCCCTGTAGTATCATGTTTCTGTGTAGCTTTTACTGATGTATAGGCAAAAGACTAGTCTGTAGAAAATAATCCCACTTTTGTCCAATTTGTGGCATATAAACACAAACACATCACTTTTACAATTACTTAAATAAGGGATATTGTGTTGGAGCAAGACGTGTGAACATTTCAATTGTCTTTAACTGCCAAATATCACAAAAACTAATGTTGAGGCAGCATTATGGACCTTTGAATTACAAATGGTTTTTGGTAAGAATTAAGCTGTTGTAGTATGGCTTATTGGCTAGTGTGATCTGGCTAGTGTGATCTCAGCGTTAGATGAAGGTATTTGTACATGTGTGCATGTGTACATATTTGTACATTTAGATTCAAGCTATGAGCATTACAAAATGTAAACCCTTTTAACTTGTGTAACTTTAGAGACAAATTCCCAAAAAAATTTTTGTGCTTTATCCTCACCAAGGCTGCATTTATTTGATAGAAACAATACAGTAAAATATTTTTAGAAATAATAATAAAAAAACATGAAATACAGTTAGAATTTAAAAAAAAATTATTATATTTAAATATATTTAAAATGTAAATTATTCTGCGATGGCAAAGCTTAATTGTTATCTTTATTCCAGTTTTAAGTTTCGTATGATTCCTCAGAAATTATTTGTGCCATATTTTTGTGGAAACATGGATTGTTTTAATGAATATTAAATACAAAAGAACAACATTTATTACTATAACTATTTAAATGTATTTACCAAAACTTTTGATAATTTTAATATGCCCTTGCTGAATAAATGTATTCTTTTTTTTCTTTTTTTTTTTTCTTTCAAAAAACTATTTTGGAAAAAAGGACAATCTGAAAGAAAGAGAGATGGCCCAAACTTTTGCAGCTTAAAAGGGTTTGCAGTTTATATTTTCTCAATGCATTGACAAGTGAACCGCACATTACATATCAAACAATGCCTATATGAATATTAATGAGATCATGTTGAACTGTTTCAAATAACTGAATCAAATTTCATAATTTTACTTGAATCTTTAACTTGACATGTAAACTGATGCATGTGGAACCACTGCAGGGAAGCCTCTTTTTACACAAATTGAGCATTTTTATGGACTGCCGAGAATCAGAGTACAAGATTCAACACAATTTACAGTAACTCACTATTCACTATCTACCAAACTGTATGTGTACATACTGTATATGACACACCATGTAGTGTGAAGTACAGAATTTTGTACACGCTTACAAACACACAACATTTTGCGTGCAGTGAAATGCACTGTATTTCTGAGCCATGAAAATGCAGGCATTTGGAACGACTGTCTGTAACTCGTGCGTTCCTCTAAAGAGAAGTGAAAAGTATTTTTGTAGAGTGTTGAAAGATTTATGAGGAGTGTAAATATATAGAGACTGTTGCATCAAGACTTTTTTTTTTTTTTGTCATTTCTTTGCCATGAAGCGTTCAGCTCTGTTTAACATGCGGCATCTGTAGTAATGGTCTGACATTATGTCAGTAACTTTTGTATTTGTGACGTTTGATTTGATCTCAAGTGATGTTCTGTTTTCCTCGGGCCTGTTTCTTTGTGTGTCATGCTCTGTTCTGTGGTCTTTTATGGTTAGCTGTGGCCCTTTTCTTCTTTCCATAAGTGCCCATTTTCTCTATTTCTTTACCTATGGTAATTGTAAATATGACTGTTTAAGACACACCATTATCTACTCCTGTTGACCTAATTTTAAAACAAAATACTGATCTATCTAAAGTGAACTCTCTTTATTTATTATATATTTGTTTTGTATGTCTGCATTTGGTTTGATTGCTTTTTATTATATATGATCATGTGTACATGGTGAGTTATGAAAGAACTCATGTGTACATGGTGAGTTATGAAAGAACTGCTCCACTGAAGCACTTGTGTATCATTTGTTTGAAATCACTTGGTGGCCAGTGCATTATTACTGATGGTGGGATGTGCAAAGCTAACTAGAAATATGTAAAAACAATAGTATTCGGACACTTAAAGGGATAGTTCACCCCAAAATAAAAATTCCGTCATTAATTATTCATGTCGTTCCAACAACATGAGGGTGATAAATTAATGACAGACTTCTCATTTTTGGGTGAGCTATCTCTTTAAGTCACACTTATTTTTGGTGCATTTTATAACAAAATAGTAAACCAGGTGGTTTTCAGAATCTAATTTTTGCATTGACTTTAACCAGCTGGTGAAAAGTGTCAGAATGCTTTTTAATATTTTGTTGTGTTTCATAATTGAAAACCTAACAGGATTATTTTGGTAAAATACTTTGCTTTAATGCCATTTGGTTTGATATTTTGTTATTTAACACAGTGATATTCAGACGTAAGTGTGGCGCTGTATTTTAGAGCTTTGTCCGTTGAGTAGATTATTTTCTTTTAGTTTCTAATATAACATGAAAACAAGTCAAAACTAATTATAGTCAGTGGTTTAAATCATTCCCCTTTTGGTTTCTATTTTAATTGGTAGTGACCACCCTCCGCCAAACAGAATGCCAACTGAAATAGTTCATATTTGTTACATGATCCTGTTACAAAGTATATTTTCAATTTAATATGAATAAAGATCAAATGAATTTGAACAAGTGTGTGGTGAATTACTGAAATAATAATGCATGCAGCATGTTTATCAAATGCTATTGTAGTCAGCTGTAAATATATCATAATCACATGATCTTTTATGTACTATAAATGAATCTTTTTTGTTTTATCAAAAGGGCAAAAACTGTCGCACAGTTTCAAACAAACAGCTTCAAAATCTATATCTGACATGTGCATTATTCCGTTTTACAGCATTAAAAGTGGGCTGTTGCCGATCCTTTTAATGAATGTTTTTGATCACACAGATCATGGATTCCACCGCAGCAAAGTTTTTAAGAATTCCCTAGTTATGTGTATGAGGATCCACAAAGTTCTCTTCTATTCAACAGAAATATTTTGCTGAACTCAGAGAACTCATTCGAGTCATAAATAAAACACAACTGTCCAATGCTGGGATGTTTCTCTGAAGTTTCTCATATTAATACTAATCAGCTAACTGCAAGCTGGGTGTTCACTGTGTTTATGCAGTAAAACCCAGCTTGTTTTATCGGGGGAAAAAATGCTAAAAATCCCAAGGATGCCAAAAAGTCTTGTTAGTCTGCAGACAGGGTTCTCTTATGGTTATCAGGGGGTTGCTATATGCTTGCTAAGACGTTCTACATATAGTTTTAAGACGCTTAGGCATGAATCTGATCACTGAAAAATAAGTGACCTTTTTACATTCAGAACAGTTTACCAAACTGTACATAGTTTAACAATTAAACTGCCCCTATTAAAGGTTCAAAGTTTGGTTTTGGGAATCCCAAACAACTGTTGGACGTGCATGCAAGGTCTGTTTTAAAGGGGTCATACAAAAGCAATTTTCCACAAGCTAATATGATTCTTTAGGATCTTAATGGAAAGTCTGTAATATAGATTGTTTTAAAATTTCTCAAAGATAGTGTAAAAAAAGCTCATTTTACCCTGTCATAAACAGCTGTTTTGAGTTAACTCTGTTCTATGTACTTCCCCTTTAAATCTTCACGAGCTCCGCTGACTCCGCCCCTCTTTTCTGAGTCGCACTATGAGGATCTTTTTTTAGTCGTATTCATAGTGAAACTTGCTAATTAGCGCATTATTAGGAAAGGTAGCGGGTCTGAGGTAAGACACCAGTTCAGTCTGTGTGACACGCTGCTGTCAATCAAATATTGTGGGAGTGGCCTCTGTCGGTGTGTCGCCACACCAACATGCGTTTGAGAATGGCTTGATTTCAGAAGGGGCAACTTATTCTTCTTTTAATTTAATAAAAATACTTGTGGATCTTTATCATTGTAGGATGGTTGTGTACACACACTCCCAACACACATTTCAGTCCAAACTGCTTGAAAAAGTGCATGACCCCTTAAAAAAAAAAGACTTGTTTCTATGATTCAGGGTCTACTCTTGCTGTGTTTTCGTTCACTGCATTACACACTGCATGAAAGGTCGTTTTCAAGAATCCATAATACTAGATGTTCATAAAACGCCACGCATTTCTAAACCCTCATTAGTAAATCAGCTTTGCTTGCTAAATTCCTCATTGGCGCAATGTTCTGTACAGCAGAAATAACACATGCAAATAGGTTAAATAAATGAATATACAATTGATCAACGACCTCACAACAAGTCTGTCTTTAAAGGGTTAATTAATGCAAAAATTAAAACTTTGTCATTACTTGCATCATTTACGTTCAGCACACTCTCATTGTCTACTGAATGCAAGCAACTCTGATTATGTTGATTATGTTCTGGGTTACTCTGCAAAATGGCAAAAGATGGGAACTCAGGAAAAGAATTGCCAATTAAAATATGTTGTTATTGTTTCCTTTGTGCACAAAAAGTATTCTCATAGCTTCATTAAGTTAGAGTTAAACCCCTGGTGTCATATGGACTATTATACCTTGCTACGTTTCTGTGCCTTGATCATGGTAATATCATTGCTGTCTAAGGAGGGTCAGAGAGCTCTCAGATTCCATCAAATATATCTTAATTAGTTTTCCAACAATGAATGAAGATCTTAGTGGTTTGGAACAACATGAGCGTGAGTAATTAGTGACAGAATTTGGTGAACTAACCCTTTTAACCCTTCTGAAACCTGAAACATCTGTTTGCCTGTTTGTGGGGTTGAGCACAAAGTGAAATGCCCTGAAATAGAAATATTAGGGAATATTAGTGCTAACTTAGTCTAATGTTAGAAAAGGTGCAATGGGACAATGAGTGCACATAAAACAGGGAAGAAAAAAAAATAAATTTATGTGCAAAAAAACATAGAACAAAGAAGAAAGAAGTGTCAGCTCACGGAGACAGGCCCATGTTAGATCTGCATGCAATTATTCAAAATCAGTCTGTATCTACTGCTCTGATGACAGCATTGTTGGACAACAATTGCTATTTAATTGGGGTTGCCACACTGACAGGCATGTTACTTCTTTAACTGTCAGGTAACCATGTCATTAAAGCTGTATAAGACGTGCTTGTCAAATCTTAATTATCCCTTGACATCTTTGCAAACCAGCCTGTCCCCTTTTTCCACTCTTGTATTTGTTTCTCGTGCATTCTTTTTGCAGTATTCCTTTTTTTTTTTTAGAAATAACAGCCTTAAGTAACACAATATATTGTTCTAATCAGTTCATCCCACCTAGTCTCGTCTGTTACAGACAAGCTTTCAGTCCGAGCTCTATCTGTAGGCTAATAATGTCTTATGCGAAGCGTTCGCAACAATTCCCAAAAGACATTTTAATACAATTTATTCTCAAAACTAAGAAAACTCACTTTAAAGTTGTACTCCCCTTATGCTGCCTAAAAGCTCCCATTTCTTAGATATTTTTTGCAAGTCTGTCGATTACATTAAAATGCCCTTAAAAGAATATATCTGCATTTTTAATACTTCTGGAGTGCATTTTGACTTGCATTCTGCCATATCTGGTTTCTTTAAAAATAGTTAGCTTGAATTTTTTTTTCCTTCTTTTTGAAAGAATTCAAGAGCACTTTTAAAAATCAACAGCTTTGAGGATTAATGGAATCAATTTTTCTGTGCTCAGCCCTTTCAAATGACACGCATTTTGCACTCTCTATCTCTTTTTTTCTCTTCATCAGAGGGTGTGGATATCAAAGAGTTGCTTTGTACTGTTGGCTCATACTGTATGAAGTACAGGTACACTGCATAAAATAGTCTTGGTTTGCTCTCGTATTATTGCCATAGTCCATCACTCAGAAATTAGTTTAAAATTTAGAGTTTGAATGCATGCTATTTGTCAAAAACTAAATTTTCTGTCTGGATTGCCAGTGCCCAATCAGTAGAATACCTCCTTCAAGCTTCATGGCTATTCTCAAGTATTTTGCCCTGACTGCATGTTTGGGTCTTGGTTTTTCTCTCCAATGTCACACAAGATAAGAGACAGAGATGGAGAGTTGTAATTTCCACAACATCCCACCTAGCTATGACACTGCATTCTCCATTTCCTGGGTTGTAAAGCTGTTCCCATACAGATGCACACCAAACACATTTCTTTTCATTTCTATTATGCTATTTTATATATATATATATATATATATATATATATTACAGCTGAACTCTGAATCTTTTGGTAAAACATGACTTTGGGACAGTCATAAACAAATTCTTCTGAGTAAAATATCTCAAGTATATTTCAACTGTTATTCACAAAATTGAGCACTCTAGGGTGATTATGAACATGAAATTATTCAGCCCTGGCTTCCTGTTTCACAGGAATATAAATACGAGGGAAGAACAAAATTCCCGTAATCATTCATCACAATACGAAAAAAGCAAATAATATATTTCTGATGTGCAGCAAAAGATTATTGATCTTAATAAATGAGTGAAGTGGAATGCAATGCAGATGATCTACATAGTTGTGTATAGTTAAAAAAACATGCTTAATTTTTTAGAAACCAACATTTGATTAATTTGTGTTTGACTGTAAGGTTTTGGTTACAAGTACAAGGAAGAGTGTCCAATGTAAAGTTTGGGTCCTGTAACAAAACCAGTAATATACATATTAAATACATTTTAGAGGTATGTATGAGTTAAAATTTGCTTAAGATATTAATCTATATGAAACTATGAACTTATTTGCATTTTTTTCCTGTATAAAGTCTGCCAGGGCTACAGAAGGGGTGAAAAGCAAAATGTGATGTGATCTCTTTAATACTTTTATGCATTAATTAATTAGCTCATTAATTAAACATTAAATGTAGTCCCTCATCCTGCAGGGCATAATGTTTCCACAGTGTAGTGATTATAGTTTGAGATTGGATGACCATTAAAGGAGGTAAATGTGTGTGTGTTCGCACACTTTCACTTGCAAGGAATAGCAGTTAATAAGTCCCCTGGTAACTGCGGTTCACCCCTTGTCTCTGATTCCGCAGTATCTCAGTGTGACATCCCAATAATATCATCACAGTCCAGACCAAGCTGGCATTATCCACACATTACCCATTCACCCGTGCACCATCCAGACCCTTGGATCCCAAAATGTCACTATAACGTCTGTTTTATAAGCCTGCTTTTTTTTTGCTTTGCATTCATTTGACACCCACATCAAGCCTCACCTCATAGGTTACTGATGGAGCTGTCCATGGTGCTGCTACCTTTGTTTTCGCCATAGTGCTGTCCATGGTGCTGATAACACACTATATATGTATGCCATGCAGGCATCCCCGACCATTTAAAATTCAAAGGGCTATAAATTAATGACTACTTATCTGTGCACCCCTGGCCCTGGTTTCCAGCTCTAGGCCCCGTTATGTCTAATAATGGTGGAATGAGCATGGGTTGCACAGGGGGTGAGCACGAGACTCTTTGTGGCTGTCACCATGGGTCCTCGGCTCTATCTCTCAGCTGCAGACAGACAGATAGGAAGCATCACTATGCAGCGTGGCGGAGCTGTTTGTCTGAGGTGGTTGTGACACCCTCCGCTTGGGGGGATTTTAATGAGCTCCCCTGGGACGAGCATTAGTCATTTAACATCCTGAGGAGAGCAGGGGCATCCAAACACACATATACCATACTGTCCAGAACTTTGAGTGGACACACATTATACACAAACCAAAAAAACAACCATACGAACTCCAAAAAGTGTGTAACAGGTTCCAAAAGTACGACTAAGTACTGTGCAATCTGTTTTGACTGTGGAGTTATGAATATAAATGAAGATGCGGAAAGCAGTTTGCATGCTAATAATTGTGTTAAATTCTGGTGTATCTTAAGAAATCAACTCAAATAAAATAAACAAGACTTTGTCAAATAAAATTAAAAAAATCACTCTAAAATTAAATTTAAATAGTATAGTATATAAAGATATATATGTTGCATATAAGAAAAAAAGAATCCAGATTTTCGAATAGTGATATCCCAGCCAAATATTGTATTATATTAACAAACCAAATACATTGTCTATTTAGCTTTCAGATGAAGTATGAATTTTAAAAAAAACTACTTTTGGTACTGCTTTTTGGTCCAGGGTACCACATTTATTATATAACCATTAAATTATGTGTGTGTGTTTGTTAATATAAGTATTACAACAATATTATTTAAACATTTAATTTACACACACACATACATAATATTATATTGATTACATTAAATTTTAAAATATGTTTTAAAAAAATGTAATAAAAAAAATATTTACATGCATTTACATGTATATATTTATATTCATATGAAGTATATATAAATATTTGTAATATGTTACCTGATCATATTTATATATATATTATATATATACATATATAAGTACATTAGGGGTGTGACGAGACACTTATCCCACAAGACGAGAAGAGACACTGGGTTCACGAGAACGAGACAAGATTTTTAGACTTTTTCAAATAAATCCTCAATGATTAGATATATTGGGAAAAAACTGTATTTTATTCAACAAAAATATTTTAAAAATGTAGGTGCATTTTATAGTCAGCATTTTAAAATTAAACTATTTTAATGAATTAGTGTGAATTATGTGTGAATAACATGTGGACACTGCTAAATATTTTGCCACAAACTGACAAGTTTGTAAGTAATTACACAAAAAGTATAAACAATATAAATAAAAACAAATAACACAAATATTCCCTCAAAAGCAGGGTAAGCTTCAGAAAAGTCGGGCTGAATACCAAAATAAACTTGTAACGCCAGCTTAAAGACCAAAGTATACTTTGGCCATCTGCATTACGTTATTATTTTTTTTCATCAGGAGGGTCTTGTGGACACCTTCTCACTTTCTCCGCATACAACAGTGTATACGTGAGAAGAATGCTAAAAGAGTGCCACTCAAGTAATTAGCCAAAGGACCTCCGGCTAAAGTGAAGAGATCCTTCCGTTGGGGTCGGGGTGAGGGAAGGATGACCATTTCCGACGGGACCCTTGATCCAAAGGGACCGCCTTTGTGGTCCCCCGACCGCAAAGAAGGGGACGGGGGCTGGAGCTTTAGAGAGTGAACTGGGGTTGAAGGGAGCAGGAGGCAAAGGCATGGAGTGGCAGGGCTGGAGAGAGGCCAGGCGGCAGAAATATAGTCAGAGGACCATGGCAGGCAGTACAAGGCCGGAGAGGTCCAGGCAGCACAAAAAATAAAAAATAAAAATAACGGCCGGAGAGGAACGTGGCAGGCAGTGCTAGGCCAGAGAGAGGCCAGGCGGCGGGCAAAAGGGCATAAATATTATGGCCAGGATATATCCAACTGGGGGCACAGTAAAACTGGAGCAGTAAGCAGGTTTTAGCTGGAGACCCTCTGATTCCTGATATCACTGAAATTTACAAATTGGGCAAGATAAGGACCAAGTAAACTAAAAGATACAGGTTCCCTCCAATCTCTGAACAATTATCAGTCTGGCGAGTTTGTGTTTTTACGGAACTGCGTTTCGGCCGACGTCATACCCAGATGGCTTTAGGTCCCACACGGAACGGGTAACGGAAATTATAGCACGTCTAAAA
This sequence comes from Enteromius unitaeniatus, assembly GCA_032359435.1. Classification (NCBI taxonomy): domain Eukaryota; kingdom Metazoa; phylum Chordata; class Actinopteri; order Cypriniformes; family Cyprinidae; genus Enteromius; species Enteromius unitaeniatus. Next base: position 13,862,551 of record JAUMHI010000033.1, on the reverse strand, counting down.
GAATCAGGTTTCAAAATTAAGGTAACTAAAAGCACCAAAATTTAGTATTATAATTCAGAGAATGTAAAATTGGAGTCAGAAAACGAGGTAAACGTAAAAAGTAAAATTAGAAACCAAAGTTAGGAGAACTGGAGTGTTTTACAGTAGCACTGGAGAAGCGAGACGCGCAACATCCGGACTACTAATCCAGGACCTTTCAGGTTTATCGGACCTGATATACTATAAGAAAGCGCTAGAAGACCAGCGGCCAAGCATTTGAATTTGTTGGTGCGATAAGACTTTTTCTGCTGCTGATGTTGCTGCGCCTATCCTGAAAGAATGGGAAGAATAATTATTAGTTGGGAAGCCAGATTCAGCAAGCACGATTCTAAGATGTTTTTGGAACCAAAAACGAGAAGCTGGGCAATTCAGATCATCAGTAAATAGCGGATCTGTAGGAGATTGGGCTAGCGACTTCCTATAATGAATGTAAGCTAGAAGGGTTTGGAATGGTTGGATGGGTTTTTGAATGTTAAAAATAAAGATTTGGTGACCTTTTTGAGTTGATCGGTTTTGCTTTGTTTATTCCCCTTTTCCGGAAGTCAGTATTGGATGCCTGTTATAAGATGATTCATTCACTTTACTTAAGACATGGCATTGGACCATATTTAGTTATTGTTTCATAAGCTTGTTTTATTTATTCATTTATTATTGATTTTGTCTTTATCTAATGTAATTTATAATGTACTGTTCATAGAGTAGATCTTTTTCAGATACTTTATTAATAGACTTTTTAAAGACTCGTAATCACACACACAGGTAGATAGTTAGATAGATAGATAGATAGACAGACAGATAGGCCTACATACACATCTATGTATAAAGCTATAAGAATGACAGTGAAGTTTTCAAAATGTTTTATCTTAAATCTTGTAAATATATAGATCGTCATATAGATCAACATCATATTTGAAGGTTTGTTTAGTCTGTTTTCCTACAAAACACAGGTTTCACCATGTTTGCGTTTGAGTACAGTACAGTGTTATTAAAAATATGAAACTTCCTTGGCTAGTGCCTCTTGAAGAAAACATAAACTAGAACATTTCCAGAAATAAAATACAAATGTTGATTTGCCCCATACAAAAACGCAGATGCCGAGGATAGGAAGTTAGCGGTATTTAAAGCGGAGGAGAGGAGATTCTCGGGGGAACCAGTAATAAGGATTGGTGGTAGCTGCGATCGTTTGTGCATGGTCCTCCTGAAACTCGATTAATTGCTTAATCATCATTAACAACATTTATTGTGATCTTAAAATTATATTTAAAGGGAAAATAAAATTTCACTCCTCAGGGGCCCTCCCCCCACTTTGGGCCCTGGTAATTTAGTCCCACTTTTCACCCAACAAGGATATCACTGAGTTCTACCATTAACGCCTAACCATTAACGCACCACAAGTTTCAGTCACACAATATACTATTCACCACATAAACAGATATTAAATCCCAGCAAGCATTTTGCATGGAGGATTCTGTCTACTAGAATGTCTTGTTTCCTATCCAATCACAAATGTACAATTAAGCATGCGTTTCTCGAGCCGCCTGCACCCAGCCCCATGATAGGTTAAATGGGTAGTGAGGAGAACAACAAGGCCGATCTGATTTTGTTTATCTTGGACAAGCTAATTAAAGTGTCACAATTCATTATACAGGCCGTGCCCCACCTTGTCAGAAGGAAAATAGGAATATCAATCATTTTGTGGCCCGGCTCAACCTTTTCCGTTAGCGGATCTCATCGGTTGCTGCCGCGTCGGCCCTGTTCTAGACATCAATGAGGAATGGGTTCCCCCCAAACACATGTCAATTTTCTTTCTCTTCTTCGCCTTTGTCAGAGCGCTGTCATGTAAGCATGACCTCCCATATACCTCCGAGAGCTCATTGTGTGTGAGCCATTGAACAGTCCTCTACCCTTGTTTTGACATCATGCATGGTGAATGGAATATGATGTCGTCTGTTATCCACAGTCAACTGTCACTTATTTGACAGATGGCTTTCCTGTCTTTATTTTCAATTTCAAGTGCTGCATTCTTTAAAATAAAAGATATGTTATATACGCTACAAACACTGGAAACAAGATACTGCAGGGGAGTCTATTTTTTGCACCCTCAGATTTAAGATCCTCCCAACAAACGTTCTACTGCAAACAACACACCCTTGTTTTATTATTCCTCTGTTTTTCCACGTCTTGCATGCTTTGTTTTGTGCAGGAGTAGAATGCATCTTCAGCGTGGAGCAATAGGTGAAAGTCAAATAATTCTCAGTAATCATTTTCAAACATTTTTCACAAACTGCTTATTTATGTGCTTTTTACCAAATCAGTTTCAGGTATAAGTAAAAACCCAAAGGTAGACAAATTAAAACTTTGACCATTCCTGAGAAAGTTTTGTGTAACCTTAAAGAGAAATATGCTGACACCTTTATATAAAACTCAAGCTCAGTTGTGAGAAATGGGGTCATAAATTGTTTTCATTGATTCTGTCATTGCATTCTTGTAAAACACACTATTTCATAATGGAATTCTTGTACATAATCCTCGCTCTTTTTGTATGTAGTGTGAAATGGAGAGATGTCCTTCGTGATTTGATAAAAAGTACAAGATCAAATATCTTAGAAACAAATAATACTTATGATACAATGTACTGCCACATAAAATATCTTTTCATTGAGAAGCAAAGCGTTTAAGAGCAGTTATAGAAATATGGTGCTTCTTGTGATCATAAAAACTTTTTATTTAAAGGTTTATGCTTCTGTTTATGTTTTCACTTCATGATTTTTTTATTTTATTTATATGTATATGGAAAAGTATATATTTTGTGAAGCTATGAATGGTCCTGCCTTCTCTTATTTATTTAATGTATTCTTGCTTTTTATATACAGCATCCCAGTTAATATGATCATAATATATGGATATAAAAAATTATTATGAAATCAGGTTTTGCATGTCACGCCACAGCTAAATGTCAGCGTCCTTTAAACCCAAATATGCTATAGTATAAACTCACAGAGGAAGTGAATTAAAGAAGAAAAGTTTAACAAATGATTAATCCTCTACTTGTGCGAGTGCATAAATGAGTGTTTAATCAGTTCATGTTCAGATATTATTTCATTATTGGAGAGATTCATTAGCATGTTTGATGGCTCTGCTCTCTGGGACTGCAAGCACCACTTGTACTCAAAAGATTTATTTTCATTATGATGAGAAATTTCATAAGAACATTTCAGTTCTTGATTGATCAGAGAAGTGCATGAAATAGAAAGTTGCAGCAAGAATACACAGTAAAAAAATGACCATGATTTTAACGGTAAAAAACTGTGAAAATGTTACAGCAAAACCTGCAAAACTTGATGTTCTTTTCTTTGAACATATTTGAACTTTCTTATGTGTCTTTTTAGTTTTTCTAATAAAATGTGTTTAGCAGGGTTGTATGTTACATGTAAAGTTAAATGTATGCTCTTTGCCTATTTTAGTTTAATTTACTGTTTGTGTGAATGGCACTGAACACCTTCTATACTGTACATGTTCATATTTAAAAGCTGCTTGTGATGGGCTTTGGTTCATCATACGACTTTCTCATCATCACCTGTGTATCAGTGTATTTCAAAGGTACAAAAGAGATTTGAGTAGTTTAGGTTGGTATATTAACATTATATCAGTTAATGAAATTATGGTATTTAACTGTAAATTTAACCTTAAAACCGTAAAACCTAAAATGTTGTTACCATATTTTTTACGGATGAATTCTGGCAAACCACAGCTGCTAGTTTTTCAGCATAAATTTTGCAGGATTTAGTATAACACTACTTAATCTACTTTAATCTATAAACTTTTCACATGTACTGCATGTCTCTTTCTTTTTAAATAACACTCAAATTGCTGGCAGAAATTGCATGGTTTTTTTTTCTTAATACTTTAAAGCAACTTGTGTTTGTTTTTTAACAGGTTGCAGGGGCATGATGCAATTTAGTTTGTCGTTTTGTTCATGAAATACAAAAATGTCAGAGGTTTTATTTGGAGTTAGTTTGGAAATGGTAAACATAATAATGACAAAAACCTTGGTGCACTGCTCTAACCAAATTTCAAAGCTTTTTCTCTCTTTGACTTCTCATAGTTGTCCTGAATTCATTATGATTGGTGTGGGCCAGTTCTGGCCCTAAAAAAATTTAAAGCAAAGGGAACACACCTTTTATCAAGAACACAAGGTTTACCTTCCATTATTGTAAATAAGTCACAAGTACGCACTTATAGCACTAAAAGCATATTTTCAAATTCCTTTTTGCAAAAGTACTCTGCCCAGAAATATCCTTTGTGGTCTGTTTTCAGATGCAGGCTTTGTAGTAGGTTGTCAGGACAGTCTGACACGCTGCTGAAGAGGCCCTCACAACTGTGGGTATTTGATATGCAGCATTTAATATAGCTTTCTCCAGCCTGCCTGGTATATGCACTCATTTATTTGTGGAAAACATGATGTAGCAACTTACCAGTCCAGTACTAGTAATCTTTAGTAGTAATCTAAACTATAATTCATTGAACCAGCTTTTTGACAAATGATGAACAGCACTATTTTTTATGAATTGAGATGTTTAGATTGTTTAGATAATGAACAACTATAGATGTAATAAAATAATGTTATAGTGTTGTTAACATTTATTTTATTTCAGTTGGGGGGGGGGTTAAACATTGATACATTTAGATAAATTGAAAAGACTAAGATAAAAGAAAATATATGATTAAACTAAGATAAGATCTTAGATAAAAGATTAGCTGGATGTATCAGAATTATGAAAACATAATTATAAATAAGTAATATAAGTTCTAAAATAGTCTTTAAATAGTCTTTTCACTTTAAAACCTTATTATTTAATATGGGCATATATTATGCTTTGTTGTTTTGCTCTTGTTCTTTGTTTTGTTTTGTTTTTGATGAAAATAATTTGTTCTCTGATCAAACACACATTGTGCAAATGGTACAAAATAGCTGAAAAACAAGCATTAACTTAGATCAGAGCTTAGATACGCAATTTAATTTTATTTATTTTTTTTTTTTACATTCATTTGTGAATGATAAAATGGAAAATAACAATTTTCCTGTTTTGCAGGAGCTCTGCTGAGGTCTAACATCAACCCCTGCTGTGTAAATGGGTCTTCGTGAATACACAGAAGGGCGCAATATTAATTATGTTCACAGTATCACAGACAGATACTTAAACTGTTGCAATTAAACTGTTGCAGTCTGAATCACACCCATCAGCGAAACACATCAGTCGTCTCGGTCCTCACACTGAGACTGCACCATAGGCTAAAAGAGTCATTATTAAAGTGACAGTGATCCCACTTACCCCTCAGGTCTCTGTAAAGAAGCCCTGCCAACCTGTACAGATGATTTGCTCATCAGATAGGCAGCTCTGATTCATTTTTGCTGACCTTAGGGGGTCTATTAAATCATTCCACTGCATTTCAAATACTTTTTGTCGGTCCTTTGTTGCTGATTAATCATTGTATTAGAGAATTCATGCAAGCAGCCTATAGGCCAGTATGCCACATTAATAAAAAAAATAAAAATAAAAACATTTTTTACCCAGAAATCGCTAGTAAATTCCACATAATAATAATAATAATTGAAATGGTAAAACACATTATATATATATATATATATATATATATATATTTATATATATCCGTCGATATATACAGTTGGTCGATCTGTTTGTAAGTTTTGGAAGTCATTAGTCAATGGTATACTAAAATCCATATGAAAAACGTACTTCTCACTGTTCTCAGGTCAAATATTTATATGCGATTGATTTCGATTAATTATTTACAAAGCTTCTAATTAATTAGATTAATTTTTTAATCGAGAGAATTATATATATATATAAATTATATATATATAATTTTATTTTATTTGAAACCATTTAGTTTCAAATCTAAAATTAAGAATTTAGAAATGCAACTACATAATTTACAATAAGTATTATACAAAATAAAAATAATACATACATTTAAAGTATCCATGACAAATCCATGTCCTCAATAAACTGCATGATTTGAGGGTTCACAAAATATGAACACACACATGTATTTATTTACTAATTTATTTAATTATTTTTTTCTTATTTCATTTAATTTCATTTTCATTTTATTAATTTATTGACTTTTATTTTACACTTGTTTGCCAAACAGTTTTGGTTACCATTGACAAATAATTTATAATAATAAAAAATAACTTGCAAATTAAATAAATACACTAAAACTAAATGAATTCATGTTTAAGAAGCGTATATATTTTTATGATTTGAACTATATGAGTTTGAACTATATGAGAGTGACTAAGTGAGGTTATATGTTTTTTCTTTACATAATTGTAAATATGTGCAAAGTCAACTAAATCAAACAAATTAAAATACATAACATTTTAACCAAATAAAATAAAATCTAAATAAAATAAAAAACATGCAAAGCGCACACTGTAGCAAACTCTATGTCTGCTAGCTCAGCATGAAGGCTGAATGAAATTCTATACTCTTAGGGATTACAGGGAAGCCCTGGAAGGAAATCCTGCATCAGTTCCACTCCGATTAGCTGTCAACCATGTAGAAGCACGGTCACTGTCACACAGAAGCCAGGGTAATTTGCTTTAATAGCGAGACAACCCTGGGTCTGTTTGGAGTAATGAATACACAGAGTGTGCCAGAGGCCAGGGAGCGTGAACAGCCTAGGAAACAGGCCAGAAGGACCTGTGAAATCAAGCTTGTAAATACAGACTCGCATCTACTTTCTATGCTGGAGAGGGTTTTCGAGGGTTACAGAAAGGTTTTGCATTTAAAAGTAAAATACATTTAGATTATTCAATAGGAAAATATGTTTAGCAATTGTCTATGACACGAGTGCATCAGTGAAATAGAAACTATTTGTTTATTTCAGTTTCTTGAAGTTTTAGTTACACTTTTTCATAATATAACCTCTAACTTTATTACATCTGCTGTTTCATCTTCTTCTTTGTCTGAATATGAAAGCATTGGATTCCAACAGAAATAAAAAAAAAAATCATGCAAAGCTGAGCAAATTGGTTATGCAAATACCATGAGTCCAAAAAGAATTTGGACACCGCAGCCACACTAAAACAAATTTCATTTCATTGCATTAGATAAGAAAATATCAAAGTATAGAGGAATCTGAACAGATTTTCTCAGAGGTAACTTCAATAACCAATTTGTTGCACTCAACCATTGTTACAGTTCTAGTTTTTTTTTTTTTTTTTTTTTTTTGAGGCAACATGTTTTCACAAGTAAAAAAAAAACAGTATTTATGAAAAAAAAAACAGAGTATTTATATCTACGTTTATATATGTTTTATCGATTAGAACTAAACAAACTTATTTTTTTTAATTGAAAAGCATTTTGTTTTATTTAAAATAAAAACACTCATCATATAGTTTGGTATTAGAATCTAGAATTATTTAGGTGTTATTTAAGAATTATTTGTTTATATATAATTATTTTTATTTTACACCCTGAATTCCGGAAATGTGAAAATATAAATATTATTGTAAATGTTATTTTCAGATGATGATGAAATTTATTTATTTGATTTATTATTTATTTTTCTTTCCAAATTACATAAGCAAAAGATTCTACTTGTTGTTTGTGTAACAAACAGCTATTGATGTGCATGACACTTAATTACCGTGCAAATACATTTATTCATTTGGCAGCTGCTTTAATCTAAAGCAACAGGGCATTCAAGTCATCCATTTTATCTGCTTGAGTTCAGGGATCAAACCCTTGACCTTGGCATTGATGCTGCAGTGAAACGCTCTAAAAGCTGGAAAATGCTCAGAAGTACTAAACAACATAGCATAAAACATAATCTATTTCAGCTGTTTGGGCTGTATCAGAGAGCCTTGACTCACGGGTTTGTTGGTACTGGAAGATGATTATGTTAATGCAGTCTCAGCAAGCCATTCACAGCCTCCAGCAAGGAGTCTTTCTTCGATGCCGGTATTGGTCTTACAAATTATACATGAAACATCAAGCTTGAAAAATGCTGCTTCAATAGATTTTAGGGTAAAAGCCACTGTGTGTCATCCAGCAAAGGTACAACTTCCGTGTGAGCTTTCAGAAGATTATTAAAATGGGGCAGACCTCTGTGAAATTGTAAGTAAATCAGTCTCTTGAGTCATTTGATGCATACATTATTTCTTTACTTTTTGCATGCAATTAAGTCTGTAAAAATCTGGAGAAATGTTCAGGTTCCCATTTCCATTCATTTCCATGGCAGGTGCTTGAATACTGTATGACCAGCCTTGAAAATTGACATTATTTTCAGTTATTTTTGAACCAATTTTTTACCAATATAAATCTGTTAACCAGATAAACTATTAGATTTAATCACTTAAAACTTATGAATATGGTTTAAATACAGTGAGCTCTGGAACAAGTCAGGTCAAATTAGTTCAACTGCATGTGATTGGTTTCCATAAAAAAGAAAATGTTTACCATACTCTTTGATAGATATTACAATAGCTGGTCTTAACAGTTTACGCGATCTGGTTCTTTATTTGCATTTATTTCTTTTTTTCTATATCAAAATAAATCAAAAATGTGTGTGGTAGGAGCATTTACGTCATATTGCGTTGGCCAAAACAAATGGCAATCTCTGGCAATCACCAACATCGCATTCAGACAGGATTAGTTTTCTCAGAGGATCGCTAGTTCCGTCAGAATAGGGCTAAAGATCATTTTAGCACACCACAAGCAGCGGCGCAGAACTCACATGATCCAATCGTCTCTTACTCTTTACTTCTAGTTACCACAGCAAATACACGAAAAAAACACGAAGGATCATCAGGAGGTATTGAAAGAAACAGAAGATCCTGCTGAAATTTGTCACAGAAAAGTCATTGAGTGAGTAAAAACTTGTTACTTAACTAGAGAAAAAAAAATAAAAAGGACAATTTTCTTAAATATATGTAGGATGACATTCTTTTCTTTCTTTATTCATTTATTTTTTTTATTTACTTTTAAACAAATTGGGCTTTAAGAAAAACAAGTAATGTCATCCCCTGTTTAAATGTTTGTATTTCAGCAGACTTGAGAATAAAAATAATATCATTAATAAAATAATAATAATAATATAAAAACAGCCTCACATGCAATTTAAATGTTTCTTTACAATCACACTAATCTACTGATTGACAGGGTTTATTGTATGGTTACAGCAAGATCTTTAAGCATTATGTCTGAATAAATCAATGACAAGTGTTATGTTTTGGGGATCTTGATGTTCTGCATTGAGAATGAAGACTAAAATCATCTGGAGTTACATCCTGAGGAGCCCAAATATCTACCTCAATGAAGACATGGAGGCACTTATTAAAGAATATGTGGTAAGCGTGTGTCAACCAAACCTTATTACATTGTAAATGTCTTATGGATATATTTACATTGAAAGTCATGTTACTCTTCTTATTGTCATCACAGTCTCATTTTTCTCATATGTGTAGCATGCAGAGAATTTACAAAACACTCTCAGAAATAAAGGTACACAAGCTGTCAAGGGGGTAGCACCTTTTCATCAGGAACATCTTTTGTACCCAAAGATCCATTTTGGTACCTTAAAGGTACATATTAGTTCTATGTACAAAGGTGTACCTTGAAAAGTTACCGCCCCAGTGACAGCTTTTGTACCTTTATTTCTGAGAGTGCATGAATAATGTTTATTTTAAATCAAATAGAGAATGGTGTACAAGCAGGAGTTTACCTGACCATGCCAAAACCTGACCCCATTGAATAGAGGTTGAGAATACTGGCAAAATACAGACCAATGTGGATGTTTAATGACAGATTCAGAACAGGCCTTTAGGGCATCCCTTGTCATATTAATTGAATCACTAATCCATTAAAACATTGCATCACACAGCATGAGAACTGCCATCAGTACACCGCTCTTGCTGATCAATACCTCTCCGCTCAGCATTTTATGAGGGAGATATTGCGGTAGATGAGCCATTCCCGAGAGCTAGATCACTGGAGACGCACAGGCAGCGTTCCTATTACAAACCACTGAAGCAACTCAGCCACTATCCTGAGCCAGCTGACAACCGCCTTATATATAGCAGTCACCCCAATCCGCACAGGCAAGCATTCAATTACAGTCTTAGTCAGGTCAGCAGAGTCGAACGCCGCTGGTAAAGGCATGTCATGTAGACATACGGTGGTGGCATCCTACCATGTCCGACGTGTAATACAAGTAGTGTAGCATTCACAGTCGTGGATAAGGATAGATGTGCTTCTGTAGAAGATGAGCTGGCTGTGAAACGAAATGAATTTGACACACACATGCATTGTGACTGAATGATCTTGCAAGTACTCTTTGGAAAAAGTCAAACTTTATATTTGTCCAACACGCATACACACAGTGAAAATCAAAGTCTAAGAAACGTGAGATTGTGCAGGTCACAGAGATTATATATATATGTGTGTGTGTGTGTGTGTGTCAGGGCTTGACATTAACTTTTTTGCTCACCAGCCACTGTGGCTAGTGGTTTTCCAAGGTTACTAGCCACTCAGCAATTTCACTGGCCACAATTTTCTTGTTAGGAAATTACATTTTATATGACTTAATATAGCATACAAATATTGCAAAGTCATTTGATCTATATTAATATAATAAGATAATGTTACCAATGTTACCTGTTACCAATCATATGAAATCACACACATCCACAAAATTGATCATTCCACTGCAGAAGAAACAGGAGCAGCATTCAGATGCATTTATGACTGTTATTTGTAGCCAAAATATAGCATGAATGCTTACACTTGCAGGCAAACTTATAACAGCATAATGTTGAGTTTGGTGTTTTAAAATACATGTAGTGTATACATATATATGAAATCATGGAAAAAAGATGAAAGTAGCCTACTATGAAAGTAAACCACCAGTAGGTCTGAGCCAGTGACTACTTTAATAAATCAGTCATTGAAGCCTTCAAACGATTCGTTCAGACTAGAGGATGGATACCCAACCCGAGCCCGACGGGTCGGGTTCGAACAGATATTTAGAAAGGATGCTCGGGTTCTGGTCAGGCTCGGTCACATCAGCGCGAGTGTGTTATAATGCTGTGTGCGCTGATGCTCTCATCTGTTGACAAAAATACATTGTAGTTGTAGCAAACGCCTTCCTTACAGTTGCTTAATAAAAGCGGGCTTTCCCCACGGGCTTTTCCTTTCTCTGGGCCGAGCTGCGCTGATGTATTTTCTCTGATATAGCCTAGTTGTCCATCAATTATAATTATTTGTATTCAAGCACAAACATAGGTGAGAGCGAGCGTGCGCGCCGGTGCAGATGTGGGAACGCGTGTCATGTGTGCTTACACTGCTCTGCGTTCTGCAATCTTTTTTTTATATATAATTTTTTTTATATATAATATGCATGTTCATGTTTAAACAAATATAGCAGACTAGTTAACTTCGGTCCAGGCGCGTGCGCCCGATGAAACCGCCCATACACAGTTTGCGCGATCACAAAGTGAAAGTAAAAAACAAGCGCGAATTCAAATGCGATTTCAATAATTAACCTATTTGACAGTGGCTCCCCGATGCCCGAAAATTACATAGTTACCCAAACATATTTGTGAAAGAATGCAAAAGCATTTAAATATATTTTTCCTCCCTATATGGCTGAGATGGAATTTGGTAATGTAGCTGGAAGACACAATATCCCCAGGACGTCGGGCTAGCAATTTTGCGAGCCCTGTCCGACTTAAAAAAACTTAGTTCATGAGTCAGACATGTCGTCGGCAGGTGATCCCTGCTAACAGAGACGTTAACGCACGTTCTAAACAAGTTGTATCGGGGAGTCTGCTCATTGGAGTTTTATGTGCCTAATATTTTGTTGCAATGCGTTTATTATATCAGATGCCTTTAGAGAAAACTACAACAAAAATATACTGTCATACCAAAGAATAAACTACCCGCCTAGTGGCTAGTGAGACTAAAGTTTTTACCCGCCACAGACGAATTTTACCCGCATTTGCCGGGTGGGCGGGTGCCAATGTCAAGCCCTGATATATATATATATATATATATATATATATATAATATAATTATTTTGCCAATATTACAATGCCCAATGCCCTCCACTAATATTGGCACCCTTGGTAAATATGAAAATCTATTGGTAAATCTGCATTTTTTTATCCTTTTGAACTTTCATTAAAAACAATTCACAAAATTCTACCTTATCATTGTAGTAAAACAATTGAAAATAGGGAGAAAAACATGACGAAATAAATGTTTTTTGTTAGCCACAATTATTTTGTTCATGTTAGCCACAATTATTGGCACCCAATTATTGCTACGTCCTTTTCCCAAAAGAACAGCTCTGTGATTCTTCTGTAACGCCTGAAGAGTCTGAGGAACGCCTGATTAGAGACAAGAGACCATGCCTTAATGCAGAATATCTCCAGATCCTTCAGAATACCAGCTCTATGATTGTGTTTCTCCTTTTTAGTTCACCTCACTCATTTTCTGCTCAGAGGACTGGGACAGCCATGGCAAAAGCTTCATTTTGTGCTCAGTGACTAATTCTTATGTTTATTTTGATGTTTGTGTTTGGATTATTGTCCCAGTGGAAGATCCAACCATGGCCCATTATAAGATTTCTAACAGAGTCAGTCAGTTTTTGATTTGTTATCTGCTCGTATTTGATAGAATCCATGATGCCTTGTGTTTAGATTAGATGTCCAGGACCTCCAGCAAAAATATAGGCCCACAGCATCAAAAATACAGCAGTATACTTCACTGACACATGGAGTACTTTTTATCCCTGTGTTCACTAAACCCGTGTGTTTGTTGCTAAAAAGCTCATTTTCTTTCATTTCATCTGATTATAGAAGCCAGTCTTATTTGTAGTTCCAGTCTTGTCTGACAACTGAACATGCTGGAGATGTTTTTGGATGAGTGAGGATATATTTTTTTAAAGATCAAAAGGATAAACAATGCAGATTTATTTTCACAGTCACCTTTGCTCAGATTTACCAAGGGTGCCAATATTATTAAAGGATATAAGACCTGAGCTGTGTTTGATGAAATGATGTGCCACAGAACACCTACAACTGCAATACACAGCCCCTCTGAGGCTTGACCCCAGTGTGGGTTTTGATCCAGTTCTTTCAACTAGAAAGAAGGGGGATAAATGTGAGAAGATGGTATTGTCAGTTGATAAGAATGCGAGGTCAACTCTTTTGTTTCTGCATCACAGGCTGGCTAGATGTAATTTTCCATCAACATCCTGTACAAATTTGGCCTCCGCTCTCAAATCAACAAACTCACCTTAGAGAACTGGATCTGAGCTACAATAAGATAGCTAATGATGGAATGGTCAAGCTCTGCACAGTACTAATTGGTCCACACTGTAAACTTAATAAACTCAAGTAAGTATTTTCTTATTTGTGGAAATTTTTGTTTTGATTTGTTATTTACTGATTGGTGTTGGAGTGAAACTGCTCTCTGATTAAAAAAAAGAGGATCCAAACTGTAAACTGGAGACACTTAAGTATGTGCTTATTTTTCTATTATCTGATATGCTCTGTTCCAGATGACATCCTGCTATTTTATCAGGTCGATGTATTTTAAATCTTGTTTTTCCCTCTTGGTGTTGACAGTGGAGAAGAATGTCGGATGAAACCAGGTCTGAGAAAATGTAGATGTCTATTGAAAAATAGAAAAATTAGACATTACATGTATTATGTACATGTAGTATTACATTTTAAAACATGTGGATGCAAACAAGGATGCCAAAATTATGCTAATAATTAAATCCAACTAATCAAAAGAAATAGAAGTAATTATCAAAATCAACAGACTTTTAACAACTTTTAAAATTATTTAAACTAAATATTTCAAATAATTTAACTAACAATATCTTAAAATTATTTCAGACCATGACATGTTTTGTATAAGCAAATAAAAAAACAAAACTTACAGGTCCCACTTTAGACTTTTAGACTCTAGGGTTTTAGACTTGTCTGATGTTTGGTCACCAATGCTGAAGCAGCCCATTGATAAACTAACTAAGGCCCTGTTTTCTACAGATGCCTGTCAGCTGTCAGTAGATCTAAACTCTGTAATCAACGCCTGAGACTATCTGAAAAGAACAGGAAAATATCAGAAACTTGAGTGAAGCAGAAACATCCTGATCATCCAGATAGATTTGGGTTGTATCCCCAGGTCATGTGTAGAGAGGCTCTGACTGCTCGCTGTTATTTTGAGGTGGAGTGTGATGGTGGAGTTGGAGTGGCAGTCGCCTATAAGACCTCTGATCGTACACAAAATATATTGGGAGTTAAAAACAAATTCCCTGCTCTTCTTTGTCTGGAAGGAAAACTGAAACTGTGGCAGAATAATGAGATCACTCGTAAATTCCCTGTTTCTGCTAGTTCTAAAAGAGTCTGAGTTTATGTGGACTTGGAACATGGAAGTCTGTCATATTACAGCATTTGTAAAGACAGGCTCATTCACCTACACACACACCACACCACATTCACTGACACCTTATACACAGGTTTTTTTTTCTGCCCGACTCTTCAGAGACTCTGGTTGAGTTAATATAGATTGGTTAAATGCTGGATTCCAGCAGTGGCGTGTAATATTGTCACTTTGCTGTCTGAATGGACAACTTATCTGATTAAAACATTAATTTTGGCAAGCACCGTAATTCTGATTTTATTACATTCTGTAGCCTTATGAATGGCAATCGATAATGAATAGTAAGCAGTATTAATGAGACTAGTTGAGACTCACACAGCCTGCACACATTTTCACACAAGAAACATAAATAAAAATGTAGTTTATATTTGTTACATATAGCCTTTTTAACCAACACAGTACACCCAAGAGAATAAAGTTTCATTGCAACCATCATTGCAGGCTGTGTGAGTCTCAACTAGTCTCATTAATACTGCTTACTATTCATTATCCATTTGACATTAATTTGATGCAAGAAATTTTTTTTTATATACTTTTTTGGTAACACTTTATAATAATGTTCAGTTGCAAGGCATTCATAAGTGATTAGTTAATGATTAACTGATCATTTACTAAATATTCATAAGCAATTAATAAGCCTGCTGGGTACAGGTTTTGAGTGCGTATACACTGGGCTGAAAGATCTACCAATGATGAGTAAAACATTTACAACTGATGAGTAGTTTACACTTTAGA
>JAUMHI010000033.1:13769283-13834527 GCA_032359435.1 Enteromius unitaeniatus | reverse complement strand
TGTTCAGTGCTTTGCTACAATCTGTATTGTTAAAAGCGCTATATAAATAAAAGTGACTTGACTTGACTTGACTATGCACAAAAACATAAAAAAAATATTAAAAATACTTTCTCAAACCTTCCAGCATTAGAGTGTCCATATAATTTACATTGGACTAAGCAATAGTTGATATTCAAATTAAGTGTTATTACAACTTTTCAAGACATTATTAGCAATATTTAAAATAATAATAATAATAACATCAAAAAGCTAATTTGTCCCATGCACTTTAGCCACAGTTATTTAAAGCTATATTGTAAACCGGTGTTTGTCCAAAATGCATCAGCAAATCCACATTATCTAGCATGTCCTCGTCATGTTTGATGTGTCCCTAGGTCAACATATTTTGTCACAACATTTCAATGCAAAAATATAGTCTTGACCATATTTCTACACCTAAACCTTACCCATGAGTAATGACTAAAATCAGAGGAAATGACAGGAGAATGTAGCTGATGTACAAGCAACAAACACTGTAAACCGTTTCTCCAAATTTGATTGGTTAATAACATGTTGCATTTGGTAAAATCAGGTTAGTGCATTATGCATGTGGCATTCTGGTTCACGTCATTGATTATTCTGTTCTTTTTTAAATCTTACTGAAGATCACATAAATAAGTTGGAATGACAGCCAATGTTATTTTCTTTAATTATTTTTAAGTTTAACATTGGTTTTACCACGTAATTCAATAAAACAAAGTCTGCTTCAACCTTAACCTATCTTATTCTGGCTTCTTCTGAGCAAAGTCAAGTAGTAAACCTCCTCAACACCAGATGGCTTTATTGAGTTGTTCGCAGACAGACCGTCCTGCAAGCAGACGAGAAGAACTCAGCAGTGCAGCGCTAACAGTAGGTATGTTCAATGTTATAAAAAAAATAACGTTGTTTATGAAGTGATTTAGCAAGACTGCACTCGATTAGGAACACGCACTGCAGATTTATAAGCTATGTGTTTGTAATGTGTGCACAAGTAGCTTTCTATCGCATGAGTGTGCAGAAGGGGGCGTGTGTTCATTTACCCTAGTTTTCTTATCCCAAAACATTAGAATTTACCCCCGAATAAATTATTGGCAGATTTTTAAAGCAGCTAATTAAGTATAAATAGAATAGTTACCATTTTACGGGTGTATAACGGGATGTTGTGTCTGTATGTATTCACGCGAAAGGCCCAAATCGTGCATCAAAACATAATGGGCTTTAGATCCAGTGAAGAACGTCACAGTCAGTCCAACGTTAGAATGCGACAGAAATGTTCATTTCCTAATTCTAAAGGCACCAATGACGTGCAAAATGTGCTTACTATGCCGGAAATGTTCGATTCACGTTTAAACGAATTGATCAAATGTTCAAAATAAAAATTCTATTTTGCCTCTGATTCCCTGAAATGTTAGAAAGCTCCTGTGATGCCCCAAACGTCTAATGCACCTATTATGGTGTAAATGATGTATAATGTCCACTTGTGTTATGCACTGCTTTTCAGGTCCTAAAAATGTCTGAACAACGAGCTTTAAAGAATCCCTATCCAGATTACACTGGGCCTGGATGTGCACAAGACCTGTTTGACATGCAGGGGAATGTGAGTGATTCCAAAATGGGACGTGGGACCTCCTTGGTTTGCCAATGCTGCACTAGTCTTAGAAATTATAAGTGCAGTAGTATATATATAATATATTAAAGATTCATTCCCCATCACTGAATTAGATTATTAAGTGCTTTTGTAACTCATCATATCTTATTCAGATTTCTTATTAATTAATTTTTAAACTTCTGTGCAGTTGACCCAGCATTTCGCCAGTTGTATAAGCAGCAAGATCAGTGAGCTTCTGGCGGTCATGGAGAATGGACTGAAGAACGCTGACCCCAGGGACTGCACTGGTTACACTGGCTGGGCAGGTGAGATTGCACATATATGTGATGAAACTCATGCAATAGTGCACCCAAAAATGAAAAGTACTCATCCATACGTCTCCAAACATTTTTCCTTCCGCTGAACACAAACAAAGATATTTCAAGAAATGCTGATTAAAAAACCTTACACGTTTTATTAATACATTTATACCACTCATGTTCGTGGTTGTATGTCATTAAAAGCTACTTGGCCCACATTGCTAAGTCCCTCCTCCCCCAACTGCAGGCATTGCCCTGCTCTACCTGCACCTCCACAGCATCTTTGGAGAGCCCTCTTTCCTCCAGAAGGCTCTGGACTATGTCAGCTGCAGTCTGAGGAGTTTAACCCAGCGCTGGGTGACCTTCCTGTGTGGGGATGCAGGGCCGCTGGCTGTTGCTGCGGTGGTCTATCATCGACTCCAGAAACCTCATGAGGCTGAGGAGTGTGTGAACAGGTCTGATGTTGTTTGACCCTGCTCCACCTCCATTTTTGTCTATGTTGAGTCAGTGACTTCACTCTTCAAAAAAAAAAAAATCGACAAAGCTATAAATCCAAATATATAATCAAATAAAAATGCATTTCCTTTGTCTGCTATTAAGTTATATTAAAGGAGGGACTGTGGTTTTAATTAGCATTGTCAAATGATTAATTGCGATTAATTGCATCCAAAATAAAATGTAATATTTACATGATGTATGTGTGTGTAATAAATATATTTATTATGTATATATAAATGCACACACATGCATGTATATATTTAAGAAAACTATGTTGCATTTATATTTGAAATTTATTTATATATGATGTAAATTATATAAATATCAATATATACATGGAAATATTTTCAAAAGTTTATATCTAAATAAATATACACAACACACACACATATTATGTAAACAAAAACGTTTAATTTGAATGCAATTAATTGTTTGACAGCACTAGTTTTTATTTTAAAAACATTTAAATATTTTTTTTTTATCTGTATCGAGTTATTATTACTTTTATCAGTATAAGTTAAAAGGTAAAAAAAAATCTTTAAAGAGTAAGAGCATGTTAGTTTCAGAGGAAAAGGGGAAGAAATTATGACAGAAGAAACATGTGTATATATAATAAACATTGTGTGTGTGTGTGTGGCAAACCAACATTGTGAACTTTTAATCATCTCGGACATCTTTATTTGTCACCGACCCATATAAACTTGATAAACATTGGGAATTTGGATGAAGTAATATATTAAATATCATTCAGTTTAGTCCAAAAATGGAATTGTGGAATGAATCAAAATGTATTGTTTGTTGTTGGCTGTCCACACTGAATCTAATTTCCTTTAGATTGCTGGCTTGTTTAGGGCTTATTACTACTTTAATGAAATCGCGCTGGAATTCTCCCAAGAGTTGGTGTTCATTAGAAATCTCATTCTAAGATTCCACAAAGATTTCTTGGTCTGTAGGGCAGCTCAGCTCTTTCTGTTTCCTGTTTCTCTTTCTCAGTCATGACAGGGTTTCATTCCCATGGGATCTCATTGTGATCTATTTGCTCCAATGTTTCCAGGCTGTTGCATTTGCACCAGTCAGTAGTGCAGGGGAAAGGCAGGCTTCCTGATGAGCTGCTCTATGGCAGAGTGGGCTACCTTTACTCCCTCATCTTCATTAACCAGCAATTTCAGCAGGAGAAGATCCCCATTCAATACATTCAACAGGTCAGTCACCATTCTTCTGATCGAATGCACATGACCTCAGGATACATGACTGGAGTGAGTTCTGTATGACATAGACAATATGTTGCAATTGACATCTAACCAAAATGTACACTTTCTAAATGTCCCGTTGAATATTGAAAACAACATATTCTTTTTCATTAAAATATAATCTATTTCTCAGTCTCCAGAATCGTTTCTGTCATGTGCTGATGCAACCAAGAACATGCAGACAGTGAAAAATAATATATCCAAAATATGTGTTGTTTATATGCAAAAACAAAAGATAATATTGTTGTCTAACATTCATAATCAAATTCCAATGAATGAAATGAAAAAAATGTTTTGTAGTGAATGGTAATGTAATAGAAAAATGTAAAATGTAATGATCAGTGAACACTATTCAAAGTTTGTTGTCAGTAATATTTTTTGACAGAAATGAATGCTTCTGTTCAGCAAGGATGTGTTTTTTTTGAGCAGCACATTAAAATGATTTCTAAAGGATGCGTGACACTGAAGACTGGAGTAATGAGGCTGAAAGTTCAGCTTTGCATCACAGAAATAAATCATTTTTTTAAGATATATGCAAATAGAAGACACAACATATTTCACAATATTACTGTATTTTAAAAAAACTAAAAAATTACAGTCACTTTTATTTTTTGCAATTGACAGTTAACCTATTAATATACGGTATGTATTTGCCATTTAACAAGCCTAAATAAATTAGTCTTTATAATATAAATAATATCATATTTAATACATATTTAGAAATATGTCACTTTAAGATGGCATGATTTTGATTCGTTGCTTCACCTGATCATGCTTTAATTTCAGATCTGTGATGCAGTGCTGGCTTCAGGGCAGAATCTGTCAATCAGGAACAAGATCCAGGAGCAAAGCCCTCTCATGTATGAGTGGTATCAGGAGGAGTATGTGGGTGCCGCTCATGGCCTGTCAGGGATCTACTACTACCTGATGCAGGTAAATGCAATCACTCACACTACTTTATTGATTAAGGAAACACATTTAGGGAAATAACTTCACCGCTTTTTCCCTCATAGCCTGGCTTTGTGGTTGGCGACGACAGAGTCTACCATCTTGTCAAACCCAGTGTGAACTACGTGTGTCACCTGAAGTTTCCATCAGGCAATTACCCACCATGTGTCGGAGATTCTCGGGATCTTCTGGTGCACTGGTGTCACGGCTCTCCTGGAGTGATCTACATGTTGATACAGGCTTTTAAGGTACAAATCAGTTTGTAATAGACTTCAAATTGTCAGTTTATATCAATAGATAGAGAGAAATTTAAAAACACTTACTAAGACTATATATATACATATATTAAATATATATGATATAATATATAAAGTTAAGGCCACCTACTATAAAGAGTGACCATTTATTTATTTATTGAAAACAAGCAGAAATGTTTTTTACTTTTAGCTCTTGGTATTACAGTGCCATCAAGTGTGAGTAAACAACATTACACATGAGCAGACATGCAGAACCCTCAAGAAAACATAACACTTCCTCTTCAGGTGTTTGGTGTGAGGCAGTATCTGGAGGATGCACTGCACTGTGGGGAGGTGATCTGGCACAGAGGTTTGCTGAAGAAGGGCTACGGGCTCTGTCATGGAGCCGCTGGAAACGCATATGGCTTCCTTGCCCTTTACAAGATCACCCAGGATCCCAAACACCTCTACAGAGCCTGCATGGTGAGTCTGACCCCTCTCAGGAGAGGAAAAAAAAATAAATTTCTTGATGAACATTTAAGACTTTTAAAAGTACGGTCGCAATTAAATACTACACTATATTCTAAACTCAAGAGAGCTTGTCTAACGTTATAAGTAGACTCCACGGGAAACTGCAACAATTAAAATCTTAAAATCTCCTTTAAAGGGTAAACCCCTATGAAGCAAAGTGTGAAGTCTTTGTAATATTTTTCCAACTACCTCAATGACTTTGTCTCTGGGTTAATTTATGCATGTTCTGTGCAACGCCTGAAGTCCGTTATAGATCATTGCGCTGTCAGGAGGGACCTGTCATTGTCTGTTGTGTGTACAGAGGCATGATGGGATTTGATGTCTTCTCATCTGCAGTTTGCAGACTGGTGCATGAATTATGGAAAACATGGCTGCCGGACTCCAGATACACCGTTCTCACTGTTTGAAGGTAGAGTAAACATCACACATGCATGTATATACTCTACCAATTTGAGTTTTAATGTAGATGCAAGAAGTCTCTTAAGCTCAACGAGGCTACATTTGTTTGAAAAAATACAGTAAAAAAAATGTAATATTGTGAAATGGTATTACAACTTTAAATAACTGTTTTCTGTGTGAATAGATTTCAAAATGGCATTTATTCCTGTGATGCAAAGCTGGATGTATGCGTCTCTATCTAGCAGTTTTGGCTCTTGAATATTATTAAAATACCCCCCTGTCTATCATATTTTCTTATGAAGGGATGGCAGGGACAATTTATTTCCTGGCTGACTTGCTGCAACCAGCTAGAGCCAAGTTCCCTGCTTTTGAGGTTTAAAGGTAAATATACGTCTGCTTTTGAATGTTTGACTGTCTAGACCACGGGTAGGCAACGTCAGCCCTGCAGAGTTTAGCTCCAACCCTAATCAAACACACCTGAACAAGCTAATCAAGGTCTTCAAGGCTACAGGCAGGTGAGGTTTTTTTCCGGGTTGGAGCTAAACTCTGCAGGACATTGGCACTCCATTGCCTACCCCTGGTCTAGACATTATTATGCAAATGCAAACTCTTGTTAACGTCAAAGTTCTTCGTTCCAGACTGTTCCAGACAACTGAGCTTTTTCGCTTAAGCTTCCTCGAGCCAGAAGAACTCGTGCTCTAATGGTGGAATAGTACTGTCTCACTCTGCATGTGCGTCTGTATGCCGCTGATCTGTCACAATTCACGCTAAGTCTTTTGAGAGGTGCTGTACATGTGGAGAACAGTACGCAGGAGATGTTATTTTTGCCCTTAATAGAAGGTGGATGGGAATCTAGGCTTTATAGATTAGGGTCGCTTTGGAACTATTAAGGGAAACTGCTTTAAATAGTTTGATATGCTTAACAGGTTGCACCGATTTCGTTTGTGAAGTTTTGATGTTATATGTTTATTACTATTACTTTAATTAATGAACTATTTTGATGTATTTGTGAAGATAATTTCTGATATAACAGCAAGGTAAAGTTTGAAAAATTGTAGGTGGCGGTAATTACTCAAAAACAGCAGCTTTAGGGTAACAGTAAAATACAGTGATGATACGCGTTCTGTAAGATTAATGCTTTGCTTTCTGTATAGTAATGTATTATCTCTTGATAATCCTAGTTGTTATATCAGAGGATGTGCTGCCAATATGATTTAAGTTTTATTTGGTGGTGGAATTTTTTTTTTGTATTTTTATTTGCCTTTTTCCATTAGTATTTGTACATTTTCATGTCCACAGCAATAAAAAAAATAAGGAAACCAGATGTTTTGATAGTTGTTTGTTCACTGATCACATTAACAATTTTTTTCTGAAGTTGACTAACACACCTTTCTTCCACTAGATGGAGCTAAAAATTCTGTTTTCGTACATATCTTTGGGAGGTTGTGATCTTTTCATTTAGCTACACTTTCTGTAGTTCTATGTGAGTTTATTTCAAACTGCGGAGCGAAAAGAAATCACATCCACATCAAATTTTGAGAAACTCAAGTCAGTGTGGAAACTTAAAATGTTACATTTTTCCAGAAGTCTAACCTCAAAAGGATTTGATTCTGGAAAACATTTGTGTACTAGTTTTGTTTTTTGTCAGCACTAAAGGATGTTGTGCATATTGATGCATCAAAGACAATTCTGTATTTTGCAAAATAATAAGAGTTAAGCTTTCAATTTTCTACATCAAGTTCAATGATACTTTTATCTCAGTATTGCTTGACAATTAATAACATACTGTTTAAACTTGGTAAAGTCAAAGTAGGAAAGCTAGTATTTTTATTTAGAAAAGATTTGTTTAAAAAAGTGACAAACAAAAACAATAAGCTGCTCATGGATCTCTTCTGATTTCTGAAGTATCATGGGATGCTGAACTGAGTAATGGCGGCTGAAAATTTAGCAGGAATTACATCCGTTAGATTTCACAATAAGCAATATTTTATTGTATGTTTAATCAAATAATTTGCAGCCTTGATAAGCATATAAAAAAAACCTTTTTGAACAGTTTGCCTTTCAATACGTTCAAAGAAAATATTTTTGCACCAATTAGGTTCAGATATGTACACTTTAAGGTACCAAAATGGACCCCTTAGGTTCAAACATGTACCTTTTGAAAAGGTACCGCCCCAGTGACAGCTTTAGTACCTTTATTTATGAGTGTAGTTATGCAGAATTGGCTTTTGCTTTTGTTTGCTTAACTTTTATTTGCCGATTTTCAACTAATCTTAAATCGTTTAGTTTCATATTGTATTTTTCTTCTTTTTGGACCTTCATGTCCAATCATGCAACTCAAGCTCAATAAATCAAAATGGAGATATTTTTTATGGTGTTTTTCAATTGTGTTTTTACTTTATAAATTATAAAAAAATGTGAAAATTTATCACTGGATTCAAAAATGCAATTAGATTATTATCTTTGAGCCAGCTATATTTCCCATATAAAGATCAGTAAGTAAAAACGTCATTTACTCTCACTTAAACAGTCTTGCAAATCCAAATAAGGCTCATACTTTCTCAAGGGCTGATGGACAATGCTTGGCCCATACTACAGCTTTTTTTAAACTCTGGACTCCTTGGGGTTGCTTCCAGCTGATCTGAGGTCAGTCTCGCTGTGTGTGAGGTGTAATTTAGCAGTCCCAGAGATCTGAAGAACTGATCTCACGTCAGAAGAGAGAGTGGTGTAACCTGAGCAGGTGCCGCTTTACGATCTGGAGCTTGCTCACTCGGTGGGGGTGTAAAGGGCTGAGACATGTCAACCACCCTTGAGGTGCTACCGACCCTCTCATAGAAGCTCTAGAGAAACTCTACACCTCCTAAAAGAATGACTAAATATAGAGCTCATCTGCCCAGGGGCGAGGTCTTGAGCTCCATGACTTCTGCAGTATTCAGAGGGAAGAGTCAATGTCTCAGAGCAGGACTGGAATGTCTCTGCATTGGCTGCACTGTTAGTTTGTAGTAACAAATCTAAATAACTGAAGGGCAGTTACAAAAAATCTTCAATATTATGATATGGACCACATTGCAAAAATGATTGCAGTACAAAATTGTGCAGTCATTAAGATTTATTTGTTTGTTTTTGTTTTAATAAGCACTTTTATTCCAGAAAAACTAACTTAATTGGTCAAAAGTGACAGTAATGCTTCCAAAAAGCTCTATTTCAAATTAATGATGTGTTTTAAAAAATAATAATAAAAATCCAGAAGGAAAAAAAATACAGTTTCATAAACATATTAAGCAGTGCGGGCTGTTTTAAATATTGATAATGAGAAGAAATGTTTCTTGAGGAGCAAATATTAGAATGATTTCTGAAAGATTATGTGACACTGAAGACTGGAGTAATGATGCTAAACAAATTCAGCTTTGCATCACAGGAATAAACTGCATGTTCAAATAATAATTTGTTGTTGTTGATAATAATAAATAATAATAATTGTTGGTGTTTGTTTGTTTGTTTGTTTTTTAATTCTAATTAAAAAAATATTACTTAATAATTATTGTATTTTGATTTAATAAATGCAGCTTTGGTGAGCATATGGGACTTCTTTGAAAATAAGTACACAAACAGGATTTTGACCATTACAGTATGCATGTTTTGTGAATTAAATATTCAATCTTTTTATTTTAATTCCACTCATTAAAGCTCTTACATTGCAAAACCATTAACATTATTTCTTAAGTGTGTTATTTTATTTTTTTTCTTAATTTAAAAAAAGAATAGGAAACATGTAGCTGAACTCCATTCTTAGCTTTTTTGTTGTTATTGTTTTAACCTTTTTAGTGTTTTCAAAAAGTCAAAAATTAGTGCCTTTTGGCAAACATTGCGGATGTGTTTTTGAAAAAAACCAAGGTAGCCTCATCAATTGCCTTATCTGTGCCTTGTATTGCATAAACTTGTGTGTGGATCATGTTTTATTTACTTAGCTGTTTATTTATTTAACTAAATGTAGTCCATGTACAGCCCAAATCATACACAACACTACAGATCTTTTAAAGCCGTATAATTTCTCTGTAGGGTGTTATGCATCTTCTGAGGAAACATTACAGCATAAACACAGCATACCACATGTGAAAGTAGAACGAGATGAAGATGAGGATTAGTGAAAATGTTAAAGAGCATGTCCCAAGAGTGTAATGCATGCAGTGACTACTAACCCTAAACCTACCCTAACCCTAACATAAGTAGACATGTAGTTTCAAATTAATGAGAACTAGTGGACGTAGTTATAAAAAAGTTGTGTCTTAGAAGTAAAATGTCTTAAGTGCGTATCAAAGTAGAGTGAAATATTTTTTTGCCCTTTTTGAGGATTTGCCACACCTTTTTAAACTTGTGGTGTTTCCAGTCAAAAATGATTGACTTACTAAAATCTTAGATTTGATCTTCTTGTTGACTTTCTTTCAATTAGAAATTGGTTATAGGCCTCACTGATCTAAGCATAACAAAAACATTATTTTTTTTAACATGGACAATGCCATATATTTTGAGAAAGAAATGTAGCTAAAATATAGATGCATTCATGCAGTGAAAAATAAGCTTTAAGGACTGTTTTTTCTATCTTCCCATATAACCATAAGTGGCCGAGACCACCATATGCAAGTTAAAAATATCAACACTGTAATCAAAAGCCTTCCTGAGCTGTTGTGTCGGCATAACAGGTGACATCAGGATTTACATTCCATCACCCCCGCCTAAGAATAAAAAACATTCAGAAATTCTTGTAAATAAAGACACAATGCATCAAATTAAAGTGCTGACTGAAGCCAAGAGGTCTTATAAGCAGCCTGGAGCACAGTCTAAAAATATCGCTGCGCATGCACTTGGGAGAAAGCAGCAGCCTTCCTTCCAGCTTTGACCTAAGAAAGTTAAAGAAGTTCCTCGGCGTTGTAAGATCCGCCCCGTGACATCATTAGCATAGCATAAATAAGAAGGAGCTGCTCCATGGCTCAGGACCACTCTCCTGGGACTCCGGCTTCTTGACTTCTGCCCCTCCGCTCCTGCACCCCAAAACTCCATCATGGTGTGTACATGGATTACTCTTGCTATCTTATCGTACCTTATTCATGTTCGTCTGGCTCAAAAACTGTCAATAAGCCCGCTCAAATGAAGTAGGACACCTATCCTCGATTTTCAAATTGACTTTGTTGGGGACAGATACAGCGGTGTCATATAAAGAACCTCAGTCTGTTTGTCCGTTTTAAAGAGAAAATCATGCAGCTGGTTTGTTCCCCTGCTGGATATATGTGCACTTTCCCAGCTGTTGATTTGCTCATGTCCAAAAAGGGCTTATTTTACCTATTGTCTTTTAAAATAATTCCTTATTTCAGACTATAGTGTATGTTGTGAGATGTTGGCAGTTTTGCCAGTTGGATTGATCCATTGTTGTCTTTCTGGCAGGCTGGAGAATTCTCTGCTGACCAGATTGAGGGTGAGTCTTCGCACATCAAAGCTTGTTATGATCTGGAAATGGTTGTATGATTGTTGTACTTATTGTTACCAATGTAATAGGGATGTTGGAAATGGATGATGTGTATTCATGAAGGACAATTCTTCCACTTAAAACTCTTTTAAATTAATGAGTATACAATTGGTTGTACAAATCATGTGAACTTAATTAAATTAAATGTACAAAATCTCAACATGGTACCAGACTTTAAAAAAATAAATAAATAAAATAAAGTTGACATTTATCCTAAATAATAAGTAGGGAGGCTTTGAATATATAAATACATTTGTATGAAAGGATAAATAATAAGTAAAAAAGTATTTGTATTGGAGAATATTATTTTTGTAGTTTTATAGTTGTTATAGTATTATTGAATATTATATATATATATATATAATCAATATATAAAGCAATATATATGTTAATACTTATTTATTTTAGTTGGCTGATGAATTGAGTACAATTTGTGTTACTGTGAATGTCAAGTAAATGAATTGCTGAAGTATGTAGTGATGTAGTAGTCAAAATATTTCTCTACCAAAAGAATTCATGAGTACCCAACTTCACGGCCAGTTCACAGCATGGTGCTGCTCATTTAGGTGCAGAATGTATGCGGTTGGTTGTAGGTGTAAGTTACGTTGCTGTCAGCATTCTTGTATTTGACTTGGGTCAGTTGTAAAGCATCGTAACCATGTATGGCAAAGGCTACTGTCTCTGAGGGTATCGCCTGTCACGTCACGCATTAAGTGCCACCTTCGTGCACAGCTGCTGGAGCACAGAAGTCATAGGATGCTATTTTTCTGTCAGCAGATCACTTTCAACTTGGTCTCCCTCACAGCCCATGGAAATGCTGTTGCTAAGCTCTTTTTAAATTGGCTCTCTTCCTCCTCTGCTGCATGTACAGTTGGCAAAGGAGAGATGTGGGAGAGCACTAAGTTTCCTTGACTTTACCTCATTTAAAGCAATGATGTATCTAAACTGTTGTGAAATAATAAAATAAACTGTGTTTAAAATATTTAATAAAAATATTTAATAAAACCAATTTAAATGTATTTAATAAAAATGCTATCTTGGTGCTATTTTGTGAGATAAATTAATAAAAAAATGCTTATGCTTCTGTTACAGACTTCAAAGAGGCCTTTGGTCTCTTCGACAGAGTTGGTGACAGCAAGGTTGCCTTCAACCAGGTTGCCGACATCATGCGTGCCCTGGGACAGAACCCCACCAACAAGGATGTGAAGAAAATCCTGGGTGACCCATCTGCTGATGGTAAGATATTTAATTTTTATGAAAAAGGAAGGGGTGTGATTCCAAATGCTTCACTGATTCGTGATGTGTATGTGGATCTATATGCACACAGATATGGCCAACAAAAGAATTGACTTTGAGGGTTTCCTGCCAATGCTGAAGACCGTTGACGCCATCCAGAAGGGTACCTATGATGACTACGTTGAGGGTCTGCGCGTCTTCGACAAAGAGGGCAACGGCACAGTGATGGGCGCTGAGCTGCGCATTGTGCTCTCAACACTGGGTGAGTAAAGATGAAGGTTCCCTTAGTAATATAACAGTGCTTTGGTTTATCATTAAAAAACTGAAATGTTATAATGATTCTTAAAGAAGTCACTCGTGTTTTTTTCTAAAATTTAATATCAGCATTGCTACTGCACTATTCTAATACGCTAATATTAACAGTGTTCAAAATAATATTTTTTGTGAAAACCATGATGCATTTTTTTCAGGATTGTTAAAATAAAAAAAAAGTTCAAAAGAACAGCATTTATTTGAAATATTTTTGTAACGCTATTTATTTATTTGCTAAATAAAATAATGAATTCTTTAATAAATAAATAAATGGTACTTCCATGAAACATTGCCAAAATATGTGTTACAATTTATAAAATACATTATTTATTTATATTAGTTTGTTTATTAATTTATTCATTCATATTGAAATAATGATTAATTGATTATGGATATGAATTATGAATGTATTCATTTTATTACTAAATTATTATCATTTTTATACATGATTATCACCTTGTATATATTCATATAGATGCTTCATATAAGTGCTTTGGCGTGTCCGTGATGCATGTCCAAAACAGCATAATAATACTGTGGTACTTTATATTAAGCAGTATCTGAAATAAATTATTCTTAACCATTCCTTTTTATGGCACCATCAGGTGAGAAGATGACCGAGCCTGAGATTGATTCTCTCATGCAGGGACAGGAGGATGAGAACGGCAGTGTCCACTATGAGGGTACGTACCTCCAATTTAACCCTTCAAGCTTCTTTTAGGCACTAATTAAAGTGATATAATAAGCTCACCTTTCACTGATTCGTTCCGTCCATTATTTTTAGCAGCCACCTCAGGCCTTGTATGGCGAGCCAGTAGAGATGATCATTCCTTATGCATGTCTGCTTCTCCTCTTACAGCTTTCGTCAAGCACATCATGTCTGTGTAAGAGGTCGTCCGCTGAGAGAGTGGTGAAGAAGGCTGAACTATATCTGCAGACCCCATGGTGTCAGGACATCCATTCTGTTTTGAAGACCAATCAATAAAAAGGACTATGGGATGTCACTTCTAAACCATTCAATTTTTCCCATTATTTGTTTTCTCGCCAACCTTTTATTTTTTGAAGTTACATCGTCCTTTCATGCAGTTGACCCTCCTTGCCTTCTTGTTCCGCCCGGGGCGGCCGACCACAGTGGGATGGAGACTGGGGAAGATGGAAAAGGCCACTCATGAAGTGAGGGTTGGTTTCTTCTTTCTCCACCCATCCAGGGTTACAACAGCTGTGTGTTAAAGGCACATGACATTGCTGTGGCCAGGCTGCCAATTTCCCCCATCCCAATTTTCACACAGTCATTTCACAATAAACTTTTTTCCAAAAGTACACAGAGTTGTTCTTTTGTATGCTAATGTACTTGCTGGTAACACAAATGTAACTCCTATATACTAGAGAAAACCATATGGGTGATGCCAGTTTAAAATCGGCTTAATCATGAAAATGCTGATGCATGTGTAACTTTAAAAAGAATTTGCTTAGCTTGAGTCCGAGGTCAGATTCACCAATGCTGGATAGAGTCTGTATGAAACTGTATATGCTCGTAAGTTGTGTGAGAAAATGTGCAGTCAGCAACACTTTAACACGTATAGAAAAGAATACAGCCGGATATTAATATAGAGAATCTGTTACATACGCAGTAAGGTCCCACCTAAAAGCCTAAATATAAATCTCGGGTGACTTTTATAATGATGAACACACTTTACAATAAGATTCCATTGGTTAACATGAATTAACTAGTTAACAGAAACCAATAACAATAATAATAAAACGCCTGTATTTTTCTTTGTTTTTATGTTAGTTTCAGGATTTACTTATGCATTACTAAAGTCAAAGATTAAGATTCAATACACAAATTAGCAACAAGTTGTATTGGTGTTACTAATGTTAAAAGGATGAATAAATAATAAAAAAAACAAGAAAATAAACAGATATTGCTCAGTTGATTTAGGTTAGGGCATTGACTGATGCTAATGAATGTGAACTCATAAAGTTCATAGGTGTACAAGCACTTTTCACAGAAACAACATGAAATACTGTATACTCCATTAAGAAATAATTTAGTAAAATGAAAAATAATGATAAAAAATGAATAGGCTCATAATAAATAAATAAACACAAAGGGGAAAAACACGTTTATTTGACGTTTTTCCCTTTGTTTTTAGTGCTATAGATAGATAGATAGATAGATAGATAGATAGATGTGAAGTAGTAAAAACTGTTGGTACGCTAGAGAGCGTTGTTTCTCCTTCGGTCGTGTGGTGTTTGTAAGCGGAAAACAGAAAGGAGAGGAGGGCTTCAGAGGTATTTTGTCCTATCTGGTTGCCGTACCCGCTGAAAACAGATTCATGCGATGGCGAGTGCGAAGGGCTGCAGCGAAGACCCCTCGAAAGAAGGAGGTGAAATTGACAAAACTGTTTTTGTTTTAGTCACTTTACATTTGAAAGTCTTCGAGAATAACTCTAAATGCTTGCATTTGTGAACGAAGGTTTAAAAATAAAGTTATAGCCATACATTTGGACTTCTTGCTGAAGTTAGCAAGCTAGCTACGTTAGCCGCGAGCTAACGTGATATTTAACTTTCATTATTAATTTAATTTGACTAAATGCGTAAGATTGTTGCGTATTATTACGTTTAACAAAGTTTCACTTGGTAAAGCTTTGATGTAATATAAACATAACACAGTAGCACCAAAATGCAAATAGCAGTTAACGTTAGTCCTATGGTAACGTTATATATCTAATTACAGATTTATGCTATTATTATGGTTTTCTGGGAAATATCTATACACTCACTTACAATAATAGTGCTAAAGTACTAAGGTGTAGTGAATCTACAGTGGTGTACAATGGAAAATAAATGGGTGATAATTCAGTATCGTGGTTATTACAATTTGATACCATGGTACTGGCCTATTAATGTTTGTAATTATAGACACTGGCACATCTCAGCCAGGTGCATCTTAAGTGGCTTTATGTGATGTGTCAGTTGAGGCTATTTAAAGACAGCTAGTGCTAATCAAGTGAATAAAAACTAATCAATTAGATTTTAAGCTCAACAGCGTCTCTCTGAGCAGGTCCTCCTGGCATCCCTCGTCTTTCAGGTAACTGTAGTTCACCTTTGGTCTCCAAGCCAACAGTCGCTCACCTTGGTAAGTTGTTTCGCCTCCAGCAGGACCGGAAGAGAAGGGAGGCAGAGTGAAAACTAAGACTGTCTCTTCCAGCACGGCATCAGGGGACGGTCTGCGAAAACGCTCTGCTGATGAGATCGGCCTGCAAGATGAGTCTAAAAGCAAGCCAGCACCATCTAAAATATCGAAACTAGGGTTTAGCATGGCTTCGAAGAAACCTACGACAATCTCTATCAAGCTGGGAGCAAGTGTATGTATAGGCTATATGTGTGCGCATTTTTAAATGACTAAAAATAATGCTTACGAAGTTGCGAGTCGTTGTAAAAATTGCGTTGTATTGCTGCTTCTCATTTTTTTAGAAACCTAAAGAGCCCACACCTGACTTGCCTAACAAGAAAGCTGGACTTGCATCTGTTTTTAATGAGGATGATGATGTAAGTATCATTTTGTAACTTGTAATATTATGGCAGTCCTTGTGATTTTTACCATATTGTAGTAATATAGATAAAAATACACGTCAAAATTGTCAAAGACAAAAAGACTCTGGTTCCAAACTGTACTGAATTTTTAAAAATGTATATTTTAAGAGTCAGCTCAACAGTACTCAAATGTTAGCAGGAAATGGACACTTTATGTTAAAAGAATAGTTTCCTAACTTTTTTTATTTTACGTTTCAGAGCGAGCCTGAAGAAATGCCACCTGAGGCAAAGATGAGAATGAAGAATATTGGCAGGTTGAAATGATATATTTTTGAAACTTTCAATTTTAGATTTCATAGCATGTTAAAGTACACTGTTTACTATCTCTTGATGTGTTATTTTGATCTTCAGAGAAACACCCACATCTGCTGGACCCAATTCCT
This sequence comes from Enteromius unitaeniatus, assembly GCA_032359435.1. Lineage (NCBI taxonomy): Eukaryota > Metazoa > Chordata > Actinopteri > Cypriniformes > Cyprinidae > Enteromius > Enteromius unitaeniatus. The sequence continues at coordinate 13,817,687 of JAUMHI010000033.1, read as the reverse complement.
TTAACAAAGGGAAGCAGGGATTCTCAGACCATCAGAAACTTTGGGAAAGGAAGCTTAAAGCCCAGACAGATCAGTAACGTCTGGCTGCTTACTGGTTTGCTTTTTGGCACCTAAATAGCTGCCCATTTTGTCTCTTCGTTTGATGAGCATTGTACAAATGTATATATGTAATGAATGTTTAAGCTATAAATCGTCTTTTTATTGTAGCTACATTTATTTTTTTTTCCATTTAACCACATGGTTAAATAATGCCTTCCTGTGTAAGACGCAAACCACAACAGAAAATTAGAATACTCTTTCTTGCTGTACAATATGGTTTTTGCCACACCGACCTCTGTTATAATTTGCTTATAGTTTAATTGTTCTCCAGAGAAGGAATATAGTGGCCAAGTCATTTAGGATTGTTTCATCAAGACACTGTAGTTTATAAAGTCACTAATAAATGAGAGATGTGGTGTCACTTTGAAGAGCTTTTTGTTGTAATCAATGTGGGAGTCAGTTAAAGGATACGAATGTAGGTAAATTACAAATTACATATTTTTCTGTATTGTACATCTAAGTGAATTATTTAACATATTACATTTTTAAGAAAGCAAAGTATATATATATATATATATATATATATATAATCATCATCAATGCAAAGGCTATAATAACTGTATACTGTTCCTGAAACTTCGGTCAACAATTGCATTAAATTCCACACATGATAATTATTATTATGGATTTCGTACCCTTAACTTTCATTTTCTAAATTTTTTGGAAAGGTTTTGCTACATCCTTGATGTTATGAAAATTAATTAAGACCCAAAAGTAGTACAAGTAGCATTTAAAGCACATTTTGACCAGTATTCTCTACTAAAACATTACAATGGGAAATGCATCACCTTTTTAATAAAGATTTAAAACGCACACAAAAAAACAGTATACAACAGCCGCATTCTGAATATTTCAAGCTATCTGCTTATGATATTAAGCAGGTCTTCTTTAAGCAGGTTGTCTACATCATCTTTATCATGCAGTAACTGCAACATGTTCCTTTGCAGCTCCAAAGCTGCTTCCTGGAGCAGCAGATAGCGGATCACCATTGGGATCTGGTCAGCCAGACGCTTGCTTGCAATCTGGTGAGGTAGATAAGACAGCATCTCAGATATACTTTTAGATCTGAGATACCTGATATTACAGAACGCTCTAGTTGGTACAGTTACCTTGTAGTAGGAGTCAAGGTGCAACCTCAGCTCACGCAAGTTGGCATGATTATCTGTGATTATTAGTTTCTTCATCCTCAACCAAATGATCCTTTTCATATTTTAGGCTCTGGCTGTATGTGCCATCTTGACTATAAATAATGAGCTCCATCTTGAATTGGGTTCTCAGCATGGCCTGGGATTCTTTATCCTGCTTGATGGCTTAAATTTTAGTCTCAAAAAGTGTGGGGGGGAAAGTAATATAAAATGCAAGTTTTTTTTGTTATTTAAAGGCATCACTAGAAACAATTGAGAGAAGTAATGATTTGTAAAAGTGTGATTTAATAGTATTGTCAAAAACGGAATCTGTTGACCAAAAATACAAACAAAAAACTACCTTTGCTATTTGCTATCAGAAGGTTAGGGAATCCAACAAAGCTGCACTGTGCCACTTGGATGAACTTTGTAATCACATCTATGTACACACAAAACACTGTTAACACTGCCAATTTTGCACTTTCACGTACAGTTGTGTTCAAAATAATAGCAGTGTTTTTTTAAATGTAAGTAAAGCTCAGAATTCTTATAATATTTTTATTTATTGGGAACACTGCACATTATATTTTACTTCAAAACATGAAGAAAAACAATATTATAATTACTTTACAAAAAATGACGGAAAAAAAGATATTGGGCTGTTCACAAAAATAGCAGTGTCTGCCTTTTTCAATACAAACTCAAATTTTTACTTCACAAAACTGAAAATTTAAGATTTAGCTTTCCTGTGAATCACTAAATTAATATTTAGTTGAATAACCACTGTTTTCGAGAACTGCTTCACATCTGCGCTGGATGGAGTGCCAACTTCTGGCACCTGTAAACAGGTATTCCAGCCACTGATTATTTGACAAGTCCTCTGTATTTCTTAGTTTTGCCTCAGAAACAGCATTTTTGATGTCACTCCACAAGTTTTACTTTCACTTTTTAAAACTGGTTTAGGCTTTGCAGACCCAGCGTAGGTACAGTGTCTTTCTTCAAAAGACGACTGTATTTTTGTAGGACACCACAAACCAGAAGCTTGCAGCCAAACTTCAGCTCCGCTGGCGTCACAGGAAAACTTTTGTGTTGTTTTGTGTACTTTCTTAAATACTGTGAAAGCATGATGCAGTGATTGGATTAGACGTGTTCTTTATCATGCATAATGCTTAAAAGTGGGAGCTCAACCCAATGCCTGCTTGTGTTATACTTCATTAATTTTCCGTTTTAAATACTGTATAATGTAAAGGATTTGTTGTGGCATTATGATGTTTGGGGTTACTGGCCCTATCTTTTGCATTCTTTCTGAATGTAAAAATATATAATTTGACATACACACCAATATGACTTGTGGCATTTTCATGGAAATATGAACAATTCTGAGTCCTATTTCAGCTTACATTGCACCAAAGATTTCAAAGATGTTATACTAGACCAGTATTTTAGCTTGAATCTCACTAAATGTGACCGTATACTTACCTAAAGTGAGGATGTTCTTTGAAGAAGGCATTTTCTGTAGCTATGGCCTCATTAAGAGTTACTTGATCTTTAATCTCTTGTTGTCCTCTGCACCTTACAATCATGTAGCCTTTAGTAAGTCACTTTTATTTATATAGTGCTTTTAACAATACAGATTGTAACAAAGCACTGAACATTATCAAGTAGGAGAATAGAGTGATGTTAATATATAATGACGAGATAAAACTTTATTTATCAAATGCAGAGACGAGATTGTCACAATGATGGTGTTTCTTCACCGCTAAAATGAAATGTAGAGCTTCCTGAATATCACAGCATATCCTGTTTCTACATGCAGGCAATAACTCTTGGCAAAATGTGGTGATTAGCTTTCTCAATTGGCCTAGGTATAGTATGGCTAAGCACCAATGGGCCAATTTTTTTTTTTTACCATGGCTTAAGAATTGGAGGAAATCTATATGGTATATGGCCCAGATGAGAACTGAGAACCATATGTGTTTTGGCTATGGTGCACCATGGAATATGTTAATTTATAGTCATCTGCTATCCCTTACGAAAAATAGGTTTTTGTAGTGTGGTCTTGGTATACATATTTTAAAGAAAAAAATAGGAAAGTATACTTTTAGTCTACTTTTTATGCACTTCTTAAAATCGGACTTTATGTACTGCTCATAAATATACTTAAAATGAAATATTATATATACTTGACTGACTATTGTACTTGTGCTCCTAGAATTTGTTTTCATTGTTGTACGGTAGGGGGCGCTAGTACATATCTTCTGTACAGAACATCCCCCGCCCAAAAAAATGGGTATTGTCAAAAAACCCATTGTGGCATAGATGTGGTTAATAATAGCTTTTGTTTTATCAGCCATACGTGGGCCACACAAAGGCCAAAAAGCTTTTTACAGAACTCAACCATACAAGAATAACATATAAGGTTCGTATATGAGTCATGTTTTCATTACATGGCTCACTTCTGGTTGTAATATGCCAATGTTTTGGTTCAATTCTGAGTCTATGTGTGAGAGAAAATGAGAGCAACAGTGTGCTTTTTTGCAGACAATAAAACAATTTCATCTGGAAAACATGGAAATAGTTTGTCGTTTTTTTATTGTTTTTTTATATTATATAGTATGTTATATATAATACGTTACAAAAACTATATTTCTGAAACCAGCTTGCAGATCTTTCCTAATCCCATTCCCCCTATCTCTCTACCGTTTCACTTCCTGTCAGTTCTGATATATCCTATCTAATAAGGGCAAAAACAGCAAAAATAAATCTTTAAAAAGATACAACAATGCCCAGCACTAGACCCAAAAGCTGCATACAAACTTTACTGACACTGAACAATAAAACAAAAAAACATTAATGTTGCTTTAAGAGGAACTTCAGAACCTAAAAATCACTTCACAAATAGTATAAAAGTGTTTTAAAAGGAAGTGACAAAATATAGTATAGTACAGTACAGTACAGTATTTTTTCGTAAAGTGCTCAATGGCTATTTTTTTCTGATTAAAACATAAACCAGCATGAATGTTTACATTCTTTTCTGCCAAAACCGCTCTCAGTGTGCTATTTATTTTGCAGTAAAATTGTTGCAATCCAGTATTTAAGGGAAATTCTAAAAGGTAACTAAGAGGCTGCGTGCCTTCATCAGACGGTTCTGGCGACTCAATAAGCTCTCTCGCTTTTGGCCAATATCAAAGTCTTCTTTAAGCAGGTTGTCAATGCCATCTTTATCATGCAGTAACTGCAACATGTTCCTTTGCAGCTCCAAAGCTGCTTCCTGGAGCAGCAGATAGCGGATCACCATTGGGATCTGGTCAGCCAGACGCTTGCTTGCAATCTGGTGAGGTAGATAAGACAGCATCTCAGATATACTTTTATATTTGAGCAACCTTTGACAGAGCTGAAAGTTTTAGTTAGCATACTTACCATGTAATAGGACTCAAGGTGCAATCTCATCTCACGCAAAGTGGCATGATTACCTGTGCCAATGTCTGCACTAATTAATGTAGATTTTTCATTTTCTTCTTCTACCTGGTTCTCCTTTGCTTGTTGCAGGCTCTGGCTGTATGTGCCATCTTGACTGTAAACAATGAGCTCCATCTTGAATTGGGTTCTCAGCATGGACTCTGCCAGGGATTCTTTATCCTGCTTGATGGCTTCGATCTTAGTCTAAGAAAGTAAATGGAAGATTTCTTAAAGTAACAATGTTTTTTTTAACATCTTTAGGACATTATTTGTACTTGATGAATGTTCTTATCATGTTGAAAAAAAACCATTCTTATAACAAAGTTCTTGTAACATTTAGATGTTGTTGCCCCGATTTTCTTGATAGAAAACATTATCATAATAAAATTCATATAACATCTGTATGAGGTTATTTATACTTAACAGATGTTTTGATGATGTTGATAGAAATGTAAAGTTCTCATAATATTATAAGAACAGTCTCGCTCAAAATTATGAGAACATCAAATGACATAATTATGGCGTTACAAGGACGTTATGAGAATGTTTTCTATCAGCATCATAAGAACATTCATCAAGAACAAATAACGTCCTAAAAACGTTCCAAGAATGTTATGAGAACGTTTTCTACTATCATTATCAGAACATCAAATAACTTCAAAAAGATGTTACAAGGATATTTTTATGAGAACGGTCTCACTCAACAATGTTCTTGTAACGTCTTTATTATGTCATTTGATGTTCTCATAATGTTGAGCAAGAATGTTCTCATAACAATGTTCTTGTAACGTCAAGATACACAGTAGGTGGCGGCAATACTCCTAAGAAGAAGAAATCTGCATCTTTATATATGTCGACTTCTGAGGCCAGATCACAGACATTCTAACAGGTGAGTCGATTAGATGTTACTTTTTTTTTCATTTGTTTTGTTTTGTTATATATTCAAAATTTGCATGACTGGAGACAATTATAGAGTACTTGTTGTGATGTGGGATTTAATTATGAAATAGTAGGTCTATGTTAACTTTTTCTGTGCAGAATTGCTTAAACATAATAATAATTTAAACATAAATTATTAGATGTGTTTCCACTGTCAGGCCAAAAGCAAGTGTGCCAGTGCGTGCTTGAACCTGCCACCTTTCCACTGAGCCTTGCTGGCTTCATCTGGCCTTGGTCCAAAGTAAGCCTGGTTTTGAGGAGTGGTTATGAGCAAAGTTTGAGCCGGGAGAGGCTCAGCACCACTGCTCATTTTCCATAAGGCTAACAAAAAATACATTTCCAGTAGAAAACTCACTTTCAGACACCACTAAAAAGTGAGTCTACAGCTACGTCTGGTGGGGATTCTGCCAGAAATGTATTAATCCTGCGATGCTAAAGGCTACTTACCTGCTAACCATTGACATTGTAACTCCTGTTTTCTGAGCTCTCTCTGTTGCTCTGGCATCATTACTATTATCATTAATACTATTAGAAATAATTGTATGTTCAGAGCTAACATTTGAATTTAATGACATTATTTTTAAAGTTCATTCTGTTTTTAAATACTGTCAACAATATATTTTCCTTGTTTATTCTTACAAAGACCATTAATGTCTTACAAACATCTTTAAATGGAATAAAATCAGGTTATTTTGAATTGCTACACTTTTTTGTGACTGTAGGTTGCACGTTTAATTAAAAATTAAATCAGCTATATGTCAGTACTCACTCACCTTTGCTATTTTCAGAAGATTAGGGAAGCCAATGAAACTGGACTGGGCCAACTGGATGAACTTCCTTCTAACCACATCTGTGAATGCAAGCAGAATGTGAATAGAGCTATTTTCAAGCTTGATTAGCCAGTGAATTTGTTTTTTTTTTTGTCATGAGAAACCACTAATGATGAGACAGCTACCCTTTATTTGAAGCAAATCACAGTGCTCTCAATTACAGAAAAATCCACCTGGAGCAGCCTTGGGTTGCATGCCTTACTCAATAACAGAATGTTGAGTTCATGGGTTGTCTTACAAGGTGTTCTTTGATACTCAATATTCAGTGGTTTGAAATGTAGATTTTTTTTACCTTTTGTCATATTTTGAGTATAATCAAGTACTTCTGTCAGAATAGTAGCAACAGCTTAAAAATGCATGATGTTTTTTCTATGTATTATATATATTTATATAATAGCATAAAACACTAACCAGAGACAATCTTAAGTGTCTTCAATGCAGGTTCCTCCAACAGCTTGACCTGTTCCTTGACAAACCCCTCAAAGGTCTTGTAATTGATAAATCCTGGAAGCTCTCTTCCTCGATACTTGGCTTCATAGTTATACACTTCTTTCTCAATCCTCTTGTTGACTGCAAAGGAGTTTTGAATACTACATTAAATTGAACAGGTGAATAGCTGAGTTCAGCTTCTAGTGTCTTTTGGTGAAATTCAGCTACTTAGATTAAAAAGGGATGCTTCTGATGTTAAAACTTTAAACAATACAATCAGGTGATACCAAGTAAATGCTTCACTCACAGGAAACTCCTGAACGATACAAGACGTTGTTCCATTTTGAAAATTCAGCCCGAAGTTCTGGAAAAACCAGTAGATCTGAAGCACATTTAACTTCCTCCCCAGTGGTCAGGTTGAACATATCATGAGTGAAAGCTGTAACTTTCTAAACGTAGTATGAGATATGAAAGATTTCAATTAACTGTTTACCTAAATATATATTGTGTGATATAGTAATAGATGTGTTGATTTTATGGTTGTGCTCACATCAATAAGAAAGCTCAGTCTTTCTGCAGAGTCTGATGGGGGTCCATTGCCATATGCCTCCAGTTCCCTCTGTGTTTCAGCAAGCTTTGTCTCGATTTGTTCTTCTAAATGTGGCAGGGATTTCTACATAAGATAATATACATATCAGCAATGGTTGTCATGAGTCAAAAAATCCCGCAGTTCACTTTTGTTAAAAACAACGGAATAAATTCACCTGAATGTGATGAACTAACTCAATTGTTAGTTTCTCAGCCAACTTGGGAACAGTGGCAAAACCTTCATCATAAAGTTTGCTGAGAGAATAAAAAAGGCAGTAAATAGTCAGATTAACTAAATCCCGAATAACAGGTACTAATGTGTGCACCATGTGAGCAAAGGCAAAGCACCTAAAATGAGGATGATCTAAGAAGAAGGCCTTCTCTGTTTCTGTGGCCTCATTGAGAGTGACATGATCTATAATCTCTTTTTGTCCTCTGCACCTTACAATCATGTAGCCTTTAGTAAGGTGAATGACCTCGTTGTGTACAATGTCTACAACTGTTTCTTCAGTGCCCTTATCCACCAGATCCGGCTTTGTTAAGATGCCTGTAGTAGACAAATGATCAGAATACAATCGGAATATGCATGGCAGCTGGGGGTTTTACAGATTCTGTTTGATGTACTGTATCCACCTCATTTTTTTAATGTAAGATTGGACGTAAACACTGCTAAGTGCAGATTTATACAGATGGCAAACTGGCATTTATTAACATATTATTTTATTTTATTATAATAATGATAGGAGACACTTATTTGTAGTAAAAATAGTTTTATCTCTTACTACACTTTATTCTTCTTCTAGTTATTTACTTATAGCAGCTAGTTTATTAGGCGACTTGTACATTCATAGACAATGGCTTACTTCTGCATTCCAAAATGAGGTGGATAGCATTGAAATGCAATCAGTTATGCATACCTAATGTTCTTTCTCCCTCAGGATCCTCCTCTTGAGCCATCTGTAAGGCTTCTGTGGTTGCAATGTCAACATTGCATGGCACCACAACCAGGTTGATTGTTTCTTGCTTTGTAACAAACTTCCTGATCAGTCTCTTTATCTAAAAGAAATGCATGTGAATAATGTATCTGACTCACTTGCAAAAGAGTTTTTGACTTCATTTTGAAATGACTTTTTTTTTTTTTTTTTTTTACAATATGTCATATGAAAAATATAAAAGATATGAGTTTACCTGATCTCCAATATTTTCAGGTTGCCCCTTGACTGCCACTCGTGCAATACCAGGAAGGTCAATGACAGTAAGGTCAGGAACATTGGGAGAGGTGATTTGAAGGCTGATGAGTTCATCACTAATACCAACACCTTCTCCAGCCATTTCATTCTGGGCTACAAATGAGATATAATAATTAAATTGTAAAAAATTATATATATATATATATATATTGACTTCAGACTATATATTGACTACTTGCAATTGACTTGCACTCTTTCAGCATTCTTCTTGCGCATACACTGTTGTATGCGGACAGTCTGTGTGGTCTCAAAAAAATGGGATGCGCACATTTTTTGTTATTTATTGTTAATTACTTGCCTGTCAGTTTGTGGCAAAATATTTTGCATTGTTCACATGTTGTTTATTACTGCATGTAATTAATTAAAATAGTTTAATTTGAAAAAGTTGATAACAAAATGCCCCAACATGTTTTTAATGTTTTTGTTTCTATAAAATATATATTTTATCCCAATATATTTTATCATTGAGGATTTATTTTTAAAAATAAAAAAATATAAAAACATATAAAATATATACACACACACACACACACTCTTTTGTAAGATCTCCAGATCCATTCTAAACATTCTACCTTCTCGAATCTTTTTCTCCACTTCTGCTGGGTCAGCAATATCTTCCTCTTTTCCATCATAGCAGATTCTTCCCTGCCATTTGCTTTCTTCTTTAGTTCTTATCATCTTGAGCTCAAGAGGGCACCTTGTAACAATTCCTGTAAAAAACATTAAAGTGTGCAGATATCGTTTCACCATGCTGTTCTTAGTGCCTCACAGTACCATTAAAAAAACCCTGCTATTTAAACGGTTTCCAATCACAATGCATCAAGTATTAACCCTTAAAATAGTTACCTGTGGTTAACGTTAGTTTTAACAAGTCACCAGTAACCGGTGTTACCGGTAAAGACCCATAGGGACCGGTTTCCATTAAAACCAAAGACTGGGATTGTTTCTATCGTCTCTCTCTCAGTATGATAACTTACACTCCAAGGGTAATAATTCAGTAGGATGGTATAGACTTGCTATTGAGTAACTACCATGGTACATCCACAGCAATGGCTGGAATATCTGTATTACGAAAGAGTAGGCTAATAATATTAATTCACTCATTCATTCATTCAGGTGTTGTCCTTACCACTACCCCTGGGTAACGCTACTCCAGACAGCGCCTCGAGAACTGAACTCTTTCCTGAGCTTTGGTCTCCAATGACGGCGATGGCAGGCAGCGCCAGGTCCTTTTCGACTCCCAGAGACCGTAAATTGTCGATAGTGTCGATGCAAGGACGGATTTTTTCCTCGTACTGCTGACTGAACGTGTAACTCATTTTCTCCATCTTTAGATAACTTCGAACGATCAAAACAACAGAAAAGCGTCAGAGGCTGTGCACTCGCTTGGATCTAGTCTCGGAGTGATGCTTGCTGTAGGATGAACGCAGACCGCTTGTTTGTTCGCTGCTAAGTTTCGCTTCCTAGATAGTAAAGTGGTTTCGTTTCTCTCGTTCGTATGGTTTCATTGTTCAATAAATGGAAAGGCATCACAAAAACATATTGGAAGGTTTGTTGTAGGGTATTGACAAAGTGGGCGGTCAAATAAAGGTTTACATGCGTTTCCACCCTGTTTCTACATTGATTAAAAAGGTGAGAAAGAGATTTGTGTATTTATTTATTTTGTGTGAATTTAACCCTGTGACGCATAGTGGTCAATTCAGTGGACAGCTATATGGAAGCCCTTTAGTATGAAGCATCATGTCCCAACTACCAACTGGTGAACCCCCAAAAGTGTTGTGTAAAGTTAAATCCATTTTTTTTTTGATATTGCCTAATATATGAAAATAGAGGAAAATGGTATGCACCATGTATCTTGGGAATAAGTGATAAATAAAAAAAGCAGATTTAAAGAGCTCTTCATGTTCTCCAGCAGAGGGGGTCGTGGTTGCAACTTCCATTGCACCATAATAGCAATGCTCTATCATCAAAAAAGTGTTGGTAGAAAATGTATGCATTGCTCCCTGTTGCTACAACTATACCAGTGCAACTTATTACTGGTTTATTTAGCCAATTTGTTTACGGGCAGAAATGCAAAACGTTGCGCTCGACCCAAGCTGATGGATTTGCACAAACAAATGAAGGAACAAATGCTACAAGTTTTTCAAACTCTTGGTCTTAAGTATATGAATTAGCTATCTAGCATCTTAATCCCCTAAATTAAGTTATAGCCTATGTGCAATTAATGGTAATAGGTAATTTTACAAGCATGGGTGAGATGCAACAACGTGTTATGAAAATAAATAGTTAATTCAAAGAATATTGTGAATGTTAATGTTTAATTATTAATTCTTGAATACCTGAAATGTCCTCTAGAGGGGGGTGTTTATCTGTAATCAGATATGTGAACAGAGCATCACTGTCTGATTAGATCCTCTGACCATGACCATTCAAGCACAAGTGATTTGAGTCTAAGTTTGAATCCATATGCTGTATTATGTATGTATCATGGCCTAAGAAAAATCATTTAAACATTAAACCAATTTGTCCTAGAACAGCTGAAATTCATTTCCTTTTTAGCTCACTCTTGGCAAATGCAGATTCTTTCATTTTGCAGGTCCTCACATAATTTTTAGCTCTCTAAACTGGTGTGAAAGGACAGGAATTCATCTGTCAATATATTGTGCTCTGCGTAGTTTCAAACGAAGACGTTTTCATAAATTGTTACAGAAAAAATTACAGCAGATGTTTATGCTGTTTGCTTACCGAAACTGCTTCAAAGAAGTGTGTTAATTCATTTTGTGCTTTCATTTGGAACCTTTTACTTCCCAAAACCAACAAGGCACAAGTTCAAAGTAATGCACATAAGTTCAGCTAAATACCTTTGAGAACTGTTAGTATCTCTGGCTGTTTGACCAGTGTTTATTGACCAGAACACATTTTCAGGGACATTGAAAGATGCTGTAAATATTGTTATAAATGAGCTTTTAGAATATTTATTCTGTGTCAGATATTTACCATTACATTTTGAAGAAGATTTATTGTGACCATATTTGACCGTGTGTAACTCAATAGTAGCTCTCGCATGCTGTGCTGTGGTTATGTGTGTCTTGAAAGTCAGGAGGGTTTTGTTTGAGTGGCATGGAAATTGATATTGATCACATTTTGAATCCACTACAAAGTTTTAAGTGTAATTTACATTTACACAATTGGTTGATGATTTTTTTTTTTAATCCATGCATTCCCTGGGCGTCAAACTCATGATGACCTTGGCATTGCAGCTCCATTTTCCGTATAGGTTCATGCACTTTTGCATTATATTTTAATACGTTTTTAAATCAACAAATGTTTAAAACTATAGCGCATAATCACAGAATAAAATTATTAGCCGTGTTGCGCATTGCCCTTGTAGGATGTGCTATCTGTTGTTTGCATGACACGCTTGCAATTTTAGCAGCTACTTATTGTCTGTCATTCTTCTTCAGTATTTTCTAATCAGGAAAAGTGCTTTTTTAAGAGTCAAAATGAGAGCTAATATAAACATCACAATAATCTCTGAGTAATCCTCCAGTCCATCACTTAACATCTTTTAAAGTGAAAAAGCTGTTTTTCTAAGAAACAAATCCAACAAGGCATTTGTATTTAAATCATTGCTTCTTTCCAAAAAATATTCTAACACAATAAATGTCCATCTCCTGTTGTCCTCTCACGTATTTGCTGAATATCGTGTTTTATCTGTGCACATTGTGCAGGTTGTTTTTTGAGTATGAACTGATTTTCTTTTCAGAACCTGGCTTTCTTTCTTAAAGTCTTAAGTATAAAAGTTGCAAAAGGTTGTGCATGGGTGTTATTTTTGACTCACTCTGAACAATGTCTTTGAGTAACCTACAACATCCAGTCCATTATGATTTTTCCCATGCAAATGATACGCACACACACATACACAGGTTAATGTTTGTGATGTATAGGGACTCTATCGGTGTAATGGTTTTTATACTGTACAGACTATATATGTAGTGCCCAACACTACACCTAAACCTACCCCTTACAAAAAACTGTGCATTTTTAGATTTTCCAAAAAACACAATTTAGTATGTTTTTTAAGCCTTTTAAATTATGGGGACACTGAAAATGTCCTCATAAATCCCCTTCATATGTCATACCCATGTCATTATACAAATGTGTGTCCTCATAAACCACATAAACACACACACACACATAGATCTTCCCCTCATTGAGACACGCTTCCTTCCTATTCCAGCTGCGTTTGTATGGAGAGCCACCCAGTTATTTAAAAAGTCCATTAAGCACTTGTTTAGAGAGCCTGGTATTAAAAATAACAAAAAACAGGCCTAGAGTTCAACATGCCAGCATCACATGTTGCCTGCTGTAAGTTTGGGCATTTGCGCAAAAATCCTAAGGAAAAAAAGAAACCAAGCAAAATGCTGCAAATTAAAACCTACTCACGAAGACATTTCCAATGTCTAGTTCAAAGTTATTATCTAAAAAGGTCAAATCAACTTTGACAATGGAAAGAAGACTAGCCTAAGCATATGGCTCTCCTCAAGGGACGTTTTTATCGTCAAGCATGTCAGAGCTTAATCAGAGCTGAATTTGACAAACACCAGGAGTGTTGTTTTTTCTTTGTTGTTTTTCTTTCTTTTACCACAACCCAAAAGAAATACACAGTGACATTATTTTTATAACCTTTGTCACTACCAACAACATATCTAAGAAATCTTTCTGTGTGCTTGATGCACAAGTTCGGCTTTTAAAGCAACAAGCTATATAATTCTGCCTATGTATGTTTCCATTTCCCTTGTTGCTTTAGCTTTGTCCCACTTGATTTTAAAGCTAGTTAATGCGTGATCATGGTAAAGCCTTCCAACAATCTATCACAAGAATAAACACTGCAACAGTTCATTGTAGCATATCGTACTTCTTTACAATGTTGTCGCCCACCACTCACTGAGTGAAGGTCCCTCAGTTGCCTGGGATCATAGATGCTGGCAGGCTGAAAATGGGAGGCATGACATAGTCCAAGAAGCATGAAACTGTCTCACCCACGCGCTCCTGCCTCATGTAGCCCACGGAGACCATGTTCTCCTTCATACTGAGACTTGTAGCTACCTCTAAGCTGAAACGTATTTCTCTATTTATGCCTTCGTTTGGTCACTTTGTCAAAATCTAGTGAGTGAGATCAGGTCTGTGCGTCTGGACAGACTATATTTTTCATGCATTTCTTAACCCAAGCTGTTATTTCTTTTTATTAGAACATGAAACACCTCATTCGTTGGCTTCGTTATGTACTATTTTTTCAAGATTTATGCGATGAATATGTAAAGCCACGCATTAAAAGAATTCTCTCCTGATTAATCTCTGTTATACTGTCATAAGTCATTTGCAATAACAACTGCCAGTTTGCTTATGTTGCTGTCGGTGCTGTAATATAGAATGGTCTCATATTGCATGGCAAAGAACAGATGTGTTCCCCTTTGCTGAAAACATTATACAACAACGTCTTTCAAATGATGTCTGAAAGGGTCGCTGCAAATGCTGACCATCTTTTAAGAAATGATTTGTTATAAACTTTCAAATCTCTCTGGAAAAATTACCTTTTTCTATTTTGTAAGCAGTTCATAATGAAACTTTGAGTATGGCACTTGATTATATTTAAAAAAAAAAAAATTCAAATAACCTTGCTTTAACCTTAATGAAAATTAAATGCAAATGTAAAATGTTTAGGGTTTATAAAATGTATATTGCGCTATAATTAGTTGGCTTTACCGAGACAAAGACATACAGACCAAAAGTCTTTATAAACATACTTGGTTAAAAAAAAAAAAGACTTAAAGCCTTTCTTTATAAAGCACTTCTGTAATCAAATTTACCTAATCTGCTTTTCTAAGTATAAATTAACTTTTTTTTTTTCCCTCATTTGTTCTCTTTTCATATATATATTTCTGTAAATACTATCTCATGTTTAATTCAACAAATGAAAGATTTGTTTAGTTTTGTTTTTACAAGTTTAAATTCTAATTACTAATTAGAAATTGTCCAAATTTAAAATTACTTAAAACCCTTATCCATTTTCAATAACTTATTTGCTTGTAATGCATCAAATCTAATGCATTCAGCATCAATTTTATATATAAATATATCCATAACTAATAACTGACTAATTATATATCTAAAGTCATGTAAAATATATATATATTCATCTCATACACAAAAATGCAGAATGCAATGCAAAATGTTTAGATGCATGGTCAATTCTTTATTTAATGACAAGACCAAACCAACACAATAAAAAAAAAAAAACAATAACGTTTTAACTTTTTCCCAAATAAACAGAAATTGATTTAGTTCGCTTTCAGTAAAGCAACTTTACATTAAGCAGTACGCAACCCAAACAGTGTGCTCATGGCATGCAAACCCATTAGGCTAAATAATGAAGACAAGGCTTTTCCGTATTTAATGTGCACAATAGTCTACATGTTTACACCACATTCATTTCCCCACCAAAGTTTGTAAATGGTACTAAATCATAAACGTCTGCCATGCCATGGGTGCATATGGGAATCACCTGTTTACAGAGTGCTACTCAACCCCATTAAAGCGGTATTTTGTGCTTTTGAGACCTCTGCACAACACGATGAAGAAAAATTGCTTGTTTTCTCTCACGTGAGAACCCTCCAAAGGTTTGGCACGATGCCGACAGTTTGATTTGTGTACCGTGTGACAGCCCACAGCTAGATTGACAAATTCCCTCTCCCCGTCCTGGCTCTGTATTAAACACAATGCATTATGAGGCAGGACTTCCCCTATTGTCTGAGCCCGGGTGTGGACCAGAGCACTCTGTCGCCACATTGTGCCTCCTTTCCTCTCCTCCCTCACTGCCTTGAGAAGCACCAGAAAAAGAGTTCCTATCTTGGACAATATTAGTCGTGGGGTTAATTAAAGAACTCCAGTAGCTGTATCAAGATATTTGCTTAGCAACAGCCTCATCTGTGTTTATTCTTTAACCACAGAAAAAGTGAAGTAATTTATTTAAATACCCAAATATCTCAGTCACAATATTATTAACCCACAATTTTACAGTGCAGATACGATCATTTCTGTTTGTTTGTGAAGAGGGCAACATTTTTAGTGAATACACTCTCAGAAATAAAGGTACAAAAGCTCACTGGGGCAGTACTTTTTCAAAAGGTACACTTTTGAACCAGTTTGTGCATTTCAATACTAATATGTACCTTTAAGGTCCCAAAATGTACTTTTTAAGTACAAACATGAATCTTTTGAAAAGGTACCACAGCAGTGACAGCTTTTGTACCTTTAGTTTAAGGCTATTGCATGGTTTCAGAAGAATTGGTCCCATAATTAATATGGAGGATTTATATTGCAGATAGCAGATTTTCTAGTATGAAAAATAGAATGTATTCATATTTTTTTAGAACGCACTCTGCATTTGTTGCATGTGAACGCAATTTATGTACAGTCACTGCACATCAACATTGCAATTCGTATTCAGATTTAGGGTCAAAGGGACACTTGTGCTTCAGGGCAACAGCTCTTTCAAACTGCTGAGTTATAGTCCTGCTCCATTAGCAGAATCTGGCTAATGCAGGCTTGAAATAATACAGCCAGTCTCCTCTGGGGCAAAATCATTTTTCCTGCTCCCTCTTTCACGCACACACGCCTGTCAATGCCTTACAGACTTCTGCACCTTTCAGTGGGCAAATAGAAAACTGTAGCATGTACTCCGTCAGACGCTGAAGTGCTCACCTCATGAAATTTACAGTATATCTCCTCCATGGCCTCACAGATGTTCTGACGCAAAATCACACGCAATCCAACAGGCTAAAAAGCCGAAACGGAGAGGATCTCACAGCCACATTGTCAAATCTGTCATGAAGAAACAGGGTTGAAATAAACCATCAGGACCCGAGGCAAACACACCGCACTGTAATTTATGGCCGCTGAGGCGAATGCTGACTGCCTAGTCAAAGTATAGCGGGAAGGCAAAACACAAGCTGTGAAAAGCATTTATTAACTTTCACTCCCTAGACGCTCAGAGCCTGCGCTTGTGACAGTGAAATGTTTTGTTAACCCCTTTTTGCAAACGAAACAGTCTGAAACGATTTTTGTGACTTATAATTATATATTTTTACAGATATACACCAGCCATTTTTCTCTGACATGTTGAGAATGTCCCCCATACAAAATATACATTCTGTGTGATTAAATTGGAACCTTCTGGACTAAGAAACGGTCCCCTCACAGCAGGCCTGGAAATCCATTCACGTGCACAGCTCGCTCTGTATAATTACCACACAAGTGGAAAAAAGGTATTTAAGTGCAAGTGCAATGCGCAGAGAGATTTGAGGGGAAGAGAGAAGCGGAAAGAAAGAAAAATAAGACAAAAACGACAAACTAAAGTCTGTCCGGAATGCAAACCTAGCTCGCTAAACGCTGGAGGTACTATAGCTGATAGTATTTATTTTTAAAGGCCACGTGAATGGAACCTTAAAACTTTCAAGAAATGGTATGCTGCATTATTGCCATGTGACCTCTTGAATTCAGGGAGCTGCAGTCCAAAAAATTATTTTGCATTTTTAATCCGGTTAAATGTAAAATGTCTTGTCTGATTAAATAATGAATGAAAAGAAAAAGACAGTTAAGACTTCCATGTCATTCCTCAATAATCAAGCCCATTGTTTGGTACATTTTTTGCAATTTGTTTATTTCATAGCGCAATAATAGTACTAATGTGCTTTGCTTTTTCATACTAAGGCCTGTAAAAACGTTTCCTTCTGAGCTCATAATGCATGCATGTCCTGATTTTGCTGAGTTTGATATGTACCTGGGTCGACATATTTTGTTGACCCTAGAACAGCAGTTTAATCTGAAAATTTTGTCTTGATCACATCTCTACACCTAACCTTAGGCTGAGTACATACCACAAGATAATCGGGGTGAGCCGATTTCTCCCTTTCCGACAACCCTAGGTAATGTCCTGATTATCTTGGTGATTTTCCTGTGGTGTGAGGTGTGTTAGGAGTGACTGAATCTGCTCTGAAGAATGTCGAAGGCACCCCGATCACGAAATATTTACGATCTGAAATCCTGATGTGTGGGGTGGAACCCCAAAGGACAAAAGCGCATATGATCTGGAGATCTTCACGTGAAAGGAAACAATATCCAATCAGAAAGCGAGCTGACAGAAGACAGAAGCATAATAACAGACACAGCGACGGCGTGCAGCACGAAAGGATTTTAGACAGCAGAGATGGAGGATCAGCTCATTGATTTGTGGCAAGAGAGTGTTTATACAACGTGCCCTGTACAACACATTTATTCTCAAGTCTCGAGAGATTTTACAAGATTTCACAGTCGGGACTGTGAAAATCTGTTTGTGTGTGGTGCATGGTCTTTGTCACATTGCAGCACACCACACACTACAGGAGAAAAACGATTAAATCTAAGATTGTATTGTCTGTGGTCTCTGAATGACACTGATGTACAAGCACCAAATACAGATTGTAAGCCTAAACTGGTTCTTCAGATCTGATGATTAATCACAATGTTGTTCCATGGACAACAAAGATGTTGATTCAGGAACATGTAGCACTCAGCAAAATTAGGTTCTGCAAAGATACCTTATGAGGAAACTCAAATATTTTAACAATAAAGTTTGTTCTAATTTAAACATCATGTTCAATAAACTGCGCATTAGTACTCAGCTTCTTTAAAAAATAGTGTCCTCTTACTGTAACAACCTACTTTTGCTGATGGATTATCATAATACTTGTGCATGTCACTAATTTTTATTTAGAAAGCTATAAAATTTCACATGGCACTATATTACCTTATTTTATCCCTAATCCTACCCAATACCTAAAAAAAATTATATATGGAGAAGCTATGTCATATTATTGCTTATACAATGCCCCCCCACTAAAATTGGCACCCTTGGTAAATCTGAGCAAAGGTGGATAAATCTGCATTGTTTATCCTTTTGATATTTAATTCAAAAGATTCACCAAATTCTAACCTATCATTAAATTAAAACAATTGAAAATGGGGAGAAAAACTCTTGATGAAATAAAGTATTGGTTTTTCTCCAATACTTGTTGGCCATAATTATTGGCACCCAAATATTGCTGTGTCCTTTTCCCAAGATAACAGTTTTCTCCTGTAATGCCTGAAGAGTTTGGAGACCACCTGATAAGAGAAAAGAGATCATCCTTCATCCAGAATCACTCCAGACCCTTTAGATTACCAGCTCCGTGTTGGTTCTCTTCTTT
Source organism: Enteromius unitaeniatus (assembly GCA_032359435.1). Taxonomy (NCBI): domain Eukaryota; kingdom Metazoa; phylum Chordata; class Actinopteri; order Cypriniformes; family Cyprinidae; genus Enteromius; species Enteromius unitaeniatus. The sequence goes on along the minus strand of JAUMHI010000033.1, from coordinate 13,798,683 downwards.
AGTTCACCTCACTCAGGTTCAGGTAAGAGGACTGGGACACCCATGACAAAAGCTTAATTTTGTGCTGTTACTAATTATTGTGTTTATTTTGATGTTTGTTTTGGATTATTGTCCCAGTGGAAGACCCAACCATGGCCCATTATAAGATTTCTAACAGAGTCTGTGAATTATTGATTTTTATCTGCTGGTATTTGATAGAATCCATGATGCCATGTGTCTAAACAAGATGTCCAGGACCTCCAGCTGAAATATAGACCCACAACATCAAAAACACAGCAGTATATTTCATTGTACACACAAAGTACTTTTTATCCCTGTTTTCACCAAACAGATCTTGAGTGTTCGCTGCTAAAAAAAATTTTTTTTTTACTTTCATCTGATCATAGAGGCCAGTCCCATTTGTATTTCCAGTCCTGTCTGATGACTGATGCTGGAGATTGTTTTTGGATGCGCGGGGAGAATGTTTCTTAAACCCTCCTGAACAACTTGTGCTGATGTAGGGGCTGTTTTCCTTTTTTTTTAAGGTTTTTTAAGACTCAATCTCAACTCCTCGTCGTGTATTAGGATGATAGAGACACACGTCCTTTTCCAGGCAGTTTCCTAACAGTGTATGTTGATTGGAAATGATTTATTGTTTACCTGATGGTGGAAATAGAAATTTTTACTATTCTAGCTCTTTTCTTAAAGGCACTTCACTAATTTGTGAAGCTCAATTATCTTTTGCAGCAAGTAAGAAATATATTCTTTAGTTTTTCTCATTGATGATTAAAGGGGTCATACAAGAGCAATTTCCCACAAGCTAATATGATTCTTTAGGATCTTAATGGACAGTTTGTAATATAGATTGCTTTAAAACTTCTCAAATATAGTGTAAAAAACGTTAATTTTATCCTGTCAAAAACAGCTCTTTAGAGATCAGTCTGTTCTGTGTACTTCCCCTTTAAATCTTCACGAGCTCCGCTGACCCTGCCCCTCTTTTCAGAGGCACTCTCAGTGGATCTTTTTTTTAGGCGTATTCATAGTGAAACTTGCTAATTAGCACATTATTAGGAAAGGCCATTTGCAAATCTTCATTAAAAGACATTATACTCACTGCTTCTGTCATTTTCTTAAGGAGGTGGAATTGTATATAAAATTAATATCAGACTCCACCAACAAAAAGGCTCTCAAAACAATACATATATGTGAATTTTTGTGTGTATTTATATAGTTTTTTTTACCTCTGGTCTTCTGTATTAGTATTCTATATTGTATATTTCATTTGTTTGTATGTTGTATACTCATGTGTTAGATAAAAGTAAAAAAAAAAAAAAGACACCAGTTCAGTCTGTGTGACACGCCGCTGTCAATCAAATATTGTGGGAGTGGCCTCACACCCACATGCATTTGAGAATGGCTTGATTTCTGAAGGGGCAACTTATTCTTCTTTTAATTTGATAAAAATACTTGTGGATCTTTATCATTGTAGAATGGTTGTGTACACACACTCCCAACACACATTTCAGTCCAAACTGCTTGAAAAAGTGCATGTACCGCTGTATGACCGCTTTAAGGGATTCTGGGCTTTGTGCTCAAAATTATGAATATTCTTCAGAGATATTTTACTCATAAAAAATTCTAGGGGTGCCAATAGTTGTGGCCAACAAGTATTGGAGAAAAACAAGTTTTTCTTCACAATGAAATTTTCTCCCCATTTCAATTGTTTTAATTCAATGATAGGTAATTTTTAAACGAAAGATCAAGGTTCTCCGAAACCACCTTAACGCTACGTCATTCTTAAGTTGTACCGTAAGACGCACCTTATCTTTAGCACCTGTTTTCCGAAACCTTAGTTAAGTATACCTTCTGTAAGTCATTCGTTCGTAAAGTTGAAAATAATGCATTGGGAAGGGTTAGAGAGGACTCTACGAACACACGTAGGAAAGGTATAACTGTAGCTAAGGTGTATCTTTTGAGTCTTCGTAGCGCGCTAAGAGACAACGTTATCGGAGAACGCAGCCCAAAAGGATAAACAATGCAGATTTATTTTCACAGCCACCTTTGCTCAGATTTACCAAGGGTGCCAATATTAGTGGAGGGCACTGTATATAATAGTTATAATAGCACTGCCGGCATGATGTCAGCCTCTCTTCCCCTCCCCCCGCACTGGAAAAGCCAGTCAGAGGAAATTATGTTTTTTTACACAGAATATTTTCCAGGCTTTCTCTTTCTGTCTTTCTCTCTCTCTTTCTCTGCTATTTCCACCTTTCTCCTTTTTTCTCCTTTCTCACTTCTCTAATTTCACTCTCTCATGCATTCATTCACAAATGACTTCTTTTGCTGTAACTTGCATATTTACATGTATTTGCAGGATGTGTATGTTGCACGTCATGAAGTAAACATAGGCTGCTGCTCATTTAGCTCATTATCTTTCTGCTGCTTTGCTGATATAAAGCCTCTTTAGTACCAGAACTACTGCTTGGTCCTCACATGTTAGCTCTGTGTTTTGCAGCCTCAGACAAACCTAACAGGGGATCTTGGAGCAGTGGTGGGCCCCAGAAATGCGCCCATGCAAGTCCACTGTTGCATGGACACACCCTGCCAGCAATCGACCTTTGCCCCGCTGGTAATTCTAAGAAGACAAAAGCTATGGGGAGCGCACACACATGCTGAAAAAAACAACAATTTTGGTGATCCAGTAGCACTTGTGGAAGGCCTCAATTTGGGGAAGCATCTGATGGGAATTCTTATGCTTTGAAGGAATGGTCCAGCCATGAAATTGTACCCTGATGTTGTTCACTGCAGAATATTTACAAATTCTCAAATCAAGAAGGATTTTTTTGACAAGTAAGAAATATTGCCTTAAGTGACTTTTTGCTTAGAACAAGCAAAATAATCTGCCAATGGAGTTAGAAAAATAATATCATTTCAAACAGAAAATTATTGCATATCCCATTGGCAATTTATTTAGCTTAATTTTGACTATTTTTTTCGGAACTTGTTTTTTTTTTTCTTGTCTCCTTTTTTATTTAAGAATTTGTAGATATTTTGGCTGAAAGCAAAACGACAAGAAAAGCTTTTTTTGCTGCGGTCCAGTGGAGTTTATTTCTTTGTTGAGCACAAAAGAAGATGTTTTGGAGAATGTTGATAACCAGACAGGTAATGGTAGCCTTTGACTTCCATATATTGAAAATTATACTATGGAAGTAAGTGATTATAGTCAACTGTTCAGTTATCAGCATTCTTCGAAGCATCTTCCTTTGTGTTTGGTAGATGAGTGAATGACAGGTTTCATTTATTTGGTGCCTTCCTAAAAATCGTAAAAATAGCATTCAACATAATTAGGCTACTGAGAATTGAAGGAGGAAAAAACATTTCATATTTGTTTCACATATTTGTTAACTAAAATACAGCTGTGATAATTAATAATTAGATTCATGCGAATCTGCATCTCGAGTAGTGAAGCAGTATGTGCATGTACAGTGGGCTATATGTGGCGTGGCTGTGGTTTTCTGTGATTCATGGCTTCCATTGACACAACAGTAGTGGTCTCTTTTTCAAAACAAACACAGAAGCTGCAGAGTTTAAACAAAGTAAAGATGGTGGTTGCGGCTAAGCTGGAAAAATACTGTGGCTTTAAATGTTTCCCCAAGCTTGGCCAACAAGGTGATGGATCGAAAGTGAAGAGGAGTATTGACTTGGTCAATAGCTATTTATTGCTTATTTCAACATGATTAAATAATGACATTGATTAATAATGATTGTGAGAGACAAAAACTAAAACAACTTTTAAAAGCTCTAACTCAGTTTGATTTTCTGTCTGATGTAGCAGCCAACGTATTTGATTTACTTTTCTGCATGAAATCAAAATTGAGTCTGTTTACTTTTTTAGTACACATTACTGGTTTTATTGCGAATGATTCATCAGCGCATGTTATTCCAAAAGAAAAAAAAGTGTTTGTCTTTGCAATCCTTCATCCTCCAACTACCTGTCATATAGAGTCAACTTTTCTCAATCTAATCAATTCCCTGTGGGGAAAAAAATGCAAATCCTGTTCTGCCTTTTTTTATTTCTTGTTCAGTTTCCTCTTTTACTTAGAAATATGTCATAATGCCATAAAAACCGTCTGCAAATGACATTTTATGACTAATGATTACTTTGAAAGCTTAGTGTAATGTACTTATGACAGTCTATATTATTGAATACTGATCTGAATGGATTAAATTGGGCTGTTTAAGTTTTTAGCAGGTCTTATGTTGAAGGTATATTGGTTCAAGTTAATGTAGATAAATAAACCAAAGTAAAAGCCTTAATTAAATAATGTTTATTTATCTCTTTGTTTGTTCATTCATTTATTTTTAGTTGATGGAAGAAAAATAAAAATAAATAAAATTAATTAATTAAAATAATGTGACGTCATATTTTATTGTGACAACATTTTTATAGATTTTTATTAAAGAAAACTATTTGTGTGTAAGTGTATGTTTTTGTTAATTTTTTATTATCGGTCCGGTTAAAACTTCATTCAATGGTTAAAAAATGTATAGAAATTATTTGTTATTATATTTATAAAATTTCTTATAATTTTATCAGTTCAAAGCTGTTTGAAATATAATGGTTAAATTGCTTAAGCACACAGTTTTTTGTTTAATATGGTCAATATCACTTGACAGTTTTAAAGTCATTAGATTTGTTTTTCAAAAATGTGTGAAATCTAAATGAATCTAGATTTTTTTTATATGTTTCTTCTTTTCATCCTCGCAGGCATTCTTACTTGCCATTGATCCTAGAACGTCCAAAACCATTGCCTGAGATCCTCATATGAGACTTAACCAACTTACAATAGAATTAGTCTTCTTTTGAATGCCAAAGCTGCTTTTATTTATTTATTTTTATCATGACTGTAAAGCTAAATATTAAAATTGTAATCCAGACTAGCTAAATTTAAATCCACCATATTCCGCTGAAACCTTGTAATCCCTTAGTGCACCAAGTCAGGATGGATTTTGTCATTTGTTTAAATTATTCAGCATCGTGTCTTGCCGTGTTGAATCTCTGGAGATGGTAGGAGCTGGAATGATCGCTCTGGTGTCAAGCAAATGTGGAACGGATGCTCTGATGTTTCCTGGAAGCCGTGTGTGTACCGTAGCGTTAACACACTCTCCTCTCTTCTCTAGCCCGCTTCCCAGGGTGCACACAGAGACTTCGTCAGACTGTAGCGTGTGGCAGATTGGGTGGACTAATTCAGGATTAATTGCATGCTTGTTACAACAGGGCGCCCATATGGCCTCAAGCTCACTGGAGTGGCACTTTTGTGTCAAATCACACATTTGCTTGAGGAAAGGGAGGATGGGGAAGGTTGTTGGTGAACCGAGTTGCGTTTCTCGATTCTGTCGAATCGGCAGAAACATCCAAAATCCTGCTGGCACGTTACATGGATATCTTCCTGAATTGCCAGCGGCAGTTCCGCACGACTGAAAAGGACGTGATTGAACATTATTCTCGGACAAAGAATCGCTCACAATGGAGAGTGATAGGTTGTATTGTGTATTCAATCAGAAATCGAAGACATGAGATGAGGGAATTCATGAGCATGTGAAAGGCACGGTGGAAGCCATTTAAGCCATTTTAGAGTCAATGTCACACAGATGTTCAGGATGGGATCTGTTTCTCAGCAGTAGAAAGTTATTAGAATCAAAAGCTCCCCGAATGCTTGTTAACTCCGTAGTCATAAATCCTTGATCCGATTCAAATTTTCAGGAAGAACGCTGTCATGATCTATAGTTCACTCAAGAGGCCACTTTTGTATCAAAGTGCCTCAATGATGATCGGCTTTGGCTTTTCGCAAGAGAACAACATTAGAAAATTCTCCCTTATTATTGCTTCTCCATTGCAGTTCCTCTTTCCTTTAAGCAGGTTGCATTCAACACTTTAAAACTGCCTGCAAATTACCCGCGTTTCATTTTACTTCTGCCAATTCTGTACTTGTACGGTGACATTTTTGGACACTGAATATTGGATGCGACATTTAACCTTGTAGGCTAAATGCACACGCAACTTTGCAATGAAAGAAGAAGTGAGCTTCACCAGCAAACCTATCCATTTTCTCCCCTTTTTACCTGTCGCAACAAAGAAACATCAACTCCGAATGGAAACTGGTAAAATACTCACTTGGAAAAATGGTGATCATTTGCAACAGATGTTTTCTTAGTGGATTCCACATGCTAGCTTTTATCATCAAGACGTATGGGACAACCTTAGCAGGCTCTCTAATTCAATTACAAAGTGGCAAACAAAAGGTTTGCAGAGTTGTATGAGCAAATGTTCAGAGGTGTCATCTTCTTTTGTGGTCCACATACTACCAATTAGAGCTGCCTCTATTTGGGTGTGAAATCTACTAGCAAGAGCGATTTACCAAGCAAGTGACAGCAGACAAACCAGTTGGCTGCGAGGGTAGAAATGATGGTGGCAGGCGGACTGTTTGTGCTGTGCCGTAAGGCTCTCACAGCGTGTTTGGCTCTCACCTGTTTCCCTGCAAACATTTCACACTTCTCTACAAAGCTAGTCCCTCTACTGAGGTTTGATCTATGCTCTTTGTTCCTCCTGTCTTAGCTGTTTATGCTAAATCAAGTTTTTCTTTTTTTTTTCTGAGGAGCTCAAGAAATGCTTTCTTGTGCAAAACCCATCTACCATGCTGTTGAAGTTGGCCTGACATCTTTCCCAGTGTTTTCTATTCTCTTGCCAAGGTGTTCTACATGGTTTCCAGAACATTCTAGTGGTTGCTATGTTGTTGCTAAGCTCTTCTAAAGACGTCTCCATAGCTTACAGCCCAAAGTCCAAAAAGCTACTTGGACCCCTCTTTCAGTGCACTTCTAGGAGATTTTTCAACTCAGGCATATTGGGGCCTGTACTATGTTGTTTCCTGCACAGTGCACAAAACGCTTTTAAGGAGAAATGTCAAGGTAATGGTGCTGGCAGAATTTTATCAATGCAATTTTATTGTTTAGGTTATTGTATGTATCTCCGGCATTTGGAAGTGAAGTGTCTGCTGAGTGTCGCTAAAAGGTTAATGCTATATCGCACTTGAAAATAACATACCACCTACACTAAACCCTAACCTAAACATATTAACAAAAGCAGACAAAAATGCATTTTAATCATGCAGTCTTAGCTCTTCGAGCTTGTATTTCATAGGACTATCTAAGTGTTAACTTTAGTGCAAGGAAACAAACAGAAATACAGTAAGTATTTATTAATTGAAAATCTAATTATAATTTACCTGGGAAAAGAATAAAGGCTGTTGGTGTTTTATTTCCACTACTGTTCATCTTAGCCAAGAACTGCAGACAACTACTTGTAAGTAGGTTTTTGGAGTTTTGTAGATAGAGACACAGTTTTTTCCAGTAAGACTCTATAGGCTCAAATGTATTTTTGCTTATTTCACCATTAGTCTCACATCCTCTAATAAGTAAAATGTCATTCATGTGTGATGTTCAAATGATGTATCACTATTTGCACAGCAAGTTATGCACCGACAATTTGCCATTTGCAAGCCCCACTTAATGTAGAACAAACAAACCAGATACAACCCAAATTCCAGAAATTTTGGGATGTTTTTTTTTTTTTTTTTTTTACATTTTAATCAAATTAAATCCAGAAGACTTTGAAATCAAAAGAATCAATATTTGATTCACCATCGAACATAGAGAACATAATAAATGTTTAAGTGTTGTTTGAAATCATGGACATCATGTCCTCCGGATTAAAGAGGAGGAAGTGTTATCAGTGTACACTTCAAAAGCCAGCATCTCTGATGGCTTGGGGGTGCATAATACAGTATAGGCAGCTTGCATGTTTTGGAAGGCACTGAGAATGCTGAAAAGTAGAGTATGTAAAGGTTTTAGAGCAATATGCCCCCCTCCAGAAAACATCTATTTCAAAGAAGGCCTTCTGTATTTCAGAAGGACAATGCAAAACCACATGCTGCAGCTATTACAACAGCATTACAACAATTGAACCTCCTGCAGTACAGATCTTTCACGTATAGAGAACATTTGAGTCATCATTAAGCGAAAAATACATCGAAGATGACCACAAACTCTTCCGCACCTGGAAACCTATATCAGGCAAGAATGGGACCAAATTCCAACACCAACTCCAGAAACTTACTTAAATAAACTTAAATAACTTTGATGCCCAGACATCTTCAAGCTGTTCTGAAAAGAAGAGGAGATTCTACACTATGGTAACATGCCCACAACTATTTTAAGAACTGTAGCCGGCTTTCAATTTGAAACAAGCTTATTTTGTGCATAAAATGTTAAAATATTTAAATATTTGTTGTGTTATCTATGTTCTATTGTGAATAATATATTGACTCATGTAAAATTCTTTTAGTTTTCATTTTATTCAAATTTAAAAAATGTCCCAACATTTCTGGAATTCAGGTTGTAGATAGATAGATAGATAGATAGATAGATAGATATAGAGGAACATATGTTAGATTGTTTCTCTGGCGGTCTGATTAGATATTCATGCCCTACCACCTCTTATTCTCCATAATGATCTGTAACAAAATGCAATCAGATGGCTTTCTAATCCCTGTTTTGTGAAAGGCTCGCGTGGGTTACGAGGTCAAGGTTCAGCTACGAGGGGTTGAACTCCACTAATTGTTTCCCTAGAATGATGTCTACATCTCTTTAAAACTGCTTTCATTGAGTCACGTTTTGAATTCGGTGCTTTGACTAACTTTACAAAGACTAAATTATAGACAGTGTGAATGAAGCGGCAGACACTTAAAATGTAGAAAAAGGCCTTCAGACAGGGATGTCACATCACAGCTTTAACAGAAGGGGAACTCCACACCCTTGGGCCAAAGTCTTTCTAGAGCCAAATAAACGACAGACAGCACATCTGGCTGTCAATGTGCGTTCCTTTCAGCTGAATGTGGGTTTGCTTTTACTGGGTGGTGGAACAAATGTAGAAGCATTTGCAATTTTAACATTGGTTGTGGTGCTGCTGTATAACCTGCATGCACAAGACTCCTTGAAGGGGGACCGATTTTTTTGACCTTGAGTCCATTGGTATGACGTGGCGGAAAGGCGGCCAGATTTAATAAAGCTTTTAACCCCGTGCCCTGCATTAAGTGTAGTTGAGCTGGGAATGGACGTGTTTTTTAAATGTTTTCACACCCTTTATTAAACCTTGAAGTTGCGGCATGCCCCAAGCCGTGCCAGCAGTAACACTAGGCACTAGAAAGTGAGAAATGAGATAAAGGCACAATCAGAAAGGTGACACTAGGGCTCGTGGGACTGTTAGTCATCTGCTCGGGTGAAGATGGTGGGGGGCGATAGACAGAGGAGGCGTTCCGCCTTTTCCTTCTCCATTACTTTAATTGTTTCCAAACCATTTGGCCTTGAACGTGCGCTCGTCTATACTCAGCACACATGCTTCAACCACACTTAACATTCCTTGGTGCGCAAGCCCTTAATCTTTCCTCCACTTTCCCTGTCACTTGAACGTAAGGAGGGTGATATATGGAGTTGAGAGACACACTGAAATTTCGGGTAACTTTGAAGGCTTCATTCGCAGGCAGTTTGTCTGCAGGCCTGAGTGATTGCGTTTTGTCGCAACTTATTGCCTCCAATTTAATATGGGAATATTGCATTTGGAACGACACTTCATATATATATATATATATATATATATATATATATATAAAAACTCTGTATATGTTTCTTCAGAGAGAGAGCACAATACATGCAGAAAAAAATACAGATATTGTGCCAATGATTAATAATTTGTTCCCACGACATCTTAATTCATGGTAAAACATTTTTCATTCATTCCTCATTGAAATAAACTTTAATTGTGGTAAGATTTGACTAATTTGTTCCATCGTTTTAGGTCAGCTGTGAACACTTTGTACTAATTTGTTCCATTATCCTAACGTGGCCATGATTTGTTTAAAAAAAAAACTAAGAATCAAAAAAATTTGTGGCCTTGGTATCTTATTTGCTTCCTCCTTTTTATTTATTTATTTATTTATTTATTTTCCATATTTTCCAATTCCAAATTTGTGCCAATTGGAAAATGGTTAGCTGAATCACTTTGTGCACTAAATCAATATTAGTTATCATACAATTTTCAAACTCATTAAAGTTGACATTAAAAAGCTGGTTTAACGACATCTATAATATACTGGACATCCAAATTGTGGAAGCAAATGTGGAAATACAGTGATGTAACATCTTATATAAAAATCTGTCCTCATGTTTTTCCAAACCTGTGTGACATTTTTCAAAATGTCAGTCTTCGTTTGTGTTCAAACAGAAGAAAGAAAGTCATGCAGGTTTGAAACTTTTAAGATACATTTACAGATTAGTGATATAGCCTTATAATGAAAATACTATACAGACATGTTTTCGTTGCCCATTGTTAGGTCAGGTCTACAGACATCTTGTGGAGTCTAAGTGAGCACCTTGATTTAGTCTAATACAGGTCAAGCGACCTCATGTCGTTTAAGGAATTCAAACTTGTGTACAGTAGTGTATTCAAACAGAGCTTTTGTGACAGGTCCGAAATGATCTATGGTTCTCCTTTGGAGTAAAAACATACTTGAGGCCCTTTCCTCCCTTTTCTTTTCTCACCCTGCATGACAGATGTGTCTCCCTTCCCCCTCTACCTCCCCTCCAGCACCCCCATTTTTCCTCACTGGCCTTTTATTTCATCCTAAACGCATTGGTGGGGAGGAAATGTGCCTGCCACATGATGATATCTTGATTTTTCCCAAAAAGTTTCCCATTTCCTGCGAGTTCTGACTCACAGACATTAACAAAAAGGCGCACAATCAACCGCGTCTCCAAAAGTCATTCAATATGGCATAAGGCATTGTGGTCTCTGAGTAATTGTTCCTGATTTTTAAGCAGCTGTAAATGTTTGGGGCAACTAGAAAAGGTCTTTTGTCATTTCTAGTCCAGATGTGTGCTTTCTTCCGGATATGCGAGTTCAGCTGTGTTCTCGCTGATTTAATGATGCATTGTGTGTTGCGGATGATATATTTCACTCATTGTAAGTAGTTTTTAGGTAGAGTGTGGAACAAAAACTCTCAAGTTGTCCATACTTTGGCGCTGGAGCAGATGGCAGAATATTGGGCCGTTAGATTTATAGTCCTCACAGGTTCTTCCAAAGAAACATTGCTACAAATGAGCTTTATTGATATGGCTTATTAAAGCCATTTATTCACCCTCATGCTGTCTTTTATTCTTGTTCTAAACACATATTAGTATTGTGCACTATGTATGTGCCTTTAATATGTGAATAAAAGCTTAAAATCTGTTCAAAATTGAAAGCGATCTTCAGAGACTTTTCAGAAGACTTGAATTAGACCACTTGAGTCATATTTTCTCTTTTACAAGCTCTTTGAAGCACCAGTTTTTTGGATAAGGGACCAAAATCTGTCAGGTTTAGTTAAAAAAGCCTTCAGTTCTTTCTTGAAAATAGATTTTGAACAACATAATGGTAACTGATGACTGAATTTTTAGGTGAACTAACCTGTTAAAAGTCAAATAAACATTTCAGAGATGGTGATTTATATGTACATATTTTGTTCCACAATATTTACTCATATTTAAAATCAGAAAACATCATGATGCAAAGAAGAACCAGCACACCAAGCTTTATCAGATGTTTCTGTTAAATCAGACTAATATGAGCTTATTAATCATCCCGGTTGACATTTTGGCTCATTGTTAGTGGAAATCAGACCAACAAACAAAGACCTTCTGACTAACTTCCAGACATTGTTAGCATATTCATAACCCTGAGTGCAAAAAAAAAACCTTACGGTCGCGTTTCAATAATTGAGCAGATGAGAGAAATCCATTTTGCATTTGCAAAAAAACATCAGAAACGAGTACATTCCGGGATACAGGATTTTGTAAAATGACAGTAGTGTTTCTTTTGGCCGAATGTGACAGGCAGCTGGCTTGACTTGTAGATTTACCACCCCATTGTTCTGCCCCTCCATAACAAAACACACTGTTTCCTGTTCTGCTCTACCCATGCTTAGTATTCAGGGTGGAATATTGTTTGTAACGTTAGAGGGGAGAGGAAAGGCCACAGATAATGTGCTGTGGAAGGTTAGAGGTCCTTATCTGACTCTGTAAGAAAAAGCGCAAAAGCGGTGTGAGAACATGTGTGCGTAGCTGGGTTTGTGTGAGACGGTTAAGTGTGTCTGAGGTCACGAGGTGTGAGTGCTTCTTTTGAAATGCATAACACTACACTCCCCACCGTGGGAGAGGGATGAGTGTCCTGTGACCCAATGCGTCATTTGGAAATAAAACCAAATGGTATGTGCTTCCTATGTAGTCATCAGGGACATGAAGAACCTGAGTGGACAGTCTTGTTTCTGATTGTTTTTGATTATTGGTCCAAAGCTAGTTGAAAGTTGCCAGGTATTGATGCGTATGAGGCTAAATCTCACCGAATGTCAGAAATGAAACCATTACAGATTTTTTTTAAACAATTATAGATCTATCTATCTCTTCTCTCCATCTATCTATCTATCCATCCATGCATCCATCCATCCATCCACCTTCTTCAGATTTTTTTCTTCAAATCTTTTGAGTCAAGATTTGTGTTTTGACTTTGAGGCCACTTTTATTTGAGCAATCGAAATCAATTTAGTGAACTTTTCATTCATTCATTCATTCAAACAAAACTAAAAACAAAATAAAATACAATTTAAGAGAGCAGCACAAGCAACTATGGTGAATCATTTCATTCAGTCTTGTCAGCCATCTGGAATGTGAAATTCCCTCAGCACACCATCAACCAGAATCAACAAACAAGTTTAACAAATGCAAGATTTCATAAAAATGTCCATTATATCCAACAAGTCGCTTCACGTCTGCTGAAGTAAACTCCTGAAGTATCTGAACAAAATCAACCGAACATTCAGTGATGGAACGTAATGGATGAGCAATGTCCAGATTCACGCAAAAGGCATACTTTCAATGCTTGGCTATTGTATTTACATTACCAAGTCAACAAAGGATCTTTCTGTATGTTGATCTTTAGTTTTGTTTGTTTGCTGTTTGAATAAATGTTTGAAAAGTTCTAAGCAAATGGGGATAAAAGAACCACATGCGTTTCAGACCACACTGGCTTGCACGTCAACAGCATAAGGGCTACAAATGTCTGAACTGACATGTAATACGCATCCATCAGGTCAGCGTTGAGATGCAAACTGTTAATATCAGCTCGAATTGCATCGGATAGACTCAGATTCACTGACGAATTGCAAAGCACAGAAATAAAAGGCCTCTTCTCGTGCAGATCTGGGAGTTTCGAAACATAATAATAAATTAAAAAAGGTCCTTTTGTAACAAAATCCTGTTTATTCAGCATGACTTTGCAGCATGTTCATCTGTAAGATTGTTCTAGGCTTTGAGAGCCATCCAGTTTCAAGGTATAAACAGAAGAGTAAATTCCCATGTGCACCAGCATCTAATCCTGAATCAAGTCTCAAAACCAAGTTCTTCTGAATTAGACAACGCTTCAGCCCTTCGAGCATCCAGCTGATAGAGTTAAACCATCTGAGCGTCTGACAGGCATCAAAACACTGATGTCCATGACTGTTCAGCTTTTCCTTGTTGTCCATTCTCTGTCAAACCTTGTAGTAAATATTTGCAGGATTTTGCGGTGGCATTTCTTGGACTATGTAGACCGGGTGGCCGTAGTCACCGCTGACCTTCTCGTAGTGCGGGCAGTACATGCTTCCTGAGGTCCGCAGCGGGAAGATGATGTCACTCGGCTCCGAGCCGTTATTGTTGCTGCCGCCACTGGCTGCACTTCCGCGTTTAGGCAGCGTGTTTAATGGCAGCTGGGCGGAGCACTGAGCCGAGTGTTTCTGATGACGCCGATGCAGCAATGCTACCAGAGCGATGATGATGATGATGAAGATGACAGAACCAGATGCGATGCCAGCAAACAGGGCTACTTCAGATGCAGTCGATCCTACAGACTCTCCGCTACTGTCTCTGGACTCGCCATTCTGCATGGGGTCTAGGAACGAGAAAGAACAGGTTTATGATCAGATTTAGTTTATTTATTGGATTAAAACACAATGACTGTGTTTACAATTTAAAATCATGAAAACAAATTAGGATCTGCATGTCCATGTTAAACTGGCAACATTTCATTGTTTTTTTAATTTATTGTGGACATAAAACTACTATATAATAAATACGCAGTGTAAAAATTAGCAATCTTTTGACATCTGAGATGTATCAAGTTTATTTAATTGATTTACATGAATTATGATAGTATTTAATAACATTATATATGCTATTTTATACCATATGTAATTATTTATTATTGAATTTATTTAGATTTTAGTTTTGGGGTGAAAATGTATTTTTATATGTATTTATATTTAATTATTTTAGTAATTTATTATTATTGGATTTTATGCTTTAACTACACTGTATATTATATGTATATATATATTTATATATATTTTACTGGATCAAATTTGTTTAGTAGGTTTAATAATTATTTTATAATTTATAACATTCAGTAAGATTCACCCTTGTATACATTAATACTTACCAACTCTGTTGACAGCATCGTTTTCTTTGCTCAAGGTGTTTTGGTCCTTACTATCAGAGTATTTTGGAGGATATCTAGTTGGATAGTTTTTTCCTGAGAATGAATCTGTAGGACCTAAAAACAAACAAAAAGAGAATTAAATATTAACAGAAAGCAACTAAAATGACAAGGGGGAGCAAAGCAGTACAAAATGTTCAGCGAACTGAAAAACTGATCATAATATCAGACCACCCTTACATCTTTTTGGCTTCTAGGCATTATGCCCCAGGTTTTGAGAGAGAATTTAATGAATTGGCGTAAAGCTGCAAGTATCTCCGCACAAGCCCAAAGAAGGGACAGCTGGCATCGCCACAGGAAACAAGCTCACATGACATTTCAATTACACGCTGAGGCACACTAGCATGGACACCCACTACAAGACCAGTGACATGAAAGACTGTTGTGGAAGCAGTGTTCTTCATCGATGCAGGTGTAGGTATGGGGGGTACTCACTCTGTCCAACTCGCAGGACCAGCTTCATAGATTTGGTCCTACAAACACCGCCGTCGTGGTTGTCTAAACCTTCAAAAGTGCTGTTTGATGTGGCTGAAAGAGGGGAGAAGAAATGACATAAATAAATACAATAACATCACAGAAAACGTGTAAAGTGCATGTCTGGATCAGTAATCAGAAACGGACTTCCATACAAGCAATGTGACATTATAGTAAAAAAGGTCATTACGAGTTCTCACAATTCTGACTTTTTTCTCAGAATTGCATGATAAAAACTCACAATTCCAAGTTATAAAGTCATAACAGTTAGATATAAAATGATTTTCAGATTTCTTTTATTCTGACATTTTTCTCATTGTTTCTCGCAATTTTGCCTTTTTAATGCTATACTGACTTTTTTTTTTATATAACTCACAATTCCATGTTACAGAGTCCTTTTAGACAGAAGTTAAAATTTTTGTTTATTTTTTTTAATTTAGTGGCAGAAACAGGCTTCAATCCATTATTTATATCATAATTAAGCAAACAATTCTATCTATCGCTTCAAGATTTTTTCTATGAATTCTCACTGTAATAATCATGCAAAATGTAATTTTCATTTCTAGAATACAACAAAAAGTATATTCATTGCTTAACTGTAATTATTGCATATCATAATTCATAGTAATTATAAACATCTTGAAGCATCATTTGCTGTATTGCTGCTGTAATGTAGTAAAAATTGCATTAATAAAATGTGTTTAATAATTTAATGCGAATCCACTTTGAGAATAATTAGAACTACATCTTAATAGTGAAAGAAAAATGCCATTTCAAAGCAATATCTACATAAATACATTTATGAAAAAAAAAAAAAAAATTGAATAAAGCAATATAATTCTGGGATTCTTTTTTTTTCTCTGTGAGATGCATCCATCCAACATTTGGTCCACATTTCTGTTGTTGAATATTTCAAGCCCTTCATCCATCTTAAAAAACTTCAACATGCCACCGAATTATTCTTTCCTCCAGAGGCCCATTTCTCTTCCAGTCCTGTGTATGTATTTGGCCATATAAGGTTTAGCAGCACTAAGTGAGCTAGTTTATGACCTGGTCAGCTTTCCGCGTGCATCCTCACAGGTGCTTTAAAACCTTTCAAGTGTTCATTGGGGACATTTTTAGTCATGTGTTCATCAGTCACTGTACTTGCGTACGCAGAAGGTGAAGGTTCAGCTTGCTCACACCAAGAGAAAATCTCAAAGCTTCTTAAAAGCTCCTGATTGTTTGCCAGTAAATCCTTACGAGGGGCGCGCACATACTCGCGAGTGCACGCTAATTTACAAACCCCTCATACTGTGCACATAAACCGCAGTGCAATCACACAACTTTACAGAAACTAAGCATATTACCAAAGCCTTTTCACATCATTATCACAGAATATCAAGGATTTGCTTTGGCGGTCAATCCACAGCTAGTGGAGTGGCTTGGTCGAACGATTTAAATGCCATTGTGCCTGCGCACCCATGCTGTGTCCTCTGATAGCGGAGCTAAAGAATTCCATTGGGCCGTAATCTCTCTTTCACTGCGAGGATTAAGACCAATCCCACATGAACAAATGGACTTCCCCTCCAAACTGCTTAGGGCACAGAAAGCACAGAGTGACCAGAGAGTGAAAGGGCAAGAGAATGGGGGGTGGGCAGAGAAAGCCAACCAAAGAGCTAAGGAGAGAAAAACAGAGGGGGGGAAGAGAGCGAGAACGAAAAGAGAGAGAGAGAGAGCGCTTTTACCCAACATGTCCCAGTTCCCTATGACCGTTCCCACATTCATCTGCAGCGGCCGCTCTAGATGTGACCCGACTCTTCGGCTTGAATGAAGCCCGCTCATTTCCTAACCACAACAAGCACATTCAGCGCCTCGGGCCAGCACAGCTCAGCCAGTCACGAAGCCAGCGACCGAGCAACAAAGTGGAGGTGGAAGACTAAAGTTGCGCACATACAATAAAGCAAGTGTATCCAAGCAGATGTTTTGGTTTCTGCAGGTTATTTTTAGATTTTTGGAGAGACCTAACTATCCGAGCGATCATATTTTAACCACATATCCACACAGAAATGCATCCTGTCTGTATGTCTAGAAGAAATGCTAATTATTTGTTGGAAGTTGCAGTTGCGGCAGGACTGATTGTGCAGGTATTTAATGATTGCTCCTAAATTTCCATAATTGTCATTTTTATTGGCTGATATACACAAACACTCAAGTGTGTTTATCTGACACACACACACTCAAAGTGTTTAAGTGACACAAACATAAATATGCAATTACACTCCAATTAAACTTAATATACATGTTTGATAAATACAGTAAAATATGTTAGAAATAAACAGTATTATTTTGAATTACTAGTTTTCTTAAACTTACTGTATCAAAAATCAATTAATTCAAAATAAAACCTTTATAAAACCTCAATGTCTCTCTATAAACTGGAAATCTAGAGTGTCTCTTATGCTCTCAGAAGCTGTGTTTATTTAATAAAAAATAAAGTAAAAACAATATTTAAAAAAAAAATGTTAGAATTTAAAATAGCCAATTTTATTTTTAGTATTCATGCGATGCAAATCTGAATTTTTAGCATCATTATTCTAGTCGTTAGTGTCACATGATCCTTCAGAAATCATTGTAATATGCTCAAGAAACATTTATTATTATTATCAGTGTTAAGAACTTGCTAAGGCTATATGAACTGTGATCGTATTTTAGGATTCTAAAAAAACTGAATTTAAAATATAACAGAAAATGAATAGGAGCAGCATTATTTGGAATAGAAATCTTGTGTAACATGATAAATGTCTTCAATCAATAAAACGCAGCCTTGCTGAATAAAAGTATTAATAAATCATACTGAACCCAAACTTTTTTCAACGGTATTGTAGGTCAAGTCTTTCCAGCATGCCTAAGAAAAAGATCTCTTCCTCTCATTTTGTCAACTCTCACACACTTCACAGTTACACACACACGTTCTGACATTTGCATGCACACAAGCACACACACACACACACGCAGACAGAGAGGTAAGTCTCTTTAGAATCATTTAGGTCAGATAACCATGTCCCTCGGGCTGCAGGCCAAGCTGCCCTGAAAAATCACATCAAACCGATCCGTCTCATACTGGCAAAGGATTGAGGGATTTGGAGCATGTAAATCTTCAAATCACATAAACGGCCATTAAGGAATGTGCCAACTGAATAGGGGCTGAGATCAACACACGCTAAACTGAACGATAACCCCTTTTTTCTGAAGTGGTAGAATGATACTAATGGCATCCGTGTAAAGGGTCATCAACAAAGTCTTCCTTCCCAGAGAACACTGAACACTTGAGACGTTTCCATACCCGGAGGGGAATAGGACAAAAATAGGCTTGGGAAAAACTAGATTTTCCCAAGCTAAACAATATCTATAACAAAGACATCTTGTGTGGTAAACACACTTGCTAATGGATTTAACACATTAACTATAAACTTGATTTGTTCACTATTTTTGGAGGGCTAGACTAGTCAGTCGCCTTCCCAGACGAAAACACGGAAAAGATATCTTGGGAGACAATGCCGGAGGCAGAAATTCCCATGGGTGGGATCAGTTCTGCATTTGGCTCCTTCTACACAGTGCTACAGCTGCCAACGGAGGTGAAAAACGATCATGAATCAGCACCTTGAGGTAAATTCTTGAGTTAGCATGGCAATAAACTTACAGATGATGTGATAGTCCTTTCCTTTGTAGAACTCCAGGCCCCACAGGTTGGGGCTGAACTCTTGAAACTTGAAGGTGAACTTCACGTCCTGGTCCGGCTTGTCACAGTTGAGCAGTAACATGTCGCTCTTAGTGACTCGGCAGGTCTCAAGTTGTTCTTTGGGAACAAGATAGACCCGGAAGTATTCAATGTTCGTCTGCTCAGTGGAGCCTGGCTTGATTCTTGGACACACAATGTCCATTTTGTCTCCGATCTGAGGGTATAGTACTACACCCCTTCCTGGGACAAACCTGTAGGGAACAAGGTGATGTTAAACATCTTATAGAGTTGCAGAAATGGAAAAAACACAGCATAGTAATGAATCAGTTTCCTATTGTTTATTTACTAGCCTTAAAAGCTGATGTGAAACGTATTATGTTTGGATATCGAATCAGTTTATCCTCACACCAAAACTATTCAATATTTAAAGCTTGTTGTTTGTTCAGGTAATTGAATTATCCAATCGATCACTGGCTTTATTGGCCTTCTAAGAGTCAATTTTAGATCCAATCCTGAATCCTAAGTAAAACAAAAGATGACATTTGGAATGTTGTAACAGTTTTGTAACAGGACCCCATTGACTTCCATTCTAAAAAAAATTGGACATTTTTCAAAATAGATTCAAGTCATGGTTGCCACCCTCCATTTATTCTAAAACAAGCAACTCAACGCAATGGATTGAGACAAGCAATTTCCTTTGGCTAATTTTCAGAGTTCTGTCTCGAAGCAGAACGCAAATGCATCTAAAGCATTTGGGACCTTGGCTTACTTAGACATTTTTTGACTAATGTATGCAACTTTGCAGTCTTATGTTTTTCCCCATTACATACTTCTCTGCTCTGTAATGCATTTGCACAATTAACAATCGCTCACTCCTGACGCTTGCTGGCAGTCCTTTCCTGCCCTTGATGTTTATCACAACCTCACTATATCACCTATTACAATGTTCACTCGCTGTAAAAGCATTCTGATATTGACCTTTCAATTATTTGCAGATTAAGCTGATTTCTCATCAAACACACAAATTCCATTGCAAGCAGGCCATTGTGTCCACTGGATCGGTTCTTTATTTTCTAAATCTGCCGTGACAAAGTTAGACATGGTCTTATACTCTCCTATGCTTCCCTAAACACCATAAGGCAGAATAAAAGAGTCACTTTCTAAGACTGGCTTCCATCCTCATAAAGTCATTAAGAGCTGGAAAGAAAGGGACCCTCGAGCTTCTGCCGGGGGTCCTAAGAAGACAGGAAGCTTTAGTGCCCCTCCTCCGCCCCCTGCAGTACCAACCTCTGTGTGGCTCAAACCGGGATGGGGGTTGAACTGTGCCTTCATCCCGGCGCACCTTTTGTCTCCAAAGCTCTGGGACAAAGATGACCCACTGAGCTACTGGAACTCATGAAAACCGATTACAACCTGCGGCAAAGCCCCGCTATACTACAGCTTAGCATCTTAAAGGAACGTTATCCTGCATCGAAACAAAGCGGATCTATTTGAATACAGGTTTACCGATGTGAAAAAACAGCGGCCGGTTTCACCTGAGTGACCACATTGTGGAATAAAACACAAAATGGGAAATTTAAGTGCATTTCTGGTGAAACTGCTTCATAAATATTAATTGATAACAGGTACATTGACCAAATGGCAAGACCACACTATGGCAGGAAGAGAGTGTGTGTTACTTTGACACAGCTGAGAAAACACCAGGCTGGGTGTTTCAATCTCAAAAAGTAGCACTTACTCTAGTTTAGCAACTATTTGTCTTGACACAGAAAGGTGTGGTGAGGAACAGATGTATAGACCTTGGAGACACACTTCACAGTGGAATAAAGGAGCTCAGGCAACAGATATGGCAATCAGCGAGAGGCTGTAATCCACTCTTTAATTTAACATTTCTGAACTTATAATCAGTCCTAAATTTAGGCTGTGGCTCAGCACACTTACACGATATTAACTATGATGTAAGGTCTCCACAAGTTTGATTGCTCTAAGCGCAGATACACTCTGCAGCTTTTCCTCAGCAAATACAAGGGTACATGGATTTTTCAAGACGTGTCAAGCTCACCATTTAATTTCTAAAAAACACTGCATTTACTTGCAGTTTTTGACAGGGCACACACAGGGTAATTGCTTGAATTATGTAAATTAACATTTACAAATAGTGGGAAAGGCTATGAGGTGGAAGTTCGTTTTGGAAAAGGTTTATACAGTGGTCGTCGTTCAGCTTCATTCTGCAAATGAAAGTACTTGCATCTCAATGTTGCTGCCAATAAAGCATCATTGTAACTAATACCCTGCAGTCTGGGAAGGTGGGTGGTCCTCCAACAAAGTGCCATGGATTACGAATATGTTTAGTGGGCTGTCTTGTGTTTCAATTACTATGACAGGGTAATAAAATCAATAGAGAAATCAGCAAATTAAAACTGTAAAAGTGAAATTACAGATACGCTTAAAACAGCGATTGGTTCTTTAGGGGATGTTTGCCACACCTTCATAACATTCAAGTAGCCTGTTGCTTTTTTTGGTTCTTGAGGTGTCTGTGAGGTACTTCAAAAATGAGAAAAATTATAGGGTCATTCCTTCCAATCAGCATAATGCTTAGATAATAGTAGTCCAAGTACATATATTTGTTTGCCTTTGACTTATGATTGGCAACTGTATTGTTCAGTACAATAACTTATTTGCCAATTGTATTAGTTATAATAGCACTTGTTTATAATATAGTGTGTGTTCCAATTTGTACTAGTAACATTTTAATTTTACAATTTTGACAAGAAAAAAACAACAACTGGACACTAGTGAACTGGAATAGTGTCATAAAAAATGACTAGTAAATTACAACTGGAACAATAGATAATACAACTAAACTGGATCCCCATGCTGTTTAATGGCAAAGCACTTTGCAATTTGTTAGCAGTTACAATGGAACAGTTGGCTTTCACTACAGTAAAGGCTATTGAATAAATAGTTATTCTGCTTTATAGATCAATCACTTTTGGAATAAATGTTCACTGTATGGAACATAGTCACAGTTAGGCTACTAACTAATAATTAAAAAATAACCAGTAATTAAAAAGAAAAAAAAGAAAGCTGACAAAATAAATAGAAGAATAAATGTTCAAGCTTCTTGCCATGCAGCGCTTTTTCGGCACTTTTTACTTACTTGGTATTCGAAGTATTCCAATATATCGATTCTAAAACTGTGGATCTAGTCAGTTTCACTCGACAAGCAACCATGAAAAATATATAACTCCACATAGTTGTATCCATCGCGATGCAAAACAGTTCAGCAGTCCAAATTTGATAATAACAGTGAGAGATCCACAGGCACTAACACGAGAAGAGTCCGATGCTGCTGCTCGATATCATCTGCTCAAAACGCTTATGATTTCGAAACGAGCAAAAAAAAAAATCACCTTTGCACCTGGCACTCTAAAGAAGAAATTTAACAAAACGCTATGTTATAATCCATCAGCGTCTTTAGACATTAAAATCTTTTAATGCGCATCCTTTGGGAAGCAGTGCCTATGAACATTCTTAGGAGCGCAGAGAAGAGAGTTAAACAGCGCAGGATCCGTGGAATGGCAGCAGAGCTCTGGATCTCGGATGTTGCTGAGGTCTAATCTAAAGGCAGTATCAGTGCTTCCCCTGTTCTTCGCCTTTGCATTCAACTCTGCCAGTCTCGGAGTGCCATCAAGACGTGCTCAGAGACTTCTTAGGACAACCCAGTGTTGCCGTTAGACCCCGCCCACATTACTCTCGATTGGATGACGCTGAATGAGTGACACCTAGTCGAATTGAAGCAGACTAAACAGGAGTCTGGTACAGCTTTATTAAACATTAGGCTACCACCTGAATTGCAACTGCAGTCAAAATGATTTCAATACAGTGGTTTTTAACCCACTAGGAGGCATCTCCATTTAAAACAAGTTATATTAAAATAAATGAGCAATTCCTGCTGTTAACAGATATAAAATATTAGTAAATGATGATTTGTATGTATATTTAGATAACCGTTGCATGTTTGAAATCAAATAACTAATCTTTTATTTTAATCTGGAAGCTTGTAGTAAATGCATTTCCCACGTGATTAATCCGCTTAGTCAAGGAAAGCTCAAGAAGTATTAAAACAGCTGTATTAATCACACGGGTGCGGCCTATTTTTGTTACCAGTTTAAAAAGCTTTTTCCAAATGATAGCTATTACCTTACAGAACACATAAACATTTCGGAAATCAATTTGTTCGATGGCCCGGACAACTTTTGTTTATTGTCCTTCGCGTGTTTGGACAACAATCAAAGGGAAAAACTAACAGGTAAGAGATAATTGAATGTCGATCTGTATTAAGGTGTGATGTGTTTGCACTTCCATCGTCTGGTCTGCCTTCAATCTTTTGTGTATTTGCGCTTTGGGCTTGTGCTGACCTAACAGAGGTGTCAAACAAACTATTAATTAGGCTGCGGATTTAAAGCATTAGGTGACGATGACATCCTGACCTCAAAACTTTAACCCACTTTGAACTGTTTGTCCCACGCTTTCCAGAACTATAGCATGTGACAGACAAAACATCTGGAATGTATATTATTCCTAAATACTTGCTTTTTTTATGTATAGTCTAATTATGCTTAACCTAATCCTAAAACTACACAAGTTAATACACATATGGAAGCAAACGTCAGAAACAAGACACATTCATGGATTTATTGGGGATTCTTGACATGATCTTGATAAGTGGGTCAAATACTCAACCACAAACTCTTTCCAATCAGCAACCTTTCACTCGATCACCTCTAAAAGCATCTCACCACTAACATATACGCAGCTCACTGACATGCAACGACCGGGTACCTTTTATTACAGCATCACTTCACCTCTTCAATAATTAACAAGTAAGTAAAAATGATAAAAGGAGGTTATTGATGCTAACGTTTTATGAAGCTTCTTGGTTGGACTGGTTACCATTAAACTCATAGTGGTCTGTGCTCTTCAAAACAGAGGGATGGAATTCCAGTTCAAGCGATTTCCCTGTCAATCGTTCCTTCTAATTCTTTTATACTATGAATAAACTATTAAAAAAATAAAAATTATTCAATCAAACCAGCCAGGAAGGTCTGTTGAGGCCTTGAAATTAGTGAAACCGGAAACCGTGTGGATGAATGAGCAGGTCAGGCCGGTCCTTTTTTACCTTACTCGTACAATGCACCGAATGCGTTTGCAGAGATTACATGGAGGACAAGTGGAGGTTATCTATACAAGAGTCAGTAATACAAAACAGACAGGTAAAACAGGGAAAAACTGAAGGGTATCTGACACATCGAATTGTTCCTGTTGTTCGGAGAATTTGAAACACACCACATGAGGGTTAGGTTAACCCTATGAAGAAGACCTTGCACTGCAGCACAATGTCTCACACGGAGAGGAGGTCTGGAGAGAGTCTGGACAAATCCTGGCCACATTGTTTACATCACTCAGAGGCCTTTAAAGAGAAAGAAAGTTTAGGCCTCGACTTCCCTTTCCCCAAAATGATCTTCTGTTCTTCTTTCTGCTGTTTCTGTCGCTCTTGTTCTAACTTCATACGCTCCTCGTGTATTTTCCTCTGCTCTTCAACTATTCGCAGTTGTTCCTCCGCCTGCGAGACAGAAAGAGTTAATTAGATATTAACATGTGAACAGAACTTAAGCTCCAGGGCATCTCCATCTGGGAAAGGTTATCTTTTGGGCTATGTTGTACAAAAATTGTTTGCAGTCAAACAAATAAACAATATGAAGTACAAATAACTTAAGACTATTCATTAATAGTCAAGTGATATATCAGTTGATTTTGTCATTTTTTTTAAATGACAGTCTTAGAGGAAAAACTTATCCGCTAATGTCCACTTTTATTTTGACAGCATGTGAGACTTTTATTTTGACAACAATTGAAATGCCAGTTCCTGAGCGCACATCTCTATTCTCTGTCCCATTCACAGGCTTACAAAATCACTGCTGTTTACACTCTTTTTATTTATTTGTTAACTATTTCTTCCCAAAAGGAAGAAAGTTTTTAACATTTTTTTGAAAATAGGCTCATTTTCCAACTCCCCTGTTAAACAGTCATTTTACAATTTTTTAAATCCATTTCAGACGACTTTTAGCTGCAGCTTAGCATAGATCGTTGAATCTGATTGGAGCAGTTGCATCTCGCTCAAAAATGATCAAAGGGTTCCTATATTTGTCCTATTTGAAACTTGACTCTTCTGTAGTAACATCTTGTATGAAGACCGATGGAAAATGAAAAGCTGCGATATGGCTAGGAACTATACTTTCTGGTGTAATAATGAAGGAACTTCGCTGGCGTACCACAGGTGCAGCAGCCACGATAAAATTATGCAGCGCCTAGAGGTCCCTCTGTAATGGTTCTTTTGGTTTTCTCCCAGTGTCACAGATTTTTGTCATTTTCAGTGTTTCTTTTGTGATAGCCATAATGTGAATAAAGGCTTTAGAAACATTTTTTTTTGACCAGAAGAACCTTCTGGGATTTCTTCATGAGGTCATTCCAGCATGTAGTGCTTTTCCCCATATTTATTGATTTTCTAATTATTATATGAATATGGAAAACAAACAGGCATTTCAGTTAAATAGTGCAGTACTGTATGAGTAAATACATATTGGTGAGTCAATATGCAGGAATTGCCATAATTAATAGTCACAATTTATTGAGAAATGTGCTTTTGATCAAGGTGTTAAAGTGTGGGACTAAGGATTATGTTCAATATAATGCACAACAGTCTTGTTTAATTTTGAATCTTACAGCATCTACCCCAGTCTGATGTTTATGACAAACCAAATCTAGTGAAAACTCTTTGTAAGGGACTGCATCTGCCAGATCTCTTTCATGTGCTGACAGATGAATCTTGACCTTTACAGCATGGATCTCTTATATAAGCCGTTTTGTAACTAGATTCATCTGGACCAGAACTAAACCGCAGTCTCTTTTTCTGCTAAATGCCGCTCTATTGAGAAAGAAAACTCCATAATACAAAACATGTCAAGTAGCACTTATGCAGCATTAATGTTCCACATGGCTACAGACAGTGCAAGGGGACATTCATTCTCTATGAGAAGACTGCAAGGCCAATCGAGTGCTTGTTAGAATGGCAAAACATGAACGTTTAAATGAATTTTCATGGCTACTCTGACCTTAATTTCCATCACACTCCCTAATGTTCGAAAGTTTTAGAAAAAGAGTCTCTTTTGTAGGAGAACATGACACATTGCACTTGTGGAGACTCCAGGAAGATTGGTTCCTAATGGTTTCTTCTTGACATTAATTTTGAACACCTGTTCTTTTCTGACCCAATGAGCATTTCGCTGCCCGATGGTCATTTCTTAACTTTGCCAATCATCCTTTTTATAGACATTTATTTAACTTTTAGTCTGATCTCTCTCTCTGCTCATTTTATCTGGAAAAATAAAAATTAATAAAAAAATATAATAATATATATCAAAAACGACATCTTTTTTTAATCAACACATACCAGTTTAGCTTGAGCGTCGGCTATCTTACGATTGTTCTCCACCAGAATCTTCTCCAGTTCTTCGCGCTTTGATTTCTCCTCCTCCTGCAATGGCAAAGTGCTTCAGTGGAATAGTAGTGACAAAACACATTATTATTCCCCAAAATAAGAGGCAGAACTTGAATTACAACACGCATGAGAAGATAATGAAGATACATTCAGCTCACCAGACACAGATAAACCTACAGTAAACTTGTCCTTCACTCACGAATAAACAGTTCCTAAAGGAGTCAGGGTCAAATTGGGAATGTTCTTTTTTAGATTGCACAATGTACCACCAACCAGCAAGGGAGGGTCTTTCAAACCACTGACCTGTGTTCTCGGTACTTCTCTACTTACATCTCACTCTCAGAAAAAAGCCACACAGTGAAGTGCCGTCTGAGGAGCAGTCAGCTCAAATGGTGTTTAGGAGGAACAGAAGCGTGAACAACTTTCAGCACTTCTAATCGTAAGCAACTCAGAGATAGTGATGTTCAGGCGAATCGTAACAAAGGCTCACGGCATGAGCTGTTTTGTTAAGAAAACTGTCAAGGGTGAAATATGAAATTTAAGAATAGCAGAACGGTAGCACTATGTCATACAGAAAGACACTACGATTGAGTGAAAAGCTACAGTTAACATTTCTTTTTTTCTGGGGAATTTCACTATTAATTTTGAGAGAAAAAAGGCTGTTTAACACCACATACTACCAAGTCTTTTCACATCTCTGAGAATAACTACATTTTGGGATTGCTACACTAAACATCTCATTTGCTTATATTATACCGCTAATATGGAATGCAAAAAAATATGTGTATGTGGTGTGAAACAGGCCCACTTCCAACAAAACTACAGGAAGTCCTACCCGCTGAATCAGCACTAAAAATTTCTGTTTCGCATGTTCACATGCAAATTACCTCCCGAGCTTTCTGAGCGGCCAGCTCCGCTTGTCTCTGTTTTTCCAGCTCCTCTAGCAATTGCTTCTCCATGATGCGTTTGGCCTCCTCCACCCGCCGCAACACTTCTCTTTCAATCTCGTCCTTTCGTTTTTCCAGTTCCTCCTCCACACGTTTGGCAACGAGTTCTTCTACACGGCGAGCAGTCTCTTCCTCAATCAGACGCTCCTCTATCTCCTGTTGTCGACTAGGACAAGATCAAAATCAGCGGTTTCATTTAGTGTGATCAATTTAAAACATGCTTAACGCCGATTAAGAAATAACACAAATGAACAACGCACATGCGAATCAGTAGTGGTTCACTTACACAGGTTTTTTAAAGGATAACAGTAATACTGACATTAATGTTGAATAGTAACTTAATTATTGGATTATTTTTTATACTTTAGGCATCATCATTATGTTTTTCTCTTATTTACTCTAGTGTGCATTTATTGCTTTTATAATGGCGATAATTAAACATTATTTGTTATTGCTCACCTCTCTAAACGTAGGAATCTTTTATTTATAAATAAATTAATAACACGCACTTATATAGGTGGCCAAAATTGTTCCAACAACTAACATTTTGTTTTTTGATTTCATTTTATGTTCATGAAACATGCAGATGGTTGCTCGGAGAACAACAAACCACAGATGAAGTGACTCATGATTCATTTATTATTATTATTATTATTATTATTATTACCTACAGTTAACTTTATATCCCACCTTCAGAGAGCACATCTCTCTGGCACAGTGTCAATATATCTATGCTATCCCATGACTTTCAAAGTGCAATATTATCATGATATTTCAGATACGAATATATCACTTGATTAGTGATTGCCAAGCATAATTAGATTTTTTTTTTTTTTTTTTACAATCTCAGATTCGGTCCCATCCTAGCTTACTTATTCAGCTTTCAGATGATGTATAAATCTCAATTTATAGAAAACGTTTACCCTTTTGACTGGTGTTGTGGTGCAGGGTCACATGCATTTCTTGAAATTCTTGCATTTACATCACGTTTCGACACACTTCCCAGAATACCGTGCTGTTATCTTTGTACTTTGGGAAGGATCCTCGTAAGGGCTTGTTTACATCTGTGACACATGTTTGGTGCAAGTACTCACATTCTCCTCTGTCTTTCCATCTCGGCTTTCTTCTCTTCTTCCTCCTTCTTCTGCTTTTCATCTACAGCACTCCTCTTACTCAACGCCCTGCCGAAAATATCGATTCTCTCGGGCGGAGAGACGGCTCTGTCCCGTTCCCGGCGAGACGTGGCCGTGTTAGATTTGGACCGAGAGCGAGACTCTCTCCTCCGATTCCGCTTGGACTCTCGGGACTTCGAGCGCTTCTTCTTGTCTTTGTCCCGGGACCGGGACCGAGAGCGGCTTCGCTTCTTACTGTGCTTGCTGCTCTTGGAGTGCTTGGACCGGGAAGAGCTGCGGCTCCGCGAACGACCCATTTCCGCCGCCGGTAACGGTAGAGTTCAGTAGCAGAAACCAGGAGACCGAGCACCTCTACAGCATCGGATAGACGAGTGCAAGCACCTGAACGTCTTTCAAACAAGCCCCAAAACACAGACTTAAGGACTCTGCCCAGACTGCATGACAACAGCCCTGAGATCCAAACTCTTGCTTACAAATGAATTCTTTAATAACAACGTGTTCATTTAACTGCACGGTACCACTTATCTTGTGTGGTTAAAAAAAAGCAAGATGGAGGACGGTTGAGCTCAGATCCCAGAATGCAATTTGTAATGTTTTCTCACGCTGTAATTACAGCGATTACTGCCATCACCCGGCGTGGAGCAGAAACGAGGCGCTTCTTTTATTTTGGTGAATCGTTTGGACAGTTCGTTCACTGAACCGATTCACTACTACGTCATCACTCCTCTCTCTCCCTCTCTCTCTTTCTTTCTCTCTCTCTCTTTCTTTCTCTCCCTCTCTCTCTCTCTTTCTTTCTCTCTTTCTCTCCCTCTCTCTCTCTCTTTCTTTCTCTCTCTCTCTCTCTCTTTCTTTCTTTCTTTCTCTCCCTCTCTCTCTATTTACATCCCTTTCTTTCTCTCTTTCACCCACCGTCT